>JBAIZL010000050.1:1337500-1960000 GCA_036971475.1 Prosapia bicincta
GATATCTTTCTATTAAAATCTTCCAATTCCCTATCATTCGAACAGATTCTCTTACCCCTGATTGCTTGACTGTATAGAATGGATCGTTTTATGTTTATTGGGTGGTTGCTGTCGAAATGGAGATATTGTAGGCGGTTTGTAGGTTTGATGTGAATTCCTGTGTTGATATTTCCATTCTGGAGTGTTACCTCTACATCCAAAAAGGTGATGGCTGATGTAGATTTCTCCCAGGTAAATTGAAGTGTGGAGAATTGTGTCAGGCTGTCTAAAAATGTCTCAAGTGTTGAAGCACCCTGTGTCCAAATTAGGACGATGTCATCTATATAGCTATACCAAAATAATGGCTGGTGTGTTTGTGTCTTTAGAAAACTTTCTTCCAACAATCCCATGTACAGATTTGCGTACGATGGTGCCATTCTGGTACCCATTGCTGTTCCCTTTATTTGAAGGTAGTTCCTTCCCTCAAACTGAAAGTTGTTCTTCTCGAGGATGAACCTGGTCAGGTTCACAAGAAAAGGTGTAGTGGGAGAAGGCTTGCCTGGGCGTTTGTTTAGAAAATTCTCTATTGCAGATAGGCCATGTGCATGAGGGATGTCGGTATAGAGAGAGGTGACATCTATGGTGACCAAAATAGTTACCGGGGGTAGAGGTGCAGATATTTGCGAGAGTCGATCTATGAAGTGATTGGTGTCCTGGGTATGTGATGGAAGGTTCTTTACTAAGGGTTGAAGGTGTGAGTCGAGGAAAGCTGAAATTCTTTCCGTTACTGAATTGCAGCCAGCAATTATTGGTCTACCAGGTGGAGTTATTATGTTTTTGTGGATCTTTCGTAATATATAGAATTGAGGAGTAGAGGGGTTTTCATTATATAATAATTTTAAAGATGTTTCAGAAATATTTTGTTCAGGAGCTGTATATTTGAGTAGGTCCGAGAGTAAATTGTTGAATTCTGTAGTAGGGTTATCTGTAAGTATTTTGTATGTTGTGATGTCTGACAGTTGCTTATTTGCTTCTTTGATGTAGTCTTCTTTGTTCATGATGACTGTCATCAACCACTGTCATCATGAACAAAGAAGACTACATCAAAGAAGCAAATAAGCAACTGTCAGACATCACAACATACAAAATACTTACAGATAACCCTACTACAGAATTCAACAATTTACTCTCGGACCCAATTAATTGTTTGAGGCCCTAACCCACCAAAACGATCCTGAGCATAAAATACAGTCAACTCCCGATTATCCGGGATAATTACCGGCAGGGCCGTCACGGATAATGCGAAATCACGGTTAAAACAAATACCATAATATCCACAGCCCTACTTCTATCCAATGACTGTAAAAACAGCTGATAAATAGTACCGCCTCCTGTTGTACCGTCACTACTGTACAGTTCGTTTTGATCAGAAGCAACGCATAGACTGACCACTGAGAAAGGGTAGTGTTTACGTTCGACTCGAGCGATCGCGTAATTCCGCGAATTCGGCGTTCGGATTTATTCACCGAAAAACCGACGCTCGCGCTCGGGGTTATCGAACTTCCATGCATCACGTTCGATGCTTCGATGTGCTCTGATCTGATTGGATGTTGGAGATAACGCGTAATTAGGGATTCGCGAGTCATAGAACCACGTGAATTTATAAAAGGACAACAAGAAATATAACGTAAACTCAGACTTGCTGACCGAAACTCTGCCCGCGAGTGCGCGTCGTGCGAAAACAGGTAGGAAGGATTTAGGACACGGGGGACGACTGCGGGCGAGTTGACAGTATATAAATTATTCCGTAAAGGTTACTGTACGCCCCAACGACCGCCCGCGCTCGCATCCGTCTGCCGTGTTCACATTTGACTCCTCCCGCCCCACTGCTTCAAGTGGAGCTGACAATCCTGGTTGATCAGCAACCCGGTTGATGCGATCCCGGATAATCGGGAGTTGACTGTACATCGCTCAACAAAATGGCTACCAACACACACTCATAGACAACATACTCATAGGAAAATTAAACATAAACACCATCAAACGGCCATGCAGACAAACCACACAAAAAGCAACAAATACATATCCCTCACCTACCACAACAAAAACACACACAAAATAGCCTCCACATTCAAAAAACTCCATTACCAAATATCCTACAAAACAACAAACACTTTAAGACAGCACATACAACCGTCCCAACTATTACATCGGCCAAACCGGCAGATCGTTCTATAGAAGCTTCGAAGAACACATTACCCAAAAAAAAAACAAACAAACCCTAAATCCAGCTACGCAAAACACCTAAAAAACACCAACACACACACACACACACCGACATACACACTAATTTAAATGTTTTACACACATTAAAACAAAGTATAAAACTAAAAACCTTAGGAAAATATGAAATCTACAAACACTACGCAACAGATAAAGAAAACGTATTAAATGATGACACACACTTTGAAGCCAACAGCCTTTTCAATTATATATGATACACAACTCAAACAACCCACCTCATTCCACAGTCATAAATCCCTTCCCGTTACAGCCTTTACACCCGATGCCGCCAGTAGAGGGTTAGCTTCGTAAAAGGAATGAATCTTTTGAAACACGTCAGTAAGTAAGCAATTACATATTCACTGAGTTAAGTATTTTAAAAATTACTTCAATTATTGTTGGATTCTCTTCGTCAATGTTAGATGATATTCTGGCAAAACATCGGACCCGCGATTTTATCTTACAATTTTAATGTGTTTGTATATCTGACAACTAAGGTAAGTCTGTCAGACTCCTGTTTAGTTAAAAAATCTCAAATAAGCTTTTAGCTCTACCAGAACTAACCTAAATATCTACAACAGAAGGCAATTACAATAATCCTCGACTTATACTTACTGAAAAGACTTGAAGAACTGATGCAATGTATTATTTCGGATCCCACATGGTAGATGAAACGTCACCTTACAGGTAGGTACAACACAACCTAAAGTGGCTCCAGACTTTTTACAGTAGGAACAACGCTAGAAAAAATAAAACAAACATTGTTACAATTATAATGTACAGGGGCCATGTTTTTTAACCTTTGATAATTCATACATATAAGACAAGTGTATATGAAAGAAAACTATAAGTTATGTACCTTATGGTTACTTTGCAACCTAGTCATTTGGCAAATGGGGATTTGATGCACCTGTGAACAAGCTTTATAATACTGTGTTCATAAAATGTTGCCTTCAATTAGTTAAATTAGTGATGACCTTTACTTAAAGTTCCTTGTTAGTTTGGAACTGCTGCCCATTTAAGCACTTCTCTCATAGTAATTTGGCCCTAGATCTAGATTGTATGGCAGATGATCATAATTATTCACTGAAATTACTCAAGGATCTGTTCAATAACATAATCACTGTGAGAACGAGCGTCATGGACCAACTCAACACACACTGACATCTTAAACTTTGCAGTGACAGCCTGTGATGATGTTTGCGGTTGCGTTAGTGCCAATATTCAACTAAAGAGGAGCTTCAAGGAAACATCAACAATCAGTTAAATACATTGGCACCAACATTATATTAGAGAATGTTGTAGTTTGGTCACAAATGTTAGTATTGTAAAAAAGTAACAGTAAGTATACATAACTTTTAGTAATAAAGTAGTTTTTATATTTGTTTTTTTTATTTATGGCCAATCAGATGTTAAAAATAATATTCAGATCTCATTAATGCATGAGGGTGACGAGGATCAAGAGGAAAACCCAATCCATGTAAATGGTCTGCCATGAAGTCCACCTGAAGGAAGTGATTTGGCAGTGAAGGAGGGTCACCAAAAGATATCAGGAGATTCAGCATAAGTTGGGTACTTGGCTGCTCCAAAGAGGTAGGTATTTATTAAACTAATTGTGTTGTAGGGATAAGAAAAGAATAACTAAAAGCGCTACACCTGTAACTGCCTGAGATTTTTTTTTTAAATAATAGGTAGATATAAGCCTGTATAGAGGCATCTATCAATTATACTCCATTTAACCTAGTAAAGAAATAGATATACTAACCAATCTTTTGCCTCTCCTGACTTCCTTGTCAATATCTTCCTTTAGAAATCCTAAAAGACCTTCAATGTCTTCACCTCCTTGTTTCATGTCTGAAGACAGTAACTGAAACAACCAAGTTATTTTTGTTATACTAGCAAAAAAAACATATTATTTACATTTATTCACCCTTTATAAAAGGTTTATATATGTAACATTATTTGATAATGTTATATAAGTTTATTATTTTAGTCTAATTTATATCAAATCTTTATGTTTGTTCACTTTGCAAAATTGAGGTGTTCAGCAAATTTTGATCAACTGAATACTTTAAAAAAATATCCCTTACTGAAGGCTCTGTAAACATAATTTTCACTGGATGTATAAATATCTATAAAGATTTACCTGTGGTTTTTAATATTTGTTTCTGTTTTTTTCCTTTGAAAAGACGAATATATTAAAGACTGCAAGGGCTATTAAAAAAAGGTTTCAAGTGATGTGATGTATCCTAAAACAGTTACAATGGCATCAGCATCTGATGTAGTGAACCAGATACCACTCAGCAGAGCAAGATGTACATACCTTAGCCAAAAACACATACCTCAGAGATAGATCATCTGTGGAGGGGAATGGTAACATAGATTATCATTGAATTGGTTTTATAGAGATTTATGAAGATTTTTAACCATTACCTATCAGAGCTAAAATGCCAAGCTGGTGAGTAGATCTATTACTATTTGATACATGTATCGTCACCAGTGGCGGCGATAAGGCCTCTGCAGCTCCTGCAAGGAGGGGCCTCAAGGAGAATAGGCCCTCAGCTGCCCCATCGAAATTTAAAAAATCAAGCGTAAATAGGAACAGAAACAACATAGTAACTTCACACCGTGCGTACCTATTAGCTACCAACAGGCTGAAATCGGCAGTGAACAACATACCACTAGATACTGTCAGTCAGTGATAGAATTGCCTTACCTGTCTAACTTCCGCCTGCCTCACATCAGTGCAGAGATTGCAGTTTTGGACTATTGCCACTAGGTAAGTCTGTCAATCTCCTATCTAGTCCAAAAATTACTAAATAAGCTTTAAGCTCTACCAGAACTAACCTTTTATATATATATACATGTTTCTTATATATATATATATATGTATATATATATATATATATATATATATATATATATATATATATATATATATATATATATATATATATATATATATATATATATGAAGTTTCCGTGCAACGGAAAAACAATGGATAACGTTAAATATATATATATATATATATATGTGTGTATATATATGTGTATATATATGTGTATATATATGTGTATATATATGTATATATATGTATATATATATATATATATATATATATATATATATATATATATATATATATATATATATATATATATGTATATATATATATGTATATATATGCTGATACGTATTCCTTCACGGATGGAAAAATATGATGAAATGTTACTATCTGGAGTACATCCGTTCATTCTGCAGTCCATAAATTCGCAGTTCCGACGTTTCGCTAGAATCTCATCCAGCATTGACGAGGTGAACCCAACAACAGTAGAAGAGTGAGTGAAGAGCGCAGATAGCTCGGCTCCTATATATAGAGGAATGAAGCCACGCCCATTGACGTCAATACACACACTGACGTCAATCCACACACACCTGATCCAAACAATTACTCACATTCCTTTGCCTTTGTTCACCTTTCTGCCGATAAAATCTATCAATGACACACTTCCAAACTGCGGGCAAATTCAAAGTATCATCGCGTTTGTTAAGACTCCCTTGCTTCTCTATTTCGATAGCCTCACGAATAATTCTAGTCCTGTAGTTTTCCACTTGAGCAATCTGTCGGCAAGATTGGAAATCAATGGTATGCCCTGTATCGCAGTGGTGCCTGTACAGAGCCGACGTTTTCTGCTTGTTTTTAAGGCCCAGTTTGTGCTCCTCAAGCCTAGCTGAGATACGTCTGTTCGTTTGGCCAATGTACGATTTCTTACAAACTCCACAAGAAACGCTGTAAACACCATGGTTTTCCAAGAAGATCTTATCTTTGGCGTTACCAAAAACCTTGTCGATGGTGAGGTAAGGTTTATAAACAGAACGTAAACCATGCCTCTTAAAGAGTCTGCCAATCCTGTCAGTAGTTCCTTTAATAAAGGGCAGAAAAACAGTACCAGCTTTCTCAGTCTCTTTTTCATCCACGTCAACAGGAAGGGCACTTTGGCGGTGTAAAGCTTTATTAATGGCATATTCCTTATAGCCATTGCTTCTAAGCACCTCTCTCATAGTAATAAGTTCTTGGTCCCTCGAATCGATGTCTGTTAACTTGTGAGACCGAGAGAAGAGCGTGTCGGCGACAGCCTGGATCTGAGATGGGTGGTGATGTGACTCAGCATTAAGATATCTATTGGTATGAGTCGGTTTTCTGTAGATCGAATGGTGAACACAACCATTCTGGCCCTTCCTAACCAAGACGTCCAGAAACGGCAAGCAGCCATCACTCTCCAGTTCTAAAGTGAAAAATATCCTGGAGTGGCGAGAGTTGAGGTACGTAAGAAATTTATCAAGTTCTGTGCCACCATGTTGCCAAATCATAAAGACGTCATCTACATAACGAAACCAAGCTTTAGGCCTGAGAAAAGCATCATTCAGGGCGTCTTGCTCAAAGAACGTCATAAAAATATGCGAATTTATGGACTGCAGAATGAACGGATGTACTCCAGATAGTAACATTTCATCATATTTTTCCATCCGTGAAGGAATACGTATCAGCATTATAAATCTCTATGGGGAGATTATATTCCGTAATATCAAGCAATATGAGAAGCTGCGTTTGAAGAAGTCTACTCTCATCTGTGACCTTCGTTTTCTGATCCGTTGTCGTAACAACAACGTCCTGCCTACTTTCACTAAGTTGTCGCATCACACCAAGACTAGAAGAACAGAAAACATTCTTCAGAATGCCAGTAAAGCTCTACTTAGAGAACAAATCTATCGCACTAGGAAGAACCTTGCTACCACTGAAAGGGAACTTTTCACTTTGCACATTGACCTTAGCAATGTTGTTCATCGTATTTTGTGGGATCGTATCGATACTCTAGTGGCTTGGAGATCAGAAACCAATATAAATCTGAAAACTGAGAAACAGATGAAAAAGTTTAATAGCCTTACTGCTAAAACCTCTGAAATTCATCGTCAGACTCTGGATCCTGACTTGGTTGTGAAGAACATCTCTAGCTACAGCCTCAGTGATGATGAAATCTCTGTCCTATGTAAAGGGTTTAATTTTGCCATTGCTCCTACCAGGCTTCCTTTAGAGGAAATAATATCTGAAGTTGAAACATCTATCGCCTACATGGATAAAACTGAAGCTGAAGAGATTCGTCAGGAGGTTGCTAGTATTTTACGTACTAGCAGAATTCCTAAACCTTATCTCAGCCCTGGAGAAAAGAGAGCCCTTTTCAAACTGAAAAATAATGGTGACATTACTATACTGCCGGCTGATAAGGGTAACGCTACTGTTGTTCTAAATACTTCAGATTATATAGACAAGATGAAGGAGATCCTTAATGATGAAAATTACAAAGTTGTTAAGAACGATCCGACCACCTACTTGGAAAAGACTACCAGGCGGATTATTAAACAGACTCCTATCGATGAGGAAACTCAATCCAGGATAATTCCTCGGGAAAAATCTAGTAGATGTCCTAAGTTATATGGTTTACCTAAAATCCATAAACCGGGCACTCCTATGAGACCTATAGTGAGTGCTATCAATTCACCTCTTCAGAAACTGGAGAAATATTTGGCTAAACTTATGCAGCCATTGGTTCAGAAGGCTGATTCCTATATCAAGAACTCTGAACATTTTGTCCAAGTGCTGCAAGGAATCCAAGTTGAAGAAAGTGACATAATGGCTAGCTTGGATGTCAAGTTATTGTTCCCCAGCGTTCCCATTGATGAAGTGCTTCAGAGGATGTCTATTTTTGAAGAGCTCCCTCCGCATGTCTTGGATCTGGCTAGGCACTGTCTCAAAAATACTTACTTTTTGTTTAATGAACAGTTTTACAGGCAACTTGATGGTGCCCCTATGGGATCTTCACTTTCTCCAGCTGTAGCCAATATTTTTATGACGTTCTTTGAGCAAGACGCCCTGAATGATGCTTTTCTCAGGCCTAAAGCTTGGTTTCGTTATGTAGATGACGTCTTTATGATTTGGCAACATGGTGGCACAGAACTTGATAAATTTCTTACGTACCTCAACTCTCGCCACTCCAGGATATTTTTCACTTTGGAACTGGAGAGTGATGGCTGCTTGCCGTTTCTGGACGTCTTGGTTAGGAAGGGCCAGAATGGTTGTGTTCACCATTCGATCTACAGAAAACCGACTCATACCAATAGATATCTTAATGCTGAGTCACATCACCACCCATCTCAGATCGAGGCTGTCGCCGACAAGCTCTTCTCTCGGTCTCACAAGTTAACAGACATCGATTCGAGGGACCAAGAACTTATTACTATGAGAGAGGTGCTTAGAAGCAATGGCTATAAGGAATATGCCATTAATAAAGCTTTACACCGCCAAAGTGCCCTTCCTGTTGACGTGGATGAAAAAGAGACTGAGAAAGCTGGTACTGTTTTTCTGCCCTTTATTAAAGGAACTACTGACAGGATTGGCAGACTCTTTAGGAGGCATGGTTTACGTTCTGTTTATAAACCTTACCTCACCATCGACAAGGTTTTTGGTAACGCCAAAGATAAGATCTTCTTGGAAAACCATGGTGTTTACAGCGTTTCTTGTGGAGTTTGTAAGAAATCGTACATTGGCCAAACGAACAGACGTATCTCAGCTAGGCTTGAGGAGCACAAACTGGGCCTTAAAAACAAGCAGAAAACGTCGGCTCTGTACAGGCACCACTGCGATACAGGGCATACCATTGATTTCCAATCTTGCCGACAGATTGCTCAAGTGGAAAACTACAGGACTAGAATTATTCGTGAGGCTATCGAAATAGAGAAGCAAGGGAGTTTTAACAAACGCGATGATACTTTGAATTTGCCCGCAGTTTGGAAGTGTGTCATTGATAGATTTTATCGGCAGAAAGGTGAACAAAGGCAAAGGAATGTGAGTAATTGTTTGGATCAGGTGTGTGTGGATTGACGTCAGTATGTGTATTGACGTCAATGGGCGTGGCTTCATTCCTCTATATATAGGAGCCGAGCTATCTGCGCTCTTCACTCGCTCTTCTACTGTTGTTGGGTTCACCTCGTCAATGCTGGATGAGATTCTAGCGAAACGTCGGAACTGCGAATTTATGGACTGCAGAATGAACGGATGTACTCCAGATAGTAACATTTCATCATGTATATTTATGTGTATATATATGTGTATATATATGTGTATATATATATGTGTGTATATATATATGTGTGTATATATATATATATATATATATATATATATATATATATATATATATATATATATATATATATATATATATATATATATATATTTATAGGTTAGTTCTAGTAGAGCTTAAAACTTATTTAGGAATTTTTTTGGACTTGATAGGAGACTGACAGACTTACCTAAAGGCAATAGTCCAAAACTGCAATCTCTTGGAAATAAGCACATATAAAACACATATAAAAAACACTTAATACACTTTTATTTGAAATATTTCGATCAACATGATCTTCTTCAGTCAAGAAAGAGAAAACAAAACAAAAGATTGAAGTGAACCACAGATGTGTATAAACATCTAAATGTCACAGATTCACAGATTCACAACTATATCATAAACTATAAATCTGTGAATCTGTGACATTTAGATGTTTATACACATCTGTGGTTCACTTCAATCTTTTGTTTTGTTTTCTCTTTCTTGACTGAAGAAGATCATGTTGATCGAAATATTTCAAATAAAAGTGTATTAAGTGTTTTTTATATGTGTTTTATATGTGCTTATTTCCAAGAGATTGCAGTTTTGGACTATTGCCTTTAGGTAAGTCTGTCAGTCTCCTATCAAGTCCAAAAAAATTCCTATATATATATATATATATATATAGGAATTTTTTGGACTTGATAGGAGACTGACAGACTTACCCAAAAGGCAATAGTCCAAAACTGCAATCTCTTGGAAATAAGCACATATAAAAAACACATATAAAACACTTAATACACTTTTATTTGAAATATTTCGATCAACATGATCTTCTTCAGTCAAGAAAGCAAAACAAAAGATTGAAGTGAACCACAGATGTGTATAAACATCCAAATGTCACAGATTCACAGATTTATAGTTTATGATATAGAGCTATATGTGATATGTGTAGAAATTGTTAAATGTGAATCGTGTAAAGATTGGTTACCTGAAACTAGATATTAAAAGTCTGTCAGAAGGAAGGTAATGGAGCTGTTAAAAATGGTAGAAGTTAGGGGGAAGTTAAAAGGAGTTTTATCTGATGTTGAGGTTAGGAGGCTCTCTAGATTTGGTATACCATTGGTATGATAACTCCCATCTTCTTAATTCTGAAGAGTTGCAATCCGGGGGGAGGGCTTTAATTATTTTGGTGGTATAGCAATCATTGAAAGAGACGATGTTGTGACTAGCAGCGTGTTGAGCGGTTGGCCTGTCTATGTTCATGGTTCCAACGTCATGTCTGTGGCCATTCATTCTGATGCTCAGACTATCCGTGGTAAGGCCTATGTACTGTGCCGGGCAAAATTTACATTGTAACTGGTATATTACATTACTGGATGTACAAGTATGATGACCCTGAATCTTGAAGTCCACATTGGTTGCTAGGCTATGGAAACTATTTGTTGGGATGTGTATTGGACATGTCTTGCATCTTGGTCTATTGCACGGAAAGGAGCCGTGAGGAAGTTTGGGCGGTTTTTCAGTACTTGGATCTGGTAATTTTGGATGTACTAAAATACTTTTTAAATTGAACGGTTGTCTGAACCAAATATGTGGTGGATTTGAGAAAAGATCTTTGGTGTGGGCGGAAGCTTGAAGAATCTTGAAGCCATCCTTTAATATTTTGTTCAGCTTCGTTAGGCCTGGATGGTAATCTGTAACTAAAGACAGTTTGTCCTCCATAGGTGGTCTGGGTACATCAGATGACTGAGCCAAGCGGATTTGATTCTCAACAAGTTGTTTAGGGTATCCTCTTTTTTGGAAAGCTAGTAAGGTCTTTCTATTAAAGTCTTCCAATGCTATATCGTTGGAACAAATTCTCTTGCCCCTGACTGCCTGACTGTATGGTATGGACCTTTTTATATTCATGGGGTGGTTGCTATTGAAATGTAGGTATTGTAGATGGTTCGTCGGTTTGATGTGGACACCTGTATAGATATTCCCATCTCTGATTGTTACATCTACATCCAAGAAGGTGATTGTTGCTGCAGACTTCTCCCAGGTGAATTGAAGTGTGGAACATAGTGATAAGCTCTTCAAAAAACTTTCCAGTGTTGAGATTCCCTGTGTCCAGATAACGAATATATCGTCTATATATCTGTACCAACATAATGGTTGGTGTGTTTGAGTTTTAAGGAAATCTGTTTCGATAGTACCCATGTACAGGTTTGCGTACGACGGGGCCATCCTAGTACCCATTGCTGTTCCTTTTATTTGCAAATAGTTCTTCCCCTCAAATTGAAAATTATTCTTTTCAAGAATGAATTTGGCGAGGTGAACTAGGAAAGGTGTAGTAGGGCAAGGGTTGTCTGAACGTTTGTTGAGGAAAGTTTCGAGAGCTGATAGACCGTGCGCATGCGGGATGTTTGTGTAAAGAGAGGTAACATCTATTGTGACCAAAAATGTTTCAGGAGGTAGAGGTGTGGGTATTTGAGACAGCCGGTCTATGAAATGATTCGTATCCTGAATGTAAGAAGGAAGGTTTTTCACTAAAGGTTGAATATACGAATCCAGAAAAGCTGAGATTCTTTCCGTGACCGAATTACAACCAGCGATTATTGGCCTACCCGGTGGAGGTACGATATTTTTATGGATTTTCGGTAGTATATAAAATTGAGAAGTAGAGGGGCTTTCATTGCACAGTAATTTTATGGATCCTTCCGAAATTTGTTCTCTGGGAGCTGTATATTTGAGCCACTCCAAGAGAGAATTGTTGTAATCTGCTGTTGGGTTGTATGTGAGGATCTTATACGTTGTGCTGTCAGACAATAGCTTGTTTGCCTCCTTTATGTAGTCCTCTTTGTTCATGACAACCGTGGTTGAGCCTTTATCTGCTGGGAGTATCATGATGTTGTTATTGTTTTTTAGAGAATATATTGCTGCTCTATCGAGTTTGGTAAGGTTAGGTTTGGTTTTGAGGCCGTTTAAGAATGATTTGTCTGTGATGTTTTGCATTATGAAGTTTATGTAGAGTTCAATAGGATGATCAGGTGATAGTGGTGGAGGGTCCCAATCAGAAGGTGGCTTGAACCTTGCCAGACAAGTGTTTATATTGGTGTCCTTTTTAAAATTTGGTGTGTGGGCTATATAGTTTTGTATTCTCAGTTTTCTGGCAAAGCTAAAGACATCCCTACCCAACTTGAACTGGTCTATTTCTTTAGATGGTGTGAATGACAAGCCTTTTGACAGCACCTCTAATTCATGTTCTGTAAGTACGTGGTCGGAAATATTGTGAACTGAGATTGTACTCGGTGGCATGTTATCTTTTATATCTAGGCTATTTTTGTTATTCTTAAACAGCATTGGTTTGGTTGGCAATCTAGGGAGCTGTCCACTGGGTACAGGTAATTTGAAAATAGTGCTAAGGCTAGGTTTTTCAGAAATAAGAGGTGGTTTGTTAATCGGTAAAAATTTATTGTCACATTTCTGAATCTGGCCAAAAAGATTTATTTGTTGGATACAGAGTTTTGAAAGTTTCTGTAATTTACTTTTTGCAAGATTATCTTGCAGTATGCAGGCTTTATGGAGAGTGTCTTCCATTTGTTGATGCAGATGTAGAAAGTTCAATGTAATAAATTTAGCTGTTGAGGTTAGGAGTTCAAACAATTTAAACTGTTCTTGTTTGTAACACTGCAATACACTGTAAGTAATCACAAGGGAATTATTTCTATAGATTGAAGATATGAAAGGTTTCATATAGTTGGGCATACCAGAAAGTGGTGAATCAGCAGTTAATCCTTTTGGGGTTAGGCCTAGGTTTACACATGCTTCCAAAAACATTATGTGTGTGTTAATTTTTGACAGTTTGAATGCTCTACTAGAACTAACCTATATATATATATATATATATATATATATATATATATATATATATATATATATATATATATATATAGATTTTTTGGACTAGGAGACTGACAGACTTACCTTGGTAAGAGTCCACACTGTAGTCTTGAAATAGAAACACATAAAAGCACTTAAACAATGATATATTTCAACCACACAGTGGTCTTTATCAATCGAAGAGAAAACACAAAAAGAAATATGAGAGAATGAAATAAAATAAATATAAGTTGTGACAACTTATATTTATTTTATTTCATTCTCTCATATTTCTTTTTGTGTTTTCTCTTCGATTGATAAAGACCACTGTGTGGTTGAAATATATCATTGTTTAAGTGCTTTTATGTGTTTCTATTTCAAGACTACAGTGTGGACTCTTACCAAGGTAAGTCTGTCAGTCTCCTAGTCCAAAAAATCTAAATAATCTTTACCAACCAAAACTAACCTAAAAATATATATATATATATATATATATATGTTATATGTATATATATATATATATATATATATATATATATATATATATATATATATATATATATATATATATATATATATATATATATATATATGTTATATGTATATATATATATATATATATATATATATATATATATATATATATATATATATATATATATCATTAAGTGCAATAATTTTACCTTGAGTGATGAGGCACTTATCACGTAATATTTTTAATATTAAAATCAGATAAAACAAATACTCCAGTAATAATAGAAAATACCAAATATATCGATTCAATGACTAACTACATAAAAGAAAACAAATACGAACAAATCCCAGACCCAACTAACAAATACCTTATTACAATAAAAAACTTAATAGTCACTCACCGTAACACCCTAAACTATAACAATAAATTAAAATACCACACAAGATTATACCCATTTAAACCATGCGCACCCGTATTATCAGGGATACCTAAAATCCATAAACCAAACACACCATTTAGACCACTAATAAATTTCACAACAGCACCATCTTACATAATCGCAAAAATCCTAGACAAAATCCTAAGGTCTAAAATACACATCAACAACACATACAATATAAAAAATGGATACGAATTAATTAATAAAATAAAAACGATAATAACAAACAGCAACACAAAAATAATAAGTTATGACATAACTAACATGTACCCTAGTATCCCAATAGAAGAAACCATAGAAATAATAAAAAACAAACTGATACACAATAACGAAAAAAGTAACATAATAGATAGTATCATTACGCTAACCAAACACATATGTAACCAAAATTACTTCCAATTTAACAATAAATATTATAAACAAACAACAGGTCTCCCCATGGGTTCACCCTTCATCTGTCATGTCAGAAATATATTTACAACACTTTGAACAAATAATAATTAAACCTATAATAAACACACACAATATCTTACTATGGACAAGATATGTAGACGATATACTTGTAATATACCAACCTACCATTCACAACGAACACCTCATAATATTAAACAAACTAAATACATACAACGAAAACATACAATTCACCGTTGAAACAGAAATAAATAGAACAATCAACTTCCTCGACATTACTTTAAATATAAATGATAATAAAATAGAAACTACAGTATACAGGAAACCTACTTCCAACAACACCACAATACACTACAAATCTAACCACCCCTGGACACACAAAATTAACACTTACAGTAACATGATAAATAAAGCAATAAAATACACACAGGATAACAAACAAAAATTAAATGAAGAATTAGATAACATTACAAAAATAGCAATAGAAAATGGATACAACAAACACATTATAAAAAATATATACAATAAATTCACAAAAAAACCTAACCTCAACACAACACTACAACCGGAACACGAAAACAATAAAAATAAAAAAATCTACCTAAAATATAAATATACCAATAACAAAATAGAAAAAATAACGAATATATACAACAAAGAATACTACACTCCAACTTACAAACCAAACAACAAAATAATAAAATATCTTAGTAACAAAAACCACATAACAAATTCAGAAAATCATAACCTATCAGGAATCTACAAAATCACTTGCAACAACTGTAACGCCTTTTACATAGGAAAAACATCCAGAACGTTTAAAATAAGATTTGAAGAACATTATAGAGCATTCAAAAATAAAAATTCTAAAGTATCAAATGTTGCAGCACACCTAATTTCCCATAAACACGAAATTACAAATTACGAAAATAACCTAACCATACTGGAAATAAATAACAACCCAATAGAACTAAACTCACTAGAAAAATACCACATTTATAAAAACATACACAACAACTTAATGAATTTACAAACAACATATACAGAAGACATACTATACAGAAACCTCATACACACAGATCAAGAAATAGTGCGCGTAACTTCTACAAACACCGGCTTCACGGACATAGCATCCACAGCAGAGAACAATCAGTGATTCGACAATGGTCAAAGACCGAAATATATATATATATATATATATATATATATGAAGTTAATATATTACTATTGTAAGTAATTTTATCCACCATTAAGTGCAATAATTTTACCTTGAGTGATGAGGCACCTTTCGGTCAATTGACCATTGTCGAATCACTGATGTTTTTCTGTTGTAGATGTTCGGTCTGTGAAGTTGGTGTTTGTTGACGTTAAGCGCACTTTTTCTTGATCTGTGTGTATGATGTTTCTATATAGTATGTCTTCTGTATATGTTGTTTGTAGATTCATTAAATTGTGTATGTTTTTATAAATGTGGTATTTTTCTAGTGAGTTTAGTTCTATTGGGTTGTTATTTATTTCAAGTATGGTTAGGTTATTTTCGTAATTTATTTCGTGTTTATGGGATATTAGGTGTGCTGCAACATTTGATATTTTAGAATTTTTGTTTTTGAATGCTCTATAATGTTCTTCAAATCTTATTTTAAATGTTCTGGTTGTTTTTCCTATGTAAAAAGCGTTACAGTTGTTGACCGAAAGGTGCCTCATCACTCAAGGTAAAATTATTGCACTTAATGGTGGATAAAATTACTTACAATAGTAATATATTAACTTCATAAAGTCAGTGCAACGGAAAAACAATGGATAACGTTAAATATCAAGAATATATATATATATATATATATATATATATATATATACGTGTGTATATATATGTATATATATATATATATATATATATATATATATATATATATATATATATATATATATATATATATATATATATATATATAAGAAACAAATATGATAAACGTATATTCGTACTTAGATATGATAGGGGAACAAAATATAAGTACACATTATTCAAAAATAGGATCTACATATTTGGTCAATTCTCCAGGAAAACGCCGATATTGTGGCCGGCAGCTAAAGTGTTAAGCAAACAATTCGTACAATTTAAAATAAAATTATATTTAAAACAATAATGAGAAAATATAGCACCCTGTAAACCAATCTCTATTTTTAAAGTTAAAGATGTGAATTTATAAGAAACCATTTTAAAACAAAAATTTATTATTTTAAATGAAAAAAGTACGTTGAGAAAACTACTAGGAGAGAAAACCACTACAAGGACCATTGGCAGCCTCCAGGCAGTCTTAACAAATAACACTGAAAAAAATACAGATATGAATGAATCACGCATCTTTATTGATAACACAGTGACAAAAGAAAAAGATGTCATGCAAGAGTAGATACGACTTCTGGAAGCTATGCTACAAAGAAAAAACAAATATAGCTACAAAAACGCAATAAAGCAAATAAAACAAAGCATGGGGCATCAAAATTTTGTTTAGGGTATAACCCAAAAAGTGTCGAAGAAACGCAACTTGGCTAGGCTCTGATTGGTTCATCCCAGAGGTGGTCATTACCTGCAATTCAGGATACATGGTTGTCAGTCAAGTGGCCAAAGCAGTCTCATAATTTATGATTGATTTTGCTGGGAAAGGGCCTGTTCCCTGTGAGTGACATGTTTATAAACAGATTCCTTTATGTATACAAATATATCATATCTTTCTGACAGAAATAAATAAGCATCCATGGGTCCCTCCATGTCAATTGTATCATCAGTGTGAAAATGTATCATCACTATGAGAAGCATTCATGTGTCCCTCCATATCAATTACATCATCAGTGTGAAAATGTATCATCATTATGAGAAGCATCCATGGGTCCCTCTATGGGTGTCAATTGTATCATCAGTGTGAGAATGTATCATCACTATGAGAAGCATTTATGGGTCCCTCTATGTCAATTGTATCATCAGTGTGAGAATGTATCATCACTATGAGAAGCCTTCATGGGTCCCTCTATGTCAATTGTATTATCACTATAAGAAGCATTCATAGGTCCCTCTACGTATATTGTATCATCACTATGAGAAGCATTCATGAGTCCCTTTATGTCAATTGTATCATCAGTGTGAGAATGTATCATCACTATGAGAAGCATTCATGGGTCCCTCTATGTCAATTGTATCATCAGTGTGAGAATGTATCATCACTATGAGAAGCCTTCGTGGGCCCCTCTATGTCAATTGTATTATCACTATAAGAAGCATTCATAGGTCCCTCTACATCAATTGTATCATCATTATGAGAGGAATTCATGGGTAGAGGAATTCATGGGTCCCTCTATATCAATTGTATCAGTGTGAGAATGTATCATCACTATGAGAAGCATCAATGGTCCCTCTATGTCAATTGTATCATCAGTGTGAGAATGTATCATCACTATGAGAAGCACTCATGGGTCCCTCTATGTGAATTGTATCATCAGTGTGAGAATATATCATCACTAAGAGAAGCATCCATGGGCCCCTCTATGTCAATTGTATCATCACTATGAGAAGCCTTCGTGGTTTCCTCTATGTCAATTGTATCAGTGTGAGAATGTATCATCAGTAGCAGAAGCATTCATGGGTCCCTCTACGTCAATTGTAGCATCACTATGAGAAGCATTCATGGGTCCCTCTATGTCAATTGTATCATCACTATGAGAAGCATTCATGAGTCCCTCTATGTCAATTGTTATCACCACTATAAGAAGCATTCATGGGTCCCTCTATGTCAATTGTATCATTACTATAAGAAGCATTCATGGGTCCCTCTATGTCAATTGTATCAGTGTGAGAATGTATCATCACTAGGAGAAGCATTCATGGATCCCTCTATGTCAATTGTATTATCAGTGTGAGAATGTATCATTACCATGAGAATGCTAGGCTAAGTTGCCAGTATTTGTGTTTATATGTCTGAGATATGAGTATTAAACTTTTTACTGGTATTGGTTATAGGAGAAGTGAGCTATTTCATAATTGTGTTTACTAAAGGTATTGAATAGTTTTTTATTTGTTTGGGATGATCTGTAAGGCAAATAATAAATTTATAAATTATGACAGACCATGGTAGTCAAAAGTTATGCTACTTTTACAATTATATTTTTTTACCTGTGAATCATTAACATCTAGTTTTTTTAAATTTTTAATTGAGAACAATGAAAAAGATATTGTTATTTCTATATATTTAAGTTTATTTTAATTTGAATATGCTAAAAGTATTTATGCAAACCATCAAAGTGAAGTTGTGAAATAAATGTGTAAGAAAAAGACAAAATAAGCTAAAAGAATAATTATAGTAAAATAAGTTAATGAGAAAAGTATATAAAAATGAAACTGTAGAATTCCTTGCCCTATAAACACAAATAAAAATGATGAATGGAATTTTGACGATTGATGAACCATCGTAACATTTTACCTGCCATGTCAGGTAGTGTGGTGAGCTAGGAATATTCCCAGTGGGAATGGAATTTATAAATGGGAATATTTCCAGGGAACTTCCAGAAGGCTTTATATGTTCCCAAAACGAGGGCATTTATGGAAGAAAATCGTTTAAATGGAGTTTATTTTGTCTTAAAAGTCTTTTAGAAACTTCGTTGGTTCCAAATGATCAATAACAAAGCGAAATAATAAAAAATATTGTGATATACCATGCCAAAAACTTTTATTTAAATCGTGATACAAATTTTGAGAGCAGGCTCAGTTGATTATGAGATTGAGACCCAAAATCAATTTCATGATAAGGCTGTTATATAATGCAGTTTTTTGCCCAACAGTTGAGAGCATGGTAGCACTCATGAAGCCGTACACTTAATAACTTCAACTGAGTCAAACAAACCGCTAGAACTGGAAACAGTTCTAAAAGGAAAGCCACCATTGTCTCCCCTTACCAAAGCAGAAGAAAATAAAGTGTTGACAAAATTCACAGAAAGGAAAAACGTTGCCACTGGACCAATTCACATGGCTGCTAATTTGCTAAACCCAAAAGTTCAGGGCAGCAGTTTGAAAGCGAACCGGCTTTTGGATACCATCGGTTTTTATTGTAACACTGCATAACAAATGATATTCAATGTTCCTAAAGTGCGAGAAAATTTGGCTGACTAAAGGGATAAAGAAGGGTTATGGGCCAGAAAACTCTTATGGGAAGGGTTTGATGAACTGTGACACCCACCAATACCGAAATAAGTCCATTGTTATGGTGGAAGACTCTCCGGGGAACCTGTAAGCTGGCAGATGTAGCCAAACGAATCTTAGGCTGTTCAGTCACCTCTGCAGCCATGGAAAGAACATTCAGTATCTTCTCTTGGATCACAAGTAAGAAAAGGAACAGGTTTACCTCAGAAAAAGCCATAACTGACTTATCTAGCATACAACTGGAAGCTCATGCAGCCTAGAATGCCTAAAAGTGGATCTAAAGCTGGGGGAAGTTCCATACAGGAAAACACTGATGTGAAAATTATGGAAGACCAGGACGAAGATGATGAAAAAGATGAGGAAGAGGAATTCAGGTTAGGAATAAATGAGTAAGAAAATGAGAATAAATTTGGAGTTGATGATGCGATGGAAGATGATGAAAACCAGGTGGTTTTTCTGTTTTTACATACACAAAATATTAAGACAGTGTTGCACAGATAAGAAAATATAATTACATCAAAGATAGTTTTGGGCCAATTTGCCCAATCAAGCTTATTTAGATATCATTTACACCATTAAAAAACTATGGCCCAACACGTGTGTTTATATATATTATGATGAAGAGACGTATTTTCGTACTTAGGTAAGATAAGACACAAAATAAGTACACATTTGAAAATAGGCTTAAAATATTTTGGCAATTCTCGGGAAATGCTGATATTGTTGACGGCAGCTAACGTGTTAAATAAAGCAAGTATACTTGAAACAAATCCTAAAAGTTTACTCATTGAAAATAAGCCATTCTACATAGTCTAACCATTTGTTACTACACTCACGTTACTATACCATTTATTTGAAATTTGGTAAATATTAAAATGGCAAACAATCAGAGTACATTCCATGAGATTTACAATAAAATACTTTCTTTTACTTTAAAATTTTAATAAATATAATGTCTTGAAAAATTTATTTTTTAGGAACATTTCTTCGAGGAAAAATTGTTAACATCTTTTAATTGAGAAGACAAAATTAACTTACACCCTAGTGTTTTTAAACAGCCTGCACAATTTAGTTAGGAACTTGTGCATATATTACATAATAAGAATTAAATTAATAAAAGCAATACAATAAATATTATTACTACTATTTTCAATATTGATGTTAAGACTTACCATACAATAATAATGTGTAATAATATTCTTATACATATAGATAGGTCCAAGTTTTAATTCATTTATTTCTGAAGTACGGCAGAATACACATTTTTGTTTTGAGTCTAAAACTTCTAGTTTCTTGAAATCCATTTTTCTAGATCCCAGTTTAACTGTAAATTGGAAACAAAGAAATGAGTTACAACTGAGAATAATATAATTGTTTATATTTTTTCAGTCATAAAATATCCAAAACATATAATTAAAACAATTTCAAACATATCAATTTTTATAGAAATCTTGTTGCTGTTCATGACAAGCTGGTTATTAATTACTTATTACACTTTGATATTACTTGCGACCAGACTTTTTGTTAACTAAACATTAACAAGTGTAAGTTAAGAATTTAACAACCTTTAGTTAACAAAAGTCTGGTCGCAAGTTATTTTAAAGAGTAATAAGTTATCAATTTATACCTTAAAACACAATACTTAATCTAATACATGAAATGTCAACCATATATTTTTCTTGGCAAAGTATATTGAAGTTTCCATATTTACTCTATTTTATTTTATAAAATAATATAGTAGAAAGTAATATATAGTGGTAAACCATGTATTTAGGCACACATGTAAAAACAAAAACAAAATCATATATATATAATAATGTTGTATAAAATTACAACCAAATCTATCCTGCATGGATACTTTACAAGCACATTCATGTCTAGACGTAGTACGGTGTGATGTTGCTACTGTGTGCACAAAACGTAGTTCCAACTAAAATGTGATAAAAAATTAACTTTCAGTATTATAAAAAAAATAAATACTTTTGAGAATTATGTTAGTTTTAAAGTAAAACAATGTTCTGGTAAAGGTTTTGGTGATTATGAATGTTTGGGGAGTGAAATAATATTTTTCCAAAATTGTAAATTGGGACAACAGCAAAATGTTATTACTTTTTTTAAAATTTGTTATGAGTTTCTGCATCGGCCGATAAAATTTTTTCGCATAAATCGCATATGTGGCTAAAGTAAACAATTACCAAATATAACTATAGGGTCTCTAGTTAGGGTAGATTTGGTTGTAATTTTATACAAATTACCTAATTAAACATCTACTTCTGCGAAGTAATATCTTTAGCCAGTTTGATGTCACGTGATTTCTATTCTAGCCTCACATGCATAATTTGTTTGTTTAAACGTATAAAATTACAACCAAATCTATCCTAACTGGATACTTTAAAGGAATATTTCAATATAGGTATATAAAATTAACCTCCCGTGGCAATAACAAAAATAGTAATTATCAATATAGCTTCAGGACATGTTTTGAACAATTTCATACTTTTTTCTTCAGTGTTGGGCAATGTGATTTTTACCATTATTTTTGTGGTATCATTATTTTTACTGTAATAGGTAATAGACATTACTTACCAGATACTATAGAATTAGATTTTTGTTGTTTTTACATGTGTCCCTAAATACATGCTTTACCACGGTAATTGTTTAGATGTGCGACTACCGCTATTTTCGTGAAAATATTTTACTTTTCTTATGTATTTTTACCTCCTAGACACAAATCCAACTTTAATTTTTGTCGCTGATGCCGTTTTTTAAAATATACTTAAAAAAACATAACCTAAACTAACTTTTATTGACGTGCGACTACCTCTAATTTCGTGAAATTTTTTTACTTTTCTTATGTTTTTTTACGTCTTAGTATCAATGACTACGGATTTTTTATTTTCTTATTAAACGTCTAGATTTAGTTATAACTTTATTTAACACAACAATATGGGCTACATATAGTAAAATTTAGCTACTAAGTATCCAGTCAGGATAAATTTGGTTATAATTTTATTCAACATTACAATATGTGCTATATATAGTAACATTTAGCTACAAAGTATCCAGTCAGGATAGATTTGGTTATAACTTTATTCAACATTACAATATGGGCTATATATAGTAAAATTTAGCTACAAAGTATCCAGTCAGGATAGATTTGGTTATAACTTTATTCAACATTACAATATGGGCTATATATAGTAACATTTAGCTACAAAGTATCCAGTCAGGATAGATTTGGTTATAATTGTGTACATTACTATATTCCTACATTAAAATATACCAACATCACAGTTATATGTTAATGTTGAATAAAATTATAACCAAATCTATCCTGACTTGATACTTCATAGGTATATTTTAATGTAAGTATATAGTAATGTTGTATAAAACTATAACCAAATCTATCTTGACTGAATACTTCATAGGTATATTTCAATATAGGTAGATAGTAAAATTGAATATAATTATAACCAAATCCATCCTGACTTGATACTTCATAGGTATATTTTCATGTAGGTAAATATATAGTAATGTTGTATAAAATTATAACCAGATCTAGACGTTTAATACTAAAATAATAATGGCGATACGACGTAGACAACAAAAATTAATGTTGGATTCGTGTCTAGGACATAAAAATACATAAGAAAAGTTTAAAAATTTCACAAAAATAGCGGTAGTCGCACATCAAAACAATTAGCCCACTATACTTTGTTACTATATTATTTTACAAAATAAAATAAAGTAAAAGGGATTAATTAACTTTCAACAAACGTAATGGACTACAAAATTCAAGAGTCTAAAATAGAGACTGTAATACTCAAAACCATTGGTTAGAATTTATTTCCCGTTCCTTCGTGTTCGATTTTAGCCAAAAAATTATACTGGACGCAGAAAGTCTTCAAGTATACAAAAAAATTATGAAAACATGCACAAACATCTAATTTTTTTTGGCGATAATAAGTCAGAAAATTACTCAAAAGGACGAAACAAACATTTACGGAGCCTATTCCACACATAAAACAAAATATTTCATTGAATATTTACACACCTTTTATTTCTATCGCCAAAAATGAAAAAACTTACACTGGACAAAGCGTGTTAAATTGAAATGTTGAAGTTGATTCTTTTTTTCAAAATTTATAATATATTAGGAGTTACCAGTAAGTTATATTAGATTTCAAGGTATTTTGCAAAATTACTGCATCACAAAAATAAAGCCAAAATGTTGAATTTGTAACGTTTTAGGTGTACCATAGAGGAAGAGAAAAACTGCTATTTTGCATAATTTTCTGCCTGATCAAGCAGAAGACACTGATGAAGATCGGCATATAGCGATCGAAAACGCTCTGTCTCAGTAAGTTTTAACAAATTTACTAAATTCGAAGTTCGGATAGTCATAAACTATTGTTTAAGTGATTAATGAAAAACTTGTTTTGTATATTTTAATATAGGAATATAATAATGTTGTATAGAATTTCAGCCAAATCTAACTTAACCGGATACTTTATAGGTATATAGTAATATATAAAATTGCAACAAAAACTATCCTAACTGGATACTTCATAAGGTATATCTAGACATAGTACGCTGTGCTGTTGATACTGCGCGCCCAAAAACGTAGTCCCAACTGAAATGTGATCAAAAATTAACTTTCTGAGATAATAAAAAAAAATCTAAATAATAACTTTCAAGGCATTTTGCTAGTTTCAAGGTAAAAAAATTAGGCCAAAATATTGATTTTGAAAGATTTTAGGTGCCCGTGGAGGAAGTGGGTGTGGAATTATTTTGTCCAAAATTGTTATTATTTGGAAAGTCGGTGAAAACTTTTTTTTTTAACATTTGTTGATTCCATCTTTGCGTGAGCTACTAGTAATAACTTAAAACTTTTTTAAAAAATGTTTTAACTTGCCTATAGTAGCACTTACTTTTTTTGTTGAGGACGGCCGTTTCGGGAGATGTGTCCCTTTGTCAACTCAGACAGTAACAGGAGTTACGGGACAAAGGGACACATCTCCCGAAACGGCCGTCCTCAACAAAAAAAGTAAGTGCTACTATAGGCAAGTTAAAACATTTTTTTAAAATTTATTTTGGTATTTGTTATGAGTTTCTGCATCGGCCGGTAAAAACTTTTTGGCCGATATCACTTACATGGCTTAAGTAAACAATTACCGTATATTTAAATATATGTATACGTAGTACGTCTTACCATTGATAAGCGGACATACTACTTCTTACTACTTGCACTGACTTTTTTACCCATCTTTAATTTGATAAAAAATAACCTTCTATATAAAAAAAAAAATACTTATGGATATGGTCTAAGGACATGTTTTTGAACAATTTTAAACTTTTTCTCAGGTGGAGAGCAGTACACTTCGAAAATAAATTAGGATTTAGGAAGCTTATTAATAAAATTATGAACTAGACTGACTTGGTCAGTCTGTAATTTTGATAATTGTAATTTTATTGTAGTAAATTTTCTAGATTTTAATTTTTCAATATAATCATCTCATGATGAAATAGTTATCGAAATGTACATATGGGTTTTAATTGAAAATATTAGTTATCATTCAGCACTTTTTGTGGTATTGGTAATCGTCTATCTTGAACTGAACGTATATAACCATTTGTAAATATATTTTTAATAAATGGTATTTATATTTAAACAAGTACTTACATCTAAATGTCATATAAAGAGAAAAAAATTCCCTATTATCTTATAATCAAAACAATGTAGAATACTACAAACACATAACAAGCAAGAAGGAACAAGCCGCAGCTAAATGAACTCCTTTGATTTGTAAACAAGAAATTATAAAATACATTAAGTCTAAAAGTCAATCCTGAAGCTAATTTAACTGCTATTATTTTCAATATTACTTACTCCAATGTTAACTGAAAGCAAATTACTATATACAAATTACATATTTTATTTTAAAACCCCCTCAAATATATAATAAACGACAATCCGCCATTTTAACAGAACGGAACAACAGTTCACCCGTTAGCATTGACAAAAACAAAATCAAAATATTGACTTTCTTCAATACAGGTATTCAGTAAGTTATCTAGTTTTTAACTGAAATAAAATAATTTTTGTGATTCATCCCTTACTGTAAATTAACTATTTCTATTACCAAAAAAGACAAAAATAATACTAACAAAACCTGATTTATTTTTATCTTAAATCTGAAAGATTATTTCTTGAAAGCTAAAAATAAAATATAATATTCTTTAATTTCACCATGTTTAAAAATAAATTTTATCATTCCTAATGAAATTGAATACGGTAAAAATATTTTATATTTTCAACATACACAACTAGTCATTAATAATAAATGGTTAAAATAACAATACACATAAATGGAAAATGTCTTAATAAACTACTATTAGTTTTACTTTTATTACTTAAGAATGATATATTAAAAATATACAATCACAAATCTACATGGGCATAAAAGTTTTCATGTAAGTTCGTGAAATCAGTAATATTGGAAAGTAAAATCAATACCGTAATCTAGTTAGCTGTAAATGAGGGGGGCATTTAAGGCGGGAAGAAAATTGTCAAGCTTTTGTGCAACTAAGTTGTGGTGGGATATTTGAAATAAATTAAACAAGATATTTTTATTTTGGGGAAAAATAAAATTTTAGTTTTATATCAGTATAACCTAATTATTCTAAAAATTATTAAATAAATCTCATAAAACTGATTCATTTACATAATTTTCTATTTAAAATTGGCATTTCAATTAGTTAAAATTTTGAGTTATCAAAGGAACACATCTTCCTAAAAGACCATCTTCAATAATCAAAATCATATTGTTTGTATATTTTGCATAAAGAAAATATTTAGAATAAGATTACATAACATATAAATATAAGATTTTTTTACAATGTAGTTAAATGAGGATGAGTAACTTGTTAAATAAATAACTTTTGAAATTCACTCAATTAAAATGCAATAACTTTTTACAGTCATGTGACATTATTATATTTTCTAGAGGTTAGTTTTTTATATGAAAATGTCAGATGTTTTAAAATTCTTACAAAAATCAATTAAAAAAAAAAAATAGAAAGAAAATGATGGTATACAGTTAAAATGATGGTACACTATGACCTATCGAAAAAAAAAAATTAAACAACTTCTCAACTTGAAATATGTTTCAAAGGTTAATAAAAAATCCCCATTAGCAACTGTTATCTCTTTTCATAGTTATTATATAGGCAGAGGTTTAGATTAAGTCAAAAGAATGTTATTAACAGCGTTTGCTGAAACGTTAATTTCACCTTGCAAGAATTAAAGTTTCTTGATGTAATCATCTTGAATTCACTCATTAAACTAATTATAAACTACTTAACTAAGTGAATACGTAATTGCTTACTTGCTGACGCGTTTCAAAACAGTCGTTCCTTTTACGAAGCTAACACTCTACTGGCGGTTTTGCTGTATACAAATGGTATGACAGGGTTGGATTTATGACAGTGGGTTAGGTGTCGGCGTCTTATATGATATATTGGAAGAAGCTATTGGCTTCAAAGTGTGTGTGGTCGTTTAATATATTTTCCCTGTCTGTCGCGTAGTGTTTGTAGATTTCATATTTTTCTAAGGTTGTTAGTTTTTTACTCTGTTTTAATGTGTGTAGAATATTTAAATTAGTGTGTATGTCGGTATGTGTGTGTTGGGTGGTATTTAGGTGTTTTGCGTAGCTGTTTTTGGGGTTTGTTTGTTTTGTTTGGGTAATGTGTTCATTGAAGCGTGTATGGAATGACCTGCTGGTTTGGCCGATGTAATAGTTGGGACAATCGATGCAAGTTAATTTGTAAATACCTGAGAGTTTGTATATGTCAGTTTCTTTTTGAAAAGGTTGTATATGTTTTCTTAGAGTTTGTTATTTTGTAGGATATTTGGTAATGGAGTTTTTTTAATGTGGAGGCTATTTTGTGTGTTTTTATTGTAGTAGGTGAGGGATATGTATTTGTTGTTTTTTGTGTGGCTGTTTGATGGTGTTTATGTTTTATTTTCCTGAGTATGTTGTCTATGAGTGTATGTTGGTAGCTGTTTTGTTGAGCGATGTATTTTATGGTATTAAGTTCTTCGTTGTAGTCTTTCTGTAGCATTGGTATGTGTTATTAGGCGGTGTTGTAACATATGATTAAATGCAGCGTGTTTGTGTTGTGTGGGGTGATTAGATGTATTATGTATGACCATATCTGTAGTTGTTGGTTTTCTGTATATTTTGAAATTGTGTCTAGTGTTGTGTTTGGTGATAGTAAGATCTAGAAAGTTTATTCTATTGTTTTCTTCTAATTCGAGAGTAAATGTGAGGTTTTGGTGTATGGTATTAATGTAATTATGTAGTTGTTTGATTTGCCGTTTGTTGCCATTGTATAATATTAAAATGTCATCTATATATCTATGGTAGTAAATAATTTTATGCGTGTAGTTATTGTTCTGTAGAATATATTGTGTTGGATATGGTGTAGGAATATTTCTGCTAGGATGCCTGAGATAGGGGAACCCATTGGGAGGCCATCTTTCTGTGTGTAGTATTTGTGTTGGTATGTGAAGTAGTTTTGTGATGTGATGAGTTTGGTTAGTGTGATTATTTCATGTGTGAGTTTATGTGGTGTGTTGTTTGCTGTGAGCATATTTTGTAGTTAGTATGTGGAGTGTTTGTTCTAATGGCACATTAGTGTAAAGGTTTTTAATGTAGAATGAAGCTATGGTGGAGTTGTGTGGTATGTGGATGTTTTGTATTTTGTGTATGAGGTCTATGTTATTGTGTATGGATGTGTGATTGTGAAAGTTTTATGTTGTCTCTGATAAGTTTGTCTATGTATTTGGCTAATTTATGTGATGGTGCATGTGTGTGATTGATTAGTGGACGGATGGGTGTGTTTTCCTTATGGATTTTAGGTAATGCATTTAATATGGGTGCTTGGGGTTTTATTTGTTTGTAATATTTTTTTTGTTCGCTTTTCATGATTTCGGTGCATTTGTTTAGAAGTTTTTTAATTTCTGTTTGGAATTTAGGTGTGAGGTACTGAAAACAAAATAACCAAACTCCAATTAGACTAACAACCTTAGAAAAATATGAAATCTACAAACACTAAGCAACAGACAGGGAAAATATATAAAATGACCACACACACTTTGAAGCCAATAGTCTTTTCCGATACATCACACAAAACGCCGACACCTAACCCACTGTCATAAATCCAACCCTGTCATACCATTTGTATACAGCCAAAGCCGCCAGTAGAGTGTTAGCTACATAAAAGGAACGACTGTTTTGAAACGCGTCAGCAAGTAAGCAATTACGTATTCATTTAGTTAAGTAGTTTATAATTAGTAGTTGCAAGAATTAACTGACAAGCTGTAAACAGGTTTAATAAAATGCTTTATAAAAAAAAGAAGAAAACAAAGATCTTAGCAATGAATAAATTTCAGTCGTTCTTCAGTAATAAACAGGGGGGAAATTTATTTAAGTCCGAAATTGATCATCACAGAATGTTTAAGACATCGGTTTTTATGTTTCCAAGTGGATGCAACATCCAACTTTACACAGTCACTGAACATAAATACTTTGGAAGACATTTTTTGCTCTAGCAATATATCCTAGTTAAGTGAATTGTACATGAAAACGAAATCTTACAGTATCAGCTTGTATGCTATGTTTCATTCAATAAGCAGTCTAATATCATGATTTCGATTTGTAGTTAACAATGTCACCTGTGACTCAAATCAGTTACATGCCAGATGGTGAATGAAAACTGCGTTACGCATACACGTTGCATGCCAGATGGTGAATGGAAACTGCGTTACGCATACACGTTGCATGCCAGATGGTGAATGGAAACTGTGTTACGCATACATGTTGGATGCCAGATGGTGAATGGAAACTGTGTTACGCATACACGTTGCATGCCAGATGGTGAATGGAAACTGTGTTACGCATACATGTTGCATGCCAGATGGTGAATGGAAACTGTGTTACGCATACACGTTGCATGCCAGATGGTGAATGGAAACTGCGTTACGCATACATGTTGCATGCCAGATGGTGAATGGAAACTGCGTTACGCATACACGTTGCATGCCAGATGGTGAATGGAAACTGCGTTACGCATACACGTTGCATGCCAGATGATGAATGGAAACTGCGTTACGCATACACGTTGCATGCCAGATGGTGAATAGAAACTGTGTTACGCATACATGTTGGATGCCAGATGGTGAATGGAAACTGTGTTACGCATACACGTTGCATGCCAGATGGTGAATGGAAACTGTGTTACGCATACATGTTGCATGCCAGATGGTGAATGGAAACTGTGTTACGCATACACGTTGCATGCCAGATGGTGAATGGAAACTGCGTTACGCATACATGTTGCATGCCAGATGGTGAATGGAAACTGCGTTACGCATACACGTTGCATGCCAGATGGTGAATGGAAACTGCGTTACGCATACACGTTGCATGCCAGATGGTGAATGGAAACTGTGTTACGCATACATGTTGGATGCCAGATGGTGAATGGAAACTGCGTTACGCATACTTGTTGCATGCCAGATGGTGAATGGAAACTGCGTTACGCATACATGTTGGATGCCAGATGGTGAATGGAAACTGTGTTACGCATACATGTTGGATGCCAGATGGTGAATGGAAACTGTGTTACGCATACATGTTGCATGCCAGATGGTGAATGGAAACTGTGTTACGCATACATGTTGGATGCCAGATGGTGAATGGAAACTGCGTTACGCATACTTGTTGCATGCCAGATGGTGAATGGAAACTGTGTTACGCATACATGTTGCATGCCAGATGGTGAATGGAAACTGTGTTACGCATACTTGTTGCATGCCAGATGGTGAATGGAAACTGTGTTACGCATACATGTTGCATGCCAGATGGTGAATGGAAACTGTGTTACGCATACATGTTGCATGCCAGATGGTGAATGGAAACTGTGTTAAGCATACATGTTGCATGCCAGATGGTGAATGGAAACTGTGTTACGCTTACATGTTGCATGCCAGATATAGGGTTAAGCAACATCTGCAAATTTGAAATTATATAAATATTTAAAACTGTTTCTACTTAGATAAAACATTTTTTTCTAAACTATTACTATATTGTTTATTAGCTAAGTAACTTTTCATAGCTGTAATTAAGATCATACTCAATCCTTGGGCACAATTCAATCTAAGTCCAGCTTCTTCCTAGAAGCATCACTAGCTGCTGCTTCAGAGTTGTGTACGTATTCTAATGCAGATTGTACATTTTGTAAGTAACTGTTAGGATGTCTTCAGATGCTTCCTATTTTGCTGCTGTGAGACATCTTACAATGCATAGCCTTTAGAGAACTTTGTTGCAATATTTTCAATTTGGTGAACCCAGCTTAGCTTATTGTCCAGTGACATGCCTTAGTATTTGGTCACTTACACCACTTAAAGTGGTTCTGAGTCAAATGAGAGTTGACCTATGTCCTTTTTGATACACAATGTGAATATCTGAGCTGCTGTCTTGCAATGGCAGCTGGTGCCTAAAACCTATTTGGTTCCAGATCGTAAAGTGCTAGTTTTTTCAAGCCAAAGAAATCATAAAAACATAAACGGCTGTTATAGGGAGAATAGATATATAATGCTTAATACTTTGTGATTTATTCTATTGTAGGAAATATTTTGGCATTTTTACTCATTTTAGAGACCGGATGTTGTCATAGGTTTATTTATTAACAAACCAATCCCAATTCCTTTTTAACAGTAATTGCCAACAAATTCTGTTAAGATCTATAAACTATGAAAGCAATAAAAATAAATAAAATAAAGAAATAGAACTTAATCATTTGATTAGAAACTCGGAGCGCAGTGCAAATGCGTCTCTTCAAACAGAGCCAATCTTGACCGAACACTCCAGAGGTTGCAGCTCGTCTGAAGGAGCCTTACACCGCTGCCTTGTTGTTTTATTCTGCCTGAACCTTCCAATGCTTTTTCTCTATTAGGAGTGATGTCACTGACAACCAGGCCGAACAAGACTGTCTGCGACTGAGCAAACAGTAGCTGTGGTTTTGACATTTTTATTATTATTTATAGCGATGGATCATATTATATGATGAATAATCGCTCATTACAACGTACATATACCTTACATAATAAATAAATTTATATATATTTTTTTTTGCTATTGGTCTCTGGTTGAGCAACCGTGTAAACTGCCCATGAGCGCCACTGCTGGTCTTGTCTACTATAATGTTGTTTCCAGTGCACCACAGGTGGAGGTGGTAAAGTGCTTAGTTGATTACATGTTCAAGAGCCTGTATGTTGACGGTGGTGACCCTAATTGTGATGTCTTCTGCATAGCATAAGAACTGGATGGCAAGTATTTTTAGCTCAATGATGATGTTGTTTATCATACAGTAAACTAAGTAAAACACCTTATAAAATACCCTTTTTTGCTGGCAATATCTGATAGATGTATCTCTATATCGTTTGCAGGATATTGAGCGTTTTGGATACGGGCATGTTGGTGTACATATTTGTTATGTCGGGTGATAGTAGTGTTGAATTGTGTGGTATGTTTATGTCTTTTATTTTATTTATGAGGTTTGTTTTGTTTTTTATGTGTATTTCTGTGTTCAAGTATATGGATTGTCTGATTCTTTTGTCCATGTATTTTGCTAATTTATGTGCAGGGGCATTCTGGTAGTTGATGATGGGGACATTGGGTTTGTGAATTTTAGGGAGAGTGTGGAGGGTAGGTGCTTTAGAGTGGATTTGGTTTAGGTGGTTTGTTGTTGCTGATAATGTATTCAGATGTATTAATTAGATTTTTGATGGTTCTGTGATATTTCTCCGTTGGGTCTGAAACCCAATTAATACAGAACAACATACCTAAAACCCATGTTACCGAAACCTAAACAATCTCCAAACCTTCACCAAACAAAACTATTTCACCCACATCTCAAACTTCAATTCATAACCAGATGGCCTACCCATGAGAAGTCCTATCAGAAGTGCTAAGTCAAATTTTTCTACAACACATAGAAAACACCAAGATACTTACAAACAATACACACGCACACAAAATCATTTACTGGCACAGATACGTCGATGATATCATAACACTAGGTTATGGTAAATGTCTGTGTATTTGTGTCCTGTTTCTTTTATGTGATTGTAAAATGTTGAGTTTGTGTTCTGTTTGTGTTCCTCGACTCTTTGTTTAAAGCTGCGACCTGTTTGTCCATATGTAGAATTTGTTACATCCATCGCAGGTCAGTTTGTATATGCCTGGTGCTTGTAGTTTATCTTTGTTGTAGTGTTGTATTTTGCATTGTAACTTGTTATTAGTTTTGTATGCTATTTTGTATCCTATTTATTGAAATTTGCGGGCTATTTTGATTGTTGTTTTGTTTATGTATGGCAATGTGATGTATTTGTTTTCCCTGTCTGTAGTGTTAATCTTAGTGTTTTTTTTTTTTGTATTTTGTACCATAGTTTGTCTATTATTGTGGTGTTGTATCCATTTGTGTATGCTAAATATTTAATTGTGTCTAGCTCTTTGTATATGTTTTCTATGGTCATTGGGACTTCTTCAAATCTATGGAGCATGGATCAGAAGGCAGCATGTTTGTGTTGGATAGGGTGGTATCCACAACACCTCAAACCACCCTATCGCAAACAATACGTTCCCTTTGTCAAAAGAAGCCATTTCATATTGCCATAGCTCACTAATTTCCAGTAACACGTACCTTTCTGCATAGCTTTGCGAATCTCATCCATAGTCTGTTCATAAAGAGAGAGAGGAGAGTTCTCCCCACAGGTGTGACAGGGCAAATATCAATTTATCGTTAATCCTTACCAGCAATACTGAATGATACATTTCACGAGTAGGTAAGACCATACACTTTAGGACAGGGGTTCCCAAACTTTTTTGTACCACGCCCCCCTCTGGTTATTTGGAGACCCCCACTCCCCCCTACACATATCAGCTTTCCATTTTGCAATACCCTATTTCCAAGGTGCCGTACATACCAACTCTTACTTGTACAAGTACATGAACTCGTACAAGTATGTGCCTACTTGATACGGTGAGTAGGTAGATTTTTTTGTTCACTGTTGAATGCGGTAACGCAGAATGGAAAGATTCAATAATTGTACGTATGATGAAAATTAAAACAAGTATTACATGAAAAACGAATATAATTACTGATACAAAATTTAACATTGTAACACAGATACATTTTCAATTTAAGGAAGGTGAAACAATAGGCCTACCTACTTACAAAAACAAAACATAAAATGTAATTTAGTGAGATGGGTGCGCTTGCATGTTCTGAATAAGTTGACAGATCCTGGGTTGTGTTTCAGACAAAGCACAGCGTAGGTCACTTTCGACATCAAGTTTGTTGCGGTACTTGGTTTTGATCGCAACAAGAGTTGAAAATGCTTTTTTGCACATGTATGTTGTTGAAAAAGGCAAGTACATCCGAACATCTGATCTGAGGAAATTATTTTTGTAATTTTTTTATTTATTTCATTTGGGTGTCACGCCCCCCAGTTTCGGTTCCCATGCTTTAGGAGATTGACAACAGCAGCTCTGCACTCACTGTTACCGATGTGTATTTTCAGATGCTCGGTTCTTACAAATCCAGAGGGTACCCTACAAGGAGCAAATATCAATGTAGAGAATTTTCTCATTCTCCCGACACATGTGGTATGACTTTACGCTCCCGTATGACCATCAAAAACACGTCACAAGGTTGCAGTCTATTACAAGGTGCGAATCAAGGTAAGCCAGTTTTGTCAATTTCCAAGCCTATAAAATTCGTACTCATCTCAACAATATGCTTATCTTTGGCCCAAAACTATTGTTGGTCGGAGCTGGGATGTTTTTACTGTTTTCACTGGGATGAACTTGAATTCATCTCACAAGGGAAAAGAGCTGACGATGATGAATATTTACTCTTTTAAACAAATATTCATTTAATTCTAAGATATCAGATTAAAACTGACGATGTCTGATAGACGTAACCACCAGAGGTAAGAAGCAAATATCGTTTTTTTATACTTGTTATATTTATTTTGAAACCATTAATCTAATAGATTTCTATATTATATTAAGTAAAATAATACATTAAAGAACGACAATACTGGCTATGATGAGGGATTTGGAAAGATTGTTGATCTAACTCCTACAGAACCAAATGGATGTCACAAAGCCTCCTCCATTGTGTTGGACACTACACCACTAGTAATTATGAACAACGGTCCCATTTTCATATCTAATAAGCTTATACTTTCATAGGGAACAGAAAATAGACTCCTTCTAGAACCCATTTCAGAAGTCCTTTGACTAAGTGTGGCAATGAAATTAATAATGTCAAGATGACACATCACCAGTAATTATGAATATTTTAAATGGAATTTTGCATTTTTTTGTGTGTGCCTAATAAATTTTATTTTTCTTGGCAACACCAATGAGTCAGGTTATAGAGAGACACATACACAGATCCACAACCACAGGTGTATTAGAAGAGGGAGTGAAGCACATATAAGAACTCCATAATTGTATTGACTCTTTTCTGTCTTTAGGAAATAGGATACAATATCCTCCTCATTATTCAGAAGGTTTAGGTGTTTTTTGTCAAAATTTAGATTTATTTTTATCAATTCATTTACAATAAAAAAATAATTATTTAATAATTTTAACAGTAGTTTATGACTATCCGAACTTTAAATTTTGTAAAAACTGAGGCAGAACGCTTTCTATCACTATGTGGCGATTTTCATCAGAGTCTTCTGCTTGGAGTTGTTAGGTTAAGCGGTGACCGTTTTAAAGACAAGTTTTTGATAGCATCAAAGAGTATGTGTGATTTGAATTGAACGATTGTTCGTTTAATATGTTTGTACTTTGTGTTTGTAGGTTTCATATTGTTCTAGTGTGTTGAGATGTGATCCTTTTTTGTTGATGTGTAAGATTTCTAAGTTATGGTAAATGTCTGTGTATTTGTGTCCGGTTTCTTTTATGTGATTGTAAATTGCTGAGTTGGTGTTCTGTATGTGTTCCTCGACTTTTTGTTCAAAGCTGCGACCTGCTTGCCCAATGTAGAATTTGTTGCAGTTTAATTTGTAGACCCTGGTGCTTGTAGTTTATCGTTGTTGTTGGTGTTGTGTTGTATTTTTTATTGTAAATTGTTATTAGTTTTGTATGCTATTTTGTATGCTGTTTTTTTTAAATTTGTGGGCTATTTTATTTGATGTTCTGTTTATGTATAGTACTGTGATGTATTTGTTTTCTTTTTCTGTAGTGTTAATATTAGTGTTTTTTGGTATATTGTGCCATAGTTTGTCTATTATTGTGGTGTTGTATCCATTTGTGTATGCTATATATAAAATACAACACAACACCAACAACAAAGATAAACTACAAGCACCAGGCGTATACAAACTGAACTGAGACGAATGTAACAAATTCTACATTGGACAAACAGGTTGCAGCTTTAAACAAAGAATCGAGGAACACAAACAGAACACCAACTCAACATTTTACAACCACATAAAAGATACAGGACATAAATACACAGACATTTACCATAACATAGAAATCCTACACATCAAGAAAAAAGGACCACATCTCAACACACTAGAACAATATGAAATTTACAGACTCACAAAAACACAAAGTATTAAACGAACAAACACAATACAAAACACACATACTCTTTGATACTATCGAAAACCTACCTTTAAAACCGTCACTGCTTGACCCAACATCTCCAAGCAGAAGACATTGATGAAGATCGGCACATAGCGATCGAAAACGTTCTGTCTCAGTAAGTTTTAACAAATTTATAAAATGTAAAGTTTGGATAGTCATAAACTATTGTTTAAGTGATTAATAAGATTCACCGAACGTAATGCACTACAAAACAAGACTATGATAAGAATAACTTATTAAATTCTGACAAAGAGGCAATCCCAAATTCTCTATTATATCTGTTAGTTAAGACATACTAGTAGTTACACTTTTGGTATTAACTTGACAAAAAAACCACTACCTACTGATATTTTTTAGCAGACGCATTTCACACTTGGTCTGCAGAAAAATATCAGTAAGTAGTTTTTTTGCCAAGTTAATACCAAAAGTGTAATTATAGAAAAACTCCAGATGTACAATACAAAAACTGCAAGTGATAGTCTTATTAGATTTTGTAAAATATTTAAACAAATAATTTAAGCACTGTAAATTTAAATTATTGTATAGTCAAATTAGCATGTCAAGTTGATGAAGCAGACTTACTGTGGCAATATTGGTTTGCTGATAGGAGAAAAATGTATCTTGCCGCTACGGAATAGGCACTGGCGAGGACGTTAACCCTGGACTACTAATATTTTTTTTGTACTGTTCCACTACCCATACATAAATTTAGCATTCACATATAATTATATCAAAAAACGGTGAAAATTAGTTTCAAAAGTTTCGAAACAATCGTTCTTTTTACAAGCAAAGCAAGAATCATGTTTCAAAACGTCTCAGCAAGTAAGCCCTTACATATTCACTTAGTTAAGAATCATTTAAATATAGTTTAATCAGTGAATTCAAGATGATTACAACAAGCAAATTTTACTTGGAGTATGGGTCTCATGTGAATGATATTTTTGCTTTGTGATTAAACACTTTTAAATGTTTTAAATTTGCCTATCGTAGCACTTACTTTGTTTGTTGAGGACGGCCGTTTCAGGAGATGTGTCTCTTTGTCAACTCAGACCGTAACTGATCTTAAGGTTTACGTAGGTTAGGGTGGGGGTGGGATATTTTGGTGGTGTGGGTGTATTTTGTGTGTATAGGAGTTATGATGTCAAAAGGTGCGTGTGAGTTGTAATGTAATTGTGTATTGAGTATGTGTGTAGGATGTAGTTTGAAGTGCCTATATATTTCGTATTGTTCGGTTGTGTAGCGTTGGTCATTTCTGTGTTGTTTATGAAGAATTTGTAGGTTAGATGTTATGTCTATGTAGTCATGTTTTGTGGAGTTGAGATGATCGGCGAAGTTTGATTGGTAGTTATTGTTTTTTAGTGCTTTTATATGTTCTTGGTAATGTGTGTAGAATGATCTCCCTGTCTGGCCTATGTAAAAACTGGGGCATGAACTGCAAGTTAGTTTGTAAATTCCAGTGGTTTTGTAAATGTCGTTGATTTTGTTGTTGGGTTCAAACCACACCCTACACACATACTCAATACACAATTACATTACAACTCACACGCACTATTTGACATCATAACTCCTAATACACACAAAATACACCCACACCACCAAAATATCCCACCCCCACCCTAACCTACGTAAACCTTGAGATCAGTTACGGTCTGAGTTGACAAAGGGACACATCTCCCAAAACGGTCGTCCTCAACAAGCAAAGTAAGTGCTACTATAGGCAAGTTTAAAACATTTAAAAGTGTTTAGTGATTACTAGTAGCTCACGCAAAGATGGAATCAACAAACTTTTAAATGCTTGAAAAACTTGCCTATAGTAGCACTTACTTTGTTTGTTGAGGACGGCCGTTTCAGGAGATGTGTCCCATTGTCAACTCAGACTGTAACTGATCTCATAAAGCATTTAAAAGTGTTTAGTGATTACTAGTAGCTCACGTGAAGATCGGATCAACAAATGTTAATATCGCAAGCCGAGCATCAATCATCCATCGATACCGCAAAGTACATCTCAAGGTACAAAACTTTCCCTTCATATCTCCTTCAATATACAGTGCCTAAAATATAAAATCACACCAAATTATACACACAAAATACACCCACACCACCATAATATCCCACCCCACCACCATAATATCCCACCCCCACCCTAACCTACGTAAACCTTGAGATCAGTTACGGTCTGAGTTGACAATGGGACACATCTCCCGAAACAGTCGTCCTCAACAAACAAAGTAAGTGCTACTATAGGCAAGTTTTTAAAGCATTTAAAAGTGTTTAGTGATTACTAGTAGCTCACTTGAAGATGGAATCAACAAATGTTAATTTTGCTTTGTGTTTTACTCTGCAGGTGATAGGGTTTAGTTTTCCAAAGTTATCCATTTTTCCAAGATCTCTTCCATTAGGTATTTCTATAGCTGCCTTAGAAGGTATTCATTGTGGATGAGAATCTTGATCAGCATTGAAAAGAAACTCTTGGGATGATTTAGATGAACTAGAACAATCACCACTACTTCTCTTCTCTTTTTGGTTTTTTTACCTTCAGCTTGTCTCTTTTCAACTGACCTAATATACTCAAAATCAGAAGCATCAATCTCATCTTCAGGACAGAAATCTGGATCTGCATCTGTATCACCTAAGTCAAACAAATTTTCAACATTGTCTTCAATTTCACTATCTTCTCCTTCAACATCAAATACCTCATCGATGAGTCTGGCAATTCTTTCATCATCATCAATTCTAGTCATGGTGCTGGAAAATGAAAATATATGGTTTCAGCAATAATATTCATCACATTTTTGTTGTTTGCCAGATGTACGTAGTTGTTCCTGCTATATATTTTACTAACTATATGTATATGCAAAATTAAAGATGTAAAATTTCTGGGAAATTATACTTGGAGGAAAATTTCCAGGAAATACTACTGGGAATATTCCCAAAATTCATAATTTCCCAAGAATTTATGGGAACTTATGATTTTCTCTTAAACACATAGGTCAGTGGACAGCCCAATATTTTTTTTTAAAATCCCTCAGAACTAATCTATTAATATGAACATATAAATCAATTCTTATATTGTTTAAGTCTCAAGTCCTTTACATAAATTTTAAAATTTTGATTCTTGTTTATTTTTACAGTAAACTGGCTATGTTCATCTTTAAATGTTATTGAATGCCACAAGATTGCTTGATGGATCACTATCATGTTTTCTAGTATCAATGAAAATGATCAAATTTTTAAACCTTTTACAAATTCTTGTATATTTGTTATAGAATAATGCAAAATACTCCCAAATTACTAATAGGTCACATTAACTTATTAAATTAAACCTTAAATCCAAAATATTTACATTTTTCATAATTTTAATTATTTAAATTAGATTTGATATCTTCACTTTTTAATCAGATCAGGTCTTCCAAGGAAAAGACAAATATGTCTGTATTAACACTTTATTTGCTTAAAACTATTAAATTGTACACAATAAATGAGTGCAGTTGTTAATAATTAGTTTTCATCATCTTCCATCGCATCATCAAGTCCAAATTCATTCCTAACCTGAATTCCTCTTCCTCCTCATCCTGACCTTCACTAATTTCCTCATCAGTGTTTTCCTCTGTAGAGCTTCCCAAAGCTTAAGATCCACTTTTAGGCGTTCTAGGCTGCATGAGCTTCCAGTTGTGTGTTAGATAAGTCTGTTTAGCGGCTTTTTCTGAAGTAAGCTTGTTCCTTTTCTTACTATGGCTCCAAGACACGGTACTGAATGTTCTTTCCGTTTCTGCAGAGGTGACTGGAGCGCCTAAGATTGCTATGGCTTCATCTGCCAGCTCACAGGTACCCTGGAGAGTCGTCCACCATAACATTGGACTTATTTTGATATTGATGGGTGTCATCATTCCATCAAACCCTTCTCATACGAACTTTCTGGCTTATAAACCTTTTTTGTTCCTATAGTCAGCCAAATTTTCTCGTACTCTAGGAACATTGAATTTTATTTGTTCTGCATTGTAGCAAACAAAACTTATTGCATCTAAAAGCTGATCAGCTTTCAAACTGCTACCCTGAGTTTTGGGGTCTAGCAAATTTGCAGTCACGTGAATTGGTCCAATGACAAAGTCTTTCCTTTCTGTGAATTTTGTCAGCACTTGCTTTCCTTCTGCTTTGGAAAGGGGAAACAATGATAGCTTTCATTTTAGAACTGTTTCCAGTTCATTTAACTACCTCACCACACGATTTACTAGCGGTTCGTTTGACTCAATTGAAGTTATTAAGTGTACGACTGGGTTCATGAGTGCTACAATGCTTTCAACTCTTAGCCAAAAAACTGCATTATCTAAAAGCCTTCTTTTTAAAGCAGGTTCAAGATCGGCCTTTTCATTTACAGCTAAAGTTTGTAGTACAATTTTGTTCGCTTGCACAAGAAAATGAGCTAGAGTTGAAAACACAAGACAATCATCTACTGTTCACTGCTCAGACCACAAGGCAACATAACCTAGAAACTGAACAAACATAACCTTTCCCCTTCTCTTACTTGGTATTGTGGGTAACAGGCACTACTGAGGTCATGTTTCATCAGTAGCACATAAATTCAAAATGTACTGTACTTGGGGGGAAATTAAAAAGTTACATTGAACCATTTCCAATTAGAAAAAACAAATGGTTTGAAACATTTCAATTTAACCATAAAAAGAAATTCATTTTAATAATATTTTTGATGAATAAATTAGCTACTTAAATAGAGTATTCTTCAAAACTTATATTATCAGGTTTTTTTTAACTTATAATGAAAATGATTTTGGGTCTCAGTCTCACTAATCAAAGGCGTCTGCTCTCAAAATTTGTATCATGGTTAAAATAGGTTTTTTTCATGGTATATCAATATTTTTGATTATTTGACTTTGTTATTGATCATTTAGAACCAATTAAGGTCCCGAAACAGTAGTAAGACAAAACAAAACCCCATTAAAAGAGTTTATTCCATAAATACCCTTGTTTTGGGAACTTATAAAGCCTTCGGGAAGTTCCTATAAAGCCTGGAAATATTCCTATTTATAAATTCCCTTCCCACTAGGAATATTCTCGGCTCACTTCACTACGTAAAATGTACGTACTAAAACATAACTTAGTAAACTACTTATACTTAATTATTAAGTGTACATAAACCCTCTTAATACTAACAATACGTAAAATATCCATGATGACTTACCGAAAAAAGAGTGTAGTTAACACAACTTAACCTTATCTTTTACTGTCTCAACTATCACTAAACAGGGAAAGCACTGTGGAAGGAAAAGTCTTGATAGTTTGGTATGGGTATGACGGAGGGAAACATGCCATTGGGTGAAAGAATTACGTATGCTTAGGAATCTAGAGTTTCAACGATATATTTATATATATAAAACCTACCCTTACACGTCGAATGCGCCACTCAATCGGCGTTGTATGTATACAGCCGAAAGTATCGGTTTATTATTCAATTCATTCGAATCTAATGGGGTGGCGCCAATCGCAGGCAAGTGAGCCGAAAACAGCTCATTTAGTCGTTCTTTTTTAAGGCGGTTCAAAAGTATTTATTCCCGACTCATTTACCCGTGTCTCGTATGTTGTTTCAATAGTTCTGAGTTGCTTGCTATTCATGATAGTATTTAAACAGTTAATTCTGTTTCTTGTTTTAAATTACTTATTTAATAACGAAATTCTTTGAAAATTTAAAACAGAAATATAAATTTATTCATTATGAATACGTTGTTGAAGTTCCTGAAGGTATCAAGGATATGGATTATATTTTAAGGATGTTTGATTACATAGTATTTGTTTTAGGTTATATTGTATGTAAATATTAGTAATTTTGCTCTAGAACACCAGAACATAATTATAATGAATACAATTTGCGGTTCACGAATGTTTATCATATAACTACAAATTTAAATGTTTGTTTTCCATTACACTTCCAAGGTAATAATACACACAAACTGAAATTGAAATTGCCCATAATCCACATAAGTAGATTGGGTATAAGGTAATTATTAAAATCAGCGACTTACCGCTCCGATCGGGGAAAATTTTTTTCCTGATCAATTTGACTTTGCTGAACACGAATCTGAAGTTTTTTTTACTGCAAACACAAATTTACATGAAAAAAATAACCTGACCTGATTTGACTTTGGTGTTTGGTAACCCTCCGATAGGGGAAATTTTTTTCTACCTGATAGATTTGAACTTGCTGAACACGAATCTGAAATTATTTTTAATGGCAAACACATATTAACCTAAGAAAGAAGGTCAGGCCAGGTTAAAGATTCTCTTCAGTGTCAGACTGATGACATCGTGATGGTTAGTCAAGAGACACTAATTGTATAGTGTGATATAAAATTTTATGATTCAGTAAATTTTTCATAAGCTACAAATTTAAATTGTCATTAATTGATTATTGTCAAACATTCTATTCAGTTATTTCTTACTTATGTTATTTTCAACATATTATTAGAAAATATGTGAGAAACCTTTATTAATTGAAATTAATAATGTCTATGTATTTAGTAGTTTTTCAACTAAATTTGTTCTATTTTTAGGATCCTTTCAGTCAACGTATACTCAGCAGTATTAAACATCCTTCAACCAACATTATTTCTCTCGGTGTGGCCAATTCCCATCTATCTCCACTGCGTGCAGCTTTTATACATTCATCCTCTTCAAACAATACTGGAATCAAAACCTTGTCTTCAACAGATCAGGTTACGTGAAATTTATCTGTTAAGAAGCCTATTTTGTAATTTACAAATTGTTTATTCTACTTTCCTTCTATAATAAAAGTTTTGATTTTTTGTCTATAACTCATTTTGAAATCTGTAAAATTTACTTTTGTTACTGTTACAGCAACTTTTTGAAGATGCTGATTTTTGAAGACAATTAAAATGTTTTTCACATAAAAATATGATCTAATTTACCCTTGTTCTAATTGAAAATCAATTGCAATCATCTTCAAGGAAAATTATTACTTAAAAAACTAGAACTTCTGGTTCCCTCTAGGAATATCAGCATATAGATATTTTAAATTGAAACTTTTTACAAATAAATAAGTAGATAATATTTTAGAAACAAACTAGAACATTTTTATAATTATAAACAGTTTATTTAAAATAACATCTAATGTTCAATATGTTGGAAATCCGGTTCATGTTGCAACCACTACAAATTATCGTGTCTTTTTTTCCTATCATCAACATATATTCGCAAATTATTAGATATGCCAGAATTTGTTTTATTCAATGTTACTTAATTTTTACTAAATGTTTTCGGTCTAAATCTGACTCTTGACTGAAAACCCTACTATCCTCCAAGACTTTACTACGAAACATAACTAGAATAATTTCCATTTATGACTGATAATTTATCACACTTTGAGTGATCTTTTTTAGGTGTTGAGTTTTTTAAATTTGTTACAAATTCAAATTTAGTAACAAAACTCTAATAATGATGGAATTAAATTAAACAAATTTATTTCATTTTTTATTCATATTTAGTAATAAACTGAAGATTAAAATATCTTGGGTTTATATTATTCATATCTTGTGAGTAAACATAAGCTGAATATCCCACAACTGAATATTAAAATGAAGATTTTTCCAATTGAGAAGGAATTATTTCTCCAAGAAGCTTTCTACAAACCTTTCTTAACATCAAACTATTACTCTGTTTTAAAGATCATTGTGACAAAAGTTTTTTCAATGATGTTTCTCCAGGGAACCCTAAATTCACTTTATGAGGTGGCGATTTCTTTTCTTTGTCATTGTATCAATCTCTACAAGAGCTCTAAATTCTATATTTGTGAGTACTAAATCTTTGAGAGTCTGTACCATAGGATTTCTTAACATTCTTTCTAAATTCTGTACAAAAAAGAAAGGATTGGATTGTCAGTTTGGTATATACACAAAAGCGATTTAATGAGTTAAATGATTCAAATAAAAACCTAAAGTTTTACAACTGTTGTTTACTGTCCTCTTGATTACTTCAAATATCTTGGTGTTAGAGTTCAGAAGTTTGCCGTTTCATACAGCTTTTACATATGTTACAATATTAGCCCAGATTTCAAAGGTTCCAGTTCATAACATTGTTGTTCTCTAATCAGTTCTCTTTGAAACATTTTAAGAGAAAACGTGTAGTAATCTCTTTATGCAGACAAGTTTTTTAAATACCATATAAAAGCTTGAAAGTATGCCACAATGTTCAGGCTATATACTCTTTTCTTAAAAGCATCAATGTCAATATGGAAACAAAACTAACAGTGTATTTAAAAGTTATTTGCAACGTTTTAATTGATCACATACAATGTTGTAAAGTTTCCAATTGACGTTTGGGATGTATATTGAAGTTTGAGCTAAAAGGTGTTTTGAGATATTGGAAGACATTATACTATACCAAAATTTCATTTGCATCATGTCTTACAAATTTGAATCCAAGTAGTATTTTTGAAACATACTAAGCCTTTGTCTAAGAAACAAACACGAAAATCTAATTTTTTGTCTTGGTTTATTAGATTTGTAGTTCTATCAATAAAAATATATAGCATATAACTTTCCAACAAATATTTGAGTTAATAAAAAAAAAATATGGTATGTTATCAAAACAACACAAGTAGCAACATTTAGTTTCACCAAGACTGAAATCCTGTGGTTTATTCTTGTTTGCAAACACGATTCTGAAAATTTTACTGATATCTGATCATGACTTGTAAAGGTTTAGTGAATTGTAGATTCTTTAAATGCTGAAATAGGTTCAGCTTTAGCGTTGTTTTAATTTTTTATTAGTTATTAGTTTTTGTTGTTAGTTTTGTAGTAAAGCCTTGGTGGAGAGTTGGGTTTTCAGTCAAGAGCCAGACTTAGACTGAAAACATTTAGTAAAAATTAAGTAACATTTAATAAAACAATTCCGGTATATCAAATAATTTGCGAATATGTGACTACTATGGGCAGTGTTATTGAAACACAGATAACTGGGGTATGCTTAAATATGGTATAGAGTTCTTGAATTTTGTAGTCCATTACGTTCAGTGAATCTGGCACATTCAGTGCCAGAAGACACTGATGAAAATCGCCACATAACAGTTGAAAACGTTCTGTCTCAGTAAGTTTTAACAAATTTACAAAATTTAAAGTTCGGATAGTCATAAGTGATTAATTAAATGGTGTAGAGGCATGAAAAAAATGGTAACAACATTTGGAAGAGCAAAATGTCAAAAAACAAGATTTTAAAAAAATTTCTTGAAAAAGACTCATAAATTACAACTTAAAAAGACTTCTAAATGATATTGCAGATTTTGAAAATAGTTGAGATTTGCGGAAAAATCTGACAGAAAACAGTTTGTCATTTATTGCTAATATTTGTAATAGAATAATCAGTGAAAAAAACATGAGCTTCAATAAATTGATGATAGGAAAAGAAGACGTGATAAATTGTAGCAAATTTATTTTATACAAATCATAATTTTTATATTATACAATATGAATTTCATCATTGTTAAACATCAAAGGGTTAATACAAATAAAAGACGTACACAAAACTCAAATTAATCATTTATTAACTCAGAAACGTTTCAAAGGCAAAGTCATCATCATCAGTGAGTTGTAAGTTAGGGTTTGTAGTAGCAACACTTGCTGATAATGATGACTTCCTTATTGAAATGCGCCAGAGTTAATAAATGATTAATTTGTAAGTTTTGTATAAGTCTTTTATTTGTACTAACCCTTTGATTAGCATTCACTTACCAGTACGTGAGATCGTAAAACGGCTAGCGGGAACATTGCCGTCTATGTACGTTCTACAATTTTCATCAGAGTAGCATTACCGTAGGTTTTGATTTGCTTTCTTGTGTATTGTGCTGTACTTTAGGTTAAATATTTAACTATCTGGGCAATAAATACTACACAGAGTACATAGTCACCATTCTTTTGTATCCAATGGCTATTGGTTTTCCCACATGCTTACAGATAGTTTCGAAGTTTGTGCGTTATTTTACAATGAATAGGTATTTTACAAGAAAAAAGATTAACAGATAAATTTTAGTAAAGAAATTGTTGGTAAATGTAAGGTAAAGTGTGGTGAACATGAGAAAATGAATAAATAAAAAAATAATAACAAATATTACTATAATTTAAAAAATTAGAGAAAAATTATATAAAAATTACAAAACATAAAAAGTTTTAAAATGTTTCAAAAATGTTGCTCCCAGGGCCATATCCGGGCAGGGATATGTTGCTAATCAAAGGGTTAACATTGCTCAAAAAATAGTTAAAAGATTAATTTGTTATTTTTATTAATTAAACTACTACAGAAATATTTAAAGTATTTTAAGAAATTATTTCTTTATTTGTAAGATTGTTCACAGTTAATTTCATAAATTGGATTTTGAATGTTATATTGATGTTATTTCTGAATAAATGTAATTTGATTTTTAGGAGAATGAATTAGATAAGTTATATCGGTTGATAGAAGTTGAAATCAGAGGAAACGACCCAGCAGTTTTGAAAAGCTATTCTTGGTTTGCATTAACTGCAGCAAACCATCTTGGAATCGAAGTGGGAAAAAGGTGATAGAGCACACTAGAAAATATAGTTTGTTTTTGTATAATTTGTATATTATAGAGAAATCTTTACAATAAATAGGTTTTCAAGAAACTATTATTGAATTAATAATCTAACAGAGTGGTTCCTTGAGAAGGAGAGGAAAATCTAAATAAAAGCATAGAAACTTTGCAATAGCCAAAGACTTAGTCTTAAGCTGATAATTTAGTTTAAAAGCTGGGTAACATAAAATGACAGGATCCTATAAATAAAAATAGTTTTCTAGGCTTAACATAAAATTTTACAAATAACTACAAACTTTATTTGAATACAACTGTATAAATCAACTGTGACATAATGTTTAACATAAATAAATGAAACCTCTAAACCACAAATGGTTTTTTCCTTTTATTTAAAACCTTATGTAGATTTCGATTGCATAGCAATCATCCTTAGAGGTAATTTGCAATAAAAATATGTATTTTTATTGTAAATTACATGTATTTTTATTGTCTATTACCTTTAAGGATGTTTGCTATGCAATCGAAATGTACATAAGTTTTAAATAAAAGAAAAAAGTCATTTGTGGCTTAGAGGTTTCATTTGTTTATGTTTATTTGTACATGCTTATATTTTACAGTTCATTACCTTTATATGATTTGTCTTGCAGATCTTATTGTGATTTAGTAAAAGTTACAAAAAATATTAACTATATTAGTTTTTGGAGTTGTAAAAAGAAACTGTAATGTTGAAATTTTTATATTAAAAATTCTTACATGTGTTATTACTTAACACTCCATTAGTCAAAACGTGAGTGGTCACGCATTCTACAATTGTAGAACATTGAAAACAAAATTATTTTATTCCTTTGCAACCTTATTAAACTCTTTTTTGTTATGGTTGTGTTAATTACACTATTCATCACTATATTGTGAGTATTAATATTATCTTTTCATCGTTACAAGGTGAAATAAAACTATATTATGAATGTTAGTCTTTTTTAATATCAACTTACTTCTTACTTCTTAGTACGGGCGTCCAGCATCAATCATAGCCAATGGCCCGGTGTCCAATGTACGCGGCACAAGCAAGCTGCCAGTGTTTTTAATATCAATAAAAGAAAAATATGAAGTTACATAATAATTGCATTTGTAAATATAATATTGATTACTTATTATAATAAAAAATTTAACTTAATGCACATATATATTCAACCATTACAAAAACTTCAACTGTTCTGGTATTCACACATTGAGAAAAGATTTAGTTTTTTTTACCAGAAGTTGTCTCTTCGTAGCAATCATCACACATGTGTATTTGATGGTCCAGGCACACCCATTCCTGACATATGTCACAAGCCTTCTGTGTTGACTTATTCCGTGCTTTGCCGCAAAGGAAACATTTCCCTACTCCACCAGGTTGCTGTCGTAGTGGAGCTTCTTCAGGGATGTGACGCAAAAGCCTTCCTCTCCATCAAATCTCTCTTGGCAAGGTGTCCATGGCAACGTGGCGTCTTATTGCAGGTTCTATCAAACCAAACACTCAATCCTTCACCGACTGATATAAGGATTCAACATACCAGCAAGATGGTTCTTCTTTTTTTTAGTCTATTTTCTCTACCAATGTAAAACTCAAGAATATCCAAAGGTTGAGCTTCATCTACATTAGGTTAAACTTCTTCTACCTCGGGAATTTCTACTGGTACAGATCCCTCTACTTTTTCATTTTCTTCTTCTTCAACTACGTTTGCCTCGTATAGCTTCTGAATCACTGTACTCGAATGTTTCTTCCACAACATCCTCCTCAAATTTGTCTTAATCTTCTACTCCAAGCACACTCATTATCATCTTCTGCCTCCTCCAACCACATTCGTAACGGTTCTCTATCATGTTCTGACATTGTTCAATACATAATGGCACAAATACAACACGAAAGTAAAATATTATGTAAAAGAGTCCTTATAAAATATATGATACGTGAATGGTCATGCAATTTACGATTGTAGAACACTGCACAGTTCTGCTAATACCACCCGGGGTAGCAAAAATAAACTACCCGTTCTACAATGGTAGAACACACAACCAATGCAGTGTTAAATAAAATCTTCAATTAGAAACAATTTTTTTTAAAACTTTATAGGAAACTCTAAAACAGAGATTTATTTCTATAGTTTTTCTCTCTGTGACTAACTTAATTCTTTAAATTTATGTTGTAGTTGGAGACCTCGCAAACCACATCATGAACGTTATACATTACTAAGATCAATTCATGTAAACAAAAAATGTAGAGTGCAGTATGAATTCAGAACGTATTTCCATTTTATGCAGTTCCATAGGCTTACAGGATCAACTTCAGATACATTCTTAGAGTATATCCAAAGGAATCTTCCAGAAGGTGTAGCAATGAAAGTATCAAAGGTAAATTACTCAATTATAAAATCCTAATCTTACTTTTACACTTTCTTGTATACATTCAAACTCATTTATAATTATTTCGGATATAATAAATTTATTGTTTTAATAAAAGAAATATTATTGTGTATATTTAAGTATATTTTTCTTCCTTTCCTGTATTAAAATATTTTTCTTTGTTGATGCTTTTCAGAATTACACTTAATAGTATTCCTATTAAAGTTTTAATAATGGAGTTATTCCAAAGCGCCTCAACAAAGAAAAATATTTTAATATAGGAAAGGCAGAAAAATGTACTCAAATATCCCAACAGAAGTGAAGATGAGTATATGATAAACTAATTTGGTTTTACTTTAATCTAATGGATGGTCTTCATATTTATTATAATTACGAATAATGGATCATTTCATCAGTTGTAGGATTCCTCCACTGTCCATAACAGCAAAAGGAATATCGAGATAAATAAGATGTTTCGGGAATTGTTAACAAAACTTGTAGTAAGAAGCATTGAATATTTGTTTGTTTAAAACTCCTTTGTTCTTACCAATGCGTGATTGAATATTGCGGTGGTGCTAGATCTGAGATCTGTGCAGTGTCATGTCAGATGCATTGTACAATGCCTTCAACTACTTGTCCAAGTGCCTTTATTGACTGGTGGTAAAAAAGACATCATAAAAAAAAGACAACTTTATTTACTGTCATTTAATTACTATTAAATATACAAGACCCCATTTATGTAAGTTTCCTTGCATATATAGTGAAACCTCTGTTAAACGGACACATATTCTATCCGCCCATGAGAAGTGTCCGTTTACTGGAGGTGTGAGGTGTTAAGAAGCCGAATTTTAAAAATGATTAAACTATTCATTCACTACACACTTATTTCTAATCCAATGCATAATAGGCTACAGTATTTAACTGATACTAATGTATTTAACACTAATACTAATGTACAGTATTTAATTACTAATGTAGGCTACCTTTTTATAAATATGGTATACATTATAATAAATACTGTACTGTATTGATATTAAACATAATTTCAAAAGTAAATTTAAAGAACACTGAAACAATACAGTAATACAGTACTGCTTTGTGTGGCATCATGAGGTACAGTTATATTAAAGTTCCAAAACAGAAGATTTTGTTTTGTAATTTTAATATAGTCTTCATATGATGACGCTTTATAAGTTTATATGGGTTTAATAACCGATAGAATGACAGTTTATAAGGGTTTAATATGTATAACTTTGTTAATAAGTTATTTTATAAATAATTATACTGATATTGAGCATACTGTTACTTTTTTTAATCATCATATTGCAACTGTGATCATTAAATTTTATTTCTGTTTAAAATAACAAATTTTAATGTAAAAAAATTATTTAAAAACTAAAATATTTTAATATAATAATTTAATACAATTGGACAAAATATTTAAAAAGAGATGATATATGAAAGATCTACAAAAGAAAGTAGCTCTGATAATCTCTCCAGAGAGAAGCATTGATCTAGTCTAGATCCAAAGTCGGAGCAAGATTATTATGATAAACTTGTGTTTGTATAGAAAACCCACTTGCAATCAAAATAATTTCGAAAGGAACCAAAATTGCAACTTTAACTGTTTTTATAGGTCTATAAACTGTTTAACTGTATATGGACTAGTTCAGGTAGTTACTAGTTACGACAATTTATTAGTAGCGGGGGTACAAAGACTGTGATTTGTCAGACATCTAAACATATTAGAACAGTTTTTATGTCAAATGGAGTGAGAGACTCAGGATATGTTTTTTACTCGGTGTCAGTTAGTACCTGATGTTTGTTAGTAGTTTATTTATAATTAGTGTATTCTTGTGTACATACGAAATTAACAATTATAGTGGGAGCCTAGAATTTAGTGCGAACTTCAAACCATAAGTCACTTTTAATCTGTGTTTACTAATTAAGATTATGCATAATAATCAATTAACTAATAATAAACTACCTAAGCTACAAAATAACATATAAAAAAATTGCACCCATATAAAACATATACTATTTAGCACTTTCTTTATAAGTGAGAATATTTTTGTAGCGAAATAAAACTCAACTGATAAACAGTCAAATACATTCTACAGTTAGGCTTGTGATTTGTGTAGAAGCAGTTTCACAAGTTATGCAATATTTTATCCAATTTTAATTGTAATATTTTTAAATAATAATCAATACTATTGTTCAAAGCTATAAATTATTTTAAAACATTATTTGATTGTGAATTAAAAGTTTGCAATACCAGAGCTACCATTTTAAATTTTATTATCAAATGATTTTTGTTGAATATTCTCCTTTAGTTTTCTAACAATTTATGGTAAAATATGTTTAGATTTCTCTTGGTTATGACTTTATAAGCAATTTGATTGAACCACATTGGAATCAGTTACTATGAATTTTTAGTATCAAATTATTTTTTTAAATTTTCACATTTAATTTCCAATAGTTTTTAACAAAATATCTACTTTTTTTAAAACTTGAACTTTTTAAAGAAAAATCGTCTATAAGCTCAGCCGTATTGGATAGTTTTAATAAACATTTAGCAATTCTGTATAAAACTCACAATTCATATAAGTTATTATATTAATTTCTTTTTAATAGTGTGTACTTTTTGTTTAGGTGGCTTTGGAAATGTTACCAGAACACATTGTGCCCCCTGTTCAGAAAGACCGACAATTACAAATGGAATGAAAGGAATTATTAGTAATAATTGTATAAATAGAACATTATATTTAGTTAATTTATATAAATAATTAAAGCAAAAATGAAGAATTTATAGTTTTATTATTTAAAAAGTTTTGTTTGAAGCTTCGATGAAGAATTTATATCTGATTATAATTAATATGTGTAAATACTAAATTTTCTAAAGTGCAAGTTGAAATGAACAAAATCAATACTGTAAGCTATACTTGAAAGCCATTAGGAAGTATAAAACAAATATTAAGTTTTGTTAAATTAACAAAATAATATAAATAATTTAATAATTTGTATAGAAAAAACAAAATCAACCTTTTCAATCATCTGTTATGAGAACGCATGTGCTGGTGAACAGCATAACAATAAGCACACTAAGTCATCTGCACTATAAAATGTATATAATTCAATATATAAATGTGAGTAAAATATAAATAATAAGTTTATTCAAGTAATCTGACTTGTACCCACTCTTATGTTTGTATGTTTATTCATTTAATTAGTTTCCACCTCATACGTAACATTTTTCTAAACCTTTTCTATAATATGATGGATTACACATTCACAAACATGAAACTAACGCGAGAACCAAAGTAGGTTTGAACTTACAAAAATTAAAAACTATTAATATTTTGCTAACCTGTTCCAAATATCTATTTCTATAACCAAAAATTTTGAAGCGGAAAATCTCCTGTGATGATGCCACAAGTTGAGTTGCAATACACAGGGTAAACACTGCAGGCAATTTTTCAACGCCTATCTATCAAAAAACTATATAAAAAAACACACTCATGAGAAAATTTGTAAAATCATTACCAAATTTAAAATAAAAATATCTAATTTTAAGACCGTAGAGTAATATTTACAACCTAAAAATGATCAAAAACCAATCTGGTTATCGGTAAATCAATCAGTTGGTTTTCGAATTGGATATAACAGTCTTTTATAGCCAGTAAATATGATACACTTTAAACTACAGTATTATGGAATCATACCAGGCCTAAATCACCCTCTTTATAATAATTTTCTTCATTACTTCCTTATGTGACGACTGCGAGTAGCCGTGAGGTCTGGGTTCGGTGCGACATTTCTAATAATTTTATATGCACCGGTCGATACACTCGATTCGCTGACTGGCAGTTCGTCCATAGAGCCGGCTAGCAATGGTACCGCTCAATGGCTGCCGGCATTTCAGGACCGGAGACAGGCGGTGTGGCTATGCATCAAACACGTTTCCGCACGTGCTGAACCACTGTATGAAACACAGCGCTGCCCTGCAGGATCGCCACGATGCTATCTTGAACCGTTTATCAAAGGCGGTGCTGTGGCGGACTGGTTTTGTTTGTGTAAACCAAACGGTGCCAGGTATTACTTCTAATTTGAGGCCGGACCTGGTGGTGGTAAACGAGGGGACGAAAGAAATTTCAATTATAGATGTAGCGGCTCCCTTTGAAAACAGCTATCAGAGTCTGGTAGAAGCATGTAGTGTGAAAATTCAAAAATATTCACACCTGGCAGAGGAGCTCCGCTTAAAGGGTTATGAAGTGACCCTCAATGCCCTAGTGGTAGGAGCCCTTGGTTCGTGGGACCAACGTAATGAGGGGTCATCCGGTTGCTGAAGATATCTTCTCGTTACGCAAAGATAATGAAAAGACTAATGGTATCGGATGCCTTTAGATGGTCTCGGGACATACACGTAACTCACATCACCAGTCAGCAACAGTGGTAACAGCTGGGCATATTGCGGCTGGATAAAATTTGTAAATGTCTTAGGGAGGGTTGCACCAGTCACATTACATTTAAACCATTATTTGTTTGTGGTTTACGTGGCGGCTGGTGCATCTATGTTGGGAGGATTAGTTAATTGTTAAGTAGTATTGCAAGTGCTCGGAGTCAATCCGAAAGATTGAATTTTTTTTGCTAATCTGTGTTACAATAAGAAGTGCCATTCAATTTAAGGACTGAAAAATGAGTATAAATTTCGGTGCAGAACAATATACAGTAAACTCCCGATTATCCGTAGGCAGATTAACCGGTTTGCGGATTATCCGGGGTCTGCCATTGTTTTACGAATATCCAATTTTTATTCCAATCAGATTCATTATTGTTTTTTTTAACCACTCAATGTGGCACAATTTCCGGTAAAAACAACGATCATAAAAATAAACTAAGCTATCTCAAATAACGTAAGGATAAACGATAACTGTCCTGTTATACTGAATGATCCAACTCGAGTTGGGAACAGACTACTGTATATAAGAGACAATGACAAAATGCTTGGACGTCCGCAAACCTAATGTGTATCATAAGATTGTAAACAAATGTCAGCTAATCTCGGCTATAAATAGTCTAGTACGTGACATAAGCATTATCCATGTCTGTCATATACATTATCGATCTTTTTGGCTTTGTGACATAAGTAGAAACAAACATTCCGAGTTGAACGTTGAGTGGTTATTATACTAAAATAAGTAGTAGGTAGTTTGAATTTTTATGCGTTATTCTTATTTCTCTGTCTTTTTTATTGAATTTTATTTTTTGTCATGCAGTATTTTATCATTTGTATTAGTTGATATTTTATGTAAATTTCGTTTTTTTTTGTTGTAAACCGATAAATAAAACAACATTTTAATGTCTAATACACTGTTTTATGTCCCAAATAAACATGTATATGATAGAAATAAAATCTTTGAGATGAAAACAACAGACACAATAATTAGGGCAAGACGACTCTTTACTGTGCGACAAAATGGTTCTCAAGGAATTTAGATCGCACATTAAAGCTAAACCAATGCTCACAAAAAAAGAGACGAAAGTGACAGATTTTTTTGATAAAAAGTGAAAGTATTATGTGTAAAGGAAATTACATATGTACATACATATTTACTTTTGACATATACTTATGTACGTATTGTAAATAGTTAGACATATAAATGTACATGTTATAATCCGTCAAATACATCGACATTTTAAATTATTTTCTGTATTTATTTTGTCCTCTAAATATTATTTGTGAATTGCATTAACCGGGGTCATTATTTGTGTAACTTATGGTATAATAATCGATTATCGATCGTTTTGCGTATTCTTTGTTCATAGCGGATTATCCGGGGAATTTGTTATCCGGCGTTACCGGGCCACCCTATTCCACGGATAATCGGGAGTTTACTGTATTGCCATAATAAAGTGTTATTGTTATTTGTTAATATTTATTTATGAACTGATGCTTGATTTTGTTGCGCCTTCTTCAAATGTTATTTAAATAATTTTCTATGTATTGAAATATTATTGCTCAATAAATGTATTATAAAAGGGTAATAGATTCGAAGTGTATTTGGTTGTTTAAAATATGTTGTTTTTGTGTTGTGATGTTTGTATATTTGAAAATTTCTTGTAGTGGTTAGTTTTTTACTCACTTAGGATGTGAATGTTTAAATTAGTTTGGGTGTTTGTTTATGTGTATTGGTTTGAAACAAAATCTATTAAGATTATTTTATTTGTGCTATTTATGTTTAGCTTTGTCATTTCTATTATTTATAAATCTTATGCACTGATTTTGTTTTATAATAGCCACATAAACAATATTTATGGTTTCATTTACGAACAGAAAACTTCGTAAGGCTTATGATACAACTTCTTGTCTCTGAGAACTCCAATAGATGTATAATAAGACTTATATTCTCTTATTAGTTCTTCCATTTCTACATTTATAGTATATTTTTATTTCGAGTTCCACCATTAATTTTCTTACTTCCAAACCTTGACTCTAAAGCTTCATTATCCTCTATCTTCAACTGTTTTTTTTACTCTTCCTCCCTTTTGCCTAGTCACAACTGTGCTACTCTTGGGTACTGTTCCCTTTCAAATCTTCCATGTCTTCATTTGTGTCTGTTAAAATGGCTACACACCCGTCTTATGCCATAAATGGATATTTATGAAAATAATTTTAATTTTTAGTATGCATGTAATAGGTAGTCCTAAATATCAGGGTTAAGAAATGAAGAATGTATTAATCTTGATTGAAATATAGTCTAAATAAGTTTTTACTTTTAAACAAACAATAAGTCTACATTTTTCTGGTTATGTTCAGACGAAATGCCACATACCAAAAGAACATCCGCCAGCCACCAACACCGTCATGGAGGTGTCCGAGCAATATTCTGTTATGGACTAACATGACAAAACAGCAATATTTGTAACTGTAAAATAAAAAACTCTAATAATTGATAAGCCCAATTTTTTTTATAACTATAATAGAACATTGCTTATCTAAAATATAGAGGGCAGTCTCCTTTCTGTATACATATATTTCGAATAAATAGTAGGAACATATTTTTAGGGTATACATTTTCTACCCAATTTATTTTTTACGTTAAACACAATGGGAGACTCATGACTTTTGTGCTGTACTCAACAAGCATTCCTCAAAATACTATTTATTAAGTATACACATAGTTCTCAAATTATTCAGTACATATTTCAAGTGTTTTCTAAGTACATATTGTAACATAAATTAAGTTTTCATAGTTTGTTGTCCTCGTTCATAATTGAATGTTTGATTGTTTTTGCTATGGGTCAGCTGTCATAGTGACAGACAACATTAAATTTGATGTTTTTTCATTTTAGTCAATACGCATTTTGTTTTTTAAATAGTTTTTACTTATATAATACTTTTATTATATCTAATGAATAAATAATGGTTCTAAATTTATTTCTGTATATGGCAAGCAACAAATACGACAAGGAACTAGATATATGATGTATTACAATAATGGGATGCAGACACAGACGATCAAGAGGTCTGTTTTTGCTGTCATCCTTACTCAGGTCAAGCAAAAACACGTTCAACACATCGTCAAAAGAAAACATGGCCAGTTGTCTCCAAATAAGTAACTATTGTCATCTAACCTAAAATATTCTTGTATACCATCATCAATATTTCTAATTTCTTTATTAAGTATCAGCAGATTGACAGAAGTCATTCATTTTAGGAGGTATAACAAACCCACACCTAAACTGAAGCAGCGCTGGTGTCGCGAGCATGTGTATTTATTTGTAGGTAGGACTTAATAAGAGTAAAAGACATCATTGCTTATAGAGATGAATACAACTGATTTTTGTTAATCGGCAGATCGATTCATATAAATTACAGTAACATATTATTATTTACAAAGAAATTGTTGATGTTCTGTCTTTAAACAGTATGTTTAATTATGACTTTAAAAAGAACAACAAATTATTCTAGAAACATTGACCTATTAGATAAACAGTCTTAACTCGTTAAAACTAGCATTTTTTTGTGTGTTATAAATCATTTCATACTACTGATAAAATGCTAAATTACTGTAACATACGTTTAGCGGTTACTGAGCAACGCTACCAGGAACATATCAGAACTTTATCAGCAGAGGATACATAAATGAACGGGTTTGTTTGTAAAGGCTGTAGGGTAAGGTCAGCTCCTGTCGAAAGTAAGTAATGAGTGCTATAATTGACTTCTTGAAGCTACTTTAGTGGTCATTTTAAATTGTGCATAATTTTTTTCTTTGTACGACTTGTTATTTAATAGGCTATTTGTCTCTTGTTTATATTTATGTTTGAGTGAGATATGGCTCTAGCAAATTTTGACAATTATTCTGACATGTCAAATGATAGCTTATTATTCTCCAAAAGTTAATCTGTAACTAAAGAGATTTTGTTGTCTTCCATAGGGGATCTGGGTTCATCAGATGATTGAGCTAAGCGGATTTGATCCTCAACAAGTTGTTTAGGATATCCTCTTTTTTGGAAAGCTAGTAAGGTCTTTCTATTAAAGTCCTCCAATGCTATATCGTTGGAACAAATTCTCTTGCCCCTGATTGCCTGACTGTATGGTATAGACCTTTTTATATTCATAGGGTGGTTGCTATTGAAATGTAGGTATTATAGATGGTTTGTCGGTTTGATGTGGACACCTGTATAGATATTCCCATCTCTGATTGTTACATCTGCATCCAAGAAGGTGATAGTTGCTGTAGATTTCTCCCAGGTGAATTAAAATGTAGAGAATAGTGATAAGCCCTTCAAAAAACTTTCCAGTGTTGAGATTCCCTGTGTTCAAATTACGAAGATGTTGTCTATTTATCTGTACCAACGTAATGGTTGGTGTGTTCGAGTTTTTAGGAATTTTGCTTCGATATTACCCATGTACAGGTTTGCGTACGACGGGGCCATCCTAGTACCCATTGCTGTTTCTTTTCAAGAATGAATTTGTTGAGGTGAACAAGGAAAGGGTGTAGTGGAGTAAGGGTTGTCTGGCATTTGTTGAGGTGAACAAGGAAAGGGTGTAGTGGAGTAAGGGTTGTCTGGCATTTGTTGAGGTGAACAAGGAAAGGGTGTAGTGGAGTAAGGGTTGTCTGGCATTTGTTGAGGTGAACAAGGAAAGGGTGTAGTGGAGTAAGGGTTGTCTGGCATTTGTTGAGGTGAACAAGGAAAGGGTTAGTGGAGTAAGGGTTGTCTGGCATTTGTTGAGGTGAACAAGGAAAGGGTGTAGTGGAGTAAGGGTTGTCTGGCATTTGTTGAGGTGAACAAGGAAAGGGTGTAGTGGAGTAAGGGTTGTCTGGCATTTGTTGAGGTGAACAAGGAAAGGGTGTAGTGGGGTAAGGGTTGTCTGGCATTTGTTGAGGTGAACAAGGAAAGGGTGTAGTGGAGTAAGGGTTGTCTGGCATTTGTTGAGGTGAACAAGGAAAGGGTGTAGTGGAGTAAAGGTTGTCTGGCATTTGTTGAGGTGAACAAGGAAAGGGTGTAGTGGAGTAAGGGTTGTCTGGCATTTGTTGAGGTGAACAAGGAAAGGGTGTAGTGGAGTAAGGGCTGTCTGGCATTTGTTGAGGTGAACAAGGAAAGGGTGTAGTGGAGTAAGGGTTGTCTGGCATTTGTTGAGGTGAACAAGGAAAGGGTGTAGTGGAGTAAGGGTTGTCTGAGTGTTTGTTGAGGAAATTTTCAAGAGCTAATAGACCATGTTCATGAGGGATGTTCGTATAAAGAGAGGTAAAATCTATGGTGGCCAAAATTGTTTCAGGAGGTAGAGGTACGGGTATTTGAGACAGCCGGTCTATGAAATGATTCGTATCCTGAATGTATGACGGATGGTCTTTCACCAAAAGTTGAATATACGAATCCAGAAAAGCTGAGATTCTTTCTGTGGCCGAATTACAACCAGCGATTATTGGCCTACCAGGTGGAGGTACGACATTTTAATGGATCTTTGGCAATATGTAAAATTGAGAAGTGGAGGGGATTTCATTGCACAGTAATTTTATAGATCCTTCTGAAATTTCTTCTCTAAGGGCTGTATATTTGAGCCACTCCAAGAGAGAATTGTTGTAATCTGATGTTGGGTTATACGTGAGGAGCTTATATGTTGTGCTGCCAGACAGTAACTTGTTTGCCTCCTTTATGTAGTCCTCTCTGTTCATGACAATTGTGGTTGAACAATTATCTGCTGGAAGAATCATGAAGTTATTGTTTTTAGAGAATATATTGCTGCTCTATTGAGTTTGGTTTTGAGGCTGTTTATGAATAATTGTTTAAAAATTTACAAACCAATGGTTTTTAAAATAATCAAGTAACTGAAATTACCCAAGAAAGTCTTTTTCATTTCGTATTTTTACAGTATATTTACACTTATTATTATAGTTGTATGATCCAAACAATTAATTAATAGAACTATGACAAATTTATCCTGTACTTCATTATTTACAAAATATCTCCTATTACTTACATGATTCTAAACACATGAGGTCGTCTTCACTGCTAATTTCACTCCAGTGTCACTTTCAAAATCTCCTGGGCACAAGGATATGAATCATTTCGGTCGAATTTGGAATCATCAGTATGTGTTTGTTATTCCTAGTAAATAAAACTATGTGTCAGTCACTCCAAACGAATAACATACGGTTTCACTGGCTTTAAACCCTTGGATATGATTTACTGTGGTCGAGTTTCGACTCTTTTTTTAAAACTGAATATAGATTTTAACAAGATTGTTATTTACTTTTAACATGAAATGAAAAAAGTTGCTGTAGTGCGGAACTGAGCCTAATAGGTGACTAATTGCATGTCAGTGGCCGGGCCGGCGAGCGTGTAGGGATCAGTTCCGAGAAGGCGTAATCCACTGGGTATCACGCTACTGCAGCTCGACTGTAAAAAAATCCAATCCTTTTTAATCAATCTTCTCAACATTTAGCCCTTTTACATTTTTGTTGGCCGGATTACATGTAAAGATTTGAAAATGAGATTCAAGCATATGTGTTTACAGGTGGTAGAACTTTAGTATTTAAAATAAACATAATATATTGTGTTCTTGTAGGTTCAAACAAAATTACAACATACTTCCTGAAAATTAATTGTTCAATCATTTTCTTTTCCTGTCTGTGGATAACCTTGTGGAGAAACAATTATTAGGATTTGAATATTAAATTGTAGAACTAGATTTGATTTATTGTTTTTAATTCTTTTTGGTTTTGATACAACTATTATAATAGACAGTGTACACAAATGCACAAAAATTTACATTTTTGATAGCTACATTTGCTGTATATAATGACTAATAAATCTCTCAAAATTTTTTTTATAAATACTGAATGTATATTATACATTGCATCACTGTTTATTGTAAGGTAACATATAATTTACAACTACAATAATTATTTATATGATACTATCAGTAATGCCATACACCACATATGCTTATTGATTATTAATTAGCCCTCATTGGGAACAAAAATTATTTATTTATAATTTCCACATTTCATTGAAATAATTAAAATATATACAATTACATTTATTTAGCGTTTAGAGATGATACAAACGTTTCCACCTCCTTTGTAAAAACTATGTAATAATGTAAAACAGACATTGGTTTTCATTGACTTTAGGACATTTTCATATTTCCCTAATTACGTTTATATTGGATTTTTGTTTACTAAATGTTAATATGTATATAAGGCGCATATTTTCATCTTTATCAAAAGGAAGTACTTTTAGTTTGCCATTTAAAAAGCTATATTAATAATTACACATTAATATTAATTGGTGATTAACACAAGGTTTGTGTTATGCCTATTGCTATAACTCCTGTAACGTTTCCTACTATACACAAAGACTTGACATATAGCAGTAGAAAATATTAATAAATAATGTGTTGGACATGTTGACAGGGCGAGTGATCCCCATATTAACCTAATATGGATTAAATTATTCTTGAACTGGTGGAATAAGTTAATTTGTAGCATAAAGTTATTAAAACAAATAAATTGTGTTGCGTTAGAAAAAAAAAATATATAGATGTGAGAAACACGTCTTATCAGATGTCCTACGTGCTTATCTGAAGTGTAGAGACAATAACACATTAACAAGTGTCAAGCAGAATAAACATTCAACCAAAAAAAACGTAGTTTCATGAAGGGAAACCGAAGCCTGTATGGCCATTAAAAACATTTTTCAGGGACAAGATAATATCATCAATGATGGGCAATGGCAGATTAGAGCAAATGAATAAACGGTTGAGATTATTCAAAAAATGTAGTTAAACTACTTTTTTTGGTTGATTATCTTAACACATTTACTGTGTCAGTGACAAGCCGCGTTCGACTTTGGATGTGGTGACTCAAACCATTTCTATCAAGATACAAAACCTTTTTTCTTGATACTGTCGCTAATACCATTGTAGAAATTCTTGGGTAGGAATCTTTTTATCTTAGCTTTTATATTATGAGGTCTGCTTCTAGAAATTGTTACCACAAGTTGACAACTAGCATTCTAAACAAAACAAAAACCCTGCTGCTCTTTAATGGTTAAGTTGAAATATTTTTAAAATAGATTTGTCCAACAATTAAAGTTAGTATTTACTAGTTAGTTTTGTACTCAAAGTCCATAAAACTACGTTTTTGCAACAATTTAGAACATGAATATAATGCAACTCAGCACTCTGGCTATAGAAGGTTGAATACAAACATTGCAGGGACAGTGTTATGTCTGAGGTTCACATATGGACAAGTAATCGGTAGAGATTTCAGGAACACAATTTGATATATCTATTGTTAGGACTTTGAGTTCAGTTGTTGACTTAAGTATGTTTATTTACTACTAACTTTAACCCTTATAATGTTACACTTTGTCTTTCTTTAAACATTAAAATAGCTTTTTCTTTACTCTGCTTAGTTGGTCATTAAAAGCTAGCTTATAATTTTTTTTACCTTCACTCATTCAAAAACGAAAATTTATGGTGAGACTAGCACAGTCCATAGATAGCATATAAACATTCTCTGGCAACTGCTAGCCTCACACTGAAGAAATAAACGAAGGCACTGTTCTGAGGTGAATGTGTTAATGGAGAAAGGTAATCATAAAATTTCTTTATATGTCTAAATATATTACTTTTATAAATCTCTTTTACATTTTATTTGAAGGATAGTATCTAAAACACATTCAACAAGGCAAGACAAGTTGGTGGTGCCATTGACAAAATATGTAAAATGCCAGTTCCAGTGATAATAGATCGATCGGTAGTTGCCTCTATTGTGATTAGGCAAAAAGTCACTAGATTGTGATTAGGTCACTAGATTGAAACGGCTGTCATTGATTGATTTGTCGCTGTCACTGCTCGGCTCACGGCGCCAATTGTCGTGCAATGTTCTTGAATGGAAGGGAGAGGGGGTTGTCTCTGTTGTGATTGGACAAAATGTCGTTGTCACAACTGAAAAGTTATTGATACTCTACCAAAGCTGTCATTGGTTGATTTGTCGCTGTCACTGGTTCTACTCATTTACGCCATGTGTAGGTGGTCAATGTGTCAGTTTTCAAGATAGTGATAGTGATGTGTACAGAGTGCTATTCGCACTGTGTTCTTAATTTCGTAGGAGTTTATTTTTAAATAAAATGAGCCTTCTAAAAAAATGTATCATGCCAGTATGGTATGCCTGCCTGTTATTGGGACATACGGAGCAGTCCCAGTATCCCTTGTAACTGATCCGAACCTGGTGGTGTTATTAAAATCACCGATCCGTCAAAATCACTGGAAAGACCATCCCTAGAGTTGAGGTGGATAACCAGATAATAAACAAAATTAACTAGGATTCATGGCATTTAAATTGATAGTAATCAACTCCAAATAAGGTTTTATAGCAGAAATGTACATTCTTGTGCTGTTTTGATATAATTTAAACAGTTGGGCCAAACATAACTGGAGAACATTTTTTCTGGAACCTGGACGGTGTGCCCCTGGGAGTCATGAATAAGTACAATAAAACAGACAGAAGAAGTGTGTGTTTTCAATTAGGTGTACCAGTGGGTAGACTGATATGACATGTGCATATTTGAACTGTCATTGATTTTTGTAAAATGTTTAGTTCTGATAGACCCTTGTTATGCATTATGATCTCTGAGGTCCATATAAGGCATTTTCAACACATTTCTGAAGACTAAGGGAAAGTTATCCTCTCTCAAAATTGTCAGTGTAAAGACATTTATAGCCATCTTGGAATCACAGGCTACAATTTTTATAGCTTTAATATTTTCTTATAACCAAGTTATCATTTATCCTATTCAAGTCAAGTGTTTAGTCTAGTCCTAACTATGTTAACAGTGGTTGCCATAGAAAACTAAAGATTATATGAGTTAGAAGCATACATATTTTTTTGTAATTATTTTAGTTATAATGTTTTTATGAACAAATCAGAAGTGAACAATTAGTTGCAATTATTAACCTATAATCAACTGCTTAGCTTCAATCCGTACATAGCATTTGTTTTTACTAATAACGAATACAAAATTTTCACCTTTATAAAATATATAATATTTAGTTGTTTATGAGTGTGATGCAACACAATTCCGTTGCAGCGAAATTCACTATTAATCTGTACCCACCAAGTCACCAGAATCGTAGTCAATTAGATCATTTACAGCAGTGCAAGTACAACAAAGACCTTACATAGCCTCATGCCAGTCTCTCCAATAGTCAGTGTCTTATTCACTGAAAAAAGGAATTGGACGCTATTTTTCAGATAACTGGTAGTTTAAGTTGACAATAGATTATTTTCAAATTTACGTGGACATACTTCCTAATCACATCCAGGAACAGCCAATCTACCTAGAATGCGATTCTCAAGCAAAAGCATACTTCATAAACATGGATTTTTAATATGTTTTATTAAGCTACTTTTCTGCATAAGTTGCTTGGAAGCTGCAAAGTTGTTGGTAGTTTTCATTAATATATTTCTGTGATTCTTGATTTTCTATATAAGCATACATCAAGTCAAAATATCGAGCAAGGATGGACGTTGAAAGTGACTTGAGGCGAGCTCTCTCATCAGTTTAACCACTTTCATTACCATTGTGAGGCTCAATCTACCCAATGATACTTCAGACAGATATATTGGTATGTAAATCTTTATTATAGTAGTGCAAAGATAAGAAAAGGGTATAGTAACTATAATACACTTAGTTTTAAATTTTTTACAAAACTTTCTTCTGTTCAATGTAGAGTGATTTTTTGTATGAACATTTTTTTTTGTTTGTTTTTAAATTGTGCATATTTTGTTTATTTACTATTTAGTGCTTAACTAAATTTATTAACTCATTTAAAAATTACCAAGTGTGAACAATTTTTTTTTTAATTACAAAGTTTTTCAATTCTACAACGATAACACCTCTGGAGTGTAAGTATGAATCTTAATTTATTATACAGTTCTTTTCTCAATTTTAATGAGAAAACTATGATATATATATATATATATATATATATATATATATGTTTATAATTTTTAAAGATATTTAAAGTTTATAAAGATTTTAAAGGCCCAATCAGTCTATTACTGTGGAATTACAGCATTATTAGTTTTATGGTTGATTATATTTACATATTATTCTTGATCAAATATAAATTGGAGAGGGTGCAGCCTCATGCCAGTTAAAAAAGGGGGTGCAGAGCTTAAGAAGTTGTAAACCCCAGATCTAAACCATTATAGTCTTGATTTTATGAAATTAAATACAAAACCAATTACTAAATACTGACTTTAGGATATAATTATATTGGAACCTTAAGTATTCTATTTTAAATCTCATCTAATACCTCTTATTTATCACTTAAACAATAGTTTATGACTATCCGAACTTTAAATGTAGTAGATTTGTTAAAACTTACTGAGACAGAACGTTTTCGATCGCTATGTGGCGATCTTCATCAGTCTCTTCTGCTTGGAGATGTTGAGTTTTTGATAGTATCTAAGAGTATATGCGGTTTGTATTGTGTTTGTTTGTTTAATATGTTTGTCTTTTGTGATTTTGTGTGTCTGTAAATTCCATATTGTTCTGGGGTGTTGAGATATGGTCCTTTTTTGTTGATGTGTAGGATCTCTAGGTTATGGTAAATGTCTGTGTATTTGTGTCCTGTTTCTTTTATGTGACTGTAAAATGTTGAGTTGGTGTTCTGTTTGTGTTCCTTGACTCTTTGTTTAAAGCTGCTACCTGTTTCTCCAATGTAGAATTTGTTCCATTCGCCACAGTTCAGTTTGTATATGCCTGGTGCTTGTAGTTTATCTTTGTTGTTGGTGTTGTGTTGTATTTTGTATTGCAACTTGTTATTAGTTTTGTATGCTATTTTGTATCCTATTTTTTGAAATTTGCGGGCTATTTTGTTTGTTGTTTTATTTATGTATGGTAATGTGATGTATTTGTTTTCCCTGTCTGTAGTGTTAGTTTTAGTGTCTTTTGTATTTTGTACCATAGTTTATTTATGTTCCTTCAAACCATCACCAAACAAAACTATTTCACCCACAACTCAAACTTCTATTCACAACCAGATGGCCTACCCATGGGAAGTACTATCAGTAGTTCCTAGGCAAAAAAAATGTTTCTATAACACATAGAAAATACCAAGATACTCACAAACAATACACATGCACACAAAATCATTTACTGGCACAGATACGTCGATGATATCATAACACTATACAGAGGCAACTCCCGTCAGTGCGAAAAACTCCTCACCTACACTAATAAAATACACCCAAAACTCCACTTCACTTCAGAAATTGAAACCAACCGATCCCTAAACTTCCTCGACCTAAGCATAACAAGAAGTCACACACACAAAAACACAGCTTCAACATTTACAGGACACCCATAACAACAGACACACTTATCCACAACACCTCAAACCACCCTATCCAACACAAACACGCTGCCTTCAGATCCATGCTCCATAGACTTAAAGAAGTCCCAATGACCACCGAAAACATAAACAAGGAACTAGACACAATTAAATATTTAGCATACACAAATGGATACAACACCACAATAATAGATAAACTATAATACAAAATAAAAAAAACAAAAAATAACACTACAGAAAGGGAAAACAAATACATCACATTATCATACATAAAAAACCAACAAACAAAATAGCCCATAAATTTAAAAAAATAGGATACAAAATAGCATACAAAACTAATAACAACATGCAATACAAAATTCAACACAACACCAACAACAAAGATAAACTACAAGCACTAGGCCTATACAAACTGAACTGCGACGAATGTAACAAATTCTACATTGGACAAACAGGTTGCAGCTTTAAACAAATAGCCGAGGAACACAAACAGAACACCAACTCAACATTTTACAGTCATATAAAAGAAACAGGACACAAATACACAGACATTTACCATAACCTAGAAATCCTACACATCAACAAAAAAAGGACCACTTCTCAACACAGTAGAACAATATGAAATTTACAGACACACAAAGTACAGACATATTAGACGAAAACTATCGAAAACCTACCTTCAAAACCGTCACTGCTTGACCCAACAAGCAGAAGACACTGATGAAGATCGGCACATAGCGATCGAAAACGTTCTGTCTCAGTAAGTTTTAACAAATTTACTAAATTTAAAGTTCGGATAGTCATAAACTATTGTTTAAGTGATTAATAAGATTTGCCGAACATAATGGACCACAAAATTCAAGAATTAGTAAAATAATTGAAAAAAAATTGATTTGTATTTCTTAGAATCTACCAATGTAGTTTTGTTTGTTTTCTAATAAAAAAATGTCTACATTGAAAGGAAGATTTCAATATTAGTATAAACTATGCTGCTTTAACACATTCGTTCTGAGTATTGGAACATAAATTCTTATGGAAGTTCTAAAACCTCTACAGGCCAGGTACAATAACAGCATTCTATCTTTCATATTACCTTGATATCAAACAAGACATTAATAAAGAGAACGTATTGGTTATGGCAGCAGCTGAAGTAAGTCTAGGTTGAACGCTAAGTAGATATTTAACACTTCTCTACCGTAAGTTAACTGTGTTTTACTGCATTTGAATAGAAATTGTGATTTTCCATCTCTTCAGATTTCTCAACAAAATATCCTTATTAAAAAAACTCTGTGAGTAATTAACTGTATTAAGATGCAGTTAATAAATATTGACTCATAATTCTAAATGACCACCTGCTGGTTTACAGTCATGTTTAATTTAAAAATAGCTTTATCCATAAAAACCGCTTCTATTAAAAATATGTGCAATGAAATGTAGGTAGATCAATAGTGACCAAATAATGTCTTGATTTTGTAAAATAGTGTTAATATACATTAAATAAAAATATTGTAATCCATTGGCAGTGTAACACATTTCCATTCCCAAATATTTTTTACAAATTATTTACAGCAGAACGTGGTATTTTTTTAAAAGTCAGAGATACCCATATTGGTCAATAGAATATTACATTATCCATAGGTATCTTATGGACATAAATGCACATTTATGAATACAAATATTCATTATCAGTACCAGTAGCAGCTCCAGCGGGTAGGCCCAACCCCATCCATCTCTTTTATATCTATTTGTTAAAATCCTTAATTGTCAATCATTTGAAACAATAAACGTTTTGTATCTATGACAAAAAGAAATGCTCATTATATTATAGCAAAATTTAGAATGCACCGAGTAACAATAAAATAGCAAATAATAATGTTTAGCTTATGTCTATAGTAGAAATATCTATAGTAGCCCTGATAGTAGAAATATCTATAGTAGCCCTGATAGTAGAAATATCTATAGTAGCCCTGATAGTAGAAATATCTATAGTAGCCCTGATAGTAGAAATGATCTTAAACTGTGCCTACCCAAAAAATAAATCCTGAATCCGCCCCTGATTAGTAACAGAAAAAAAACTAAGAGTATTACAAATTAATTTTATTTGAAAAAGAAACGCTAACATTTTGAAAAAAAGTTTTTATTCAAGTTAACTTTAGCGTCATTTATAAAAATTAGAGACTATTTAAATTGCAGGAAACAATTCAAAATATTTAATAGTTTTTATAAAAAAACTTTAAGGCTACACTATACATGATGTTCTAAATCTGTATTTAATATTAATACTTTCTTCAGATAAAATACTGTGTATTATTACTGTAATGCAATAAGGAATAATTTTTTAAACGGTTCTTTTTATAATTAATTGCATTGTACTTTATATCACATTCACTAATAGCTACCACCATCAGTAGGACCGATCTCATAATGCTATAGTCAAAAAGCTGTGACATAACTAATGTTGTTCAGTAAAAGTTGAGGAAACTAACAGTATATCCATAAATTTACATAACACTAAAAGAAGCAACATGTTGAATTGTTGAATGAAGCCCTCTTTTAATATTGTACAATCTAAACAATATAACATGAATGGAATATTTAAAACTAAATTTTAGTAAACACTATTCTATTTCATTTTGTCAAAAAATAAAAAATGGACATTGTACATATAAAAAGAAAATTATTCAATATGAATTACTTCACAAAATAAGTTGTACTGAATTTAATTGCAAAATGAAAGCAAAAACTGTTTACACAATTTTGAACATTGTTTAAACTTTTATTGTTCAGTTATAATTTCCTTTATTACACATATCCTACATGCATTTTCTAATAGCTTCTAACTGTTTAAACTAACATTTAATTATTAAATTTACACCAACTAACTAACTATTCTATGAATAATGTCATGAAATACTTTAATTCTAACTTAAAATGTTATAAATAAAATACACAAGATATATTAAAAAAAAAAAACACACACACAAATTAATAACTAACTACGAGCTAACATAAATCATGTGTGATCAATACAACTTAAGTCAATATAAATTAATAAATATCACAAGAAAAATCAGTGGATGAAAGAAGATTTAGGATAGATAATTCTAAGTAATAGACGAATGTAACAAATGGATCATATGCTGAGAAAAAACAAAAAGGTGTAGGAAATTTGGAGTTTACAGAAAAGGTAAAGGCTTAGCTAGTTCATGTACAATGAGTTATTTTTTATTATTAAAATACATTACTGTGACGTTTTTAAACAATGAGAAAACAAATATAATTTAACCGCAAACAAAACCATACGTAACCCAGTTACATACCTTTAACTCATTATAAACAAAAATAGTTTATTATATTACAAATAAAACTGTGTTTAATTAATACAAATTATATAACTTAGACATTGTTTATGTGAAACAGTTTTTACTATAATTAAATGATACTTAACTAAGTGAATAGGTAACGGCTTACTTGCTTTGTGTTTCGAAACAATTGTTCCTTTTACGAAACAAAGCCTCTTCATCAAACATTTAAACAGTTTTTGTTTCAGATAATTTTTATTTTAAAAACCCTTTTTTTCTTTGATAGTAACAAAAATATATCTGCTTTAGGTATAAAAAATAAATCTAAATAAAAAACTAAGTCAATAAAAATAAACTTCAAAGCAAAACTAAAATTGGAGCAGAAAAGGTCCCTCAAGTGCATTTTTATTTTTACTTATTACAGTGTTTTAAAACTTCCATTCAGGAATATTTTGCTGTAAAAATTGGACAGTACTCTAGCAAATGATGAAAAAACCCACCAGGTTGTCAGAAAAAATGCCTTTTCAACTATAATATCTTGCTTCATGTCAATGGCCAGTCCCATGCAGTACTTTGAACAAAGAAATCTATTTGAACATATTATTTGTGTGGTATATGAAGTCAGAAATTGTGTAGCTTTTTATTTAAAACAGTTAAGTCACAAGTAACAGCTAACGTTTTATGCACGATAACTAAGTTTAAAAAAATAAGTTTTGAAGTACAACCAAGCCAGGTAAATAAAAATCTATTATAATTTATAAAGCATACAGTATTAGAAAACTGCTGGCAAGGAGGAGTGTTTTAGTTTTCATTCTTAAAAATTTTAACAAATTATTTTCTAAAACTATATGTAATAATGAATATAGCCGTCTCAATATCAGGCAAACGATACACATGTAAATGTTACCTTATTTAACCCTTTGATTAGCAACAAAGAGTGCCTGCCTTAATATGGCCCTTGGAAGCAACATATTTTGAAAGATTTTTACACTTTTTCTTTTTTCAAACTTTTTTAATTTGTTTTCTCTAATTTTTAAATTATCTTAATATTTTTATTTATTTATTTATTTTCTCATGTTAACCAAACCTTACCTTACGTTTACTGACAATTTTTTTGCTAAAAATTATGTTAATCTTATTTTTTCTTGTAAAATACCGCACAAACTTCGAAACGAAGTGTAAACACGTGGGAAATGCCATTCACTTTGGACACAAAAGAATTTCTTCATTATTCAATCTCCTATTCATTGTTAAGTACCGCACAAACTTCAAAACGATCTGAAAATATGTGGAAAAACCCAGACTTTGGACACAAGAGAATGGTGACTATGTACTCTGTGTAGTATTTATTGTCCAGATAGTTACAAATATTTAACCTAGAATACAGCACAATACAGAGGAAAACAAATCGTAAACATATGGCAATGCTAATCTGAGAAAAATTGTAGGACGTACATTTATGGGAATGCTCCCGCTGGCCGTTGCGTGATGTCACGTATTGGTAAGTGAATGCTAATCAAAGGGTTAACAATGTCATACATAGGTAATACTCAAAAGCATATTTCAAACTATTAATGAAAGTTATATGAAACTATTTAGAAGTAAAATTTTAAAGTTCCACATTGTTTATTAGATAAATTAAGGTAATTGTTGGAATTATTTCCTTTACTTCTTGAGTAAAGTTTTCAAAAGAAACAAATCGCAACAATTGTAAACTAAGAAAAATATCTCTGTACCAAGGGGTGTAAGGGAACAGACTGTCAAGCATATATAGAGGAGATCAAGCCATGTCTGCAATAAATAGAAGAGTCAAAGTGGTAGAAGATAAGAATCAAAGGGTCCAAGAGAAAGTAAGGTCCAACAGAGAAACGTGTGGGTGACAAATACACTCTAAAACACCTAATCCTCCAAAATGTAATCCTAGACCTAGTGGTTTAAAAAAATTACAAATAATGTGGGAACAAAACACATTATACAAGAAATATGGAACATCTAGGGATGCAGAATAAACATAGACTGAAGGATTAGTAAAATAAAAACAACAAAACAACTGTTCATTGAACTGTTTATCAAATTCATCATGCAAAATGTCAGAGGAATCATTAACTAAGAACCATTAGCTATTAATTAAGTGTTATTCCAGTTATTAATTACGACTATTATTACATCACATGAAAACAGATTTATAGAATTTTATTTGAGATGGAAACGTTTGGCAGCCTTGTTACTGAATAGTGGTCACATGTCTGTGTAATGATACTACCTATGCGATTTCTTTATCTTGGCTTTTCATAAGACACCATTGTATACGGCAACAACAATAATATGTCATTTTCTCATTCATACAGAGCTTTTCATTATTCCAGTGTATTTAACATGTGGAAATGTTTAATCCAAACTCTAGAACTAAAAAGAAGAAAAAGTAATATTTTACCTATTTATTTTAGATCAATATTGATCTAAAAAATAAGTATTAAATAAATAACTTTAAACATTAATTTAAAAAAAAAAAAAATACTTATCTCAGCATATGTTATCCATTTATATCAGCAGTCAACTGAGATTTCACTGTAGTAGAAATTTACAAACATTAACAAAAAATATTATGTTTTTACACATAAAACATATTTAAAACATATATTTATAAAATATATGTAAAATAAAATAAATTAAATCTTTGGATTCAAACTTTGGCAACCGTAAAATTGGTTGATATGATTCTATAAACACGTAACAAATTTAATATCAAATGGGTTCAATCTTATAATAATATCAATTATAAAATAATTTGTAAACTCAATTAGAAAAATAAAGTTTTAACAATAAATACACTTCTATTTTACAAATAAAGCATAAACTATAAATTAAACTAGAATATTGATTTGTATTCCATGAGCTTGATCAATTACTTATTTCATACTATTATTTATATTGTTCTATAAACAACAGTATTAATATAGAATGGATTCCAGTTAATTGGACCACTGGTTTATGAGACAAATCATTTAATTTGACTACAACTAAAACGACATAACTAGATGTTTGTTGAACACATAAATATACTGGTTACTTGTTCAATATTTTTGTCTCTATTGGAACAGTATTTTTAGTATTCTGCCCAAATAAACACAGTAGTCAATCAAGGAGGGAAATTAATTGCTAAATGTTTGAAAACAAAGTAAAACTGAAGTGAGACTGCAAGCCCATCCGTCACTAAAAACTGACACTCGTAACATAAACGTTCAAAGCTTCAATATCTTATGGATTCACCTTGGCATTATCAGACTTGATCTACAGTTTCTTGTTAATACACCAGACTACATTCATGAATGCTACGTTTATGAAATATTGTTGTTCATGTAATGAACACTGTATTTTAGAGATATGATATATTACATAACCTAACATTTTACTTTGTGAGAGCATATTCCACCACTGTTTATCAATTTAATTGACATTGTTTCGGTTCAGAATGTATTACTGAGTAACATTTGTCAAAATGACAAAAATCAAATTTACTTGGCATTTAGTAAAAAATATTACCCTATATTTTTGACATTTCGTTTACTCAAGCCAGCTCCAAGTGGTCTGATTATCCGGAATCTACTGTATCTGATATAGTGAGACAAGGGCACCAATAAAAAAGCAAAATTTTAACACAAACCTTTAAATGTAAGTACTTTAGGTCTGAGGCTCTTTGAATTTGTCAATCAGTTTCATGATGCTATTATTATGAGTAAATTTAAGTTTGATCAAGGCTAAAAATGTTTTAGTGCTGTAACGTATTTTAAGTTGAAAGACAAAATCAATTGGAATGATCCTAATATGTTTTCAAATTGCCACATGATTATAATATATAATGATGTTGGAAAAATTCCCTTTAATTACTATTAAACATGGTAGTAAATGAAAAATTATTACACTGTTACCCTTATGTTGGTAAATTGTTTTTCAAGCTGTACTTTCAATTTGATTCCAAAACATACTTGTTGATCTTAAGACATAAAATCAGTTCTAACTGTAACAGTGCCTTTATGTTACAGAACTGTTAGTTACCTTCCTTAATAGCTTTTAACAGAGGAATTAGATAATGGATACAATTCGACATAACTCTAGTATAGATTTCACAATACTCTCCATAGGTATATAAATCAATTACTTTTAAAACAATCATGAAAATAATAAAAAAATTTAATGTAATCAAACATAATAATTATCTTGTACTTACAAGTTTTACTTTTCTGCGAAATATAATCTGAATTACACACATAGAAGTAGAAATCAAATTACTCTGGTTAAAAAGGTTACCATTTTATATATATTTACACGTCATGTCTGATTAGGACTTAGTATGTCTTTGAGCACCATATAGTACATATTTGTGTTATCGAAATTGTGCATACACAGAGAGATCAAAGAAGGTCTATGAAGCAGCGGTTTCTTTGCGTGTTGAGAAAGAGACAATCGATCGGATTCCCTTCATAGAAGTCTAAGAAATAAACAAAAGTATTAGTTGAAAATATTTTTAAAACAATGAAAAAAGTATAAGTAATTATTGTGTAACTAAATGAATACTTGAGAACTTACTTGCAAATGCTTTTCGAAACAATCATTATATTTATCTAGCTACACTCCACTCCATTTACGAAAAAGTTCTACAAGTATTCACTTAGTTACACAATAATTACTAACTGGATGATTACAACAAGCAACTATTATAGAAAAAGTCAGGTCACTTTGGTAAACTAAAGAGAGCAGGAACAGAATAAATATAATAATTAAATGCCATTTTTAGTGGAATACATCTGAGCCCATGAGAAGTAACCTCAAAGTTATTTCACATTTCTTAATACACTACAATCTTGAAGAGAAGCCTGTATTCTCATTTCATAGAAATATCTAAAAATCTAAATTACTAAAATAAGTGAAAATAAAAAAAACCATTAAAACAATAAAAACAAAAGTTTTTGAAAGTCAATTCCTAACTAGGTGATCAAAAATTTTGTTTATCTTAGTTACTTTTTATTAAATAATTACAATTAATATAAATAACGTAGCATAGCCAATGCGTTAAAACAGTTGTTCTACCACATAGTATTTAACATAAAATCAGCTGTTTTATGAAATAATATGTTATCACTTATTTTAAGACAAAATGAGACGAAATAACTATATTGCATTCCTTGCCTCTTTTGTAAAAAGTTTTTGTCCCATGTAAAATTAATTTATTAAATTTAATTAATAAATTAATATTTGTAAAAACTATTAACATATAAATATAAATGTAAATAAAATCATTAAAATATATTTGAACTCAAGTGGATGAATAAGATTTATTTTATTAACGATTGAAAATTTGAAAAAGATGTTTATGAGTGTGAACTAATAGAAGGAATTGAAAAAAACAGTTTGTATAAATATTTTCAACTCTTTTGAAGAATTACTCCAATAATTTAGAACATATTACAATATATAAATTCCCTTTTTAGTGGGCGGTTACATTGAATCAGAATTCGTAAGAAAAATTGGCGTGTGTATTTGTACAAAATCGTCGGAAGTAAACAATCACCATGATATTATGGGCGTGGTTATTTTGCTTTCAATGTGTTTGTGCGAATTCTCAAGAACTCATACGGATAGTTGTATCGGAACAAAATATTTGTGTTTTTCGTCAGATTTCGTACAAAGAATAGCTGTCTTAAATTTAATTGACCATGGATTGTGAGCATCTAATAACACTTTTTGAGGAAAGGAGTTCATTTTAGGATCAAAAATATATAAATATACTTTTAGAAAAAATAAATAAAAGTAAAACATGAAATATGCTTTTGTTGACATTAGTTTTTCCTTGACATTATTAAAAATGTAGTCGAATGTTGAAAGTGTCATGCAGGTATATTCGTAGAATTTTTGTTCATCTCTTCTAAGCTCATCATATGATCTTGCAAAATCCCCATGATCAGCTCTTGATTTATAAAATTCTTGAACCCACTCACGTCTGTTTAAATTTTCCACCAAATCATATCTTAGTGGAGGTTACTTCACAATATAGTTATCACGTTCAGCATGCGTCATGTTTTACAAGTGATAGATCGCACGATTTCGCAAATGTTGGATTCCACGCCATTCCTACGAAGTCTCACAATTCTATACTTAAGATTTTGTACGACCACTTTTTCTTACAAATTCTGATGCAATGTAACCTCAACCTTATTAAAAAAAAAACACAAAATTAACAGACTAATTAGACACAAAATATGTTACAAAAAACACTATGTTCAAGAAAAAATTAATACAAAATAAAGAATTTGTTTATGTATTTATAATACCACAGTGACCTTTAACAAATAACCTGGGTTAACTTTTATTGCCTTTAAAAAGAAAGGAAGAAAACAGCTTTTTCTTTAAATAGTGAAATTGTAATAAGGTTTGTGTATAAATTAAATGTGACAATTTTTAAAACGTTATGAGTGTGCAATGTCAAATTCATTAAATGTTTTGCATCTAAATATTATAAAATGCATTGCCATTGAAACAGAATGTGAATTACTTAGGTCTTTATAAAAAATTCATTAAATGTTTTGCATCTAAATATTATAAAATGCATTGCCATTGAAACAGAATGTGAATTACTTAGGTCTTTATAAAAAATTCATTAAATGTTTTGCATCTAAATATTATAAAATGCATTGCCATTGAAACAGAATGTGAATTACTTAGGTCTTTATAAAAAATTCATTAAATGTTTTGCATCTAAATATTATAAAATGCATTGCCATTGAAACAGAATGTGAATTACTTAGGTCTTTATAAAAAATTCATTAAATGTTTTGCATCTAAATATTATAAAATGCATTGCCATTGAAACAGAATGTGAATTACTTAGGTCTTTATAAAATATTCATTAAATGTTTTGCATCTAAATATTATAAAATGCATTGCCATTGAAACAGAATGTGAATTACTTAGGTCTTTATAAAAAATTCATTAAATGTTTTGCATCTAAATATTATAAAATGCATTGCCATTGAAACAGAATGTGAATTACTTAGGTCTTTATAAAAAAACCATAGGATACATTAAAAGTTTAAATATAAAAAAAGTTCTTTAGTAAAACGAGTCATGCATGTTTTATGGTCTGTAAAATAAGTAACAAGCATTCGTAATTATCTGTTGTGACTGAGAGGTGAATAAAAATCCATTGCAATTGTAATTCGACCAATAAGATAATTAAATAAACTTTAAGAATATGCACAATGTGTTAGCGTTGTCTTATAAAAGAAGTGCAACAAAAAAAAAAACATTGTACATGCTACAAAAAAGTAATGAAACATCAACACTAGCAGCTAACCTGACACCTCTGAAGATCCTTCCTTCTTACTTAGTTCTCCTTTTCTAAATAAGAATAGATTCGTGTCAGAATTTAATGTTACTGATATTTTTAATATAATTAGAATGAGAATATCTATAAAAATATTACAAAAACAAAAGGTAAATGAATAATCTCATGAATATTATTTTCATAAATAGCTTAAGCAATTTTTTTTTATCTTTACTAAATCCTTTTTACCATTCAAATCTTTATTATTTAATAAAATCGATTAGTTTAATTGACGATTAAACATAAATTTGGTAAATTGACAATAACTTACTATTTGGTAGCCTAATTTAAAGAATAATGTAATAATATATTTTACAAAATGTAACTCAAAAATAAACAATTCAATGTTATGTACTTTTTAGTATTTCAGGAAGTATGTAAAATATTGCATCTGATATTAAATGATTTACAGAGGGCAATAATAAAACTCTCTTTTAAAGAAGTTGAGCTAAAATTAAGTAACTCACAATAAAAAAATACTACTGCTTTCTTTCTAAAAATATCTGTCTCAAATATGAAGAACTATTTAAGAGGGTAAATGATTAATAGATAATAAAATTTTACTTCTTACAAAAATATCTCTCAACCATGAATAATTTTACATTTATTCATTACGCAATGGTAAAATAAAATTGTTTTCTTGTCTAAGAGTCCTTCTCCAAAGGCGTAGTTTATACAAATCCAAACACCTTTAAATAGCCAGTTATAATAGTACTGAGAATCCCTATAACATCTGCTACTGCCAGGACGATTGCATTCTAAGCTGACTCGGAAAAATGATAAAAGAAATATATAAAGAGTCGGTTGTGAAGTATAATTCAGTTTAGAAGGTCTCGTATAGTACATCAATGAATGAGTAAAGTATTTGGTGAACAAATTTTTTGAGAGTTACTGTTATACGTGAATGGTGTTGAAAATTTAAAGATGAATTAACTAATGTTCACGACAGAGATTAAGGACAAAAGTCTTTGAAAAAATATTTGTTATGAGTGAGTTATGTATTGAATTCCCTGACATTTTAGTCACACCTTTACCTATTGAAACAGACCTAAACTATAAGAACTTTGTGCTTGAAGTGGTCCAAAGTTTGGTGTCTGATGACCATCAAGCTTGTCGAAAAGCATCAGCATTGATGTATCTTGAATGTTATGAAGCCAAAATGTTTTTAAACAATTATGTCACAAGATGAAACATAAATTCAATACAACACCCAAGTAATGAAACAACAATCACAAAAATGGAAGCATATAAACTCAAAAAAAATTAACTAAACTTTCAACAACAGGAATGTTATGGCTACTATGTTTTGGAATCAAAAATATATACTTGTAGAATTCTTATAGTCAGGGACTATGATTAATGTAGCAGAATATCATGAGACTTTGCAATGATTGCTGAGAACCATTCAAAATTAAAGAAAGGGTATAGTCAGGTTTGGAGTTCTTTTTGTCCATGACAACTCCTATCAGAGAGCTGTTCTAACTAGAAGGCTTTTTGATAAATTTCTAAACGAAATTTTTAATCATTGAGCCTATAGTTTTAACATAGTATTGAGTGATTTCCACTTTTCTTCTAAACTTGAAGTAGGTTGGAAAGCAGAAATAAAAACCAATAATTACCTTCGAGATAACATGAAGACCTATCCAAAGTCACTGGCAGCAATGTTTTATTGCAAGTGCACTGGAAAGTCCGTCACCAGTATGATAAAAACATTCAATCATCAACATCACTTTCTTGAAAATTAAACTGTGATGTCCTTTTTTAAATAATTTTTTATTTATTTATTTTTACAACCTGTAGAAGCAAGAAAAAAAAGACTCCTCTCATACAATATCTACTACGGGCCTTCGTCCACCGACGCAACACAAATGCAATCTGACTTTAAAAAATGTCACAAGATGGTTGAAAGGAAGTAGTTTTATGTCATTCCACTGAACCTTGTGTGACTGAAATGCGAACTGCAATCAACTCGCAAACAACCAACCCCAAAAAGACTGGCATGTCAGTTGCATCCCAACTCTCGTGCGATCAACTTTAAACTTTCAACATAAGTACTTTTCACTGGATAGGTTATTAGCTATCCCAGATTGTGGACAAATATTTCTTTGTAAATTAGTGGAAGCTGTGGAAAAGCATCTGTGTCAATACCACTACAGTTTACTGGATTAGAATAAGATTGTTGTAGAAAAAAATGGGCTGTAGTAGCAAGAGAAATTTCTATAAACGCTTCTGAACTTTGCTTCATCTTTTGCAAGTTCTTGTGCTACAACAAAAGCTGAATGCAACTGTCTTGCTTTAATGAAAGAATGAACCCAAAACCTACATGTTCTTTTCCGGAGCCTCTGCAATGACACTACTAGGATGCATATGGCTTGCCATTCTGATGGAGACTGACGAAAACAAACCTGTCTTGATTGTATGTTGCAAGTAAAGTTGCACCAGTGGACAAAGTGCCAGCAACTTCAACTGTCCTAAATGAGTTGGGTTAACGTCGCAATGCAGTTAGTTTGAACCAGTAAACGAAGGACCTAAGGTTTATATAATGTTACATAATTTATAGATTTGAAATAATTAATGTCTTTTTATTATATTAAAGAGTGCCTTTTCAAAATATGCTTTGAATAATTTATAAAGTTTAAATGTGTTACAGTAATTATGATGTGTGGAGTAGAACTGCCTTTTTGCTTTCACTTAGTGTGCAACATGTATTTTAGGATATTGTGTTACTATAACATTATAAATGTGGTAGTTATAACATTAAATACAAAACACATACACAAAGCATACTTGGTGATCTCAAAATGCTTCATGACCATTGGGCTCCAGAACTGACAGATCTTGCCATCAGGGCTTTTGAAGGAATCTGAACTTTTTGCACTTTGCACATCAATAGACACGACAACAACAACAAAGCATACTGCCAAGATATTGGCTGGAGTACTTTTTTCGGTATTTCAATTCCTTTTTAAAATTAAAAGAATTTAATATACTGGTAAATCTTAAAAATCAATTAAAATATACCTACTACCAGACAGAGTAAACACTGCAAGCTCAAAACATGAACTGCTGCAACACTTATACAATGGTAACTTTTCGACCCCGTGTCCGCGGTATCTATAGCAACACAAACACAAGCAAACAGATAACGTGCAGCCAGTTGCCCTTGGGAAAGGGAGAGATGAATCACTCGCCTGTTTTCATCTACACCAGCTGTAGATTTGTAGAAAATGAAATTACAAGAGATCTCTATTAATTTATACCTTTTTGTAATAACTTTGCAAGAAACCACTACTTTATGATTTATTCAGCAGACACGTTTCACACTAGATCAGCATAAATCAGTAAGCAGTGGTTTTTTGCCAAGTTAATACAAAAAAGTATAATTTATACAAAAACTGCAAGTTTATCTATTAATGTTTACTTGTGTATTTATACCAGCAGCTGGGAAACTCTTGTCTTGAGCTGTGCATGGTGTGAGGACTGCATGGGAGGCTTATATTTGGCATGAAACGATCTAGTGCTGATAGTATTCCCCTCTTCAGCAGCAACGTTTACTCAGTCTAGCAGTATGCAACTTAATCTCTTAGCTTACCTTTTTTTTAGAACCATTGAGGAAGTCTTTGTACATTTCTGATCTCAGATACCTTGAGTAACTATCACTCTTCATTAAGTGATAAACATGAGCCTAAAATTAAAACAGAATTCAAACCATAAACTTCAAATCTATGTTTTCTTCGGTTTTTTAAAAGTGTTTAAATTCTGAACGGTTTATTTAACGTCTTAACAGTTTAATGTTGCATTACATTCGAGTAATTAAATTACACCATTTTATGTAGTAAACTTAAATCCAATGTCAGACTTTATCATTTATATTAAAACATTTAATAGAAATGGCATAATGATTAAGTTGAAATTATACTTTTACTTTCATAAATACCAGTAACAAGGTTCACATGCTTCAATAAGTAGTTTATCTTGATTTAAAACACACATTCGTAGTTTTCAGAATCCTGATAAAGTTTTCATTATATCAGAGGACTGTTAAACGACAGTTTTTAGACCAGCAATATTTTAAAGATTTTGACATCTTTCAACAATACAAAATAGTGCCAATTCCTTCTATCCTCAATTGCTAGGATACGATATATACAAGAAAAATGTCTTTCCTTAGGAAATTAATAGGCTTTATTGGCTAGTGACCAAATCTGAAAGTAGGGAATAGAAGCATTGACACAAAGATTTCTTGATGGATATCCCATCATCAGATGGATCGTGATAAAGGATTATTTAAGAAATCACAGGTTGATATGAGATCCCGATAGTAGACTTAAGAGATCACTGCAGGGGAAGCTTACAGTTCAAAATTGGATCTTAGACCTCATCATTGGAATATTTCTAATGATAGGTTACTAATGTGGGATGCCAGATAGTACTTATCTGGGTCGCATATGCTGATGACGTAGCAGCGGTAATTGCATTTCCTAACATTAACATGGCACAAGTGCAGTTAAATCAAGTTTTTTGTAGAATTAACAGAAGAAGAGCAACGGTTGTAACTTGCAATTCCAAAGATTGAAATGGTTTTTCGGTCAAGAAAGTTAACTCCAATTGTAATACCATTGGTTGTGAGAGAGAAACAAAGGTATCAACAAATTACTAGGGAGTAATGTTAGATAACAAACTAACGCACTGAGATCCTCTTCAATTCACTTGTGACAGAGCAATGTCAGTGACCTCACCACTGATGGCTATCATTAGTAGCCCGACTATTAATGACCACAATGCAATCAATCTTGCTCTACAACTCCAAAATCTGGGTTGATAGGTTGATCCAGAAGTATCGATCTCAAGTGACTTGGGTTCACTTGGGGAGGGGTTATAAACTTATCACACTGTTTCTGCAGCTACAGAGCTACAGTGTATTTAGTGGCATATATCTAATAGATCTTCAGGATCAATAGAGTAAGTTTATATATACTTTCAGTATGGAAATATGTAAAGGAGGCAAAGTGAGCACCCTGGATAATAAACGTTCAAGTAGATAGAGATGAAAATGAAATGCATGAACTTCAGACTAGGGGAAGTGAATTTTTATGTTACACAATTTCTAGCAGGCTACGGATATTTTAGATTGCATTTATTCAAATTTGGAAAATAAATTCCATGAACTGTAAAATATACAAGTATAAGATTGATAACATAAGACACAATTTCTTCCAAACGTTTCTCAAATCAAAGATGACATTGTTTTTACTTTTTTAGACAAACATAATATATTGCAAATGATCGTAGAATGAGAGCATAACTTGACTGTTGTTTCAAAGTACGAAGAATCTGTCTTTTGTTAGGGACCACCCTGAAGTATGCTAAAGCGGTTGCAGGGTGGAAAGCCTGGCTGAAGGATTTTAGTGGGTGTACTCTCTGACAGTAAAGATATATTGAGGAACCCTATACTCTGTGTGTTCATTCGCCTCTACATAATGAAAGTCTCTACTGCATGTATTTTATTACATTATACAAATTTTTTTTAAATCTTACCACTGCTGGATCAAAACTCCATCTATCAGGGTGGATTAAATTTTTTTTGGTAACTTCATGAGAGTGTGAATCTATATTCACAGGACAGCTTGCGTCTGGTGCTAAATACTCAGCCCAAATATCTCTTACCCTCTGTTGCACATCCTTCTGGGGCAGTGCTTTCAGCTCTTGAACTGAATCCCAAAATCTGAAACAACAGTTTTACTCTCAACAACAAACTGCAACGTGTGCTCAAGAACTGATATAGTAATGTCTTCACCCTAAGAATATAGATTTAATGTACCCGTATTTACTACATACCAATTTAATTAAAACTGCTGAAAGTGTTTTTAAAAGTATTTTTTTTAAAAGGTTAGTCTGAATTTATACAAAAAAGATATTTCCAAATGTTGTACATAAATAAGCTAAATGCTAATATTGAAACACTTGTAAAACAAAAATAGAGTAGTTGTATTATAACCCCTTGCGATAAAATTATGAAATAATTCAGAGACTGTGACTTTATGACAGTGCCTTTGTGGGACACTTACTATATGACAGAGATAAATACCAGTTATTTTGTATAGCCAGACAAATGTATTGTTTGTTTTAGATTCATGTAGATTTTAGTAGTAAAAGCTACTTAAAAAAATTTACATGTTTGTAATTTATTGAACTATTGTCATAGATTGTTTCTTCTCCAACAAAATTATAATCATCAACAGATATTGATAACTATATATATCTGTGCATTTATGCCATTTGGATGTCTATACTTCTATACACAACTGTAATAACAGTTTCTCTCTCTGATTACAGTGCATCCAAAACATGATTATCCTAGAGCTTTAGCACTCCTGTGTATCTAAAACCAAATTACAAAAAAAGGACTAGGCTGGATTTTTTTTTTTAATATATTTGCAATTTATTGTTATCCCCTTCTAAGTCTCTACATCACTCCATGCAATTTATTGTTATCCCCATCTAAGTCTCTACATCACTCCATGCAATTTATTGTTATCCCCTTCTAAGTCTCTACATCACTCCATGCAATTTATTGTTATCCCCTTCTAGGTATCTACATCACTCCATGCAATTTATTGTTATCCCCTTCTAAGTCTACATCACTCCATGCAATTTATTGTTATCCCCTTCTAAGTCTCTACATCACTCCATGCAATTTATTGTTATCCCCTTCTAAGTCTCTACATCACTCCATGCAATTTATTGTTATCCCCTTCTAGGTATCTACATCACTCCATGCAATTTATTGTTATCCCCTTCTAAGTCTCTACATCACTCCATGCAATTTATTGTTATCCCCTTCTAGGTATCTACATCACTCCATGCAATTTATTGTTATCCCCTTCAATGTACTCCCCTTCTAAGTCTCTACATCACTCCATGCAATTTTCCACTGAGTAGACCAATGATGTAGATCACTTTCTGTAAGCTAATTCTAGACATTTGTCACTTTTTTTTACTATTACAATCATCTGAAGTCTTGCTCCTTTCAAAGTCAACTTCACCAAAGAGAACAGAAAAAAGTCTCAGGGATAAGACAGATGAGTAGGGTGGATAACCAATCGAAGATGTTATGGGTGGGAAAAAATTTCTTCACTGACAAAACCCCTAGGACATTGTCCTGGTGGAAGATTCATGACTTATTTTGTCACAAATTGTTTTCTCCGCACTAGCTCATGTAGGGTAGTCAGGACATAATGAAATAAAGTTGATTAACTACCGAATCAATGTGCACAATTCCTCTGATGTAAAAAAAATTGTCATTCCCTTAAATTTTTATTTTGTCATCAATGAGCACTTTTTTTTAATCTCAAGAAAAAAGCATGATTTTTCGCAAGTAATAATGATTATTAAGCAGGTAGAATCACTTTTAATGTTATCTAGGATATAAGAACAAACCATCCCTTCCATTTAGTAGTTAAGACACTTTAGAACCATTTTTGAACACACTTGGTTCATGTTGAAACTTTCATAAAGAATCCCCCTAACACTTTCCCTGTTGATACCTGATAACTCTTGATAGTTACTCTGATAGTTGAACGGTAATCTTGTCGAACAAGGTTATCGATTTTTTCAATCATTTTGCTGACGATGCTCCGGCAGTCATCTTTAAATCGCTTAATCCCTTGTCTTCATGACAAGCAATTATCACTGTACACGTGTAACATTATAAGTGTTTCATTTGCAGATTCCCCTAGATTGCAAAAAATGTAATGTTCACAAATTGTTTCTTCTGGATACTCAACATTTTCCCAAAGCGAGACAAAACGTCAATTGCTTATAACTGACGCCACGGGCAGAATGATTGTAAAAGCCAGACAAAACTCAAACAGCAGGCGGAATGGCAGTCATGTCACTGGCTATACGATATACAGCCTTATTGAATCTGTTCTGTAGCTATGATATTACTAATTCGGTTTATTACCAACTCTATACAATTACAATCTATAGCCTCGTTTTTATACAATTATATACCAGATTATTAGCAAGGTAAGTCTGTCCTATATAGTCCAAAAAGTCTCTTATTTGTGTTTAGCAACATTGAACAGTAAAGGTCCAAATGCACCCTAATTTAACTAGATAATTATTTTCACCATTGTATTTGGTGTTGCAACCTTCTTAAGCAGTTTTCATTGCAACTGCTAGCATAACACACTTGCAAAACAGTTGTCAACTAGAGTTTATAGCACATCTATGCACAAGCACCATTGCTGCCATGATTAACCATGATACTCTTTATTCATGACTGAGACTCAATACCTAGTCAAATTTAAACAGCTAACCGAGTTTATCTAGTAGCCCGTATGGTTCAGACATTGCTCTACCAAACATGTTTAGTCAGTGTCCTCATTTTTGGCCTACAGCCATTCCGTTGTCTTCTCGAGCTTGATTTTGTCATTTAGAAAGTACTTCACCTCAAGTTATTCTAAATTTTTGTTTCATTAGAACACATGTTCTTAATGTTTTGCCTTACCCTATTATTAATACTTAAATTGAGTTACTTCTTTGCTGTATTCTCTTATTTATTATGGTTTGGGTATTAATGTGAAGATACAGTCAAAATCGTTTACAACGACACCGGCTATTACGTACAACTGGATATAACGAACAAAAAGGTCGGAACCATAAAATGACATACTGGAAAAAGCATTTACATTGCTTTCTACGAACACATCGGTTAGAGCGAACACGTTTCTTGGAACACTGAGTAGTTGAAATATTGGTTACAGCGTACAATTCCGAGTTTTATATTCTGCGAAATGAAAACAAAGGTTTTGTTCGCCTTACCATTTCACCCAAGTGTTCCTCAGTTCAGTTGTCTCTTGTCTTCATACACGAAATCATGTCACGGCAACAATTTACAATTGAAGAACAATTCGGTATCGTTTGTCGAGTGGATTCCGGTGATTCCGCGAGTTTGATTGTGCGTGAATTTAAAACGTCATGCTCAACAATTGCTGGAATGCTTAAGCGCCGAGAGAAAATTGTTGCGCGATTTAACAAGTGCGAAAAAGGAAAACGCGTTTGGTCTTCCAATCACGCGGACATTGAAAATGCTTTGCTCGATTGGTTCAAACAACAACGCGCAAACAATATACCCGTGAGTGGGCCCATGCTTCAGGTAAAGGCTGAAGCCTTCGCTAAGCTTTTGAAGAAGGATTCATTTAAGTGTAATGCTTCCTGGGTTCAACGTTTCCGATCTCGCCACAACATTGTGGATGACGAAATCATAACTTGCGAAGAACTATCAGATAATGATATCGCACTGAGTCATCAAACGGAAAAAGAAAATACTGATGAGGCTGGCGAAGAATCAGAAGATTTCGGCAAAATCCCTACTGTTGCGGAAGCGTATGCTGCTTGTTCCACCATAAGAGCGTTTATTCAGACTTCCGAAACTTCGCAAAATGTAAAAGAATCCTTATTGGTTGTTTCCACTTCAATCGAGAAAATGTTTTTTACAGAAGTACAAGGAAGGCGTCAAACAAAAATTACAGATTTTTTTGTTTAATTCAAAATGAATACATATGTATGTATGTAAATATTTTATTTTCTTTCGTTGTTTAAAATAAATTCATAAGTAGTACATATACATACATTATATACATATTATGTATGTCTACATTTTTAAAATACAAAGATTTTCACAACTTATTACATTATGACTATTGTTTATTGACTACCTGTACTCATTTCAATACATATTATGTATGTTGTACTTACATACATATGTATATATTGTAGGTATGGATTGTTCAAAATTTTTGCATCATAAATTTATAACGAACTGACTGTCAATAACTAGTGAAATGGCCATTATAGTGTAATGTCGTTTATAACAAACTGTTCGTTATAACCAATAGTACCGCTTAAAGAGAACACTGGCTACAGCGTACAAAATCTGCCGGTCCCTTGAAGTTCGTTATAAACGATTTTGACTGTATTTAAATCTCAACATACATGGTTTGTTCATGCTCTCTTTGAGAAAACTGCATTATATCATAACTGCAAGTGAACTATAATTAACTACTTTATAAGCGACCAAGTGGATTTCTGCAATTTGTCAACACGAATCTTCGTATAAGCATATCCCCATGCACCAATATTTTACAACTGCATTCTAGGACTTCTTTTACAAAACCTTAAGCATAGTAAAATTTGCTTATAAGTTTTTTTATTTCGCATTGGTGTCCGGCAGCTCATAAATCTGTCTCATAACTCATATCCAAGCAATGTTTAAGTTAATTTAAAAACAAAATTAGTTTTCTATTTCTATAGTTCATAACATATGGATATTTATTCTATAACATACATAAAATATGCAATATTTGGCATGGGTCATAATCACTAGAGAATAAAATTTTTTCAGGATATATAAACACATATGTATGTATGTGTGTGTGTAAACACACAGCAAAGACCGATTCTCTAATGAATATGACATTTTAATTTATTATTCATATTAACCAAGTAATTTGTAAAAGAAAAACATTTTTCTTAAATTAAGTTTCTCATATGTATTTTCAATATTAAAATTAATTTCTTCAATATCGCATATTTTAAAGTGTGGGACCATCTCTATCACTAAGTACCATCTTGGCGTGAGGCATCACGTCGCGAAAACAAAAATGAAGGGTATAATAAGAAAAAAGTACAAGAAAAATTATCTCATATTCATATTCGGAAAGTTGTTGACAATTCCTTTTATGCTTGCATCCGCATCTCTGTACTTTTTCAGTTTTGTGTGTGGTATCTGCCTGCCAACTAGTCGTTCATAATATTGAGCTTGTCAAACACATACACATAACAGTCAGTAATAAATTTTGGTTTTGAACGCTGGCTCACTATCACAGTATCCATTTTGCTATCGTTTGGACTACTTTATAGCACTAAGAATACTTCACATGCTCATCTCCACTCTTGACAACCCAGTAGAAAGTAAGCTTGAAGATGTCTTCAGCTCCAACCCCAGCACCCTTATAAATAGTAATTTATTTTTATCCTTTTCATTCATTGGAATTTCAGCTACTGGTTAACAAATTATTTAATAAGTAAGTCAAAAGTCTGAAGAAAATGAGATCGGAAACAAATATTATTATTACAAAACATTCTGACTACGTGGCTAATTGTGTTTAAACACTTTAATTGTAATGTTAAATCATTAGCTGCATCTAAATATCGCTGATGAGCGGCAATGAATTAAATATAGTGAAAAATCCGTATGTCTGGTAGGAGATGTTCGCGGCAAGTTGGCTACGGTGAACCAGTACCCTGCGGCAAGACAGTCATGGCGAATTGTCACATTCCACATATTTTATATGTTACCCCCACAATAACATATAAAATATGTGATGTTTTACAAATTAAAGATGCAATAGATCAGATACATTGTAGTTGACACTATAATAATCTACTCGTGTTTTACAGAATTTAAAACAGTTATTTTTGTCCTTCATAAATATTACTTATAAAAAAAAAATACATAAGCTAATCCTTTACTTACTTTAAGTTTTCTCCACTGAATTCTTTATCAAGGAAACGAACAAAATGTTCTCTACCAACAGGATCTGCTAACAACTCTTGTAAACTGAAAGCCCACCTTTTAACTCTTCTCGCTGCTATCTCTTTCCTGGTAAGAAAATAAGTTTCATAATAATTCAAACAAATTAATAGATAGGATATACTATTCTCGAGAACTACTACTGCAAAATGTAGTTTGAAATGAAAAGTTTTCATGAATTGAAGTTAACAAGTTTCTAAGATATCTAAATGGCCATCCTAATAACCCACTGCATTCATTGTACATTACACATTACAAGATCTGTTATTTTTGATGTGTAAAGGATATTTATTGCCTCTCGAAACTTACACCATGGATAAGGATAGAGATTTATAGTCCATAAGTTGTCTTTTTATCAGACATTCTAGACCTGTAATGAGTTTTCATGTCAAGGGGATTTTCTTCCTTAGAACAGTTGTTACCCCGTGTTGGTAAGTAGCGAATATTTGTTTTAATTCATAGTGTGTGAACATGGAAAATCAGTCATCAGAATTTAATTAAACTACTTAACTACTTAGTCAATATGTAAATATTTTTTATTAGTGTATTTTTGTGAATATCTGAAGTGAACAATACTAGTGGTGGTCTAGAATCTCTCACAAACTTCAAACCTTAAATAGCTTTCCATTCGTTTTTACTAATTATGATCACATTTAATAATCAAGTAACAAATAATAAACTAAGGTAAAAATTATGGATAAAAAATTGCACCTATTTAAAATAATATAATATTTAGTGCATTAAAAGTGTCAATATATTTGTAGTGAATTATAATAACACGAGAGCATTATTTGCAAACATTTTCTTGGTTTTTTGGGGGAGCTTGTGTGCCCCCACTCCATGGACTGTAATTTCGTTTCGCAATTAACGTGTTTTACCCATGCCTCATCACCAGTTACGATACGATCCAGTAGTGAATCACCATGTCTGTCGTAGGCATCCAGAAATGTCAAACTTGCCTCCATTCACTGACCTTTATGGTGGTCAGTGACCATTTTCAGCACCCATCTTGCATAAAATTTGTGGTAGCCTACCCTTGTGTGACAATTTCAAAAAAAATAATACAAAATAAAACAATTTCAAACAACAAAGTCCGTGAAACTTGCGGGAAACAAAGCGAAAGCTCCGTTATCGTGAATCGGCGGTTTTCGGGAACCTTTTCATCAACTTTAGCGACCAGTTCATCAGTTACAATGCTCGGGCGTCCGCTCTTTGCTTCGTCATGAGTGACAGTTCAGCCATTTTTAAACTGAATGCACCATTTTCGCACAGAACTTTCATTCTTTACATTGCTTCAGTAAACTTCACACTTGGCGATAAATGTCTATCGATTTTACGTTTTTTGCCAACAAAAACCATATCACTCACTGCACCTCACAACTGGCGGGATTTTCAATCATAGCACACATCTTCAGTTGAAACTGCGAAAAAAGGGCAACGCGGAAATGTTCCCGTTGTCACAGCTGGACGCCGACAAAATGTATGAGATCGGCGAGCGCCTAGCAGCGTCAAACAGAAACATTCCTTAATTTCTGAATAACATGTTCTATCATTAGTCAATAGCTTCGATACTTTCATGACTTTCGTATAAATAAAGGTCTAGCCAATTTCATTTTTAAAGGATAAGCCTGATTATCGAATTCTTGACATCTCTTGGACATAATGTTTTGAAACTTTAAAATAGTTTCCTGGCAGAATCAGGAAAGGAATAGGTAACATTTGTAATATATTTTTTTTAAAATTATATTTGTAAAATTATTGTTTACTAACACAAACACACAATAGCCTTGATTACCCATTAAATGGCGCTGGAAATCACTTGGAGCAGGTAAAACAATATATTCTTCTTTTTGTCTTTTCACAAAAATTAAATGTAATGGGCACAAAAATTCACTTTGTGTGAACATTATTTAAATAAAATTTATTTCAATTAGAAATACAATGTAAGAAATTAACTTATCCAATTGAAACTAGACATGTCTGTTTCAAAGTGGTACATGCTGTTTAGATTGTTTAGAAAATTAGTACGTAGATTAGTATGTGCGTATTAGAAAATTTCACGTATTAGTGACCGAATTTAAAGTTTTTAATGCATAAAAAAAATCCTGAACCAATGGTTGTTCCAATGGAGGCAAATTATAGTTTAGCCTAATTTCAAGATCCTATAGAATTGAATACTGTAAAGAGTACTGTAAAAGTTTATATTCAAAAGAGTATAAGACTGACAGACTTACCAAGTGGCAATAGTCCAAAGCTGCAATATCTTGGAAATAAATAGACATATAAAAACATATTATACTATTGAAATATTTCGATCATACAATGATCTTTATCAATCAAAAAAGAGAAAGAAAAGACTGAAGTCATTTATTTATTTCCAAGAGATTCCAGTTTTGGACTATTGCTACTAGGTAAGTATGTCAGTCTCCAATCTAGTCCAAAAATTTCTAAATAAGCTTTAAGCTCTAATAGAACTAACCTAAAGAGTTTAACAATCTACACATAAAAATAAAAGGCGCAGAAAACATTTTCAGAGTTTTTTGTAAATAAAGAAAAAAGGTTTGATTTTGAAAAATACCACTGCATACTAATGAAGAATATTTTGTGACAAATTGTTAACTATACATTTACAACTTACGCTTGTTTCTCTATCTCCCAGAATTCTGGACTATCAGATAACCAAGGATTCGCAACTTCAGGAGCAGTGAAAAATGGATCATATTCTGCGTATTGTTCAAAATAATTTATATACCTGAAATAAAATTCAACATAAATAACATATGCATATGTAAATAGTACACTATTTAATACTATATTATAATATAAATATATATATATAAACAAACACACACACACACACATAAACCCAAATTAAATTTACAACGTTGAAAATTCATATAAATTTATTAAATTCAGTTACAGACTCAATAGGGTTGTTATTTTGTATCAAAACACTTCTAGTTTGACTTACTTATATACCAAATAGTACTTAACACTTTGACGACCACAGATTAATTACCTTTTTTCCTCATTAGCCCAAAATTCCATTTACTCTAATTTGCTATTTAATATATAACAGAACAAGTATTTAATAGATTTTACTGTTAATTTTTATAATTATAGGTGAAAATTTATAAATTATGAAGCGGTCGTTTACGACCGCCTTGGTCCTGCGCAATAAAACCTTTTGTGTCGGACCGTGGCGGGCTCGTACGACCGCCAGGTAGCGCTAGGGATTTGAATTCGGGTGCTTCCGTTATGTCCAAGGTCAATGTAGTTATTCATTTCGCGGGAATAGTCAGTACTTTTCCTAGCTACTATTGCAGACAGAGATGTTGTGTTTATACAAGTTGTTTCTGAATAGTTTTACTAGTTTTGAATAGTTTTATTAGAATAAATTTTACTAGTTTACTTCAAATAAGAAATATGGATAATACGCGTATATCTTCCCGCACTAAACATCTTGTTGATCTTGCACGTGAACAGGCCTATTTACTTTCAGGTAAGCAGCATTCTTATTATATATTATTAGTAATAAAAATATCACTTTAGGTATACGTGTTTGTTGCATGCTGCTTTTTTTTGTCTTGAAGTCTCAGTTAGTATTTGTTATATTTCTAGTCCGTGTTTTATTTATTGTATCTGTATATTTGCAGATACCGACGAATCGGACTGTGATTTATTAGGAGACGATTTATCAGAAGACCCTAATTTTGAGTCAGGTCAAGAGTCGGATTCTGAAAATAGTGATGACTCCTACCAAGAAAATACTAGAAAACGTCACCGAATAGAACTTGAGCATTGCGCAGCTGACATTGCATCTACAAGTACAGTCCACAAACAGTTTGAAGAAAAGGGTATTTTACAAGTATGTACACCATCGTCTCCCATTGATCTGAATCTAAACGTAACTGCAGTTCAAGAATCAGAATGGAAAAGTGTTTGTGATCAATGCATCAGTTTTGACAAGAGTTTTACTTCGTGTGTGAATGATAGTGAAGATCAGTGTTATGAAACCCCTTACGGTATTTTTTCAAAATTTGTGGATGATGACATTATTGTTATGATGGTTGCACAAACTAATATTTATGCTACCCAGACTCTAAATAGCATTCAGGGGCAGTCAAAGATAAAATGGGTACAGACATATGTTGAAGAAATGAGTAACTTTTTAGGTTTGATTGTCTACATGGGGCTTGTTCGTTATCCAACTTTACGATCATACTGGAGTCAGGACCCACTGTATAAGAATAACTTGGTGTCATCCATAATGAGTAGGAATAGATTTGAAATTATATTACGAATGTGGCATTTCGCGAACAATGAAGACTGTCCTGTGAACGACCGCTTGTTCAAAATCTCAAGTCTTGTTGAAAAATTAATAAAAAATTATAAAACCATGTTCACGCCGGGAGAAACGGTTTGTGTTGATGAATCCCTAATTCCATTTAGAGGCAGATTATCCTTCAAACAATACATTCCAAACAAGGCAAGCAAATATGGAGTGAAGGTTTTCAAGTTGTGTTGTGATAATGGGTATACTTACAACATGAAAATTTATGCAGGAAGAGAAGGTAACCCTAATGGTGCAAACGTCGTTATGACACTCTCTGAAGATCTTTTGGACTCTGGCAGGACAATTGTAGCGGACAATTATTACTGTAGCTTAGAACTAGCAAATAAGCTGTTGAATAGAAAAACCCACCTCTTGTTCACATTACGGAGTAATAGGAAGGGAAATCCGAAAGAGGTTACAACACAAAAACTCAATCGGGGTGAAGTAACGGCATTACAAAATTCCCGAGGGATTGTTGTGCTAAAATGGCACGATAAACGAGATGTGCTTATGATTTCTACAAAACACAATTCTGACATTGTGGAAGTAATGAATAAATTTGGGAAAACAACAAATAAACCAGCCATGATTGTGGAGTACAATAAATGGAAATCCGCAATAGATACCTCAGACCAGATGTCATCTTATAGTACGAGTCTCAGGAGAACGGTAAAATGGTATCACAAACTTGCCATTGAATGCTTGTTCAGTACTACGTTGGTCAATGCCCTTATTTTATTCAATAAAAAACAAAATAAAAGGATGTCAATCACAAAATTCAAAGAAGAATTAGTAAAAGATTTACTGAAAAAAACAGTAATTGAACAACAAGTGCTTCCAGTGCCAACAAATAAGAGACGAATAGTCACAGATTTGATAAAAAAATAGGCAAGTTTGATAAAGTTCGCAAGTATTGTAAAGGATGTTATGCAAAACATTCAGAAGGCCAAATGACAAAGAATAAAGTAAAAAAAGGTCGTATCATATTGTAAAGATTGCGAGAATGAGCCTCACTACTGCTTGGACTGTTTCCATACTTTCCACAAAAATGTGTAATTTGTTTTTTTTTTTGTATTCCCGTGTGTAAACTCATAATTATCAGAATTTAGTGTTTTAGTGTTTCTCTTACATACATACATACATATATATATATATATATATTTTCGGAATAAAATACATATAAAATAATATGTGAATATCATAAAACATCGATGTGAACTAAATTTGAAATTTATTATTTTTTTTGCCACTGTGAACATGTATTATCATAATTTAGTTTAGAGTGTTTTATACGTATTTTCAATCTTATGTTACAATATAGACTAGTATAAATACGAGAATTTATTTTAATATATCGCTGTATAACACAAGAGAATTGTTATTAATTAAAGCAAAACGAAAAAACTTCTAAAACAAATTTCAAACACTAAAAACTATGGACCAAGTATACCATTTCATTCACAGAGACCATAGCGGTCGTATAGCATAGAGAAAACAGCAGATAAGCGGTCGTGTGGACTACAATGAACGATTATTGGTGCTGAGCTTGTGCGGGCGTATACGTCCGCTACAGTCCCTGCGTACGGTCTATCGGCGGGCGTATACGACCGCCACGGCCGTCAAAGTGTTATATACCAAATAGTACTTATATACCAAATAGCACTTAAATGTCAAATAGTACTTATATACCAAATAGTACTTATATACCAAATAGTATTTAAATGCCAAATATTACTTAAATGCCAAATAGTACTTAAATGCCAAATAGTACTTAAATGCCAAATAGTACATAAATACCAAATCCAGTCGCTGTAGTGCCACCATTATTATTATTATGGCAGCTTTTTCCAATACAGAGTGTACTCACTGTAAGCTATTTTTCCATGAAACACAATCAGCAACAAAATGCTCAGCATCAATTTTACACTGACTGCAGAAAATACCCTCCTAGAAAGGCTGCAATCTACAGTTGGCAAAAAATTTGTTGGTTGTTTTATTCGTAATATAAAATCACCAGACTACTTGCAGTTGAAAATGCTGTTATTGAGTAAGCTGCAGAAAGGTATTACTTCCCTGAACTCAACAATCTTTAGAGATGAGCCTAAATTTCACATCAAAAGCAAGATAAATACCTATAAATGCAGAATCTGTGGATGCAAAAACCAACAAGAAACCTTTGAACACAATTTGTGACTACTTGAAAGCAAATGTTTTGAGTGGTTGTTAAAGTGTGTAGTCATTTATTCTTTATGGAGGGAAATATATATGGAAAAATAAATCTTAATATGTTGGAAAATTTTTGATATCTTAATAAAGTTGACGATAAACAAGATTATACAGCACTCCACTTTCTCATAGATATTCGGGATTTCCTAAATGGTCACTTCCTACTTTCAGGACTAATTCCATTGCCCCTTCGCTCCCTTGATCTGACACCTATGATTTTTTCCCCCTGAGTTTCCCTCCTGATAAAGTGGATTTCCCACTTCCACCAAACAATCTTGCACATTTTAGAAGGATAACACACGCCAACGATGGAAAAACCTTTTTTCTTAAAACACCTTATTCTTATGTTTTTTAGGGTGCTAAACCCAAATTTGACACTTATTAAGCTGTATCACCCACCATTTTTTCACATTTGCACATAAATTTATTAAATTTTGTTATTTTTTAAAGAATTTAACCGTTTTTATTTAGTTCACTAAATAATATCAAGTACATATTCGCCCCTTCCCCCTCATCCCTTCTGTGCCTGCAGTCTCATTATTTAATAGCCAGATTGTATAGGTGTGTATATATAAACACATATATAATTTTATGTTGGTCATATATTGACAAAAATCAATATTCGGCTGCAGAATACAATTATAATACACTACTTTCTAAAAAATTAATAACTGACTAGCTACTTACGCATCTGCAACTTTTGACACTTTAAAATTTCTTCGGTCCAAGCGTTGCTTAAGAGTCACTATTTCTTTATTTAAAGCATCTATTGAAGCAGCATTTGTATTCGAAGTTGGAGCCTGTCCTTCTCCTCCACTACCACGAATCGGTAAGCATTTATTCATACGACATGCTTTCTTGATATCAAGTTCTGTTGTATTTACACATCCAGGCTGAAACGTGTGATATTCTAATTTTAAACTAATGGAAAACAATTATTAAATTCAATGTATTACAATTTTACATGTTAGTTCCCGATCAAAACATCGGACATTTTAGGTTAGTTCTAGTAGAGCTTAAAGCTTATTTAGAAATTTTTGGACTAGATAGGAGAGTAAATAATTTGATAGTACATAATTAAATGGGGTTAATTTTTTCTATAAGTAAGGCAGAAATAAATTACAAGAGTAAACATCATTACCTTATGATTATAACACAAATTAATAAATCTTGTAACGAAAAAGGGAAGGTAGCAAATAATTTAACATTGCTTTAAGATATGAATAATTTTAAATTAATACATATTTTAGATTCAATTGTAATTAAAAAGCATGTGAGGAAGTGACAATTTATTGAACACTGTAATAAATAATTGTTGTTAGTAAATTAGATGCGTTTAAAGTTTCTAATTATATGAACATAAAATAAAATAATTTATTCAGTTTTTTTTTATTTTTCTGATATTATTGAAATATATTGATAAATGAAACTATTTTTTCTACTCTTTTTTTTGATTAGGTGGGATACAAAACCTGTAAATGTGAAAAAGTACTTGATAAGAGTTCAGAAAACACTTTCTAAATACAAAAGCAGAAATAAATTTAAAGAGAAAACATGATTACTTAATGATTATAAAACAAATGAATAAATCTTGTAGCGAAAAAGAGATGGTAACAAATAATTTAACATGGTTTTAAGATGTGAAATTTTAAATTAATACATATTTTAGATTCAATTGTAGTTAAAAAGCATGTGACATTTATTGAACACTGTAATAAATAATTTTTGTTAGTTAATAAGATGCGTTTAAAGTATCTAATTATATGAACGCATAATACAATAATTAATGCAATTTTCATATTTTTCTGATATTATTGAAATGCACTGATAAATGAAACTATTTTTTCTACTCATTTTTTTTCTTTTGATTACGTGGGATACAAAACCTGTAAATGTGAAAAAGTACTTGACAAGAGTTCAGAAAACGTACTTCCTAAATACACTGTACAGTAACACCCCATACTTACGCGATAGGGGGAACAGACCGATAACAGTGTAAGAGCGGGTAGCGTAAGTCGAGGTATTACTACATTTCCAATCGAAGATTTGTACTTTTATAAATGTTTACAAATAATAGCTTAAACAATAAATATGATCTACTGAATAACAGAGTCATAAATGATTGTTAACATAGCACACACGTTATAACCCATTGGTGCCTACTGACAGAAGATATACATCACAATTCTATCATACAGATGTCAATTTTCCCTCATGATTTTTGTCATTGTTTTTAAGAGAGTTTATTTTTTGATATCCCAACCTCTCCAGTCATTCGAGGTTGACCTGACCCATTGTTAGAAGTGAGTGAGAGCGAAGGTAGTGACATTTAAAGTCATAAATTTAAAAACTATTTTGGTGTGCAAGTATTTTTTTATAACTTGTGTTTTTTATAATTAAGTATGTCTGAAGTAAACAATAATAGTAAGAACCTAGAATCTAATGCAAACTTCAAACAGTTAGTAACTCATAATTTATTTTTAATAATTATAATTACAAAAAATAGCAAATAAACTAACTATTGTGTAAAATAATAAATACAAAATTGCACCTGTATAGAGTGAATAATATTTATTGCTTTATAAGTGAGAATATTTTTGTAGTGAAATACAACTCAATTAATGCAAGAAATTAATTTGTGCTTGCTAGAGCCCTCCGATCTCAAATAATGTAATTCGCAATGGGCAGTTGTAAAACAAAGAAATACATCAGGGAGAAAATCTTCTTCGTTGATTCTCAAACTGTCCCACACTCTACACTAGTAGCCTAAAATCTCAATACCAACTGTTTTATAACATTTTTAATCCAAGATTAGTAGAATTGAGATACTATTATAGTAGTATTATTAGTAGAAATATAATTTAAATATGTGTTTATAAACTTCATGATTAAAAAACTTTGTGAATCATATTTGTAAGGAAACAAATATGTAACCATTCAATTAAAATTAATTTCAATAATACGACATTATTAAGGAACAAATCAGGCAATTAACTATGTTATAATTGACTACAATTAAACCATATAATTTTTAATTTAAAAATATTTGTCAAAAATTACAAAATTACCATGGGTCGATGAACATCCCAAAAAGCTCGTTCTTGACTATCTAGCACTTTGCGTTCCAATTTGTCCCGTTTCTTGTCTACTTTACTTTGTGCCTCGGCCTGCATAAAAATAAACTCCCATTTTCTAGAAAACATTTTCTGCAACCTCGCTAAACTTTCTGCTTCATAATCAGCCAGCTCCAAACGTGTTTTATTTTGCATAGTTCGCTTACACAGATAAACAGCTGAAAATTGAATAAAATCCAATCAGAATAACACTAAATTAATATACGTTGATAAAGGTTAATAAATTATAGTCACTCACCATAGTCTGTATTTTCAGGTTCCCAACAATTTGATGGCCAAAAGTATGGGGTCTAAAACAAAGAACGTAATTATTTATTTAATAAGCTTATTATTTATTTTTAATCACTAATTAATTTTAAATTTAATATCAAGCATTGAAATGTTACAAATTTAGAATTTTATTAGAAATAATAGAAGTAAATTCCAAGACCCCTTTAGTAATATTCAATTAATATAATCAATAATAATACCTCAAAACCCAATTATATTAAGAAATATAATCAAATAAATACAATTTACAAAGTTACATCTAAATACACTTCATGGTGGTGCAACTTCGTTGACTTGTTTTTTTAGTTAGCATTTTATTATGTTATATTACGACTCTGGGTATTTATTATTGTCAATTATTATAAAGAAATAAACTGGAGGCATTCTTAAAATCCCAGGCATAAAACATTCCCTAGATGCTTCTGATCTTCTTACAAGATTAATTGAAAATCTGTGCACTAGTTAACATAATTACTACTTGAATAAAAAATGGCAAAATAATTTTAACTAAGTAAGTAAATCAAATATACAATTACCTGAAATCTGTAAAACGTGTTATCATTTTTCACAGTGAGCATATGGTCATCAATAGGAAAGAAATAGCCATGCGCTGCCATCAAATGAGCTAAATGTAATGCTTCCACTGGAAAAAAAGTGCAGGTTATGATTATTAGGTAAAATTTAACATAAGCACGACAACTCTTCTACAAGGGACTTCATGGTGTGCTGTTTTAATTAGAAACGTCAGTTTAAAGACAAGAGTTAAGTGATTCAATATATGTAACTTTTCCTTTAATACAGAGATACTTTGCATACAAACTGTAGGTGCACTAGACTATAATGTAGGTTATTTATGAGGTGGAAAAATATTTTATTTTAAAATATTGCCTTTTTAAAAATTAAAACCTTTAGAATTGTGTATTACCAAACTGGTTTTCTAAGTAAAAATATATCAAAGAAATAATAACCCAGCTTATTATCAAGTTGAATTTCCAAGTTTATTCCAAAAAATAAATACAGGGATACTCACAGTCTGAGTATGAATATTCAGTAGAGTCTCGAATAATTCGTGGTAGATGGGACTAAGACCTACTCGAATTATTGAAAACTTGGATTACACGGAAATACGTTCCTTACGCAGTAGAACAAATAGAAGTTTTAATAAACCCTAAAATTATAAATAAAAATGCACTAAATAAGTTTATTTAACTTTATATGACTATTTCTTGAAAGCCCGACTCATTTCCTATGCATAACGTATTGATACAAACATTACTTGGAAGCTTGACTCATTTGCCATATTGATTAAAATATATTGCCAGACTCATTTCCTTTCCATACCATATTGATACAAATATTTCTTGGAAGCCCGGCTCATCATTTTCTTCCAAATAGACAAAATAGGCTCAAATAGAAATAGGCTCGAATTTAACGGAAGCTTGAAATATTCCTTGAAATATTTTCGAGACTACTGCAATAGCATTTAGGTCTCCCAGATAGTTCTATTTACCTTTCACCACTAGCTTAGGACACCCAAAACCTATCATACTCATACCCTCCTTGTATAGGTCCACAAAAAGTCTCCCTATAATCTTTCTTAATTGTCTTTCTTGACTTACTGTTAGTTCCGCGTTCTTCTATCAAACTCGTTTCTATATTATTTTAGTACTGAAATGAATTTTTAAACTTTTAACAATACATGTATAATTTTTTTATTAAGTTTATTTATAAAAACTCTCTAAATGGAGACTATATAATTTTTATATAAAATTAGCGAAGTTTTGAGATACATTAATTGGGGTCATATGTTTTAAAATATTTTAATTTCTGATAGACAAAAAATGTTTGATGTAGTAATACACAAAATAATTATTATAATATCACTATTAATGGCCCCTTCTGCTGGAAAATAAACACCGAGTACTGACGAGTACTGGACTATTGGCTGAGTACTCACCCAATCACTACCTTAACATTGTCTGGCTAAACACACGTTTTAAAAGCAATGGGTTTCTAATCTCAGAAAGATTACAAAACTGTGCTTGTTCTATAACCACTAATAGCAAGTCTAAGTCAAGTTCTGTGACACTCTAAGCCCAGAGTGTTTATAACTGTAGGTTGTGCAACTGAATAGATTATGTATCCACATGCGTTAGAACGAGGATGCAACAGAAACAATTCTTATGAGTTTGTCTGTCCTCTAATTAGTACCAGAGAGAGAGAAGCTGATTTTAATATCTACTTAGCAATCTAATATATTTGCATCAAATCTTCAAATCATGCAAATGAAGTCTTTTATATTGAAGATAAAAAAATGCAACACTATATGTAGTTTGAACCAAATGCGATACACGTTTTCAAAGATGAAATATGAAGCCTAAAATTTTGGACAATGAATTTAACCTATTTATAACTATTTGAAGAAACGTTTCTGTTGTCATACTTCAAGCAGCTATAAATATACAAAAAAAATCATTCACAGAAAACAGTGATTGGTGACAGCAAATTAACAGTAAAACTGTTAATGGCAATGGCAAAGAATCTTATGCATGGTACACTGACCTGTGGATCACCATTGTTCGGTTCATAGTGATCGGACATTGTAGTTTCAAGACATACTTGAAAATACTTGTTAGAAAGGAAATTTTGGATGACTGCACAAATAAATTCTTCTATGCCCCGTGAAGGGGCTTGGTTTTGGTTTACAACAAAACAAAATTCTAAGCAAGATTTGGAAAATTTTAAAGAAAAAATGTTATTATTTCTAACCTTGTTTATAACAACACCAAAAAAATAAATTGTACACTAAATACAATATATAATTTGAAAGAAAATTCTTGAATTTTGTAGTCCATTACGTTTGGTGAATCTTAATTAATCACTTTAACAATAGTTTATGACTCTCCGAACTTGAAAATTTTGTAAATTTGTGAAAACTTACTGAGACAGAACGTTACAAAATTTAAAGTTCAGATAGTCATACATTATTGTTAAAGTAATTAATTGAAAAAAATATATATATATACATATATGTATATAAATATATATATGAATGGATAACGTTAAATATCAAGAAAATATATATATATATATATATATATATGAAGTTAATATATTACTATGTGAGTAATTTTATCCACCATTAAGTGCAATAATTTTACCTTGAGTGATATTGCACTTAATGGTGGATAAAATTACTCACATAGTAATATATTAACTTCATAAAGTCAGTGCAACGGAAAAACAATGGATAATGTTAAATATCAAGAATATATATATATATATATATATATATATATATATATATATATATATATATATATATATATAATAAAGAACACAAAATAGAACATACGCCTTAGAGTACATTAAGCACATGTTCTACAAAACGTCCAATATTGGAAATATTTGTTTAAAGGTAACAGAAAAAGTGAAAAGAATATAACTTACACTATTGTAAATAGAAGACTCTAAAAAGTCAAAAATAACTTAATTATTAGCAAAAATTGCAGAAAAACATAAGGTAAAAATCTAAATTCGTAAATACAAAGGTCAGGCACAGCTTATATTAATTTAAAAATTTTCTATATAATATAGATATTGTTTACAATTAACAATAATTAACTTAATAAAGATATTATATATGTTTAGAATTTTCTACTTTTTTAATAAAACCTTTTCTCTTTAAAATGTTTGAACCTGTACGGCCTCCTATGCAAGTAGTTAATTTGTAACATCAGTAATCAAGTATTGTCTGGTACAGGTACTGTTGCGTCCAGATAACCATGCACTTGCTCACTCCCACTTTCTCGTATATTACCACTTCTGAAAACATGTTACACTTTCAGAATGTTATATACATTGACAGCTTCCCCATCTGATATGTTTACATATATTTCAAGATGCGTTATTTCATACTGAAGCTAATTCATCATCGAATTTATCTAATATCATCTATCTTATGCAAGTTATCTTATACAGTTCACCAAATTTTGTTTGCCAAATTGTCATATGATGTGTATGATGGAAGCCAATATACATTTACGTTATAAGGCGGAATACTATCATCAAATGTACAGATTGAATTGTGAGAGGTGAAGTACCAAAAGTGACTTGACATTACTTTAAAATTTTTACATTCCTTTGTATTTAGAGTCTATCTTCCCATAAGCTAATTATGCATTTGAATATTCAGCTATCACAAAATTACAGAAGCCAACGATCAGCAACAATTTGAATGGAAACTAAGAAGGCTGTAGTAGTTTTATAAATACTAGCCATGAGTGTTTTAACAGTCCTTATCACGCTTGTAGGTAAGAATTTATTATACTGACTGAACACAGCCCTCTACTTCCTGTCTCGCCTACTGCGATCTCTCAAGGCCAAATGCAAGGTTAAATGGTCCCGACAGTAAGAGAAAAATCCTAATTTTAATATGGTATTATGCTCTTTGAATATTTTAAAAAGTTTGATACTCTTGAATTTCTTTAACTGCAGTATATACTTGTACAGATATACTAACCTTGTTCTTCGATATCCAAGTTTTTTAACATCCATAATATAAGGTCACTACCTGAAATATAAGCAGAAATAAAGTAAACATTCTCTTTTAATAACTAATACGTATTTTATATTTCTGACTCCCGTAAGACTAACTGAACAATTTCTGAACTTCCTAGTATGAAACCAAATTGTTTTTAGGTAACCCATTAGTTTCTGGGTATCAATTAAGATGACAATTAATAGTTTTCTCTCGATATAAGGGAGATGGGATGGTACTTACTAGCATCAGTTTTGTTTAAGAATAAAGATTACTGTTGATTCCAACCATACATCGAGGGAAATATGCTCAGCAAATACAGTAAAATCCGGTTGATACGATTTTCAAGGAACCATCCAAAAATAGCGTCTTAAAACAGGTGTAAAAAATACCGTAGTACTAACAAAAGAATACTGTATCTACTCTCACCATTAAACGTGTTATATTATTCTTTAAAAACACACTCCGCTCTATACTTGTTAATAACCACACGCTGTTTTAATAAATGATGATGTGGAATGGACTTGCTGTACAAAATCTCCATTGAGATTGATTAGATTCTACTGACTTGTATGACGTTTTGTATGAGATGCCTGTTTAGAGGATGTTGGAAAAGTAGAGAAGGGTGAAAAGGAAGAAGGAAGATGTGTGTTCATGGTAGAAAGCATTCATGTAGGTCTACTTGCACACGTACAGTAAACAAATCGAGGCATTTTACTCTAAGCAAACAGAAATGTGGTGTTGCCATTTTATGCAGTGTAAACCTCTGGCTCTATATTATTGATGTAAAAATCCTGCTAAATAATTTTAGACAGTCTTCATCAAAGTTTTATTGTTTTTCTTATTGGATTCCGTCCAGTAATAATAGTATTTTTCATATTTTTTGATGTGTTATACAGTACCATTAACTGCTCAACTGCATAAAACTACCATAATGCTTTTTTACTTGTAATTTACTGCTATATGGTAAAGCTTCCGATAGTAATCAAGAAAATTGTTGCAAAAAAAGCGTATTATCTGTGAAAATTAGTATGTTTTTTTGCTAAGTTTTAGGGTCTGAGAAAAAATCGTAATAAGTGGGAAATCAGCTTAAACAGGACCATATTAAGCAGATTTTAATGTAGCTTTCTACCTGAAGAATAACTTTTTTGATTATAGAAGATGTTTAATCACGGTATAAACAGAATCTAAAGCAAAATCATTCATTGACTTCAGAGCAAATACTAGTTTATCTAATGAGAATTATAATCTTGCCAATTAATAAGAAAAGGAATGTGGTCAGTGGATAATAAATAGAAGATAAGTTCTTCAGATGAACTGATACTAGAATTATTTCTTTTCTAGTTTTAATAGATTTGCAATGCAAAACTACATACACCTGTAGTGAAAAATTTGTAAAAAAAATTAGCGAATGGACTAATATTGAAGATAATTGGACCAATCCTACTTTTATAAACTTGAAAGCATAGCTACATGTATAGTTGAAGATAAAAGTTTGTAGAAAATTAGCCTAGATAGTCCAATACTAAAAATAATTATTTCTTACATAATTGTATAAATTTGAAATACAAAGCTATTTACAGCTGTACATGAAAATTTGTTAAAGGTTACTCCAATAGACCAATATCGAAGAAACTGTCTCTATTCTAGAAATTCAAAGTCATAGGCAGACATAGATGAAAGCTGGAAGAATATTAGCAATAACCACAAGGTTTATGCTCAGACTTTAATCTGGTTTTTGAGCCGTAGAACCACTGTTAGTTTTGAAGCCAGTTTCTAGGAATTGTTGGTGAAAGCTGATAAATAGCAGGAAAATAACGTTGCCACTTTTTCTTGGCAATTTTCCTAGTTATAATTACGCTCTAAAATTAAATTTCTTTTTACTTTCAATTCATAAAACCAAATTTTGTAATAGTTACAACATGGATATTGTTCTATCTTTTTTTTTGTCATGTTGATGAAATTATGCAGTACATTCAATTTATACTTCGCATTACACAAGGCAATTATAAATAATAGGGAGTGATTACCTAATTTAAATATACTGGTATGACACGCATTTATTGCTCTTCATAACAACCCTTATCATTATTACCTCCTTTTAGGCAAGGGAAAAGTAGGTAGAGATAAACTCCAACCAATCACTGATCCGAATCTATATATTTAATTCCGGAACCGAATAGGTCCCTATGAAATTTCTCAGGCAAGGAAGAAGAGAGACCTTGAGGGCTAAAGACGGTGGGAAAACTATCAGGTATGTCAAAAATTACCTGGGCTTCGCCCTACTGACCTTGATAGGTTCAGTGATTTTCTAATGGAAATATCCCTACAGCAGATTTATTTATAAGTAAGCCCTATATGCCAGAGGGTGTTAACATCAGCTGATGTGAATTTGTTTATTTATTTTATCTTTATTGTTCTGTTTAACTGAAATGTTAAAATCTATATAATAGACGAAGGCTGCGAGATTGTATTTAATTATTTAGGAATGGTGTAAGAACATTGCATAATTTATTGTTTATTGATTTTAGTATTGTTTAAGTAAAAATGTTGGAATGAATTGTAATGGAGGAAGACCGCGAGTTCGTAGATAAGATTTCAGGAATTGTGCGCAGCAGCAGAGTTAGAGAGCTTTTACAATTCAGGAGGAGCGGCTGATGAACATACTACAATTTTAGGTGTTCTCGAAATAATGAAAGTTATGTGATTCAGAATAGTGTTGGCAGGCTTGACCAAAGCTGCCAGCATCGTAACGCACTTCATTTCCCAGTAAGTTAGTAAGAGAACACTTCAACTTATGTTGCCACAATGGACTGGTATTGCTACTACATCCCAGAACAAACCTAGAACTGTAACATTAATGTTGAACAGTAGTCATTTTATTGACAATACCAGAAAATATAACAGTGTCAAGGCTTTTGCATCATTTTGAGCATGCATCAAAGAGGTACCTGGCAATGGTCCTTATACTTTTAAAGGTCCAAGGCCAGATTTTTAGGTAGATCTCAGACCTCTATTCTCCCCATGAGCAAACATCTTCAAATGATCAATTATATATATAATTAACTCAACAATTGCAAACATCAGATTGGGAAGGTTAGAAAACCAAAATTTGATTGAAGATACTTTAAAAACCAATATTTCAGCAGATAATAAGTACGGTCAAGCATACGTAAGTGCAGGACAGATGTTACATGAACACAATCAAACTCATCATAGCAATAAGATTAATGTTTTGTTGATAGTGTCATGGACAAACGCTGCTGTAACCCACCCACTGTAGACGATATAGCTGGAGTGTTTACATCTAGAGAGGGAGAACCACCAGATATAATTACAGTTATAACAATTAATACAATCTTTAAATATTAATATGGATATATTTTATGTGTTTGTTTTCTAAGGTAATCTTATAACAGAGTTTGGTTCTTATAAAAGATAAAATAGAATTTAGAACAAATTAAACATAACTGAAAAAGTAATTAGAAAATTTTTATTTAAAACTAATTATTTATTTTTAAAACTAAATAAACATAAATTAAATTTATGAAAAGAAAATTAAAATGCTTAAACATTTGAAACATAATTGAATCAAATTTTTTAGTTACTTCGATTTGTATTAAAAATTTTAAATTGCTCACTTAGTCCTAAACGGAAGTATAGCTCTAGTTAGTTTTAAATGAAATTTAGATATTTCGTGTTTAATAAAGTGATTTACAAACCTGTAAAAACAGAAGGAATTTTAGACATAAAACTTTTTACAGTCCGTACAGGTACACCAGAGTTTTCATCCTGCATTTTTTCGACAATTTGCTCCATCTGAAATTAAATTATTACTTGTATAGTGTGGATTATAGAAAAGAGTTAAACTTAAAAACAAAACTGAATTTTTGTTGATGCTGTATCTGCAAACAATAAATTTATATATCTGGTTGGAATCATTAAATACTGAGGGAAAACCAACATTTCCCATACCTTTTGTTCCTGTAACACAATTTTATCAATACCTAATTTATACTAAGATAATTTGTTTTGTGTAATAAAATGTTTTCTGTGTTTTTTGGTAAAAATATAGTCTAATTGACGGTTAAAATATTTTTTTTTTAATTACTCATTTTAATACGGAGAACACAAATATCAACTTTTTTCGCACGGAAAATACCAAAAGTAACTTTTTTCACACTTTAAATGTTAGTCTGTAATGGTTAGTCTGTAGGCCTATAGCGTGAATCAGGCTCGTAGTAGCTACATCACACTGCACTAAGTCTACATTTGGTTGTAATTTTATTCAACATTACTATCTACCTATATTAAAATATACCTACGAAGTATCCAGTCAGGATAGATTTGGTTGTAATTTTGGTAAATATTTAGACTTATTGCCGCCGATGCTGAAAATTACAACCAAATCTATCCTGACTGGATACTTCATAGGTATATTTTAATGTAGGTAAATAGTAATGTTGTTTAAAATTATGACCAAAAGTTCAATATTTAGATTTTAAGTTTAGTATAAAAATAAATTCACTTTGAAGTAGTGCAGTGCGCTGTAGCTACTGCGGTTCAGGCTATACATGCCATTACAGACTAACATTAAAAATGTGCAAAAAAATTAACTTTTCGTATTTTCTGCAGAAAAAGTTGATATTCGTGCTCTACACATTAAAACGAGTAATTAAAAAAAAAAAACATTTTTAACTTCAACATTACTCGTTTACGCTATACATGCTAATACAGACTAACATTTAAAATGTTAAAAAAGTAACTTTCCGTATTTTTCGTGGGAAAAAAGATGATATTCATGGTTCTGCGTATTAAATTGAGTAATTAAAAAAAAAAATTTCTAAACCAACCTCATCGCATCGAAACTATATTTTTACCTGTTTTTTTTTTTTATATATTATATTTCCAGATCCTTTGTCAGTCAAGAACCTATGCTGCTTCTGGTAGTGATCATAATTTTATTTTCTAATTTCAGTGTTGTGTTTTGTATACTTTGTGATGTACCTAAGGGGCTGTGATCATAATTAAGGTCTGTAATTATGTAAAACGCTAATTTCTAAAGTTTGATTCCAATAGGCATCTGAGCTCTCAGATGAGTAACTACAAAATTATTGAAGTTTCTTTACGAAATACAATAAATATAAAACACTGCAGTATTATCAAACAAAATATTTCCCAAAATATTCATAAAAAAGGATAAAACATTAAGATGAATTAATTTACCTGAATAATTTAAAGAACTCTATTTCTTATTATTGTTTGAAGCTATTTGTGGACATCAGATAATTGTCAGATAATTGTGGACATTGATAAATTTAAAATATAAAAAATGGAACTTCTTTTACATATAATAAATACAGTAGAGTCTCGAAATTCCGGGTCCCAATTTTTCAAGGTTCCATTAAATTCAAGCATATTTCTATTTCAGACAATTTTATCTATTTAAAAAAAAAATCAAATTATTTACAGACAATGCTCTGTCTGTAACAGACAATGAAGATCAACTGTGGTCTGATGATATCCGTGCTTTATTTCTACCCGCAAATGTTATGAGTTTAATGTACAGACGTTACCTTTAACAATGTCTCTCTTGGAAGCGAGTGAACAGGAAGAGAGCATTGTAAGCTTTCTAAAATAATTACTGTTAAGGTAGTTGTGCACTGGATATCCGAATCATGGAATGAAATTAAAGAAGAAACATTAACATGTTCAGCATGGCTAGCGTACCGTCACACTCTGGGTTCCCTTGCGAGGCACTGTGAGCTCTCCCCACTTCCCTTCTGAGAGACAGCGAGTGCACCGGCACGCTCACTCCCAGTCTAATTAAAACTTCTCTAATGTTGATAAGTGTTTATATAAAGGTTTGATTTTTACGTCAATGTGCTTCAGAAGAGTTTGAAGAGCATTGTGCCCGAGTCGTTTTTAAATCCGACCATCTCAAGTTAACTTCTTGATGCTTCAACTGAAACAATGCTTCAGGGAGTTTAGGAACAGATTTAATTTGGTTTAAATTATATATATTTTTTTAGTTTTAACCACTTAATGTGGTTAAAATATCCAGTAAAAAAACTATCATAAAAATAAGCTAAGCTTTCTGAACCAATGCAAGAATAAAACGATAACTGTCCTCTTAGAGTGAATGAACCTACTCGAGGAGGGAACAGACTACTATAAATAAGAGTCATTGACAAAATGCTGACGCCTGAAAACCTAATGTGTCATCATAAGATTGTAGTAAACAAATATCAGCTAATCTCGGCTATAAATAGTCTAGGACGTGACATATGCTTATCTACTTCTGCGTTTACATTATCGTTATAAAACACATGACACAAGCAGTAACAAACATTCAGAGTTGAACGTTGAGTGGTTAATTTTAGTATGCAGTATATTTTAGTAGTAGGTTCTTTGGATTTTTATGTAAATTATCTTTTTTTCTCTGTCTTTTTTATTGAGTTTCATTATTTGTCATACAGTATTTTATCATTTGTATTAGTTGATATTTTATGTAAATTTCATTTTTTTATTGTGATAAATAAAACAATGTTTAATTGTCTAATACACTGTTTTGATGTCCCCAATAAACCTGTATATGGTATAAATAAAATTATTGAGATGAAAACATCAGGGACGATAATTAGATACGACTAGCTATACGACCTGCATAGCATTTCAATAATTCCACTGATAGGGACGGCAAGCGCACCGGTACGCTCCTGAATTTTAGAATTAAATAGCGTTTAAATTTTGTTTACTATTTTTCCTGTTTATAACTAACTATTAAAGTATAGATTTTGAGATAAAACAATACCATTAATTGTGGAATTTAACGAAAAAACAGTCAGTAGTTTGACGAGATCTCCAATATCACCGCTGTGCTGAATGTGTTAGGTAAATCATGGCATAAAATCCTGAGTTATAACAAACTGTTGACTGTGTTATTGATCCACAAGAATAAAGAAATTTGACATTTTTATTAAGAAACTTCCAGGTTGTGAAAATGTTGATGATACAGATATGCGTCAATGGATGAGTAAGGACAAACGTAAGTAACGATAGCATGTTACGACTATTGAAGTGGTACAAGAAACTACTGAGGGCAGTGATGATGAGAATAAAGATGAAGGTTCGTCCGAGACAGTACAAGAAAAGAAAATTAGTCACAATGAAGGAACGGTCGCCTTGGAAACCATACTGTGCTATATTGAACAGACCGACAGACACCACACCAACAGATGTACTTCTGCTAAGACGACAATGTAGCTTGGAAACTATCTGATAATCAGACGAAGAAGACACTTTATAATTTTTTCCAAAAAATGTAGCAACCGTGATGAACAATGTATTTGAGAGCAACATTAATTAGATGTAAATACTGTAAGCAATAATGTTCTGTACATGTATTTTGTGCACTCTTAGTTATAGTATTAGGGTACATTAGAACTCCTGTTTCATCTAATGCATAGGAACGTATTTCCTTGTAATCAGAGTTTTCGTTATTCCAAAGGGGTCTCGGTCCCATCTAGCTCGAATTATCGAGACTCTACTGTATTGGTTATTGAACAACTATTAGTGTGTTTCCTTTTAATCGTTCTATTCCTCATCTATAAAAAATATAAAAAATGTCAAATAATTATTTTTGTCTCTCATATGATTTATATACAAAGTACTGGATATATGGAATATTTTTATATTTGACCCACAACGTACTTGTGAAATAGATATAGAGATAGGGTTTTAATGAGTATAAGAAACTCATGAGTATAGGAGTTCTCAAATCTTTTATAAATTTTCTAATGGCAAAACTTTGACATTATGTGTTAAATATATAAAATGGTTTAAATTTATTTCTTAAAAATTTGATAAGTTACAAATAATAAAACAAAACTAATCTCATAATGTTCTATCTTGCATCAAACTTACTTTCTTATATACAAGATGGTTTGGAGTGTCATCAGAATTTGGTGTTTGCACTGTACTCCCTTGCTGCCCATCACTACTCGATTCCTGTTTTCGCCTGACGGCTTTTTCGGAGCTCATGGTGACCATACTCAATGCTGCTGCATGATCTCTTCATTTACGTAACATTTTTAAGTTCCTACAATTATGATTTTAAAAAACTATAACAATATATTAAAAAAAACTTAAATGTTGAAAATAATATTCTAGAGTTATTTAAAACAAAGATTACAGTGATCTTTGATCAGTGATATTAAAGCTGTTGTTTATAATTTTAAAATGAAAAATTCTCAAACTAGAAAATGATAAAAGAGAAATAAGAGTAAACCCCAAGCGTAATTATGTAACCATTTGGGTAAAAAAATTAACAGATAAGGCAATTCATGAAAAAAAAAAGGTGAAATGAAACCTAAATGAAAAAATTAAGAAAAAGTTCATATAAATATAACTTGTCTTGAAAATGTTCTATTAACGGCTCACAGTTTTGTCTGAATATCAACCCCTTCCACGAAATAAGTTTGTACTAAAACTGTTTTGACTTTAATTAAAAGACATAAATTATGGTTTCTTATGTTTTTTTCGTGTTAAAGAGTATAAACAGGTTTCAGAACTGTGGCTAAAGTAATTTTTTATATTGGCGATAAAACGTAAATAAACTGCTGCCTAAATACTTACTATATGTATATAAATTACACTAGCATTACTTTTGAACATAATTTCCCCTTACCTCCACCATAAGATGCACATAGCCCGTCTTATTAACAAGCATTTCAATTTCTTCCGGGGAGATTTTCAGAAATGGGTTACCTTGAAGCAAAATCATGCTTTTTAAAAGTTAACCACATCTTTCGGATTTGATATTGTCATTTCTCCAGACAATGAAGTTTTAAATTATTTGCTGTGGTAGGGGAAAGATGTTTCTACTCCAAACCTTGTCACTTACTCTCTGGTTCAAAGTGATGTGCTTATGTCCATTTAACAGTTATTTGCTTAAGAATTGAGTCTCCTCCACAACAATCTAAATGCTTCTAGATATTGTCCTTGTGGATGCCGGCTATTTGGTGTAGAGCCCAGAGATCACATACTTTTTGAAAATTTAAACAATCATGTATGATTGAATATGCTAAACCACTGTTCACATTTAAATCACTTACAATGCCATCAACTGTAATTTACCGATAATCAAGAATCATTCAACTAGTTATATATTGTCATCAATTTTTAGAATACAAGATCTACCAGGAATAATAAAAATAGTGAAGTAAATCACTTTAAAAATGAACAATTCCAGATCTTGGATTTACGAAACAACTCTCTCTATATTACTGCTGCATTGGATTTCACACTTCTAGATTGTGGAAACGTATTATGGCTCAAATTTCTTGGTGCAGTCAAACAAAAGAGAACTTTTTTTATGCAGACTTTTGAACACAATCACAAGTACCTAACAATAAAACAATACTTTCAATATAGAGCTGATTGAAGTTATGAGCTATAGCAGATCAATCGCCGCCATGAACAGATTTGAAGGGAAATCTTACGTTATGATTTGCTCTTATATAAGTACAAAGTATCTGGTTAAGATAGATTTAGTTATAATTAAACCGATGCATAATATTTCTAACCGTAAAATGCAGCATTTGTAAAGTGAAACAGAGGCTACTTTGTCAGACATGAAAAGTAAACATTCAGTTTATGAAATGTCAGTCCAATGATATATTATGTCAAATGATCTTCAGATATAACAGTTATCTCGATGACTCAACATTCAACCGACTTATTATTTATTCAATAACTGTCTTGAGTGCTCGAATAAACATGAATAACTTAGATTTGTATTTTTTTAAATACAACATAATATGGTTTTGCAGCAACTAAAATAACTTTTTTCACATTTAGAATTAACCTCCAAGTGATATATATAAAAAAAATATTGATGGCAGTTTGTAACCTATTAAGCAGTTGGTGATAGGTTTTAACCAGTATTTACTGTGGCAGTTGAAAAATACCTTGATTCTTGGGCAAAAATATGCCCGGTTTGACAACCATTTTGTCAAGTCTTACCCATTACATTATTTTTTATAGTGTAAAACAATTGGACTTGTCATTTTTTGAAACAAATTTTTAATAACCAAAAAGTGTAAAAACCTATTAAAGTAATTGATGCTCAGAATGTTTGAACTGTCATAAGAAATAATTGGTTGTCTCTGCAACATGTATCTAATGAAAACTTTTATATATATTAATGATATATATTTATATGCTAATATATAATGCTTATATAATGATAATTAAGGACATTTTGATAAAATTTATTACTTAAAATAATAAATATAAAAGTTTTGATCCCCAAGGGCAATTTAGAGCTAGACGTAATTAACAAATGAGCTAGACCAAATGATCCATTAACATCTTAGTATTATATATAGCGATAATATAGTTAATGAATAAAAATATTTTAAAAACTAGAAAAGTTTTAGGTGATATATTATTCAAAGCTTTTTGCCAATAAAATAAGTATTGGCATCTTCAGGAAAAACAAAGATATCATTGTTTTTCCTGAGGATACTGAGACTTATTATATTTTACAGGCAAAAAGCTTTGAATAATATATAAATTATAACTATTCTTGTATTTGAAATTATATATATATATATATATATATATATAAAGTTAATATATTACTATGTAAGTAATTTTATCCACCATTAAGTGCAATAATTTTACCTTGAGTGATGAGGCACCTTTCGGTCAATTGACCGAAAGGTGCCTCATCACTCAAGGTAAAATTATTGCACTTAATGGTGGATAAAACTACTTACATAGTAATATATTAACTTCATAAAGTCAGTGCAACGGAAAAACAATGGATAACGTTAAATATCAAGAATATATATATATATATATATATATGGTAATTGTTTACCTTATCGGACACCTATGATATTTTGGATGACTGTTCAAAAGCACGAAAAGGTACGATATCCACGAATAATTTTTTTTTTCTTTGAGGAAAGTTACTTTTTTGATGAATCCAAAATATCGTAGGTGCCCGATAAGGTAAACAATTACCATATATATATATATATATATATATATATATATATATATATATATATATATATATACAAACATACACATATAAAAATTAACTAGACTTCAATATAAGGTTTAAGTAACACTTGCCATTCATCACAATCTTAATGTTTATTACATTAAGTTTAAATAACGTTGAGCTAAAACAGTTAAATACTGAAAAATATGCCTAACCTAACAAATGTTATGCTATGTACAATTTTCAACTACATACTAATTTCACCTTGAGTATATTTTTTATACTAAAAATCTTTCATTCCGTACATGAAATTTGATATGTTAATAAAATTTAAATTATACCGTAACATAATAAATATGCCTAGTTCAAATCAGGCAAAGTATTTTTTCAAGTTCAATTCCCTGGACTATTTTTCTTTGAAATTTATGGCTATTAAAATATCACTTAGACTAATGGATGGAATAGAATGACAAAAATCAAATAACTTGAATTGCATTTTTGACTTATTCTTATCACTGAAGTTTAACAATTTCAACATAAATATTGGTCTAACAAGTTGTGGTAGTCCTAGGTCTAACGATTGGCCTAGGTCGAAACATATTTTATAATACCTAAATTTTAATTAATTTATTGTTGTTATTACTTACCTCAGGGCAAGTAGATGTTAATAAAAGCCCAATTACAAGTTGTTTAGCCATTGATTGAATCCAAATTTTGCAGCAATAGCCGCTCAATTCTAGTATCGTCAGAACACACCTCCATTTTTTCAGATTCAGCATTCAGCTCTCTTCCCTGTTATCTTCTGCATCTCTACCTTTTGAACTTCCGGTTCGTTTTCCCACCCCACATTTCCTGCTTTTGATATTACCGTATTTTAAAAATTATTAGAGTGATCTAAATAACTGAATTATTTACAGTTATTTAATAGTTTTAAAATTCTACATTAACATTTTCAGCAATCTGTTTCAAATTGTGTTTTATGGAAATATGTTTTCAAATACTGTTTTGCTAAAATCACATTCTTGTGCAAAATATCAGTAGATCTGATTATTGGAATTTATAAACCCCTATTTAAATAATTATTTATACATTATTGCATATTTATCTCGGCACAAAACAATAATCTGAGAAAATTAATTTGTAATTAATTCATTAATATTTAAAATAGACATTATTCAATTACATATTTTTCAAAAATATGTGTATCCAGATATCATGTAAGACATTGGCCAATTTTTGGTAAAAAACTAAAATACTGATAACTAATAAATTTTTGGATATAGTAATAATAATTTTTAACTAATGCTTTTTTTTAATATTTGATATATTGGAGCTATTTTTTTTAAATGGTGTTTTCTTAGGTCTGTCTTCATTACCAGGTAACAGCATTTGGTTCATAAAGTAGAAATAATATAGAAATTTTATATTTCTATTTAAAGTATAGCTGTTTTGATAATGACACTGATGTATATTTTACTAAGTGCAATCGAAAATGTTGTCTCAGTAAGTTTTTCATGAATTTATTACAATTCTAAGTTCAACAAGCCTTTCCTTTTTTAAGTTCAATTGTAAGCAAAGCTATATTCATTATATTGAATTTTATAGTCCATAACATTCAGTCAAACTTAATTAATCACTTTTACATTAGATTGTGACTATTCGAACTTTAATATATTTTGTAAAAACTTATTGAGACAGAACGTTTTCGATCGCTCCTTGGTGATCTTCTCAGTGTTGAAGAGACACTGATGAAGATCGCCACGGAGCAATTGAAAACGCTCTGTCTCAGTAAGTTTTTACAAATTTACAAAATAAATTAAGTTCAGATAGTCATAAACTAATGTAAGTGATTAATATATTCAGTAATTACACACCCTATAAAATTTAAAATCTTCCGTATATATTTCTCCTTTGAACTTGAGTTAGGAATAACATATGTAAACATTTTGAAGTTGGGTTAGTATTATTGCACAAGTTACGGTCTGAGTTGACAGAGGAACACATCTCTTGAAACGGCCGTCCTCAACAAGCAAAGTAAGTGCTTCTATAGGCAAGTTTAAAACATTTAAAAGTGTTTAGTAACTAAAATAAATTGGGCTTTGGAAAGTATCTTGTTTTTTAAACTTTTAAAATGTACATAAACAGGATTTTTTAAAAACTAAAAAATAGCCACTTTGCCCTCATGGATCAGGTAAAGTTGTCTGGGTTTGTCACAGGTAAGTGAATAAACTATAATTAAAAAATACTTAACTAAGTGAATACATAAGGACTTACTTGTTGACACCTTTCGAAACAATCGTTCATTTTATGAAGCAACGCCTCTACTCAAAACCTATAGTTTAATCAGTGAATTCAAGATGATTACATCAAGCAACTTTAAGTGAATAAATTAGAAACACTTGTTCCAAGTTATTATGGTATGTAATTTGAACATATAAAGGATTTTGTCAAAACGTGATACTTTCAATGAATTTTCAAATAAAAAAAACAAGTAAATAGAACACACTATTTACAATACTCACAATTGAAATCGTTGTCTTTGTCACGCCCTGTACACTCTTAGTGAGCCTATTCCTTACACAGAGAACATCTTATCCAGCCCTAATTATCTTTAGATTTAGAGAAAGATTTATTGCAATAAAAACAAACACCATCTTCTTCTATCTCCCTTTGTTCTTGCTCTTCTTCATCTTGAAAACTGAGTTGCTTCATTCAGTGTCTTTTAAATTTCTGCTGCCAATTCCTTTTTATATGGGCTTCCCATGATTGCCGTCCTGCCCCTTTTATATTTTGATTTCTTTGCTTAATCATGGATTGTTTCGGCAAAGGAATTATTTCTTTTGGGCTTACTGCAAAGGCACTTTGATTTACATCACTGGGGCCAGTAATTGGTAAATCTCCACTGCTAGGATGATGAACTGCCTTTTTACTCAAATCTCTGTCGCTGGTTTATGGCTCGCCTATAGTTGCTTGTCCATTTTCCTATAACTCATTGTCAGTGTTTGTCCTATTTCCAATAACATTTACACCTTCATAATTTTTCCTATTGTTTATCAGAGTGTCAGACACCTCTGCTGGAAGAAAATCTGCATCACAAAACAAATCAGGATTGTCACATCTGGGAAAATCCCACACTTTCAAAACCCGTTGGTAGTAATTGTAGGTACTACTGCACATAAAAATGCATTTTCAAGAAGTTTGCTGATTTGAAAATGTGTTATAGCTATTTCATGGTTGTTTCTGAGAAATTTTTAACATTCTTGGATATAGTACGCTTTGAAGGGTGTCGTAAAGGAAACATCCAAGGGTTGCAATGTGGAGGCAAACATGACATTTGATTTTCCCTAGCCTTTTTGATAAAAATCTATATTCTTTATATGTGTTGTATGTCTGTCTAAAATTAGAAGCATCGGATTTTCCTTTGAAGACTAAACGTGATTTAAAAAGTGATCAAACTATTTCAAAAAGACTTAGAGTACAAGAGAAACTTGAAAGGGGGGGGGCTCCATCTATCAGCTCGGCCTTCATGTTTTTTCTAGGGAATATAGCAAAAGGAAGGATAATAGTTCCCGCAGCAGACATGCACCTTCAAATCTCAAAAGTAGTTCTCTATCTGCCAATGTTTTGCACCAACTTACCTCTTTCCTTTCAAAGCAATTACTTTCGTTTTTCTGCTTTGTACTGTTAATAAACCAGTTTCATCACAATTAAGAATTCTATGAGTTGGATACTTATGGTTTTCTAGAACTGTTTTTAAGATATCAAAAAATTTTGTTACAGTGGTTTTGTTGAATCCTTGCGCTCTTGATAGAGAAATAGCTTCTGGACTTCTCAGAGTGATGTTAGGACGTCTTCTTTTAAAGCCTGCTACCCAATCGCTGCTTGCCATTTTTTTCTCAACATTAAAAATGTAAGAAATATTATTTTTTATTGCAAGAGTGTATGCTATGTGTTGTAGTCCTTTTGAGTGACACCATAGAATCATTCTTGAAGTGAATAAATAAATATAATTTAGAAATCTAAATATGTACAACCCACAAACTACAAGTATTCAGCTTTTACTACTTCCATTGCAATTAATTAATGGTATTTTCGTCTTTTAAAGAAACTGTTTAAAACAGATTTTGTAATGTTCTGTATTTCTATTAAGCAATAAAAAGGCATTTTTGTCAGTAACTTTATTTGTACTTATCATGATCAAATAGAAGTATACATACACAAACCAATATGTATTTAATACAATATTGTAGACATTTTCAACAAAAAAATAGACATTTATACAAATATGTATTACGCCATTAACAGTTATTATTTACATAGACTGAATTACAAAACATATTTTAAAATACATAACAGATTAGGTTTATACACACATTAATTAACAATAGTTATATTAATAAAGACCAAAAGGTTTAGTTCCTATGAATGTTACACCTATAATTTACATACACAGCAGCGATTTAAAAAAATAATTTTTTGAAATATTTTCAAGTATAAAATATCTACAGAAATAGTTATCAAAATATAAAATGGCATCTTCAACAAAAACTTTGTTTTTAGTATACCACCTTTAATAATATTTTACAGTGAATGAATTTTGAACAAGTTGAATATCATGAAAGTATTACGAAAATATATTTTGTTCTGAAAATTTTCAGAAAATTTGACCAATACTCTAATGCTATTATATAAATACAAATGTTAGTAATTCACTATTTTTAGTCAAATAATAAACATAGTGCCTTACAAAATATATTAACAACATATAAAGCTTTTGTATTTCAAAATTTTCATAAATAAAATTATATAAAATAAATAAGCTAATCCTATTCATAAGATGAAACTAACTACTAAGGAAAGTAAAAAAAACAGGACAAATTTCATATTATGATAGTTACTTGATTTTGAAATTATCATTTTGAGTTTGAAATCTACAGAAATGTTTTGATATATACCATTTTATTGCCAGCTTAAATTTTGGTAGTTTGACTTGCACTACTAGAGTCTGATGGTGCCTGTTGTAAACAATTAAAAAAAACAAATATATTTCTGTAGTTATCCTATTTTTTTATGTAATTTGGATTTTTCTGATTTTACTGTTTTTCCAAAATAGCTCCCTAAAAGATTTGTAGATATAAAATTAAAAAAAACTATTTTCTAATCTTCACTATAGTTCATGTTATATCAATTGCCAATATTCATAAAAATTCTCTTCAAAATAATGCATTGGGATTCAATAGATACAATGATTGACACATTACAATGTACTGCATATGTTGATTCCCTATTGTGGCTGGAAGGCCGCCTCTAAAAAAAAGCAATGCAATTTATACATTATCTTATTAAAAATTCTTTTATTTAGGATTGTTTTCAAGCTAATTCTTTTGCATACTCCTTATCTTTATATACCTCTGAATTTAGTGATACATTTTGTTTACTTTCTTAGCACATGTTTGGTAACAAAGAGTGTCTCTATGAAGCTATGTTTTTACTCAGATATTTTTAGTAATTTGTAAATTCTATTAGTTATGTTTTCCTGCTTTTAAATGCTCCTTTTACAGTATTGACGTTGTTTTCTTATCTGAATGACAATCATTCTTTCTTTCATAGTCTAATAATTGTACAAGCATCAATGTCATCACTTTCTCAATTTTAAAGTATTTACTAAAAAATAGAATATTTCCATTTGTTTACTATCTTTGTATATTCCTATAATCGCACTTGTTTTATTTATTTAATCACTTTTACATTAGTTTATGACTATCAGAACTTTAATTTTTGTTGTAAATTAAAGTTTGGATAGTCATAACCTAATGTAAAATTGATTATTTAAGTTTTAGCGAACTACACAATTTCATGAGTTCTATTTAATACAGATGTTTATTAAAAGAGATTTTAATGTATTAACATCTGAGTTGAGAATAGGACACATTTCCTGAAACCGCCATCCTTGTTAAACAAAAAGTGTCCTATATTATTATGGTACAGTCTATAAATGAAACGGTATCTCAAGTTAAGATGGAATCAAATAGTAAGAATTATATACTTCTTACCTGATTTCCATGCAAAAATACAACAATAATAAAATAAATGGTATGCCGGTAATTAGGTTTTAGTAAACACTTTTAAATGTTTATAAATTTGCCTATTGTAGCACTTACTTATGTTTGTTGAGGACAGCCGTTTCGGGAGATGTGTCCCATTGTCAACTGAGACCGTAACTGATCTCAAAGTTTACGTAAGTTAGGGTGGGGGTGGGATATTATGGTGGTGTGGGTGTATTTTGTGTTCATTACATATTTATGTATCAATAGTGTACTGTAGACCTTTTTTCAAGATTTTTTTTCACATTTAAAGTGTTTATGCGACTAGACAAAGAGGAAAGTTTGACAAAGTTGACTGTTGAATTTAGTGTTGGTAAAGCTACAATATGTGACTGGAAACACAATTGTGCAAAAATTGAACGGTTTTACTGTTCTACAAGTGAAAAGTCTTTGGAACATCATCACGCAAAAGTTTCTGTGATTGAAAAAATTGATAAAGCTGTATATTTATGGTTTACACAAGAGAGGCAGAAAGGAGTTCCTATTAGTGGCCCATTAATACAAGAAAAGGTATTACAGTTAAACAAATTACTGAACGGTGATTTCGAATATATTGCTAGCAATGGATGGTTGGCAGACAATTAACGGTAAGTGGGGAGAAGTTATCAGCTGATAATCTTGCTGCAAAGAACATTTCGACGGATTCACAGGTTTTATTTTGTCTGAAAATTACTCACCCCAGCAAATGTTTAATGCAGACGAGACGGGATTGAATTTTTAAGCCCTTCCTATTAAAAGTCTTGATTTTAAAGAGGAATCTTCTGCGCCAATCTTTAAAACAAGCAAACAGCGTCTCAAAGTTTTAGCCTGCAGTAACAAATAAGCTACCATTAACTGTGATTGAAAAATTCGCCAAGCCCCCGAGATCTTAAAAATATGAACTTGAATGCTCTCCCTGTTTATTACAGAAATCAGTGTAAGGTGTCGATGACAGGTAATATTTTCAAGGAGTGGTTCAAAAATGAATTTGTTCCTTCAGTAGCTAAATTTAGTGAAAAAATGAACTGCCACTAAAAGCTCTACTTTTGAGAAATACATGAAAGCAATTTTGCTCCCACCCAACGAGACATCGTTGCTTCAGCCTATGGATCAAGGTGTGCAGCAGAACATTAAACTGAGCCACAGATAAAAGCTTCTGCAAACATTAATTGAAGAAAATTGTTCTCTTTCTATTCCAGAAAAACTTGAGACGATTACAATAAAAGATGTAATTTACTGGGTATCTGAATCCTGGAATAATATCAGTAACACTGCAAAAAACTTGGAAGAAGCTTTGGCCTAACCTCGAATTTGTGGACACGCCACTTAGAACATGGGATGATGAAACTGAGCTCCTTCAAAGAGTACCAAAATGTGAAGATGCTGATGAAAGTTGCCTGGAAGAATGGATAACAATGAAGAATATACTGAGCATGACATGGTATCTATGGTTCAGGATCAACACAATGACAGTGTAACAGATAGCGATAGAGAGGAAAAAGATGCATCTACGAATGCTGCTACTCATCCCGATGCTGCTGCCGCTCTCGACATTGTGTTGTGTTACATAGAAAAACAACCAGCTGCAACACCCAATGATGTTATGTAATCCGATGGTGGTGCAACATCGCATCCTCGGAAAGGTTTACGTCTCTTCGCCAGATGAAGATTACTGATTTTAAGTGAAAAATATAGTTAAGTATTTGTGTCTTTCTTTTTAAGTGAAACATATAGTTTAGTGTTTGTAATTTTTTTAAAAATTACTGCCAATAAATTCTATGTTAATGAAGTAATACAGTAGTATAAGCCTTCGTATTAACATCATGTTTTTACAGTGTCAATTCCAATAAACAGTATTACACATCTCAGTCCTGTTTTACTTAAGTAACAAACTTTCAGTACATACTTCATTAAATTTTAGATACTTTTTTAAAATTTGGTTTTCATCAAATCATTTTTGGATTTTGCGGGGGTCTGGATTTCTGGGGTTCTACTGTATTTATGAGTGGTTTTATGATAATTTTTTAAACTCCAAACATTTGCTTTACATTTAGTAGTATATGTATCTTATGTGTATGTATATATACTAACAGCAGCCATACATTGCCCACATTAGAAAACATACACCTAATAAAAAACCTACAAAATGGCCTCTAAATGACAATATAGGAATAGCTACAAATTTATAAACAAAAACAATATAATATACGAACAAATCCAAATAAAATAAAAAGCAATAAATTATTCAACTTAATAGAAAAAATTAACCCCAAGACAAACTGAAACTTTCCCACAGTGCAGTGAATCCGAAGATAGAACAATACCGGTATACCACGTTACTACGGAATCCCACACACTTGGCATCTAACTACAAGAAGCTCTTTAGTCTCAGTTGATGCTCGAAAATGAGGACATGTAATGGACAAGGTAAGTCTGTCAGTCTCCTAGTCCAAAAAATCTATATATATATATATATATATATATATTCAAGATTAAATAAAATAATATACACAAATTACAGGAATAATTTATTGAATACACTCAAAGCTTTTCGTTGGTTGACATTACCAACATCCTCAGGAATTACTAATAATTCCTGAATTGATTATTATTAATTCCTGAGGATGTTGGTCATGTCAACCAACAAAAGCTTTGAGTGTATTCAATAAATTATTCCTGTAATTTGTGTATATTATTTAATCTTGAAAATAATTCTAACAGGAAAACCTATTTGATATTCTACATATATATATATATATATATATATATATATATATATATATATATATATAAAACGCATAATTCTATCTTTCTCTAAACGAATGTTTTCAATAATCAATACGTTTACAATTCTCCAAAAATAGGTGTACATTTTGGACTGATTAACTTTAGTAGTTAAGTCAAACAAAATTTAGCATAAATAAAAAAATATTTATTTAGAACAAAACATTTTAAAACTGAAATTACATTATCACCATTGACTAAAAAGTTATACAAATTTTTGAACCAATTTTAAAAAATAACTTAAAACTAATAACTAAAAATTACCTTTGAACCTACACATTGGCTTAAAGTTGAATCATGTGACACCTTTTTTACAATTAATCTACGTCAAATTTGAATTCATTTCACATTGTACCTGATTTACATATTAGTATTTTGAATATTTTAGTTTTTTTCTGTATGACCAACTCATGAAGATAAAGTGGATTATTAGCAAGTTTGTCAGTCCCCATCCAAGAAATTACAATATTAGTTAGAGTATTACGCATCTTTTGAGGAGTTAATCCATTTTTTACAATATGTCTCAATAAATAAATAACGGTTCTTTGTCGTAGTCTTTCTGTAGAACTGGTATATTGATTAGGAGGTGTAACGTATGATTAAATGCAGCGTGTTTGTGTTGTCTGGAGTGATAGATGTATTATGTATGACAATATCAGTAGTTGTTGGTTTTCTGTATATTTTGAAATTATGTCTGGTGTTGTGTCATGTCTGGTCTTGCCATAAACACCATCAAATGGCCACTCAGACAAACTACACAAAAAACAACAAGTACACATCCTCACCTACCACATCAAAATAGCCTCCCCATTCAAAAAACTCCATTACCAAATATCCTACAAAACAACAAACACTTAAAGACAGCACATGCAACCTTTTCAAAAAGAAACTGACCAATACAAACTCTCAGGTATTTACAAATTAACTTGTAACGATTGTCCCAGCTATTACATTGGTCAAACCAGCACCTGCTGGTTCTATACACGCTTTGAAGAACACATTACCCAAAAAAAACAAACAAACCCTAAATCCAGCTACACAAAACACCTAAAAACACACAATACATACACCAACATACACACTAATTTAAATGTTCTATACACATTAAAACAAAGTAAAAAACTAACAACCTTAGAAAAATATGAAATATACAAAACACTACGGAACAGATAAAGAAAACGTATTAAATGATCACACACATTTTGAAGCCAACAGCCTTTTCTATTATATGACACACAACCTAAACAACCCACCCCATTCCACAGTCATAAATCCATTCCTGTTAGAGCCTTACACCCAACCGATGCCATCAGTAGAGGGTTAGCTTTGTAAAAGGAATGAATATTTTGAAACACGTCAGCAAGTAAGCAATTACGTATTCACTTAGTTGTGTATTTTTAAAATTAGTTTAATCAGTGAATTCAAGATGATTACATCAAGCAACTTCAATACGCTTTATATGCTTCTGTTAAAAATATGCCTATAACATAAGACGTTTATAAAAATAGAGTTTTGGAGGGTGTATTTCTTTGTCAAGTCAATACATCTTCATGTCAGATAAGCTATACATGTTAATGTGTATAATGTATATTAGTAGCTGAAAACTGAAGATAGAAACAAACAATATGCACTTTAATTTCTCTAACGAAATATCAGCATATACAAGAACTATCAGAGAAAATTAAACTCATTTTTGAAGTAGGCTGCAGGTTTATGACATTAAGAAACGTACAGTACTAAAAAAATTCTTCTCTTCACTAGAAAATCTTAGAAATGACACCTTTTAATTAATTACAAGCTAGAATCAATTATTGCCACTATTCAAACCCCATGTGTGCTGACAATTTTAATAAGTAACGATATAACTTTTTCTGAGTAATTTTAGTAATAAAATAACATTATTTCAAACTCTAAAATGAAAACTTTCAAAATTTGTATCATTTCAAGTACATCTTTTAATTAAGCATTAAAACTAATAATTTCTTTTTTAAAAATAATAAATATGTCCCTATGTTAACACTTAAATGTCTAGACAATGACATTTAACAGGAGTTGAATTATTCAAATCTTACCTATATTATTTACAACCAGCTAGTCATGAACATCAACAAGATTTCTATATTATTTGTTAAATACTGACATTAAAACAAATATTTTTACTGGTTTAAAACATACAAAATGTATTTTCTGTGCAACTTAGATTTTGAGGTCCACAAACTTTTTATAAAGTTGATAACTTTACATTTCAGATGAACCCATTTTCCTAATTCCATAGGGTAGAGAAATCAGATGGATATTAAGAACAAAAAAGAAAATTCATTTATTACACCCCTATGTTAGCAAATTATAACTTCAATAAGTCAATATACTCTAAACTATAAGAAAATTCTAAAAACATATATATATATATGAAGTTATTTTATTAATTGTAAACAATTTACATTTACAATTGTAACATTACAATTAATAATAATAACTTCATAAAGTCAGTGCAAAGGAAAAACAATGGACAACGTGAAATATCATGATATATAAATATATATGCATATATATATATATATATATGAAATTAATATATTACTATTGTAAGTAATTTTATCCACCATTAAGTGCAATAATTTTACCTTGAGTGATGAGGCACCTTTCGGTCACTTGACCATTGTCGAATCACTGATATTTTTCTGGTATAGATGTTCGGTCCGTGATATTGGTATTTGTTGACGTTACACGCACTTTCTCTTGATCTGTGTGTATGATGTTTTTATATAGTATGTCTTCTGTATATGTTGTTTGTAGATTCATTAAATTGTTGTGTATATCTACAAACAACATATACAGAAGACATACTATATAAAAACATCATACACACAGATCAAGAGAAAGTGCGTGTAACGTCAACAAATACCAATATCACGGACCGAACATCTACACCAGAAAAATATCAGTGATTCGACAATGGTCAAGTGACCGAAAGGTGCCTCATCACTCAAGGTAAAATTATTGCACTTAATGGTGGATAAAATTACTTACAATAGTAATATATTAACTTCATAAAGTCAGTGCAACAGAAAAACAATGGATAACGTAAAATATCAAGAATATATATATATATATATATATATATATATATATTTATAACTTTGCAACACTGTTTTCTTGTATTTACTTATCACTTACACTTTAATATACCTTAACAAGAATCTTACTTGGTATATTTGCGAGTCAACTTTCGAGGACTTTTAATATGTGTCCTCATTTTCAAGCATCAACTGAGACTGAGTATCAACAGTCTGAGTTAATGCTCGAAAATGTGAACACGTAATAAAGTCCTTGAATGTCAACTCGCATATATACCAAGTAAGATTCTTGTTCATTAAAGTGTAAAAGATATATATATATATATATATATATATATATATATATATATATATATATATATATATATATATATATATATATATATATATATATTTTAAAACAACATAGGTTATTCAAATACCTATGTTGAATAACGTATTTTATATATATATATATATATATATATATTAATAAAATATCAAAAAATTGTATAGTATATTTTAATTTGTATCATATACAACTTTTGTATTTGTTCTTAAAAATTATATAAAATCCAGCAATAAAAAAGTAGATTTTTTAATAAAAATTGAAGCCTTTTAAATTATTAAAATTTAGTTATCACCAATTGAAAGAAAATTATTTTCTGCCAAATGTATTTTTAATTGATTCTAGGGTCATAGAAGTTTCCAAGACAGAATACAACAGAACAATTATTTAATACTGAAGGTTAACATTGAGAAAAAATTATTTTAAATACAGTATTTAACTTTATGACAGTTTAAATATTAACCAGAATTCTAGTTAAATGTGAATGGTTAAAATTTTTTTTAGTACCGGTTACGACAATTGGGTAAAATTATGTGAAGGGCTACCGTAGTAATGTGTTAGAGTAAAAAACTAACACACATCAGATGATGGTTTTTGCATGTTTTGCAATACTTGTACGTATATATATATATATATATATATATATATATAGATTTTTTGGACTAGGAGACTGACAGACTTACCTTGGTAAGAGTCCACACTGTAGTCTTGAAATAGAAACACATAAAAGCACTTAAACAATGATATATTTCAACCACACAGTGGTCTTTGTGTGGTTGAAATATATCATTGTTTAAGTGCTTTTATGTGTTTCTATTTCAAGACTACAGTGTGGACTCTTACCAAGGTAAGTCTGTCAATCTCCTAGTCCAAAAAATCTAAATAATCTTTACCAACCAAAACTAACCTAAAAATATATATATATATATATACGTTCTGCCTTGGTTATTTACAAAAATTGTTATTTTGTGTATCATTATCTATATTTTAATTTTTCATAATTTGTTTATTTATTTTAATATTAGTAAGATGCTAAGTTGATGAAAATAATACATCAGGGTACGTTTCTAATATAAATAATTTTCTCTTACATAAATGTGATATAGGGAGAAGAGCAAATTGAGTGTATTATATTAAAATGAAACTTCATACGGGTTAAAGATAGCATTTTTTAAACTACTTGAAACACTTTTGCAAAATACTGCTATCCTAAAAATTCTTTATTCTTTAAATGAATGGAACTGAATATTTGATACATCAAAAATAAAATATTAGCCTTTTTATTTATTCAATTTCAAAGTGTCTTCATTCAACATTAAAAAAAGCTTATATTGAATTAAATATTTAGTTGTAGACAAATCTAAATCTAACAAAAAAAATCTAGCTGTTATCAAAATTTTCCATATTTTACAACGTTTATTTACGACCCCCTCTTTTTACAATAAACTTGAAATAATTTTGTTTGACAGATAAACACTTCCTGTCTAGCATTCAGTTTATTTAGATGTAACAGAGACGCAAAATTGATACTATAGAATGATGAAGCAGCAAAAATATGCCCATGATATAAAACAGTGTTAAAAATTCTAGTTTTTTTAACTGAAAAAAATGTAAGAATTTTTAAGACCAAATTTTAAAGGCAATTGTTAAGAAACAATTTTTTGGAATTATGACTTAAAGGTATTAACTACTTTACTAGAATTCTTTTTCCAGTAATCATTTGTAAATAGATTAAAATCTATTATAATAAGCACATTGGAAGATAAGATATAAATTAGCATTTTATATCTAAATACTGTTTTCCTTTTTTAATCTGTGCACATTTGTTGTTGTTTTAATTATATATTGCCCCATATTGTTTAAACTTATCACATAAATGTAATTAATAATTAATCACATAATGTAATTATCTGATTAAATAATTAAAATTACTGAGTAAAATAAATAGCATTTACACAGAAAAATACTTTTAAGTATTAAAAATTTCAAGTATTTACAAATGAGTATAAAACTAAATTGCACATTTATTCTTAAAGTTTTTATATTTTGCTTTTTTAAAAACACAATATTACTTATTTTAAGACAGCCAAATATTAACACAGCATAAATCTAACCTCTTTCACTTACCATAAACCCTTCAAATCAGCTTAACAACTACTCATATATATCTAAGTAAGGTGGTACATTAAATGAATTAAACTTATACCTAACATGAATATAAATATACAGTGTTATTTTGAAACTACAACCAAATGTTAATAAAATTAATTATTTTTTCATCCCCTGTTGTTTCCTAATTAGATATATATTTAAAAAAAAAAATTATAGTGTTTATAGACACTAAGATGGCCAAGGAACCTCGTTGAGTACAGTAAGATTTAACAAATGTCTCATTGTATAGGCATATAACAATTAGTCAATGTATATCATTTACGGAATGCTTGATATGGAGATATAGTTTTAAAAAAGTACATGTTAATATAAGCAATTAATATATTAAGACTTCAGTATACACTTAGCAACTGCTACATTTAAAACTTTTTAGATACTTCTGTAATAAAAGACAGATGTACTTTTGCGTAAAAAATAGAAATTTCTTCAACTTGCTGAAACGTATAGTCTACCTAACCATCATTGACGCTGCACATATTTCCCTATAAATTAAAATTACTATTTATTTAATTTACTTAGTGCTAAAAGTACATAAAATACACATAAATGCTAAACACCAACTAAAACGTTTGTAGATATAACCGAGGAACAATGTTTATTAGATCTTACTATTGTAGTGATGGTTCCTGCATCTCAATAGGTTTATAAGCACAAGAAAATAGTTCAGGTATTACTAATGTGCATTTTGAACAAATCTGATAACAAACTACAAGGCTGGGTTGTCGTTTTTCAAGCTGTGGCTAAACTACTTTTTAATAATTTAGTTGAGAAGAGAGGTTCAAGAAATCATTGACTTACTGTGCAAACAATGATTCTCTCTCCTACTCCAGTAGCTAAGGACTTCACGTTATTCCTTTAATTCTTTATCCCCTACTCCCCTCTCTTATTCAATTCATTCTCCATTCCCTTATTCAATGAAACAAGAGCATATTTTTGTCTTGACCTCAAACAATATCTTTAATATGAAGAATAATTTATTCTTTGTAGAAACTTAGTGATACAATTTTTTTTAAAAAAAGGTATATGAAATAAGTTTTTCTTATAATCTACATAAGATTTTTTTTCCTGACTTTCCTAGATGTCACACTATTTTCATTAGTTAATGCTATTGGGCAGGGGCGTAGCCAGGACAATCTATTGGGGGGGGGGCACGACACGGGAGGTCAGGGGGGAAATTCTAAACATCTTTAGAAATTATATTTATCCTATTTTGGCACTTTAAATTACACAATTGTTGGGTCATTAAGAAGCTGTTTTGCTAAAACATACTAGGCTATAAAATATATTTTGTAAAAATGAGCTATTTTAGTCATCCAAAATAATAATAATAGTTTAGTACTTATGTTTTAGCAGTAGCCGTTGTTCATAGTGCAGCTTCATATAATAGTCAAGTATATAATAAATATTGATGGAGTAGAATAAATCTGTTTTATAGATTGATATTTTTCTGCTAAGGGGGCAAGTGCCCCCTAGTTTCACCCCTGCTGTTGAGGTTCATAGAAATACTCCAATGAGTCAACTAATGGAGGTAGTAAAAAATCTAGAAAAGACAAGATACTTATTTATGGTAACATGTTATTTCAGCTGTAATAAACTCTCCAACTCTACTGACAATGCACATTTATTGATCAATTTAAATATTAATTCAGTATGAATAGAAGAAGCACCATAGCACTTAGATACTAATTTATTTCTTAAATAGTAAAAAGAAACACTATTACATAGTAAAAACTTTATAAAGAATAACCTACATTAAACAAAAAACTTTTTTTTATTTAATCATATTACATGTTTTACATTTGTGTGTTTTTAAGTAATAAGTACAAATGTAACCAATAAAATGATAAGTGTATAAGGGAATTATTTTAATTAAATGTTTGTCTTTAATTGAAATAAGTTATTATTTTGAATGATCACTGTCAGATTTACCTTCGTAATAATCCAGTCTGTTTTCGTTTCCCCTAGAACACGTATACCTAGTCAAAATGATCACACCATTTTAAAATCTTCTGTATCTGACAAATGAGCTGTTCGCACGCATCCATCTTATCACTACCTTTGTACCTACAACAGCCGATGTTAGATGCACAGTTTTGGCACTAAAGTTCACATGCGTCTTAGTGAAACAGAGCTCGCGTTGTCATTTTGACGATACATAAGTGATTGTGTGACTTTTTTTTAAAAATTGTGTTCTGTATACATAGTTTTGTAAAAGTTCTTTAATTTTATTAAAAACCTGTTCTACAACAAATTCATTTGTTACAATCTGTGTTTTTTTGTAAATAAAACGTGTTTAACATTATTTTTAAATGACTTTTTTAAAACATTTGTGTTTCACTATTTAATTAAAATGTAGTCATCGTAATTATTATTTTCCTTTTTAATAGTAGGATGCGTAGCTACTATAATATTTTTTCTAAGAGCTGAAGAAGTACGGGATATTACAATGTAGGGATGGGCCGATTCCGATTCTCGATTCCAGGAATCGTTGATTCTAAGTGGTATCGAGGAATCGTCGATACTCGATTCTTCATTCATAAAAGTGTCGATTCCGGTTCCTATTTTGTTAACTATTAAAATATGCGTGTGGAGTGATTTATTACCAAACAAAATTTATTACCAAAATTTATTATATTTGTGTGGAAAAATAATTAACTACCAACTATGTCTTATTTATGTATTGGTTGATTTGAATGAATTACATGATAAAAGTAAACGAAAATATTATTATTTATGAAGCAACAGCAATCAAGATCGTAACCATTTCTGGTCGTTTGACATCGCTCGTCTCTCTCTCTCTCTCTCTCACTAAATGTCAGAACAAAACACAAAAAAGTACAGTAAAAACTCGATTAACCGTCACCGTCGGAACCGTGGCAATGACGGTTGAGCGAATAGACGGATAACAGAAACACTGTATTATTCCTCCGAAACTTATCCTTAATAAATTATATTATAGACAGATATCACTCTCACGGTTGAAGGTTTTGTGTAGCCTTTTACATTAAAACAGAACTTTTAAAAGGTTTTGCCATATGACCAAGACGTTAACTAAATTAATTATTAGAGAACTAGCATGTAAGCTAATATAACTTGAAAGAATCGAGAATCGACTAAAGAATCGAGAATCGAAAGGAAAATTTTAGAATCGGAATCGGAATCGAAAATTTTAGGAATCGGCCCATCCCTATTACAATGTTTAACACATTAATTAAAAAAAAACATTATTTTGGCAAATAAAAAAAGAAATTGGAGTAGTCAAATCTACGATACATAAGTAATCGTGTAACTAAATTTAGACATGAGTAATCTAGGGTTATATAAACACACTTATCTGATATATTTTGGAGTAACAATTATCAATTACTTTCTTCCAGACTGACAAAGAATACAGCGAATCTAAAATATATCAAATATTTTACTTTGGTTTATTTCCATTTATTTCATCAAACAAATTAGACTATTTCCAGGCAAGCCTGGATGTGTCAAAATAAGCTTTGAGCTTTATCAGAACTAACCTAGTTGACATAAATTAGTTATATAAATTGTTTAGCAAATAAATCAATATATCAAAGTTCTTATAATAAAGAAATAATAGATTTGTATAAATTCAGTTAATATTCATACATTTTCTTACTATGTTAAAAACTATCTACTCCACTAGATTAAACTTAGATTTTTCACTAAAGAATAAAAGAAATGCTTTGATGAATATAAACAAAATCTACAAGTTATTAAGTTAGAACCATTTTTTTACAATAATCAACACTTAAAACTATAGCTTGAAAATATTTTAATAGACAAGACAGTTTTCTTACACACATGCTGACACAAACTGAAAATTCACCACCTGATCACAGAAAAAAATTTTAAAGCACAGTGTTGATTTGAATAAATACAAGGCTATTATACAAAGAAATATTTTGACCATATAATAATGTTATATTAGAGCTGCATACATAATTGCAATTAGTTGGGGTAAATTATCGCTTTAATAATTCACAATCTTTTATCCAAATAAATTCAAGAAAAACATAAATTATACAGATATATTAAGAAAAGAATAAATAAGTACACCAAACTGTTAAAAATACACATTAAGTAAGAAAATACATCTAAGTAAGAAATTAAAGACAAATCAATTTTTAAAGCCATATAATTTATATATAGTTTTATCTCTACCCTATTTTTTTATTTAAACTGAGAAATTAGTTATTAATACTAAAATAAATACCCAAGATATGAAAAAAAACAAAAGTTGGTTTCAAAGACCTACTAATTTAACCTTTTCACAATTTAATGTTTTCATAAGTTTTGCAAAAAGTGTTTTGATTCAAATATCGATTCTAGCAATAAGCAATACGTTAATACAAAAAGCAAATAAAATGAAACAAAAAATAATTCTGGAAACCTAAATTAGATAAATGCTCTCTAAATTGTCTATTGTTTTAACACATTCAGCACGGCGGCGATATTGGAGATCTCATCAAACTACTGACTTTTTTCTTTGTTAACTCGCACATTTGACGGCATTGTTTTATCTCAAAATCTATACTTCAATGCTTAGTTATAAACGAAAAAATAGTAAAAAAATGTTAACTCTATTTTATAGTAAAAATTGGGAGTGTGCCGGTGAGCTTGCCGTCCCTGGAAGTGGAATCATTGAATTGCTATGCGGGTTGCATAGCTTGTCGTTGCATCTAACTATCGTGCCCGTTGTTTTCATCTCAATCATTTTATGTATACCATATACAGGTTTATTGGGTACATCAATACAGTGTATTAGACATTAAAATATTGTTTTATTTATCGGATCACAATAAAAAAAGGAAATTTACATAAAATATCAACTAATACAAATGATAAAATACTGTATGACAAATAATAAAACTCAATAAAAAAGACAGAGAAAAAAGATAATTTACATACAAATCTGAAGTACCTACTACTAAAATATACTACATACTAAAATTAACCACTCAACGTTTAACTCGGAATGTTTGTTTCTGTTTATGTCATGTGTTTCACAAAGCGATAGAAATCTATAACTTAAACACAGAAATAGATAATCCATATGTGTCACGTCCTGGACTATTTATAGCAGAGATTAGCTAACATTAGTTTACTACAATCTTATGATGACTCATTAGGTTTTCGGGCATCCAAGCATTTTGTCAATGACTCATATTTACGGTAGTCTGTTTCTACCTCGAGTAGGTTCATTTACTCTAATAGGACAGTTATCGTTTATTCTTGTGTTAGATCAGAATGCTTAGTTTATTTTTATGATCATGGTTTTAACCGGATATTTTACCGTGTTAAGTGGTTGAAACTAAAAAAACATTAAAATATAAAAATTAAACCAAATTAAACATGTTCATGAAACTCCCTGAAGCATTGTTTCAGTTCAAGCATCAAAAAGTTAACTTGGGATGGTCGGATTTAAAAATGACTCAGGCACAATGTTCTCCAAACTCTTCTGAAGCACTGGCGTAAAAATCTAACCTTTATACAAACACTTATCGACACTAGAGAAGTTTTAATTAGACTGGGAGTGAGCTTGCCAATACGCTCGCCGACTCTCAGAAGGGAAGAGGAGAGCATACTGGCACGTTCTCAGTGCCTCGTAAGGGAACCCAGAGTGTGTTGGTACACTAACCGTGCTGAACGTGTTAAGCAGTATTTGTAAAAGGTTTCCTGACTCATTCATAACTAATGAATAGCCTAAAGCTCGAGTATAATGGTACAGACCTGAAACTTGGAAGGAACCTTCATTAGAGGATAAAAAGGTGTCCAAAGAAAGGATTTCTCAAAATTTTAATGTTTAGATGGTTTTAAAAATTTTGAAATACTTATTATTAAAAAATAATAATTTATTATTAATATTTCTTAGATTTCAATTTGAGTAAGTGATTGCTCTGTTATAAAATTAGAAGCACTTTCTAAATGAATTAAGTATTAAATATTCATTGAATTTCTGTTACACAAATTAACCTGAATATAAAACCTGTTATATGAAATCAAGTTTTAACTTAATTCAAGTATCAGCTGAACGTCTTACCTTGATTATCGCTATCTATTGATTATTAATAACGCTGACTTCAATTTAATTTTAAAAAAAAACAAAATTTGGGAGCACAGGTGCATAGTTATAATTCATAAACAACTATTTTGTAGCAAGGGTATATAATTTCATTTCTATGCACACGCACAACCAATTGAAAGATAGATGTACTTTGGCAGAAACCTTAGTGGGAGTATACTCTACAACTTCCCAAAGTATCATGTCAATGGGAGGAATGGACTTACAAGCAGAGATTAATTTATCCAATAATTAAAAGATACTTAACTACGTGAATATGTAAGGGCTTACTTGCTGACGCGTTTCAAAAAATCGATCCTTTTACGAAGCAAAGCCTCTACTGGCGGCGTCGCGTTATTTACAAAGATTGTTGGGATGAGATTTACGAGTGTGGAATGGGTGGGTTATTTTGGTTGTTTGCTATATTTAATATGTTTTCTTTATCTGTTGCGTAAATGATCACACACACTGTGAAGCCAACACACTGTTCCATTACATAGCACACAACCCACCCCTTCCTCACTCATAAATTTCATCCCAATAACCTTTGTACGGAACGATTGTTTCGATATGCATCAGAAAGTAAGCCCTTACATATTCACTTAGTTAGGTATATTTTAATTATAGTTTAATCAGTGAATTCAAGATGATTACAACAAGCAAGATTAATTTATATCATTGTTGTAAAAATGGTAACTATTGAACGTTAAAAATTGAATTACCCATTGAGGATTAAACTATCGCGATCTAGCGGCACAAGTTCATCATCGCATCATGATCATGGCAACTAAATTGTTTTGTTTGAATGGACATACATACAGGCATTAGTTTATATCGTTATTGTAAAAATGAAACTGCCTAACTTACTGAGACAAAAAATTTTTGATTGGACTAGGTTATCTTCATCAGTGCCTAAGTTTTGTCTCTTGAAAGGATAGTTTGTCCAAGCGGCAACACTACCTAATTGGCAATGCCAATACACAAATGTAACATTTACCTTTGCCTATCTTTACAATTACAGAAAGAGCTTTGAAAATACGTAAACCAATCAATGACAGATAACTTGGAGCTGGAATTAAGTGGCTAGACAACATGTCATGGTAATTAGCACAAGTTAGATATAGGACTGTGTGTTCTGGAATCAAAACCTTAAGTAAAATGTAGTCTAAGTACAATGAACTGTTCATTTTTCAGGTTTATTTTTAATGCCTTCATAACAAAACACTAACTTTTAAAAACAACAAATGTTCTGGTAGGAAACCTAATAAACAGAGAGTTACAACCAAGGTAGAGAATTTAGAAAAATAACAAAATTATTTATAATAGTTGAAAAGTGTCAATATAATAGTGTTTTGAAAGAGTTAAGTCTTTTGAATGTGTTGACTTTAACACAAAGTTTTTTCAGTGTGAAGATATTTTAAGTGTTTTAAACAGGTTAAAATTAAATGACAAAACATACTCATACACAAACATTATTTATAGAGAATGGACCATAGAGCCTCGTTATTTAATGTTAATATCCAACTCTATTGATATTGCTCATTTTCCACAATGGATGTCTCATCGACAGACAATGGATCAGGAAATAATGAACATAAAAGAACAATACCATAAAAAATGCCTTGAAACCATAAATACTTTTTAAAATCTCTTGATGAAAAAAGTATTTGTTCAGTAAAGTTGGAAAAATACTTACGGAAGTAAAGGTTAGCTTGAAATCATGCATTTATTGATCTAAAACTAAAGTGACAAACACAAACTTTAGAAGCTGATAAATGAATTATATCCTCTTAAATTTTTATTACATTTAGTGAATTAGAATAATTTATTAGAATGAGTATTGAAAAAGAGAAAATTCAACGATGACTATGTAAAACAATGATGTTTATATTATAAAACCATTTACACCAAAATTACAAAAGGGTTGATTTTTTGTAATATTTTATATTTATATTTCCTTTTATAAATTTATTTCCATTACATAATATTTTTATGTAATTACTGTTCACATGATGTGAATTTAGGTATAAAATACAGAATAATATTAGAAAATTACATGGGCCTGGTAGCTCAAATAAATGTCATAGCTACGATATTTTGAAAATCCACCACTGTTACCAAAGTAACAGAGAAAGAATTATTTATATTTAGTACCACCAGAAAATTCCTAGCATATTTAAAAACATAACAAAACATTTTTGTTAAACCAACTAAAAATGGAAACGTAGTGTAAATAAAAATGAGTGAAAACAGATTTTACAGTTTTTGTAATACTGTATTTGAAGTTTATTTAACATAAATAAAGTTGAAGGCTATGAAAAATATTATTGGTTAGGTTCAATTTTAAATTAAAGTTTACAAAATGTATGTGTTTACCAAGACGTTTTGTTATATGAAAAAAGCATATGCAGGTTTTGTTTGATAAATCTTATTCACCATAAAGGGGTTGAAATGACAACAAAGTCAAATAAATCCAGGAACTATGTTGATAAATCTACTATTTATAATTTTTTAATTAGAAAAGGAATTTTTGTTTGTTGCAAAATATTATTGCTACTAATTTTTAAAAAAATAGATTTTAATTATTAATAATTTTATCATTTTTGATCGATTGAATCAAGTTCTTTGTAAAACTCTTTTTCCGGTTTAAAAATTTTTTCTCACATTTTTATTCTGAAATCATTATATTTTCAAATACCAACAAAAGGACAGTGTCACAAATTCCTACAAGAGCTCTAATTTACTGGGTGGTCTGGATATCTAAGAATTTCATTGGGATTGTAATTCACCTAGAGTATTCAATAAAGAACCAGGATACTATAAGTCATTAAATAATTTCTACAGCTTTGGAGTGTCGAGTTTTAAAAAACTTTTATTACCCTTGTCTCAATAGCGAGGACAAAGGTAATGTTTATAATTATTTTTACAAACATTATTGAAGAGATAAATACATTTTCTTTATTAAAAACTTCTTCGGTTTTTGGCAAAGAAATTTTGTAAAAATATTGCAATGCATTGAATTAAATTTTGAAAAAAGAATTATTTTTTTAAATTTCGAATAAAAAAAATTAGGAATATAATTACTTTGTGAATACCTATTTTCAACTTTATTCGTTATCCATAAGATTTTTCCGTTTTAAAAATATAAAAAAATAAGTATTCTCTAATATAGCAAATTTTATGATTAAATAAAATTAATCACTTGAACAATAGCTTATGACTATTGACTTTAATCAAATTGACTCCATGAAAAACTCCAAAAGAGTCCTGTCAACAATAAATAAATGACATAACTGTCAGACAAGAATCACTAACAAATAGTTTAATTAATTCATAAGACAATTAAATAGTAGTTAAAGTGTGGCCTATAACATTGTCTGCAACACATGAAAATTGAAATTAATTTATACCCCTGTTGAGATAATATTAATATTAATTTGATATTTAAGGAAATTTTATATTAATTACAAAGTATTATTGGCAACCTCAGTAAAACAAGAAAATGACCCAATCTTGGTATTAGTAAGATGCAACTTTGAAACTACTGAATATATATATATATATTTTTAATATTGTGTTTTTACAAGTTCTCTTTTTAACAACAAGTAAAAAACACCACAAAACCTTTTAGAATAATGCTAGTAGAATCATCGATACTTATGTATTATACAGAGGCCACTATTTTTAGAGGTTATTTTGCAGAGGACGTAAGAACGCTAAATATTTATAAACAACAGACTTTATTTGACTTACTGTGAAAATTACTTGACATTGTGATGATCGGTTCTTTGTTTTCTGCCTCCCAAAAAAGGCCTATTCCGGCAGTAGCTTGATAACTCTTGTTCCTCTATTTAGCACTTCCCCACATTTGATTCATAATGTATCAGGGAAATAATAGTAACATATTTATGATATGTTACCTACCACCTAACCTAACCAGTGCAGCGCGAGATATAATAGTGGCTTCCATATAAAATGTAAGTACCGAATCATCTTTTAAAACAAATGATAAAAAATTGGAGTGTACGTCTAAACAAAAGTAGTTGTCTATTTTTATGTATGTTCCTCATACACATCTTTAAAATAAATAATTTATTACCTTCTTGATTTATTACATATGACATTTTTTTCGAAAACATTTCAAACAGACATTTCAAATTTTCTCTACAGGAGTTTGAATTAGCAGCACCAAGTGAGTTATTTGCAACCCTTAACAAAATAATAACAGATTTGTAAATTTATAAGAAATACATTTTTCCAATATCTGAAATTTTGTAGTGTTTTAAAAAAATCAATTTTGGAAATATGCAGAACAAAATATATAACTGGTTGTCTAGACGGGTGTATAAAATGTCATTAAAAATTAATTTTGTTTGTAGTAAAACCATTATCATTTTAATATTTATGGAAGTACTTCTTTAGACAAATATTATGTAATTAAAAACATTTGTTTTTACATATATTTATTCACCAAAACATTTTTGTGCACAAATATTACTTTATAGGACTTGGTCAAGATTTTTGAAATTGAATTAAGTAACAAAATTTTAATCATAAAAAGTACAGAAGTACCTTTTATAAACAAAAATATATAAATCTTTACAAGAAACTAAACATAAAAAATAATTATAAAAGTGAAATAGACAAAAAAATAGAAATGTAAACTTCTTATGGCTAAACATAAATTTTTGAAAATTGAGTGCCATAAGTAGCATTATAATCAACCACTCATGATTCCCAGGTTGGGAAAATTTTTGAATAATTTTATAATGCATGTAAAACACAAAGTTCTATATTTGTGTTAATTAAATTCTATAAAAATTATGAAATATATTCAAAGTATTATTAAAGTAAACTATTTAAAATTAACGACAAGCAACTTTGGTGAATGAAATTAATATTTTGAACTAACAATTTAAAGAGGTTTCATTTATCATAATATTTTATACATAGAAAATGATTTCTATGTAATTAATATATTTTATAGTTATTTCTTGCTACAAGAAGTTCACAATTCAGCTGTGTATGCCTGAAATTTTTTTTACTAAGGTTTACTTTAGTTTTATAAGAAAGGAACCTTTAACTATATATTAGTAAAAAATTATAATATAAACTCTCCATAAGGGCATAAGAGTATTTACAGATTGTTTATAAGAAAGGCAATTGTATATATCTGAAAAAAATTAAGTCAGAAGCTAAAAATAGAAATAGACTTAAATATTAGATACAAAACTAGACTAACATATACTATATATATTTATTTAACAACAGTTATGCAGATTAGATTGTAGTAAATTAACAATGTAAAATTATTAAAAGAATATACAGATAGAAACAACACCGCGCTTATTACAATAAGTACTATATTGGTAACTTGTGCAAAAGTATGTGTAGCACTCAACTCAATAAGGATTATTTAAGTACATCACGTGCTTATAACAAGGAAAATATGATGTTATATAAGAATTATTACAATCACTGTATAATGCAAAAGAGAAATAATTGCATATTATTTATTTAAATATTTTAGTTATTAAAGTTATATACACAAAAACTTTATAAAGATACCAATTTCTTAAATCAATGAGAAACTTTGTTTTTTTTTTTTTATACAAATGTAAATGTGATAGGCTGGCTAAGCGTGTTGTATATATAGGATGTTTCATCAATACTAATAAATACTGTTAATGTACATTATTGAACATCTGTCATACCTACTCTTGTTTTTGTTGTTGTTATTTATTGTGAGATGTTGCATGAAAGTATGCTAGAGTCACGAAAATCTAAATCCCAATTTCCCCAACTTCTGTTAAATTCAAGCCTTTTTCTATCTATTCCGTTAAATTTGAGCCTATTTTATCTACTTAAAAGGGAATGAGTCGGGCGTCCAAGAAATCTTTACAGTCATAACGAAAATGAATCGGCAGTTAAAGAAATATTTATATCAATACGTCATGCAAAGGAAATGAGTCAGGTTTCCAAGAAATGTTTATATCATTACAGTATTTTTCTTTCTCTCCATTCTGTTTTATCATTTAGTTCACTAGTGTTCTACAGATTGGTGTATTGCTCAACTTCCTCAGTTATGTTTGGATGTCCTTTTCAGTTATGTTTAGATGTCCGACAGAAGGTCAATGGACCATAAATATCTTTCATTATTTATGCTGTAAGTTTAGACTGTCGACAAATATCCCTTAGAAAGCATAAATGCCTAGTTTTGTGCGTGACATATCAGAAAATAAACTCTCTTGAAGTAAATAAATCAATGAAACAATAACGACATTCATGATTAGCTGGACTGGTCTTTATTCCCACTATTAATAAATCGGATCGGGCTGTTGCCACATTGATTTGGATATGAGGGGTTTTAGTGTATTAGGGTTCATTAGAAGTCATATTTTTTTAATGCACCGGGAGTCTGAGGGGTCTCGGCCCCATTTACCTCGAATTATCGAGACTACTGTACTTAAATATTTGTGAAAACACGCTAAATTAATGGAGAGTATTAAATAAAAACAATCTGCAATTTATGTGGAATGTTCAGTTGACAAAAATGTTTGTAATCTGTCAATTGTGCAGATTGAGAGATCAGAAGAAATAGGTGCAATATTAGATGTTAAATTGCATGGTATATAAATGCTTGCCTATTCTGTTGAAAATGTAGATTATGAGATAGTTTACCGAACTGATAATCAAGCCTAAAAACCACAACCATCAAATATGATGTTGAAGAAGGCAATTTAATGGTTTAAGTGAGTGGCAAACACAATATGAATAAAAAATGTTCAAGAATAAAATCCAGTAAAATAAAGTATAGGTATATAAAATATGAATAGTGTAATAAATGGGTTTTGTTGAAACAGTTTCTTTTGTTGCCCACCATTAGGTTAGTTTTTCCATGCTAATATAAAGGATTTTCTAGATTACAAAATTTTGGTAAAGATATTTTTGGTGGATTTATCGATTTTGTTACACTTCATTTGTCTACGTTTAGCAAACTTCTAAACCCAAACTCAAAACATGGACTATTACACTGATTTTCTGTAATACCTCTTCTTTTATCTGCGTCCACATCTCTATAAACAGTACCTTATCATATACGAACATTTACCCCCAAACATCTTTCCTTGAAATTCATCAATTTTATCCTGAAAAGTAATTGCTGTACTTCCAGTTTAAGGGGAAAAAATTCCTTAAAAATTACATGAAGAGAAATGCATGATATTTAAACACGTTGAGTTAAATACTCCTATGACAAAGTTGGAGGATGGGTTTTAAGGGAGCTCTTGGGTTAGTTCAAAACCCTGACTGAGAACTTCCTAATTTGCATGTAGGGTCATTCCTCCTTTATTGTTTTGAACGGGACTGCCCCGTCATTGTAGACCCTGTAGGTTTTAGCAAAATATTCTAAATGTCCTGTTTTTACTTAATTAGAGAAAATTAAAATAACAAAAAATTGTTAGAAGCTTGCAGTTTTTGTGTTGTACACCTTGAGGGTTTTCTTATAAATTACATTTTGGTATCACTTGGTAAAAAAACACAACTTACTGATATTTTTCAGCAGATGCGTTTCGCACTAGGTCAGTACATTGTTCAATGCTGAGTCATGGACAAAACTCCGGAGACAAGTCTTGTCCGTGACTCGCAGCATTGAACAATGCACTGACCTAGTGTAACACGTCTGGTGAAAAATATCAGTAAGTAGTGGTTCATTTGCCAAATGATACCAAAGTGTAATTTGTTAGAAGCTACCAGGCCTTCTGAATTTAGCACTGCATAACTAAAATCGAGTAGTTTTCATGTTCACAAGAATTAACTGATAACAATCTGAGATTGTTGATCACAAAGCCTATTCTTGTCATACAAAAGTAACAGTTTAACATAAATATTCTACGCTTTCATTAATACAGCTTCATCCAAAAAACTGTCAGGTTTGATCGACAGTTTGTAAATACACCCACTTAGGAAATCAGTTTCAATAAACGTTGCCGAAAGTCGACATACAGCATATTAAGAAAGACAGAAACCTTACTGCTATTTGCCTAAAACAAATGGCTATTTGTTGTTTAAATATTTTTCTGAGTATAATTACAACTTAAAACTAAAGTATCAGTTTTCTTGTACTTAAAATTCATAAAAGTAGGTTTGTTTATGGTTTAGAATATGAATATTATTCTATAGTTCCCCAGTTATTTGATTCAACTGTTAAAAGTAATTAATGTTGTAAAAGAGGTTACATTTTTGATAAAATTTATTTTTTACATTCCTTTATAATTTTGTTTATCCCGGGTTGACACCACTGAGAATATAATAATAATAATAATAATAATAATAATGAATACTATTTACACCACTTGGAAATTCCCAGAATTTAGTAAATACGTGATACGTGTATCTACTTCCTTTTATTTAGATGGTTTTATGCTACATCAATATGTTCCAACTACAGAAAATTGATAAAAATCAATCTAAAGAAGAGGGTATATGCCTACAAAAAGCTGGTTACAGACCATATCCATTTATACAATTTTCTGATTCCTGTAAATCTCCAAATAAACTGAAATTTTCTTATTCTGCGATGAAATTATGGGGAATAATGATATAACACTCTGATCCACAAAGGCAAAGCCAAATATAGAAAGATATTTTCTAAGATTCTTCAAAAATATACCCACACAAAATATCTTTTGATTGATCCCAAATTTGACAATTTCCAAATTTTGGATAGAAGCCCAAACGAAACAGTTCAAAACAAGTACACAATATAAATACAGAAAAAGTATTTAAACTTTCTCATGTAACATGCCAAAACTAAATGTAGTTCATGTCCAATACACTTCCAAACTTGTAATTCATCAGGATTACAACAAAGATGCATGTAAAGATTAAGGATAATCAGACATGCCCATCAATTGGCTATACAACAGTTGCAGTGTAATATATAAGCCTATTTACTGCCATTCTAAGCATGAGAACGAATGGTCACCGACATAATGTAAAGGCCTTGAACACAGAGAAACCAAAAGCATAACACAGTCCCGCTCATTTGCAACTCAATTATTCATAATTCTGTAATATCTGTCGCGTAAGCGTTGTATTGTTGAAAAATAGTCTGCCCATAGCTTGTAAGGGTACCTGCTCCTATTACTGATTTCTGTCAGTTGCTCCTAAACTCCAGCCTAGTAAATTACTTTTTGTTGTTGTCTGCAGTGAGATTGTCTGTTCACAATAAGGTTTTGAGTACAGTTTGGAGAAAGTGTTTTATTGTAATCGTATTGGCAATTGTGATTACAGAAAGTAAGCAAAAAAAAAGATTATTATTTTATCCATGCAGGATAAGTTTGAGGTATTAAGAAGACTGGATAAAGAGAAAATATTGTAAAAGGTTGCTGATGATTATGGCATCAGTTGGCGAATGGAAAAAAAATTAAAAATTACAAAAACGGTGTTCCTTTTGGGATTCCTGAAATAAACTTAAAGACAGAAAAACTATGGAAAAAAGTGATTATGAGAAAACCAACAAATTCTTGTATAGTTTGTTTGCACAATTACAATAAACATATTCTCAAAAACCCCAATATCACAAACATAACACATAACTAATATTATACGTTACCTAAGATTAAACCCTTATGCACATTTCGATGACTATGTCATCATCATCAGAGGGTAACTTGTAATATTAGTTATTTTCCTGTTATAGGGGGTTTTGCCAATATTTTTATTATAATATACTGTACCACTGTGTTCTTGATATTGTTGGTTTGTACAATTTAGGAAAAACGGGATGCCTACTTCGAAATCTTGAGAGAAAATGAGCTGCAGTTTCAAAAAACCAGAAAAAAGTGTTGCAGATTTTATAGGTAGCTTGAGTGGCTAGACAGATGGAAAAAGCGATATGGAATCCATCAACTGACCATTTGTAGTAAAAAACTGTCATCAAACTTTGAAGAAATAGAAAAATTTAAGAATAATGTAAGATAAATTATTCAAGAAAAAATGTTTAAGATATAACAACCTACCCAGAAAAGCGGTTTTACTGCTAGATAATGCCTCAACCTCCTCTGATGTAAACAAAGATATAAAGGTTTCTTTTCAAATGTGCCTGCTATTAGTCAACAAACAGACCAAGGCATTTTGGAAACTATCGAACAATGCTTCTAACAAATCTCATTGAAAATGGCCAAGACTTAATTACGAATTCAAAAACCATGAATGTGACATATGTGTTCTATTAAATGGTAAGTGACTTATATGCTTGTGCAATGTTAAAAAGATTTGTGGTTTCTTTTAGAAATTTGGAGCTGCCACAAATCAGCCCACATCCCTTACATTAAAAAATGTAGCCTAGTAATATACCAATATTATATTTTTTTCACAGTTATACCCATTGCAACCAATTATTGCTCACACCATTATTTCACTTATAAGTATCAAACAGTGATTTAGAATAAATGTCTGAATGAAATTACATTTTGTCTTTGTTAATACTGTTAATTAATTTAATTATTACAATATGGTAGCAAACCATTGGTGAAAGTTGGTATTGCTCAACAAATTGAAACTAGCAAGTGTAACTCTAGTGCTTCAATAAAAACACTGACTTACATCCCCTTCAATAATTAACACAATGCAATGTTTAATGAAAATGGTCAACAACGACTTAAAGTAAATTTCCTTTAGAAAGTAACTATATATGCTGATATGTATTTCTTCACGGATGGAAAAATATGATGAATAGTTACTATCCGGAGTACATCCGTTCATTTTGCAGTTCATAAAATAGCAGCTCCGATGTTTCGCTAGAATCTCATCCATCATTGACGAGGTGAACCCAACAACAGACAACAATATATATGATAAGTGGTTAATATCCTGCATACATCCATTCATTTCCTAGAGCATAAAATAGCAATTCCGACGTTTTACAGTTCTCTGTACAAACAGTAAGACAAGTCATACCACTGTTTTCCAATCTTGCCAACAGATTGCTCAAGTGGAAAACTACAGGACTAGAATTATACGTGAGGTTGTTGAAATAGAGAAGCTAGGGAGTTTTAACAAATGTGATGAATACTTTGAACTTACCCGCAGTGTGGAGGAAATGTGTCATCAATACATGTTCAATGCAATAGGACATGTGTCCCAACAACACTATAAAAGTGATTTAGGAAATAGTATTTCCTATCATGCTATTATTTGATGAACAATATTTATAATGAAGGATACTAATTTTAAATAAAAATAATAAGTTCGAAAAAGTTGATAATAGAGGGTAATGTGAAAACCCTATATATTATAGTTATTTCAGAGGCTCTCTGATTGATATTTCTTTTGTAGAAATAATTGTTTCCAAATATTTCAGTTCCTGTTTTAACCTACAAATATTTAGAAAAACATCATATTTACCTTTTTACAATATGTGATTTTTGTAATAAGATATTACTACAACAATTTACCTTTATAAGAAGTAATTATATACAATGAAAATTTATATCGTATACACAACATCAAACAACACCAAAGGGGATAGTTAGACTAACTAATACAATTTGAATTTTGTATGTCTGACATAATGGAATTAAGTATCTTAAAGTGCCCACGTAATATTTTTAGCTGCATCAATTGTATCATCATTTTGAGGTGGAGAAAGTTTCTTGATATCAACTGAAAAATAGTTTGAACAGAGATTATTCATTTAAAACAGATTTAATTGTATATGTAGTATGCATAAAATTATAATGAAAAATCTCACTTGATTACTAAATTAATATTATGGTTACTTTTTGGCATAATCACATTACAACATTTTTCATACTCATGAACAAGTTTTCCAATACTCTCTTCATAAAATATTTCTGCTAATGAAATATATTTTCTTGAAGATTCTAATTAGTTTAGGAAAAAGGTGGAAGTCATTCAGCACTATGCAGATGCTTACTGCAAATATCTCACTGAATTTAATCAAGAATCTGATGTGATGGATAGTCACTGCGAGGACAGATATGTCATGCATGCAAGGTCTGTTGTGTCGGATAATCACTGTGAAGGCAGATATGTTAGACATTCAAGGATCTGTTGGGTCAGATAACCACTGCGAGGACAAGTATGTATGGCGTGAAAGAATCTGCTAGGTCGAATAATCACTGTGAAGACAGGTATGTCAGACACGCAAGGTTCTGTTGGGTCAGATAACCACTGCGAGGACAAGTACGTATGGCATGAAAGAATCTGCTAGGTCGAATAATCACTGTGAAGACAGGTATGTCAGACATGCAAGGTTCTGTTGGGCTGGATAATCATTGTGAGGACAGGTATGTCAGACAAGCAAGGATCTGTTGGGTCGGATAATTATTGTGAGGACAGGTATGTCAGGCATGCAAGGTTCTGTTGGGTTGGATAATCACTGCAAGGGCAGGTATGTCAGGCATGCAAGGTTATGTTGGGTTGGATAATCATTGTGAGGACAGGTATGTCAGGCATGCAAGGTTCTGTTGGGTTGGATAATCACTGTGAAGACAGGTATGTCAGACATGCAAGGTTCTGTTGGGCTGGATAATCATTGTGAGGACAGGTATGTCAGACAAGCAAGGATCTGTTGGGTCGGATAATTATTGTGAGGACAGGTATGTCAGGCATGCAAGGTTCTGTTGGGTTGGATAATCACTGCAAGGGCAGGTATGTCAGGCATGCAAGGTTATGTTGGGTTGGATAATCATTGTGAGGACAGGTATGTCAGGCATGCAAGGTTCTGTTGGGTTGAATAATCACTGTGAAGACAGGGATGTCATGAATGCAAGGTACTGTTGGGTTGGATAATCACTGCAAGGGCAGGTATGTCAGGCATGCAAGGTTCTGTTGGGTTGGATAATCACTGTAAAGACAGGGATGTCAGGCATGCAAGGATCTGTTGGGTTGGATAATCATTGTGAGGACAGGTATGTCAGACATGCAAGGTTCTGTTGGGTTGGATAATCACTGTAAAGACAGGGATGTCATGAATGCAAGGATCTGTTGGGTTGGATAATCATTGTAAGGACAGGTATGTCAGACATGCAAGGTTCTGTTGGGTTGGATAATCACTGTAAAGACAGGGATGTCAGGCATGCTAGGATCTGTTGGGTTGGATAATCACTGTGAGGACAGGTATGTCAGACATGCAAGGTTCTGTTGGGCTGGATAATCATTGTGAGGACAGGTATGTCAGACAAGCAAGGATCTGTTGGGTCGGATAATTATTGTGAGGACAGGTATGTCAGGCATGCAAGGTTCTGTTGGGTTGGATAATCACTGCAAGGGCAGGTATGTCAGGCATGCAAGGTTATGTTGGGTTGGATAATCATTGTGAGGACAGGTATGTCAGGCATGCAAGGTTCTGTTGGGTTGAATAATCACTGTGAAGACAGGGATGTCATGAATGCAAGGTACTGTTGGGTTGGATAATCACTGCAAGGGCAGGTATGTCAGGCATGCAAGGTTCTGTTGGGTTGGATAATCACTGTAAAGACAGGGATGTCAGGCATGCAAGGATCTGTTGGGTTGGATAATCATTGTGAGGACAGGTATGTCAGACATGCAAGGTTCTGTTGGGTTGGATAATCACTGTAAAGACAGGGATGTCATGAATGCAAGGTTCTGTTGGGTTGGATAATCACTGCAAGGGCAGGTATGTCAGGCATGCAAGGTTCTGTTGGGTTGGATAATCACTGTGAAGACAGGGATGTCATGAATGCAAGTTTCTGTTGGGTTGGATAATCACTGCAAGGGCAGGTATGTCAGGCATGCAAGGTTCTGTTGGGTTGGATAATCACTGTGAAGACAGGGATGTCATGCATGCAAGGATCTGTTGGGTCGGATAATCATTGTGAGAACAGGTATGTCAGACATGCAAGGTTCTGTTGGGTTGGATAATCACTGTAAAGACAGGGATGTCATGAATGCAAGGTTCTGTTGGGTTGGATAATCATTGTAAGGACAGGTATGTCAGACATGCAAGGTTCTGTTGGGTTGGATAATCACTGTGAAGACAGGGATGTCATGCATGCAAGGATCTGTTGGGTCGGATAATCATTGTGAGGACAGTTATGTCAGACATGCAAGGTTCTGTTGGGTTGGATAATCACTGTAAAGACAGGGATGTCATGAATGCAAGGTTCTGTTGGGTTGGATAATCATTGTAAGGACAGGTATGTCAGACATGCAAGGTTCTGTTGGGTTGGATAATCACTGTAAAGACAGGGATGTCATGAATGCAAGGTTCTGTTGGGTTGGATAATCACTGCAAGGGCAGGTATGTCAGGCATGTAATCATGAATCAGATCAGCACAGACTGATGTGCTTGAAAGTGTCAGAACTTGTGTTGGGGGAACTTAAGCAGTTAACTTGGCACACACCACCCCCACTCGCCACATATTTAGGAAAGAAAGGAATGCTCAATTCTGGAGTTGTTCTGATCCATGACAACATCTGTCCTTACAATCCATATGCAACCGATCAGCTCCTTGAATATTTTATAACTACAGTAGAGTCTGATATTTTGAAATTCGGAGTCCCGATATTTCGAGCTTCCGTTAAATTCAAGCCTTTTTCTATTGGATCCTTTATTATTTTATTTTAAAGAAAATGATGAATTGGGCTTCAAATAAATGTTTATAGCCATACAGTATGCAAATTAAATGAGTCGGGCTTAAAGGATATGTTTATATCAATTATGTATGCAAAGGAAATGAGTCTGGCTTGCAAGAAATGTTTTTATCAATAGGGTTATGGTATGCTAAGGAAGTAAGTTGGGCTTCCGAAAAATTGTTATATCAATACGATATATAAAAGAAATGAGTCATGGTTTCAAGAAATGTTTATATCAATATGGCATGTAAAGGAAATGAGTCGGGGTTCCAAGAAATGTTCATATCAAGTTCTGCATTTTTAATTATAGTATTAGGGTTCATTGCAACTCCCATTTTTTTAATGTACAGGAATGTATTTCCATGTAATCCCAGTTTTCGGTAATCCCACGGGGTCTCTACCCCATCCACCTCGAATTATCAAAACTACTGTACTTGCTATAAGGACCTTCACTTAAATTCATTGGTAGGAACATTTAATGAAGATTGTAAATGCGAGAAGGGTTGTCTTTAGAGATTACAAAAACCTAAATCATCATAGTGTTTATATCTAAAAGTAACCATAGTCTGCATAACTTATAGTAATAGTTTTTTGTTTTTATTTGTCCTTTACTTATTGCCTATCAGAGGTTCAGGAAAAATACTATACATTGGAATCTCACAAGATTTAGGATCCCAGATTATTGGATCAATTGTAGTTTTTTAAATGTACTTTTTTAATACGGGTATAAATAAAGTTACATACTTTTTTCCAGGTAAACTGATTACTAAAGGTTTATCTATGTACTTCAATTCATTTTACTTTCAAACCTTATGTAAAGATTTGATATCTAAAAAATTAACACCAAATAGTCCATGATTGGCATTTTTTTCAATTAGAAAAATTTCTAATGCATATCATACTGAGATATTGAATATTAAATTTGCACCAGATTTATTCTACCACATTACATATTTTTGAGACAAAATTTTTGAAAAGAGTCTTATGGATTTTTATTAAATCTTTTCCATGCAATTTCAGTACCTGCAAAGACTTTTAATGCATCAATTTCTCTGGATTTTCTATTCATCAAAATAAAATCATTTTACTGTAAGTCTTGCTTTAAATTTTTTTTCTGTCTAAGTTTTAACAAAAGCTTCAGATTTAAATTTAATAAAACTACCGATCTAAGAATCAATTTATGAATTATTTACGCAAGTAATCAATCTTTTTATAGTTATTCCTCACTTTTACAATTTTCAAGCTGCCCAGCCATTCAACTAAACTGAAAATAGATTACTTACAAAATGATCTAGGTGATGGTGAATTGGAAACAGGAGATGATGTCTTCAGGGATTTAGAATATTTACCTCTTGAAAAAAGGCTTATAGTTAATGGACAAAATGTCAAGCGTGCGTATGTAAGCCAAAAACCACCAAATGCTGAAAGATCTTAAGCCACTAGCTCAGAGTCGAACTCAACAGAAAAGTATAATTTTAATGAGGATGGGGCATTTGAGCACCATGCCAAAACTGCTTACGATATGTGAAGTTTATTTTTTATGGAAGAAATTACAGAATCCACAAAATTTTGAATCGAGAAAAATAAAAAGCATTATACTAGAGAAAGGTATTGTTGAAACACTACAGTTCTGGAGATTAAGTGCGCAATTGGAATATGTTTATGGCTGGGTCATACAAAGCATCAGATATGAACTTGGTGGATTTGTTGGCAGCAGATCGATGTGGTATAGAATTTTCTAGACTTGTGATGAGCTTCAGGTGATTTAAACCATTGCTCAGAGGCATGAGGTTTGACGACATTGGGCGAGAGAACGCAGAAGAAAGTAATTACATGACAAGCTTGCACCAGTTAGAAATAGCACAAACAGTTTGTGGATCACTGTAAAACAAATTGTATTGTAAGTGAATTTGTCACAGTAGACGAGATGTAGGCTTCATTTCATGGGAGATGCTCATTCAGTCAATATAATAAAAATAAACCCGCAAAATATGGTGTTAAATTGTTAACCTTCTGCTATTTAAGATACGTGTTTTTCAGTTGATGACATTCTTTGTTAAATACTCAAGTTTGAATTAATGTGTATTTAGACATCATTATAGTGAGTACAAATATAATGAAAACAGATGAATTAAAGAAGCTACAAGAATCTGGCAGTCTACAGTATGTATCCTGGTATATGAAGTAAAATGAATTGCCCATAAAACTGTTCTATAAATATAATCAGAAATGAAGCACTTGGGCCATGAAAAACTAAAGAAAGAAAACATTAACAGTTTTATTTTCAAAAAGATCCTCGATTCGTTTCAAGTAATAAAGAAATATTAGTTGAATTTCCTGGCATGTAAGACTATCATGGATATTTGATGAGACAAAATGATCTACCACTTTCAGTAATCGTGTGGAACTACCATCCCAATCAAACATAGTTTTATGGTAATGAATTGCACAACATTTATAAGAGATGTAAACTCTGAGACATTAGGAGAGATGCGTTGCAGTTGTATGTAACATTATCTTTTATGACATCTAAAGATAAAATATTAAGTAAAAACTCAATATATTCCTTTACAACCTTCAGTATATCTACTACTTCCAATTTATGTTCTTTATTTAGTTAATCTTAAATTTAACTTTGTGAACCTTCTTTTTATTTTAGAAATAAAATTTCCTTTAATTTCTTTTTGTATAATTTTATTAATTGTAATTATTCTAGAGTTTTTTTTCAAAAGAAAGGCATTTCAATTCAACATGAAAGACTTCACAACACTATTGAAATGCAAGAATGCTAATGGAGTGGAGTCCACTAAATCTGTCAAAAGGAAAAACATTCTGTGGTAATATTAATTTTTAATGGCAAGCATTTCAGATTTCTGAAAGTGAAACATTGATGTTGATGTTAGTCAAACAGCTGTTTTCTTTCTCACATAGTAGTTATATTTAAATCATTTTCAAATGCTATTTCCTATATATTCATAAATAATATATATATTTCATTAAATTAATTGATAAAAATGATTTTATACAAGAGCTTTTTTTATTAAGTCTTGAATTACTTTCTGTATTGTAGATTAGCAGTAAGTTAAAATGCAAGTTATATAAATACTTACATATGGTGTGTGTGTGTGTGTGTGTGTGTGTGTGTGTGTGTGTGTGTATGTGTTTGTGTGTGTGTGTGTGTGTGTGTGTGTGTGTGTGTGTGTGTGTGTGTGTGTGTGATAGAGTGTATGTGTGTGTAAGAGTTATATATCTGTATATTTATATAACTTTATATTTTTACCAATTACTAGGGAAAACCTACAGTTTACATGGTTTCAGATGCAATTATCATGTACATTTGAGCTTAAATTTACATTTGATGCAATAAACTTACCCGAAATATCAGAAGTTACATTACTTTGAAGTAAAACAAGAGCTGCTAAGCAAGGAGCACTCTTGCTTTGTGACTGATGAAATACATTTAGTTTGTCCGAGCCTGTTCTCCCCTGTGGCCAAGTTTCACACTTGATTTCGCTAGTGTCTGCTTCCAAATAGGTTTCATTATTGTTTAAGTTATCAGGAATATTTGCACTTTTTACTCCACTTACAGCCTCACTACTATTTTCTAAAATTGTTGGAGCACAAGGTACAGTACAATTATTAACTTTTAAATCAGATTTTAAATTAGATTCCTCGGCAACAGGTTTTAACACATTAAAATTACAGTTTTCTTGTTCACAATGAGTTTGTTTCTCTGCACTAATTTCTAGTTGGTTGTTAACATTAGCCAAGCAGGAAGAAACAGACATTTCACTAATACTTTGAACGATTTTATCGACTGTGTTTGTAACACTAAAATGTTTTGGCTCACTTGCAGACACAACACTGCTATTATTTTCCTGAGAAATTTTCTCAGGCAATTCAGGTACACTCTGAAGTTGCGATTCTTCTTCAGTCTTTTGTCTCGAAAATGGATTAAATAAACTGAGAAGTCTTTCTAAACTAGACGGGGGTTTTGCCGTGTCATCTTGAGACGTTACAGCGGAAAACATAGAGCTTGGTTGAACCCAAGAAATTTTTCTAGATCTCTGGGTAGGTTTTTCTGCCACAGAAATGGACGGCTGTTTTATAATATGAAATGCAGATAAATCCAAACTGTCTGTGGCTTTTGGAAGTTTTGACTTTGTAAGCAGTATGTCCTTTTCACTTTCTTCTGAATCAGACCTACATTTCTTTTCTTTATAAAATGAACCACTGAAAAATGAAGAAAGACTTTTAGCGTGGGATGAGGAAACATCTGATTGTACTTTATTATCTACCAAAGCAGAATGATCTAAATCTGTTGTAGGCTGTGTTTTACTATCAGTAAGATCAGCCTGGATTGTTGTAGTATCATCATCAACCACAACATTCACGACAGGTACAATATTAGAACTAGAAATGTCCAGGTTATTTTCATTATTTAAGGAAGAATCAGGGCCTGAAAATGTTTTGTTACTAGGAAGAGATACAGAAGATGTAAGTGGGTCATTATCTATGCTTTCTTTAAAAGTAGAACTTTCTGGTGGAACAGAGCACGGTGACAGAACTGGTGAAGTAATAGGTGACGGCATAGGCGTTGGAAATAGTAATGGAATTGTCTGATAAGAAGATGAAACAGTACAAACTGTAGGTATTGAAGTAGTAGTTGTACTACAAGAAACTGTCGGAACTGGAGGTGAGGATTCAGACACAATGACAGAAGAAGACATCTGAGCAGGTGTTGGTGATAGTGTTAACGTTGGCATTTCAAAACCTATGGTAACATTATTACCAGCTATTACAGGCACTGGAGTTGAATTCACAGGAGGGTAGTCGACTACTGTTACTTTAAAGCGAGAACTATTTCCAGAATTAAAGAATGTATTTGCAGTTGAAGGCGGAGTAACAGGAGATTCACTCTCTGAAACTCGAGATACTTGAAATCTACTTCGGGTAGGAGATGGACTTGCAACAGGACTTGGAATCGGTGAAGGAGCTGGACTTCGTAATCGGCCACCAGAACGTTTCGGTTCAGTTAGGTGCTGAACAGCTGGTTCAGGTGGCGGAGTACAGACGTTCCTCATCAGTGTTTCACAGGTTAGAGAGATTTTACGAGATGCAAAACTTCCTAAACGAGATCTTCGCTCCGGCGTAGTAACAGGTTCAGTTGCAGTCACTACTTCATCATCTAATTTTTCTTCAGTTTTTATTACGAAGCTTTCATTTCGTTGGCAGAAGCTCCTTATTTCAGCAACCAGTCGAACATATTCATCTAATGATGCTCCCTGTGTAAAATAGCACAAACATTAACAAAATGAAATGGCTAAAATAATAATAATAATTAATATAGTAATAATGTAAGAATATCAATAAGCAAAAATGATAAACGTCAACACTACTAAACTACATTCTATAACCAGTATAATTAAAACTTAAGCTGTAGTTCAAACTACAACAACTTATCCCAAAATCTTAGTAGTTAACCTTTCACTCTCTAATAGTAGGTTTTTGTCTATTAACCCTCATTTGCATACCTATGGTTGATGCTATGGAGAAAATTATATACTAAACACACTGTTTTAATATTTTGTTACAGAATTTGAATAAGCAGCACCTTCTATTTCAAGACTACAGAGTGGACTCTTACCAAGGTAAGTCTGTCAGTATCCTAGTCCAAAAAATCTAAATAATCTTTACCAATGGTCAAGTGACCGAAAGGTGCCTCATCACTCAAGGTAAAATTATTGCACTTAATGGTGGATAAAATTACTTACAATAGTAATATATTAACTTCATATATATATATATATATATATATATATATATATATATGAAGTTACATAAAATATATATAACGTAAAATAACGTATATAAATGTCATATACCAGCTACAATGTAAATTTTGCTCAGCACAGTACATAGGCCTGACCACGGATGGTCTGAATATCAGAATGAATGGATACAGACATGATGTTAAAATTATAAATATGGATAGACCAACAGCTCAACATGCTGGGAGTCACAACATCACAACTTTTGACGACTGCTATAACACAAAAATAATTAAAGCACTCCCCCCTGATTGCAATCCCTCAGAACTGAGAAGATGGAAACTATCATACCAGTGGTATACCAAGTCCAGAGAATCCCTTAACCTCAACATCAGATAAATCCATTCACTTTTTTTCCTAATAGCCTCATCAGACGTCTCCAATCTCTTTTCCCCTGACAGAGTTATAAAACTATAATCACTCATATGCTCATGGAAACAATACATATATCTTTAATCTGTACATCTGTGACATCTGATTTCTACACAATCTGTGATTACAACTTATATTTATTTTATTTCATTCACTCATATTTCTTTTTGTTTTCTCTTTGATTGACAAAGACCACTGTGTGGTTGAAATATATCATTGGTTAAGTGATTTTATGTGTTTCTATTTCAAGACTACAGAGTGGACTCTTACCAAGGTAAGTCTGTCAGTCTCCTAGTCCAAAAAATCTATCTATCTATCTATCTATATATCTATCTATATATATATATATATATATATATATATATATATATATATATATATATATATATATATATATATATAGGAATTTTTGGACTTGATAGGAGACTGACAGACTTACCTCAAGGCAATAGTCCAAAACTGCAATCTCTTGGAAATAAGCACATATAAAACACTTAATACACTTTTATTTGAAATATTTCGATCAACATGATCTTCTTCAGTCAAGAAAGAGAAAAAAGAATCTTTTGTTTTGTTTTTCTCTTTCTTGACTGAAGAAGATCATGTTGATCGAAATATTTCAAATAAAAGTGTATTAAGTGTTTTATATGTGTTTTATATGTGCTTATTTCCAAGAGATTGCAGTTTTGGACTATTGCCTTGAGGTAAGTCTGTCAGTCTCCTATCAAGTCCAAAAATTCCTAAATAAGCTTTAAGCTCTACTAGAACTAACCTAAATATATATATATATATATATATATATATATATATATATATATATATATATATATATATATATATAGATTTTTTGGACTAGGAGACTGACAGACTTACCTTGGTAAGAGTCCACTCTGTAGTCTTGAAATAGAAACACATAAAAGCACTTAAACTCAAAAAAAAAAAAAAAAAAAAAAAAAAAAAAATATATATATATATATATATATATATATATATATATATATATATACACACACACAGCTAATAAAATTGTTATATAGTCTAAATTTTTGCTAGGTTGTTTACAACATGGTAAGAGTATTCTGGTTCAAATGACCTTGTTATATTTTTTCTATTGTAACTACAACTTTAAACTTTCATATAGTTGCATTAAGTTTACATTTTTTTACTTTATACTATTTAGCTCCCAACTTATGAAGAACTTGCATTAATAGTTTAGAAAATGGAACTAATAATTATATCAGATAATATTCATAAAAAATAAAGTAAGGCTAGTTAATGGTAAATAAGTGCACTTAACGGTTTTCTTTTTTTTAAGTAAGATGTATACTATATAATACAATTTAGAAACTCATAACTTATTAAAAACGAATTTGAAAAACTAACCATAGAGTGTTTACGACGTGGAGTATCATCCAAGTCAAGTTGTGTTACATTCACGTTGACTTTCATTGATAGAGCAAGAGCCATGAGTCCTGCGACTTGTAAATTGTTGTCTCGTAGGTCTATTCTCTGAACAAGAATTAAAATAAACAGATTTAAATTCAAACCTACACAAGTAATTACTTAATTTAGTTTTAAAACATTAACCATGTTTTACTCGGTAAAGGTCAGTAGCTGAAGTTTCTGGTGTGAAGTACTCTGTCAATGTAGAAAATCTGCAGTCGTCTGTGGTTGAGTGTGAACATTGTAAAGTTGCATTACATTTAGAAAAATGGTGCTTCAAACTCTATAATACTAAAGTAAAGTTCTAAATTTAAAAACCATTTATTGTAAATATATTTTATAATCAGTGTATTTTTGTTTATATCTGAAGTGAACAATAATAGTGGGAGCTCAACGGAAACCTCAACCGTGAGTAGCTTTTAATTTGTTTTTTCTAATTATGACTACAAAAAATAATGAATTAACAAACTCACTTACAAAATTGTACCTGTACTAAATATATATTTAGTGCTATATATGTTACAATAATTTTGTAGTGAAGTACAACTCAAATGACGCAAGGAAATAATTTGTGTGCCGTAGATAACTCGGAAAATTTAATCAGCAATGGGTTGAACCTGCTGTTGGAAGTCCAAACTACTCCAATTTTACATGGATATGCTTATGGTCCCTGGTTAAAAAAGGCCTATTTTTACTTAGAAACTCCATCCAGGCACTGCCCAACTGCCCTTGAAAACTCCCTTAACACTCGATTATTTATATTTCATTATATACTTGGCTTAATAAGCTGATAGAAATGTGTTTGTAATCACCGGTAAAAGTCACTTTCAAACAATTAAACTGGTGGTAGTAAATGTTTGTTGTTATTTATCTCTCAAATATAGTTATACTTTACAAATGTCAGCTTACAAGCAGAAGCTTTTCCTTCTCTTGGTTTTTCAAGACAATAATCGGTACGTTTATAAACTATAGTTTGATATATTTATTGGGATTTAATTTCAATAAATTAAATTCACCTCAAATACAAATAAAGTAGTCCTGATAAAAAATCCGAGTCCTGATATTTCGAGTTTCCGTATAATTCGAACCTATTTCTATTTGAGCCTATTTAATCTATTTGAAAGAAAATGATGAGTGGGGATTCCAAGAAATATTTATATCTTTACGGTATGCAAAGGAACTGAGTTGAGGTTCTGAGAAATGTTTATATAATGTTCTAATTTTTCTAATGCATAGGAACGTACTTCCGAGTAATCCGAGGGGTTTCAGTCCCATCTACCTCGGAAGAGAATGACAAATGTATTCAGATTTTATGTTTTAAAGGTTGGTAATATAGTTTAGATTGTATAAGCTGGCAAACTTGAGTTATCCAAACTTTAGTTATAGACAGTAGTATTGCGTTTTTATTATTTTATTAATATTTGCAAGTCTGTCTAGACTAGAGCAAATTGATATAAGAATAATATTAACGCTTACAAACTGTTGCAAATATCTAAACATTAACAAATTTCAACTAATACAAATTTAAATACCTGAATTACTGAATTGTCAGCAATAATTTCAGCTAAGGCAACCGCGCCTTCACACGTCAGATGTGTAGACTGCATTCCTAATCTTAAGAGAGTCTTGTTTTTTTGCAATGCATCTTTGGTTGTATGAAGTACTTCGTTACTAAGTACATTTTGACCAACATTTAACATTTCCAATGTTTTACTGTTAGTAAGTACTTTTGCCAGGTGAGGTGACGAGTTACGGGTCAAATGATTATTCCACACAACGAGTATAGCCAAACCAGATCCAGCATTTTGTTCTGACAACCCTTCGCTAAGATGTCCTAATCCAGTATCCTGGATATTATTGTTACTGAAAAATTAATTCACATTTAATCACTTATTGATTACAAACATAAATAACTTTGTTATTGTAACAAATGTAGTTATGTAGTGCCTCTAACATACAGAAAAGGAGAAGGGAGAGTTTGGTCATGCAGAAAGGAAAGACAAAAATCCGTAAGTTTAGGATATTCTTCCTAATGTTGAAAAAGTACTTCCACATCACTCAAGAAAGCAATTTACAACATAACAAGTAATATAAACAAAACATTTCCTACTTAAGTCAACAAAGACATTTTTATTTGAGTTATTATTTATTAAATAATTACAATTAATATAAAAAAGTAACATAACCTATGCAATAAAACAGCTGTTCTACCATATAACCTATAACATAGTCAGCTGTTTTATGAAATCATATGTTATCACTCTTTTAAGCCAAACAAGACAAAATTGCATACCTTGCCCCCTTTTGTGAAAAGTTTGTCAACCATATAAAACTAAAATTAATTAAATATTAAATTTAATTATAATGAAATTTGTTTTTTAGTAAGGATGTTTTATATGTAAGAAGAGTAGTTGAGGAAGATTATAATTAAATTAAGAATTGTAAGAGGTTTTTTTATATAAATAGTTAATAAAAAGGGCTACAAGTGACTACATTAGGTAATAAAGGGGCAGGGCATAGTAAAAGATTAAAAATATCACTGCACAGAAGTGATAATGCTTCGAGTTAATCACCAAAGGCAAAGGTGGAATCCGAAGAGATTCTCAAACACATAAGTACAACAAACTTTGTTAGATTATATTTCCAGCCAAACAGAAAGATTTAATAATAACTTGGTAAATTACTTATAAATTTAAATTAATTCTCTTCATAAATTTTAATTATGTTTTTTTTATATTACACAACTGTATGCTACAGAAAGATTCCAAATAACAACCCGTAAGTTTAAGAGTAAATATTATTGTATTTATTAAGCTGTATTAAAAGAGTAAAAGGCATAAAGAGTCCACATTTGTCTTAGAATTTTGTATTAAATATTGTCATTGAGTCTTTATAAATGTTTTTGGAAGCATAAGTTGAAACTCACTTGATGTCAAGCTAGAATAAATAAGATTTTACTAAATTTAATATGGTGTGCTGTAGGTATTATAAGGTCTTTAAAATTATAATATCAAGTCCAAAAACTCTATAATATATATATATATATATATATATATATATATATATATATATATATATATTCCTGATATTTAATATTGTCCATTGTTTTTCCGTTGCACTGACTTTATGAAGTTAATAAATTACCAATTTTGAGTAATTTTATCCACCATTAAGTGCAATATTTTTACCTTGAGTGATGAGGCACCTTTCGGTCTTTGACCATTGTCGAATCACTGATTGTTCTCTGCTGTGGATGCTATGTCCGTGAAGCCGGTGTTTGTAGAAGTTACGCGCACTATTTCTTGATCTGTGTGTATGAGGTTTCTGTATAGTATGTCTTCTGTATATGTTGTTTGTAAATTCATTAAGTTGTTGTGTATGTTTTTATAAATGTGGTATTTTTCTAGTGAGTTTAGTTCTATTGGGTTGTTATTTATTTCCAGTATGGTTAGGTTATTTTCGTAATTTGTAATTTCGTGTTTATGGGAAATTAGGTGTGCTGCAACATTTGATACTTTAGAATTTTTATTTTTGAATGCTCTATAATGTTCTTCAAATCTTATTTTAAACGTTCTGGATGTTTTTCCTATGTAAAAGGCGTTACAGTTGTTGCAAGTGATTTTGTAGATTCCTGATAGGTTATGATTTTCTGAATTTGTTATGTGGTTTTTGTTACTAAGATATTTTATTATTTTGTTGTTTGGTTTGTAAGTTGGAGTGTAGTATTCTTTGTTGTATATATTCGTTATTTTTTCTATTTTGTTATTGGTATATTTATATTTTAGGTAGATTTTTTTATTTTTATTGTTTTCGTGTTCCGGTTGTAGTGTTGTGTTGAGGTTAGGTTTTTTTGTGAATTTATTGTATATATTTTTTATAATGTGTTTGTTGTATCCATTTTCTATTGCTATTTTTGTAATGTTATCTAATTCTTCATTTAATTTTTGTTTGTTATCCTGTGTGTATTTTATTGCTTTATTTATCATGTTACTGTAAGTGTTAATTTTGTGTGTCCAGGGGTGGTTAGATTTGTAGTGTATTGTGGTGTTGTTGGAAGTAGGTTTCCTGTATACTGTAGTTTCTATTTTGTTATCATTTATATTTAAAGTAATGTCGAGGAAGTTGATTGTTCTATTTATTTCTGTTTCAACGGTGAATTGTATGTTTTCGTTGTATGTATTTAGTTTGTTTAATATTATGAGGTGTTCGTTGTGAATGGTAGGTTGGTATATTACAAGTATATCGTCTACATATCTTGTCCATAGTAAGATATTGTGTGTGTTTATTATAGGTTTAATTATTATTTGTTCAAAGTGTTGTAAATATATTTCTGACATGACAGATGAAATGGGTGAACCCATGGGGAGACCTGTTGTTTGTTTATAATATTTATTGTTAAATTGGAAGTAATTTTGGTTACATATGTGTTTGGTTAGCGTAATGATACTATCTATTATGTTACTTTTTTCGTTATTGTGTATCAGTTTGTTTTTTATTATTTCTATGGTTTCTTCTATTGGGATACTAGGGTACATGTTAGTTATGTCATAACTTATTATTTTTGTGTTGCTGTTTGTTTTTATCGTTTTTATTTTATTAATTAATTGGTATCCATTTTTTATATTGTATGTGTTGTTGATGTGTATTTTAGACCTTAGGATTTTGTCTAGGATTTTTGCGATTATGTAAGATGGTGCTGTTGTGAAATTTATTAGTGGTCTAAATGGTGTGTTTGGTTTATGGATTTTAGGTATCCCTGATAATACGGGTGCGCATGGTTTAAATGGGTATAATCTTGTGTGGTATTTTAATTTATTGTTATAGTTTAGGGTGTTACGGTGAGTGACTATTAAGTTTTTTATTGTAATAAGGTATTTGTTAGTTGGGTCTGGGATTTGTTCGTATTTGTTTTCTTTTATGTAGTTAGTCATTGAATCGATATATTTGGTATTTTCTAATATTACTGGAGTATTTGTTTTATCTGATTTTAATATTAAGTAATCGTTGTTTTCTAGTTTTTCTCTAAGTTTTATAATTTCTTTTTTATTAATATATTGTTCCGTTTTTTTGTTTTTTTCCGTTTTTATTAGGTTAATTTTATTATTAATGTTATTTCTTATGTGTTCAGTATTTTGGTGGGTAATTTTGTGGATGTTAGATTCTGTATCAACTATTAAGTTTTTTATTATTTGTTTTTTGTTGAAGTTAGGTAGGTTATATTTGAAGGAATTTGTTATTATTATTTTTTCTTTTTCAGTAAATTCTGTTTTAGTTAAGTTTATAAATTTATTATTGTTAGAGGTGTGGGTTGGTTCTGGGCTATTTTTTAGGTTATGTTGTTGTTTTGATGAGTGGATTGGTGCTAGGCTATTTTTTAGGCTATTATTCACGAAAAAATACAACAAATTATAATAAAACATAAAACAAATACTATTAACAGACAAAACAAAAAAATCGAAAATTTATCAAAACAACTTAACCTAAAAAATAGCCTAAAAAATAGCCTAGCACCAATCCACTCATCAAAACAACAACATAACCTAAAAAATAGCCCAGAACCAACCCACACCTCTAACAATAATAAATTTATAAACTTAACTAAAACAGAATTTACTGAAAAAGAAAAAATAATAATAACAAATTCCTTCAAATATAACCTACCTAACTTCAACAAAAAACAAATAATAAAAAACTTAATAGTTGATACAGAATCTAACATCCACAAAATTACCCACCAAAATACTGAACACATAAGAAATAACATTAATAATAAAATTAACCTAATAAAAACGGAAAAAAACAAAAAAACGGAACAATATATTAATAAAAAAGAAATTATAAAACTTAGAGAAAAACTAGAAAACAACGATTACTTAATATTAAAATCAGATAAAACAAATACTCCAGTAATATTAGAAAATACCAAATATATCGATTCAATGACTAACTACATAAAAGAAAACAAATACGAACAAATCCCAGACCCAACTAACAAATACCTTATTACAATAAAAAACTTAATAGTCACTCACCGTAACACCCTAAACTATAACAATAAATTAAAATACCACACAAGATTATACCCATTTAAACCATGCGCACCCGTATTATCAGGGATACCTAAAATCCATAAACCAAACACACCATTTAGACCACTAATAAATTTCACAACAGCACCATCTTACATAATCGCAAAAATCCTAGACAAAATCCTAAGGTCTAAAATACACATCAACAACACATACAATATAAAAAATGGATACCAATTAATTAATAAAATAAAAACGATAAAAACAAACAGCAACACAAAAATAATAAGTTATGACATAACTAACATGTACCCTAGTATCCCAATAGAAGAAACCATAGAAATAATAAAAAACAAACTGATACACAATAACGAAAAAAGTAACATAATAGATAGTATCATTACGCTAACCAAACACATATGTAACCAAAATTACTTCCAATTTAACAATAAATATTATAAACAAACAACAGGTCTCCCCATGGGTTCACCCATTTCATCTGTCAGTCAGAAATATATTTACAACACTTTGAACAAATAATAATTAAACCTATAATAAACACACACAATATCTTACTATGGACAAGATATGTAGACGATATACTTGTAATATACCAACCTACCATTCACAACGAACACCTCATAATATTAAACAAACTAAATACATACAACGAAAACATACAATTCACCGTTGAAACAGAAATAAATAGAACAATCAACTTCCTCGACATTACTTTAAATATAAATGATAACAAAATAGAAACTACAGTATACAGGAAACCTACTTCCAACAACACCACAATACACTACAAATCTAACCACCCCTGGACACACAAAATTAACACTTACAGTAACATGATAAATAAAGCAATAAAATACACACAGGATAACAAACAAAAATTAAATGAAGAATTAGATAACATTACAAAAATAGCAATAGAAAATGGATACAACAAACACATTATAAAAAATATATACAATAAATTCACAAAAAAACCTAACCTCAACACAACACTACAACCGGAACACGAAAACAATAAAAATAAAAAAATCTACCTAAAATATAAATATACCAATAACAAAATAGAAAAAATAACGAATATATACAACAAAGAATACTACACTCCAACTTACAAACCAAACAACAAAATAATAAAATATCTTAGTAACAAAAACCACATAACAAATTCAGAAAATCATAACCTATCAGGAATCTACAAAATCACTTGCAACAACTGTAACGCCTTTTACATAGGAAAAACATCCAGAACGTTTAAAATAAGATTTGAAGAACATTATAGAGCATTCAAAAATAAAAATTCTAAAGTATCAAATGTTGCAGCACACCTAATTTCCCATAAACACGAAATTACAAATTACGAAAATAACCTAACCATACTGGAAATAAATAACAACCCAATAGAACTAAACTCACTAGAAAAATACCACATTTATAAAAACATACACAACAACTTAATGAATTTACAAACAACATATACAGAAGACATACTATACAGAAACCTCATACACACAGATCAAGAAATAGTGCGCGTAACTTCTACAAACACCGGCTTCACGGACATAGCATCCACAGCAGAGAACAATCAGTGATTCGACAATGGTCAAAGACCGAAAGGTGCCTCATCACTCAAGGTAAAAATATTGCACTTAATGGTGGATAAAATTACTCAAAATTGGTAATTTATTAACTTCATATATATATATATATATATATATATATATATGAAGTTATTACTATTGTAAGTAATTTTACCCTTGTAATAATTTTATAATTTGTTGTGTATTTCGTGTATAACCTCACACCTATAATAAACGAAAAGAACAACAACAAATTATAATAAAACATAAAACAAACACAATAAATAGATAAAACAGAAAAATCAAAAATTTATCAAAACAAAAACATAACCTAAAAAATAGCCTAGAACCAATCCACCCTCTAACAACAATAAATTAATAAACTTAACTAAAACACAGTTTATTGAAAAAGAAAAAATAATAATAACAAATTCCTTCAAATATAACCTACCTAATTTCAACAAAAAACAAATAATAAAAAACCTAATAGTTGACACAGAATCCAACATCCACAAAATTACCCACCAAAATACTGAACACATAAGAAACAATATTAATAATAAAATTAACCTAATAAAAACGGAAAAAAAACGAAAATAAATAAAATAGAAATTATAAAACTCAGAGAAAAACTAGGAAACAATGACTACTTAATATTAAAATCCGATAAAACAAATACACCAGTAATAATAGAAAATACCAATAATACTAACTACATAAAAGAAAATAAATACGAACAAATCCCAGACCCAACTAGCAAATAACCTAACACCAAACCAACAACCAAATCACACTTCTAATAACAATAAATTCATAAACTTTACTGAAACCCAATTCACGGAAAAAGAAAAATAATAACAAATGCTTTTAAATTCAACCTATCCAATTTTAATAAAAACCAAATAATAATAAACATAATAGTTGACACAGAATCTGACATCCATAAAATTACCCACCAAAACACTGAACTTATAAGAAACAACATCAATAATCCAATTAACCTACAAAAAACGGAAAAAAACGAAACAATATATAAATAAAAAAGAAATTATAAAACTCAAAGAAAAACTAGAAAACAACGACTACTTCATATTAAAATCAGATAAAACAAACACACCAGTAATAATAGAAAATACCAAATACATCAATTCAATGACTAACCACATAAAAGAAAACAAATACGAACAGATCCTAGACCCAACTAACAAATACCTTAATACAATAAAAAACCTAATAGTCACACACAGAAATACCCTAAACTATAACAACCAATTAAAATACCACACAAGACTTTACCCATTCAAACCATACGCACCAATATTAACAGGAATACCAAAAATCCACAAACCCGACAACCATTTAGACCACTAATAAATTTCAAAACAGCACCATCCTACATAATCGCAATAATACTAGACAAAATAATAAGATCTAAAATACAAATTAACAACACATACAATATAAAAAATGGATACGAATTAATTAATAAAATAAAAAACATAGAAACAATCAACAACACTAAAATAATAAGTTATGACATAACTAACATGTACCCTAGTATCCCAATAGAAGAAACCATAGAAATAATGAAAAACAAACTAATACACTATAACGAAAAAGAAAAAAACAATAAATAGTATCATAACACTAACAAAACACATATGTAAATAAAATTACTTCTAATTTAACAATAAATACTATAAACAAACAACTGGACTCCCCATGGGATCACCCATATCATCTGTCATGTCAGAAATATATCTACAACACTTTGAACAAATAATAATTAAACCTATACTAAACACACATACTATTTTACTATGGACAAGATACGTAGACGATATACTTGTAATATACCAACCCACCATTCACAACGAACACATCATAATATTAAACAAACTAAATATATACAACAAAAACATACAATTCACTGTCGAAACAGAAACAAACAGAACAATTAACTATCTTGACATCACTTTAAATATAAATAACAATAAAATAAAAACTACAGTACACAGAAAACCTACTTCCAACAACACCACAATACACTACAAATCTAACCACCCCTGGACACACAAAATTAACATTTACAGTAACATAATAAATAAAGCAATAAAATACACACAAGATAACAAACAAATATTAAATGAAGAATTAGATAACATTACAAAAATAGCAATAGAAAATGGATACAACACCTTATAAAAAACATATACAATAAATTTACAAAAAAACCTAACCTCAACACAACACTACAACCTGAACACAAAAATAATAAAAATAAAAAAATCTACCTAAAATATAAATACACCAATAACAAAATAGAAAAACTAACAAATATTTACAACACATAATAATACACTCCAACATACAAACCAAACAACAAAATAATAAAATATCTTAATAACACAAACCACAAAACAAATACAGAAAAACATAACCTATCAGGAGTTTACAAAATTACATATAACGACTGCAATGCATTTTACATAGGGAAAACGACCAGATCATTTAAAATAAGATTTAAAGAACATTACAGAGCATTCAAAAATAAAAATTCAAAAGTATCAAATGTTGCAGCACACCTAATATCACATAAACAAACTACGAAAATAACCTAACCATACTTGAAATAAATAATAACCCAATAGAATTAAACTCACTAGAAAAATACCACATTTATAAAAACACATACAACAATTTAACGAACCTACAGACCACACATACAGAAGACATACTATATAAAAACATCATACACGCAGATCAAGAGAAAATGCGTGTAACGTCTACAAATACCAACATCACGGACCGAACATCTACACCAGAAAAATATCAGTGATTCTACAATGGTCAAGTGACCGAAAGGTGCCTCATCACACAAGGTAAAATCATTGCACTTATGGTGGATAAAATTACTTACAATAGTAATATATTAACTTCATAAAGTCAGTGCAACGGAAAAACAATGGATAACGTAAAATATCAAGAATATATATATATATATATATATATATATATTAAATATGGTGATATGTTTTCTTGTAATATAGTTAATAAATTAAAAATATTTCAGAAACAAGAATACTTTTAATGCAAATATCATTCAAAGCTTTTTGCCGATATATATCACTTACACTATAATGTACTTAAACAAGAATCTTACTTGGTATATGCGAGCTGAATTTCGAAGATTAATTACGTGTCTTCATTTTCGAGCATCAACTGAGATTCATTCTAAATTCATTCAAAAATTCTAATTGCAATCAGTATGTTACATGATAATTTGTTGTTTAGGAAATGTAAGATCGGCTTTGTTTAGAAAATTTTTTGTTTTTTTTAAAAGATGTTTCATTGACAGAGATAGCAGGAAATTCTCACAAAGTTTCTGAATGCACGATGGTAGGGCCATTTCCGAATTCGCATGTTAAGTTTCTGTGGGAAATTGACAAAACACTCTCTTGTCTCACACGTCTCAGAAGAATGAGCAAGATGGGCTAGCAATCGTAAAATTTTTTATAAAACTTTTAATAATGTAATTGTCTAAATTAATTAAAAACGGGATATTTTCTTGGTAGCTTTGTTATGTATAGTTTGTTGTTTCAAAATTTAAAAGTGAACTAGTGTAATTAATATTAAATGTTTTAACAAAGCCACGTGAGAGTAAGTGATTGTCAAAGGTATGTTTTAAATTTAATTTTAAACAAATTTTTGTTTTTATTTAAATCAGTTAATATAAAATACCAGAATGCATTCAACCTAGCTTTGTAAGAAAACATTTTCAAAAGATGTAAACTTAATTATTTTAATTTGTTAAATTGTAAAAAGTAATAAGTAAATTATAAAATAAATTTTATTTTTGTTTAATATAAAATTGTTTTTGAAAATTAAATCTCTGTTATAAACATAAATGAGAATTTAATGTAACCTGTCTTCATAGAGCTATTAAACAGGCAGCCAGTCTGCCTAAGTTAATAGTTAGATACAATTGTTTAGACAAACAATTGACCTAGCGAGTCTCTGTAGGTACAAGTGGATAAAGGTAATTTAAGTTTTTTAAATAAGTCAATTCCCACCACGACCCACTTTACAAATACCGGGGGGTTACAACACGTAATTAATTTTTGGAAGTTAACTCGCTTATATACCAAGTAAGATTCTTGTTTAAGTACATTATAGTGTAAGTGATAAGTGAATACAAGAAAACAGTGTTGCAAAGTTAAAAATATAGTAGACGTCATTGTTTTGAATTAATTTTTAAAAAATTGTTTAGACCAAAATATTTCCATGCAACTAGCTTTAGAGATATTACCTTATTATCCATAACAAAATACAAAAAGAAATAATAAAACTGTTAATTCTGTATATCTTCCAGTTAAGATAAACAACCCACCTGATGTCTAGTAACTGCAGAGTAGAGTTAACCCTAAGCAATGCACTAAGCTGTGCTGCGTCATTTGCAGACAAGTAATTTTCACCGAGGTAGAGTTCCTTGAGGGCTGTGTTCAGTTTTAAAGCAGCAGCTGAAATATAGTTCAACATCACTCTTATCTATTGTAGACTTTACTTTCTAAAAAGTAGGTACAACATTGTTCTAAGAGTAAAGAAGATTTAAACATAAAATATTGAACAAGATTGATATCGCAACTATTATGGATATTAAAACTATATAAATTTCAAAAATCATGACTCTACAAAAATAATTAAGTTTTGCATTTGTATGATTCTCAACTACTGTTTGTTCTGATTTCTAATAAATCTTTAGGGTTAACTCGGAACTAAATTAAGCCTTTAACCCACAATATACAGTAGTCTTGATAATTCGAGATGAATGGGACCGAGACTTTCCTCGGATTACTGAAAACTTAGATTACACACAAAATGTTCCTGAGCATTAGAAAAAAATAGGACTTCTAGACCAGTCCAGCTAATCATGAGTGTCACCATTGTTTGATTGATTTGTTTGCTTCGAGAGAGTTTATTTTCGCATATGTCACGCACAAGGCTAGAAATTTGTGCAGAGATATTTGTTGACTGTCAAAACCTACAGCCTAAATAAAGAAAGATATTTATGGCCCATTGACTTTCTGTCATCTAAACATAACTGATACGGAGATTCAAACACATCATAACAGCGAACAATAGCAACAACATAATATCAACAACTCAACAGAATGGGGAGGAAGACAAATACTGTATTCTGTATTGACCTAAACATTTCTTGAACCTCCCGTTTATTTTCTTTATTCTTTTTATGGCTGTAAACATTTCTTGGATGCCCAACTCAATGCCTTTCAAGTAGATAAAATAGGCTCACAATGATCAAATATATAAATGATCTAGATTGTTTTTTTGAAACGACATTTGGAGTAGCGATATACCATCAAGAGAAAGGCCAAATATTTTCCTCCGTGATGAGAGAGATATTAAAAACCTGTTTAAAAAAATTATTTTTACTTGACAACAATTACAAAACATTTGTAAGAGGGGTATCAAAAAAATAGGTTTCTCTCGCGTATATCACCAAACGTGAATAACGGGGGCAGATATTTTTAGTTTGGGTTTAGAGGCACCGATTGCCACTGCACCCATGACTGTAGACCTTCAGTCGTTAGTCATATGCGATGGAGACTCCAATGTGATCTGCCACCAGTTGTGAAATGCAAAGTGTTATTAGTTTTTTGACTGACAAAAATGTATGTGCCATTGAAATTCATCGTCGGTTGTGTGAAGTTTATAATGAAAATGTAGTATCTGTCCAAATTGTTCTCTTTTGGCAAAAAATGTTTTTGGAAGGAGGAGGAAGTGTTCATAATGAACAGCAAGATTGCCGCCCAAATGTTTATAAGTATAATGTATAAGCGACAGTTAAACATAGGCTATATATTAGTATGTAAATTCCAGGAATAGTGAAACCTTGTACAGCATTTGCAAATTATTTGACTGAAGACGGTTTTGTATCCTAATGACGGGACATCTTTAGATTTAATTACTAAGAAACCATTTTGGTTCAACTGGTTTGTGGTTGAACAGGGGCTTGGATAAGTGAAGTTTTACTGAATATGTTTTTATAATAAAACATTAAATTTGATATAACATATTTACAAAGCTTTAAACTGACTTTCAGTGTCAGATTCTTTTGGTTGTATGCATTATCAACTGCCTATTAACATGTTGATTGCTTATGGCAGGTCAGACACAGATTGATATTGGAAACTGCCATGAGTGGCTCGCCATACTACCACATTTTGTCTTTCTTATTTCTATGAGTTTAAGTATTTACACAGATGACTGATTAACTATGCAGCTTCTAGGATGTTACTAATGACATATTTCCAGCTGTTGCAACAAAATCACTACACAAATCTAGTTTCATGAATACTATACAGTAATACCTTGACACGCTACCTTGTCCTACGCAATTCCCAAGTTACGCGATTTTAAATCATGCTTCAGAGTTACGCAGAAACTGGCCTGTTTTGGAAGAAAATGCCTAAAAGAACTTTTATAGTGCAAAAAGAGAAAATATTTCCAGGTTTTAAGGCTGCCAAAGACCGATTGACAGTGATGGTTAGCGCAAATACAGCTGGTGACTGTAAGTTACAACATCTCATAGTTTACTATGAGACCAGAAAATCCAAAGGTCCAAGGCTCAAAATATTTCTAAAGCTAGCTTGCCTGTGATTTGGTAGTCGAATCGGAAGGCTTTGGTGACAGTTTCTCTTTTTGGGGATCGGTTTGGTCATCATTGCATACCTCAAGTCGAACGTTACTGTCAGTCTACACAAATTCCTTTAAAAATAATTCCTAATAATTGACAATGCACCTGGCCATCCTCCTAATACTTTAACTAATTTTCGACATAAGCGTGAAGGCCTTAGTTTAATTGAGCAAGGCTTACAAATTTTGGAAAACATAGACCCCAACAATGAGCGTATTTCTGCCACAAAACAAAAATCTAGCGAGTTACGAGGAAATTCTGCATGAGAAAAAAAATCTTCAATTCGTCAAACAAATTTATTAGATTTTATGAAGCCTTCTATGTAAAAAAAAACTTCTTTTTACTTATTTACAATATGTATGTAAATAATATAATCTTTCGTCGTATTAAGTATTTAAGATTTTAACACTGAGCTTTTTTGCATTTTTTTGCAACTTAAAATTAATGCGTTGTTTAAAATCTATGATGCGCTACAGACACAATAAACACGACCTCACTCTAGCGGCTCTGGCAGTCGACTGACAAGCTGTAGCGTGTTGAAACTTATCGCTGACTGTCAACAGATCACGCTACTAGGCAAATTAAATCATATATAGGTAGCATCAGAAATTGCCGCTATAAAAATGAATCACCATATTTTTTCATCACAGCTCGTAATGTATTTGTGCCAACGATTTTCAACCTCTTCAAAGGAATTCTAATAATGACTGTGTTGTTTTTGACCAAAAATATCTCAGCAATAATGAGTAAGCAGACGCATTATCGTGATGCAAAACCCAGGAATTTTTTCTCCACAAATGGTTTTTTTTCACAAATGACACATAACTTTAAGATAATGCTCCTTATTGAACGTACAACCTTGTGCTACGGACTCCTGATGCACTAAGCCTCAGTAATCAAAGAGAACAGTGAGCAAATAATAACATTTGATCAAACTTAGCATGCTTTTTTCGGCCTTGGTTCTCCTTTGCTCTTCCATTAGGATGATTTGTCACCAGTTATGATCCTTTTGAGCAAATCATGATCATCATAGATGTCATTCGACAGTTAATGAGCGATGTAACGGACCTTCTGGTCAAAATTAAGTAGTTTTAGAATTAACATTGCCAAGACATGTCTCTTACCCAAAACATCCGAAAATATTGCATTGGACAAGCCATGCGACATGCCAACATCAACAACAACCTCTCTAATAGTGATTCTACGATTTTTCAAAACAATTTCCTTCATTTCTTGGTTTTTATCTGTTAATATTCTGGGGCATCCAACAGAATAAGGTTTGTCATTCATTGGTATCTTCTCAGTCATTTGGAAGAGTTTGTACCACTTATACACTGTTTTTGCTCAGACTAAGCATATGCCACTGTAAACACTTAGTTTTATTTAAACACCTAATTCCATTTTCTATATAAAATTGTATGCAAATTCTTTGATCCATTCTTTTTGGTAGCAGAAAATAGCCGAATACAGTAAAACCTACATGTGTAACCTTTATATCTGTCAAAAACAGACAAAATACACATGTTCGAGTCATGTGTACCAACACAACAAAGCAAAAAATAAAAAATCAAATGTACATCGATTTGAAAAGTTACCTTACTTTTTAAACACACCTCGTACATTGCTGGCACAAAATGAAAATTGGCACAGCTTTTGTGGAGTCAAGTCTCTATGATTAACTAAGAAGAAGTACAAGAATACTACAACTCAAAATGAAACCCAACAATATAAGAATAAATACGAATAAAACTATTTTGGACCATATTGTCAAATAGGTCAGGTCACATTATGTAAGGTAATGTAACTAGTTCGACATTTTAACTGGTTATTATTATCCCATATTGGATCTCTAGATGGGGGGGGGGCTGGAAAAAAAACATTAAGAATCTTTTGACCCTACCAGGGATTGAACTCAGGATCTTTAGGCTATAATAATGTGCTCTATACCCTAGACAATCCGCCCACTTATATCTAAACATATTTAACATAAATTTGTTTCTCTCACCTAGGATAATAATAGGCCTGCCACTTAGATTACAATTTTCCAACTTGAGTACATGCAACTGCGGAGAAAGACGGAGTGCTCTACAAAGGATTGGCATGTACTGTTCATTTAGCGTTGTATTTCTTGCATCCAGCTCCTCCAAGCATTTAGTCTGCAACAACAATACATCTTCCATCTCCTAGTACCCATTGTTGACTGGTGGGATCCAAAATCCTAACATTATTAGTAAACATTACACAAATTAACAGATGTTTAACACCTGTTAAAGCTATGCCTTTGTAATATGATGTTCTGGAATTATTGTCCCCTACCACAAAACTTTTAATTAAAAAAAAAAAATTACATCAATTTTTTAAAAAAAGATTATTATTAAATATATATTTTTTAATTTACTACTTTAACATCTCATAATGATGCTAATAAACAAACCCCAACAAATTTTACATAGTGGTAAAATTTATTACGTAAATGTTTTTAGGCAGCTCTGAAATATTCATATTAGACAAACTCTGTATAAGGCATATTTCCAAAGTTCTAGGGATTACTATAAATTTTTGTTGTTTTTTAATACAACATAAAACTTATGTATATTTCAATTAAGTAAAATAATAACATAATTAATATATTAAAGAAAATGAACAACATAAATTTTAAAAAAACTAATTATGTTTAACTTTTTCCACATTTATATAAAGTTAAATAAAAACAGGCTCACACAAATTTAGAATAAGTAAGGGAATCAATCATTTTTAAATGTATATAGTACCACCAAAATACCCAAATAAAGAAAATTTTTAAATTCTTGTTTGAAATTACTTTGACGTAAAGTTTCTTGTTACGTGTCATGTTAATCATACTTCAATTGGCTTTTCATGTAATTTATGATTTTATTTTACATTTCTTGCTTGGCATTATGAGTTTGTATTTATTTCTATCTAATGCTTAGAATAAAACTTCACAAAAGTACGTAGAAGTGGTTGCTCTTTCTTACTACATTACATTGATTCAAGGACAAAATACTACTAAGTGTAGTTTTGTTGACTTGTACACACGCAATAAAGGTTTTTAAAATCTTACAGGATCAGGTTTCCTATTCTCTGCACCTCAAAATACTAAAATATGGAGGGAAAGGAACTACAAAGATGGAAAATTACTTTATACACAGAAAGGGTAGTACAAAAAGTACAATACTAAGCACCGTTAACTTCCATAGATATCACGGGGCATAGAGTAGCAAGGAGCATTTCTTAGAAACCAAATGGGAGCAGTTAATGACATATATTTCATATACTAAAAAAAATTTAAATGGCAAATAAATTAGGGATGAACTTATTCAAAAATTTCTTAATGCCAATTCTGAATTACTACTGTATTAATTAATGATAATTCTTGAATCTGGATTTCATTACAATTCCAAGAACAAAAATAATAAACCTGACTCGTAAAAAAATTTGAAAAAAATTGTCAAAAATCTGTTTCAAATTTAATATCAAAATGGACAAGGAAGAACTAGAAAACAAATTAAGAATAATGAAACCGTTCCGGGGACTACACAATATAATAGAATAGCAGTTCAAGTGCTCTAAATAGCGAACCCAGTTTATTTATTAAGATATTTTACGAAAGGAAAAATGTGTTTTTTCAAAAAATTCTTTAACAAGTTGAATGCCATGGCGGTCACTAGTGACCGACACCGTATTTTTGCACAGGGTCGCAATGGTCACCCGTGACTGGCAATGAAAACCTAACTTTAGATCATCACACAAAGCTATCGGGAACATTCACAATGTATTTAACCATATGAGGTGTCCAACACAGTCTCTGTGAGTGTTCCTGCACTTGGGGTTCAGAAATACAAATATTAGAAAAAAAAATTTTGATTTACTCTTCTTTGTAGAACTACAGTACGTTTTAGAATAGTGTTACATTTGATTTGATCTTAAAAACATTCTAATTATTCAAGAAAAAATATATGCAAACAAAAATAAAGTTATGCTGAAAATTTAAATTGTGCATCTATAAAATATGAGAAAAATCTAGTAGCTATATTGTTTAAAACTATCTATAATATTGTGAAAATATGTTGTAATATATATTTATATAGAAAATATACAATAAAAATGTTAACATTTTACGTTCATTTGGAAGATCAGTCTTGAACAGGGAATGCGTAGTAAACCTGACAATGTGACTGACGCGGCACCTCGTAGCATAAATATTTATGTCGTGCCATGACGTTCACCGATGTCTGACGACATTATAAAATAATAAACCGGTGTTGTAATAATAAATAAATTATAATAGTACTAGTTTAAATGAATGCACTAGAAGACAAAATATTATTATGTTTTGTCATTATTTAAACCAAAAGTGACCAAAAAAATTGTGTTTGAAGGTTATCAGAAAGGACGGCAGTTATTGTGTCAATACAAACTGTGAACAATAGGATAACTGATATTTACTTAAATTGGGTTTCAACTACATTTATTGTCACAGTAAAATTAAAAGGAGGAATAATCTGTTGAAACCTTTAAACTACTACAAAATAACTTTCTTAGTTTCATGAGGTCGGGAAAAGTCAAGTGTAATATCTGTAATTGTCAATACATTGTATATTATGCTACTCTTGTTAAGTTCAGGATGTTTACATGTGTTCCATAGGTCTAGTGAAGAACCTTCATAACACATTGCCTGAAAAGATTCATCAATGTTAGTGACATTGTTGCCACCTAATTAAAATGGCAAATATGTAAATGGAACCCAGAAGTCATACACTTTGTCTTTATAATCATAAGTAGTCTGTGCAATATAGCTAGAGTCCTTGATATTTTAGAAAAATAAATTAGTTATAAAGAAATGAAACAACCATAGCAAGTGGAGATCTGACAATTATATGTGTTTCCATGTTACGTTCCATGTCTCAAAGCTTTGTGACACAAGCAGGCATGTGCAACCACACCTGATTGAATTTTCTTTCAAATCTTTGTAAGTCATAACATCCCTATTTTTTCCCGATACATCATTGTAAAAACTATGAATAAATGTAAATATTTATTAAATTGTCGGTCGTTTTACCTTTACTTATTTTTTATTATTTAGAAGATTTTAAAAATAGGAATGAAACTTTTTAAAACAGAGGTTCTCAACCTTTTAGGTTAATCACTCGATCATTCCTCCACCATGTATGAAACACAAGACCAAAAATGTTCAACAAAATATGTATATAATCCTTTGATTAGCATTCATGTACCAGCAACGGCCAACGGGAGCATTCCCGAACAAGTACGTTCTACCACTTTTCTCAAATTAGCATTAAGATTTGTTTTCCTGTGTATTGTGCTGTATTCTAGGTTAAATATTTGCAACTATCTGGACAGTAAGTACTACACAAAATACACAGTCGCCATTCTTTTGTGTCCAAAGTCTATGAGTTTTCCGATGTGTTTATAGATTGTTTCAAAGTTTGTGGAGTATTTTACATTGAATAAGTATTTTACAAAAAAAAGACAATTTTTAGCAAAGAAATTGTCAGTAAGTGTACGGTAAAAGTTTGGTTAACATGAGAAAATAAATAAATAAACAAATATATATTAACAAATATTAGTATAATTTAAACAATTAGAGAAAAATTTTAAAAAACATTAGAAAAAAGAATAAGTGTAGAATCTTTCAAAAAGTGTAAAAATTTTTGCTCCCAGGGCGATATCAGGGCAGGCACATTTTGCTAATCAAAGGGCTAATTAAATCATTCATTTATATTCAAATAGATAAATTGTAAAGAAATTTTTTGTCTCGAGTTTTGTTAAATTCATTCTAACCTTAGAAATGATCACATGGCCTTAGTAAGACATATTCTATATACAAATCTATTTGAGGTAATCTATGTGAGATTGTTTTGCATCAGTCACTTTCACAAGACCAATGATGGTTAGCACCAACGTAGCTAGGTGGTTGAAGCAAACTTTCGCAGCTACCCTCACCAAGATGAGTCACCCTAGTGGAAAGCGTCAAATCGCTGTCGGGCAAGGCTCACTTCCCCAGTTGTATCGGCCAGTAGAAATCAAATTATTAATAAAAAGACATTCGCAGTTTTGAAAAAGTGTATTGTGAAAGATTTGTTTCCTTATAGTTCAGGACTTTTCAACTAACAAGATGTAGATTCAAGTCATTTTTACCTAATTATAAAATCTGTATGTATAAAGTATTTTAATGTAAGGTTACATTATTATTGTAAAGATTTAAATTCAAAGTTGCATTCAGACAAAATTAGACATCATTTTTGAATACAATAACCTTTTTAGAGCAGTAATGTTTAAAATGTATTTTCAATAAATTGTATTAATGTATATAGCAATTCTATTTTTTTCAGTGTCTTAGTAGACGTCAGACAAGTAAACGTATTTTTACAAAAGGGCAAAACTGGGATAGTATTTTTGTCATTTGTTTTTCATTACATACTTTTTGTAAGGAACATTAATTAAGATAACATCTTGGTACAGATTCAATAGATTACACAAATAACATGAATAACCCCTAGCATCCAGTATGGTTACTCGTTTGCGTTAGCAAATCACACTCTAAGAGAATAACACGTAATGTTTGCGCTCAAATATACCAACACCACAACCAAACCAGTGGTTGTAGCGAAATATTTTTTTAAAAATAAAATTTGGAATCATACCTCTAACTTTACCACTGACATCATTTACCTGACCAAAATATAAAAAAAAATTCACTGACTGACTTTTTCATGTCAAACTGTAATCTTATTTAGAGAGGTTTTAATTTAATGTTTTGTTTTAAGATAAGAGAATATTATTTAAAATTAAAATTTTGTCACCACCGTAATCCCTGTATTATATATTACTACAAAACCAAATGTTATTATTTTCTGACTATGGGAATAGCTTTAAAACGCTGTTGGAGTGAAGCGCTAACTATTAAACTTAGTCACTAGTCAAGTCTTGTTTACCCGGCCAGATACTTCAACAAGATGGCGGACCTTGCTTCACCGGCGTTATGTTAAGAGAATACCCATGTCCCCTTTAGTTATTTCTGTGCTCGCTGGTTAGCAGTGTTTGCCCTTGTTTCTGCCAAGCTTTAGTACATTTCTTTCTAACTATATCTTAGCACACTTTACATAGCTTTTAACTTCCAGGTCTTGTTCGACATTTTGCCTTGATGAATACTAATGAAGAGAATCAAGATTCACAGATATATGACAATAATAGCTATGTCAACAACTTTTCAGCTTTCAACGGAACTTTGGCTAAACAGTAAAATACCTTAGTTACCAAAACCAGATTTTGGAATTCTGGATTTGCTTAAGAATCACAACTCAAGTCATTTGCCTGGTTATGAATGGTATCAGAGGAAGTATATCGTCATTGTTTTTAAAAATTTTTTTGTTCCTTTTAAACTTCAAGTTTTCTGAATTACAGTATCCAATTTCATTTTTCAGTGATACCAAAAAAGACCTATTTCTAGTAAATGGTCCTTCAATTTATTTATTAGTCCTAGTGGAAAACCTTTTGGGTCATGAAAACATTGCTCAGGCTTAGAAAGGTGAAAGGTTTGCCTCTGAAGTCTGAAAGTGATGTCGCCACAAGAGAACAAAAATTTTAAACTCCCAATTTTAAGTTAAATAACTTAGAACGCATGTTTTCATTTAAAAGACAATTAACTTTAGTGAGAAAAGCCAAAGTTTTTTGTCACTGTTAAATTTTGACACAACATATTACAATTTTATTATTTTATTATTTTTTCAATGCATCATCTCCCCTCTCCCTCCTTGAAATGTGTTTTCAATTCTCCTACAAATCTACTGATATACTATGTTTGCTGTAAGTATTTGGAAAATAAATAAGTTGTTAAAAGTATAATTATTATGTTAACAGCTGTTGTTATTAATACAGCTAAGAGGTTAGAATCTACAATAAAACAAAACACTATCCGATTGCTGATGGGATACTGAATAATCTTGACCGAGGAAAGAGAGGTGAAGCTATGATGTGCTTCGAAGGAAAAAAAACTTTGTAGGCCATACTACCAAGAAACTCATTCAATCTGTTACCAAATAGAAAAACTACACAATAATTTATTGCTGACCAATTATAAGGAAGTGATTTATACTAAAGAAAAAAGTTAAACAGACAAAGATAAAGAGACCTATTGTTGACAACTTTTAAAAGTGAATTAACGAAAATTGCCATACTACATATATATATATATATATATATATATATATATATATATATATATATATATATATATATATATATGTGTGTGTGTGTGTGTGTGTGTGTGTGTGTGTGTGTGTGTGTGTATTGTTTGTACATGACATGTAGAAAGCAAGAAAAGTAGACCAGAATTTAATATGCTTGCAAATGGAAAGCCAACTGCTAAAAAATTAAAGTAAAGATTCTTGTTAATGTACAAATAATATGTAAGTGGTAAGAATGCAAGAAATAGTGTTGCTACAATTACGATAAATATTAATTAATGTTTTTGTGGTTAAGGTATTCTTTTTAATAGGGTAAACACTGACTTACTTGAAGGGCTACTAAAACAGGTCTTCATATTACGTAAAATTCTTCTATTCCAAATGTTAAAATATTAAAACATTTTAGTCTCTTTATGCTACAGAATCACAAACCATCTGAAATGTTTGCAACACAGAATGCCAAATATTGTTTTAAGACAATGAGAAAAAACAGATCATAACTTAATCAGTATAAAATTTATTTAAAATTCGTTTAAAGAAAAGTATTTCCTCATATAAAATTAAATTCTTTTAATTACCCTTTTAACCAAATGAGAGCACGCTTGCCAACCTCTCACTCCAATATTATGGTTGCCAGCAATGTTAAGGTGTCCCGTTGATTCATAATATTCCATCATGTCAAACATGGCAACAGAAGCCTGAAAAAATGTTACATTTATTTTGTCTTTTAAATAACAAAACCTGTAATAACTTGAAAAATTAATTTTGTGTTTAGAAAAAACTAACCTATAAAATTCAATTACAGTACAATAACTGTAATTGTAAAAACAAATATTTTTTATAACACTATAAAATATTCCGAATGGTACAGATATTAAAATTTTAATGAACTTACTTCATCATCCAAACATGTGGCCTCCAAATTTATTGTATTAAACTGAACTCTCTTTAGTATTTCTTCTAAAGTTTCGCATTCCGCTGGTCCCAGACACTCTCCTTTAAGGTTAAAACATTCATTTCGTTCTATATCAAAGTCCAAATTCTATTAAAAGGAAACATTACATATAATAAATATTATTAATAAATATGATAATATAATATACATTACTATTTTTACGTTAATAAAACATAAAATAAATTCACATTCAATTTCTACTGAATTATAACAAAATTGTTATTGAATCTAACATATTTAAAAAAAGGTAATTTTTATACACAAATTTGGACTTTTCTGTACTCTAGTATGACTCACTGTTTAAATTCTAGTACTGCAGTTACTATACAATCCTCTTAAGTGTCCAAAATAAAGTAAATAATGTACTAAAGAGGCTAATATGGTTTGAAGCCGTCTGATATGACCTCATTGAACTGAGTTGAAAATGTGAAATGATTGTTTTACTAACTTCCTAATGATAATGCCTTGTTCACAACAGATATACAGTACTTTCCATTCATTCATTGAGTATTGTGTTTCGTTTGGTAGTTAACCTAATAACACTAAATTAATTCTTGGAACACGCTTCAGATATGGCATTCCATCAATTTATCATACATGAATGCACAAGTGTATCTTATTATGTATGCCAAGATCAATAAGTTTATGGTAGTTGCTATTTCAACCAGTGTCCTGAGGGTGCTACTGGCAACTGGACCCATGTAGGTATTCCATCAATATACCATACATGAATGCACAAGTGTATCTTATTATGTATGCCAAGATCAATAAGTTTATGGTAGTTGCTATTTCAACCAGTGTCCTGAGGGTGCTACTGGCAACTGGACCCATGTAGGTATTCCATCAATATACCATACATGAATGCACAAGTGTATCTTATTATGTATGCCAAGATCAATAAGTTTATGGTAGTTGCTATTTCAACCAGTGTCCTGAGGGTGCTACTGGCAACTGGACCCATGTAGGTATTCCATCAATATACCATACATGAATGCGCAAGTGTATGTTATTATGTATGCCAAGATCAATAAGTTTATGGTAGTTGCTATTTCAACCAGTGTCCTGAGGGTGCTACTGGCAACTGGACCCATGTAGGTATTCCATCAATATACCATACATGAATGCGCAAGTGTATGTTATTATGTATGCCAAGATCAATAAGTTTATGGTAGTTGCTATTTCAACCAGTGTCCTGAGGGTGCTACTGGCAACTGGACCCATGTAGGTATTCCATCAATATACCATACATGAATGCACAAGTGTATCTTATTATGTATGCCAAGATCAATAAGTTTATGGTAGTTACTATTTCAACCAGTGTCCTGAGGGTGCTACTGGCAACTGGACCCATGTAGGTATTCCATCAATATACCATACATGAATGCACAAGTGTATCTTATTATATATGCCAAGATCAATAAGTTTATGGTAGTTGCTATTTCAACCAGTGTCCTGAGGGTGCTACTGGCAACTGGACCCATGTAGGTATTCCATCAATATACCATACATGAATGCGCAAGTGTATGTTATTATGTATGCCAAGATCAATAAGTTATCGTAGTTGCTATTTCAACCAGTGTCCTGAGGGTGCTACTGGCAACTGGACCCATGTAGGTATTCCATCAATATACCATACATGAATGCGCAAGTGTATGTTATTATGTATGCCAAGATCAATAAGTTTATCGTAGTTGCTATTTCAACCAGTGTCCTGAGGGTGCTACTGGCAACTGGACCCATGTAGGTATTCCATCAATATACCATACATGAATGCACAAGTGTATCTTATTATGTATGCCAAGATCAATAAGTTTATGGTAGTTGCTATTTCAACCAGTGTCCTGAGGGTGCTACTGGCAACTGGACCCATGTAGGTATTCCATCAATATACCATACATGAATGCGCAAGTGTATGTTATTATGTATGCCAAGATCAATAAGTTTATGGTAGTTGCTATTTCAACCAGTGTCCTGAGGGTGCTACTGGCAACTGGACCCATGTAGGTATTCCATCAATATACCATACATGAATGCACAAGTGTATCTTATTATGTATGCCAAGATCAATAAGTTTATGGTAGTTGCTATTTCAACCAGTGTCCTGAGAGTGCTACTGGCAACTGGACCCATGTAGGTATTCCATCAATATACCATACATGAATGCGCAAGTGTATGTTATTATGTATGCCAAGATCAATAAGTTTATGGTAGTTGCTATTTCAACCAGTGTCCTGAGGGTGCTACTGGCAACTGGACCCATGTAGGTATTCCATCAATATACCATACATGAATGCGCAAGTGTATGTTATTATGTATGCCAAGATCAATAAGTTTATGATAGTTGCTATTTCAACCAGTGTCCTGAGGGTGCTACTGGCAACTGGACCCATGTAGGTATTCCATCAATATACCATACATGAATGCACAAGTGTATCTTATTATGTATGCCAAGATCAAAAAGTTTATGGTAGTTGCTATTTCAACTAGTGTCCTGAGGGTGCTACTGGCAACTGGACCCATGTAGGTATTCCATCAATATACCATACATGAATGCACAAGTGTATGTTATTATGTATGCCAAGATCAATAAGTTTATGGTAGTTGCTATTTCAACCAGTGTCCCGAGGGTGCTACTGGCAACTGGACCCATGTAGGTATTCCATCAATATACCATACATGAATGCACAAGTGTATGTTATTATGTATGCCAAGATCAATAAGTTTATGGTAGTTGCTATTTCAACCAGTGTCCTGAGGGTGCTACTGGCAACTGGACCCATGTAGGTATTCCATCAATATACCATACATGAATGCACAAGTGTATGTTATTATGTATGCCAAGATCAATAAGTTTATGGTAGTTGCTATTTCAACCAGTGTCCTGAGGGTGCTACTGGCAACTGGACCCATGTAGGTATTCCATCAATATACCATACATGAATGCGCAAGTGTATGTTATTATGTATGCCAAGATCAATAAGTTTATGGTAGTTGCTATTTCAACCAGTGTCCTGAGGGTGCTACTGGCAACTGGACCCATGTAGGTATTCCATCAATATACCATACATGAATGCACAAGTGTATGTTATTATGTATGCCAAGATCAATAAGTTTATGGTAGTTGCTATTTCAACCAGTGTCCTGAGGGTGCTACTGGCAACTGGACCCATGTAGGTATTCCATCAATATACCATACATGAATGCACGAGTGTATGTTATTATGTATGCCAAGATCAATAAGTTTATCGTAGTTGCTATTTCAACCAGTGTCCTGAGGGTGCTACTGGCAACTGGACCCATGTAGGTATTCCATCAATATACCATACATGAATGCACAAGTGTATGTTATTATGTATGCCAAGATCAATAAGTTTATCGTAGTTGCTATTTCAACCAGTGTCCTGAGGGTGCTACTGGCAACTGGACCCATGTAGGTATTCCATCAATATACCATACATGAATGCACAAGTGTATCTTATTATGTATGCCAAGATCAATAAGTTTATCGTAGTTGCTATTTCAACCAGTGTCCTGAGGGTGCTACTGGCAACTGGACCCATGTAGGTATTCCATCAATATACCATACATGAATGCGCAAGTGTATGTTATTATGTATGCCAAGATCAATAAGTTTATGGTAGTTGCTATTTCAACCAGTGTCCTGAGGGTGCTACTGGCAACTGGACCCATGTAGGTATTCCATCAATATACCATACATGAATGCACAAGTGTATGTTATTATGTATGCCAAGATCAATAAGTTTATGGTAGTTGCTATTTCAACCAGTGTCCTGAGGGTGCTACTGGCAACTGGACCCATGTAGGTATTCCATCAATATACCATACATGAATGCGCAAGTGTATGTTATTATGTATGCCAAGATCAATAAGTTTATGGTAGTTGCTATTTCAACCAGTGTCCTGAGGGTGCTACTGGCAACTGGACCCATGTAGGTATTCCATCAATATACCATACATGAATGCACAAGTGTATGTTATTATGTATGCCAAGATCAATAAGTTTATGGTAGTTGCTATTTCAACCAGTGTCCTGAGGGTGCTACTGGCAACTGGACCCATGTAGGTATTCCATCAATATACCATACATGAATGCGCAAGTGTATGTTATTATGTATGCCAAGATCAATAAGTTTATGGTAGTTGCTATTTCAACCAGTGTCCTGAGGGTGCTACTGGCAACTGGACCCATGTAGGTATTCCATCAATATACCATACATGAATGCACAAGTGTATGTTATTATGTATGCCAAGATCAATAAGTTTATCGTAGTTGCTATTTCAACCAGTGTCCTGAGGGTGCTACTGGCAACTGGACCCATGTAGGTATTCCATCAATATACCATACATGAATGCACAAGTGTATGTTATTATGTATGCCAAGATCAATAAGTTTATGGTAGTTGCTATTTCAACCAGTGTCCTGAGGGTGCTACTGGCAACTGGACCCATGTAGGTATTCCATCAATATACCATACATGAATGCACAAGTGTATGTTATTATGTATGCCAAGATCAATAAGTTTATGGTAGTTGCTATTTCAACCAGTGTCCTGAGGGTGCTACTGGCAACTGGACCCATGTAGGTATTCCATCAATATACCATACATGAATGCGCAAGTGTATGTTATTATGTATGCCAAGATCAATAAGTTTATGGTAGTTGCTATTTCAACCAGTGTCCTGAGGGTGCTACTGGCAACTGGACCCATGTAGGTATTCCATCAATATACCATACATGAATGCACAAGTGTATGTTATTATGTATGCCAAGATCAATAAGTTTATGGTAGTTGCTATTTCAACCAGTGTCCTGAGGGTGCTACTGGCAACTGGACCCATGTAGGTATTCCATCAATATACCATACATGAATGCGCAAGTGTATGTTATTATGTATGCCAAGATCAATAAGTTTATGGTAGTTGCTATTTCAACCAGTGTCCTGAGGGTGCTACTGGCAACTGGACCCATGTAGGTATTCCATCAATATACCATACATGAATGCACAAGTGTATGTTATTATGTATGCCAAGATCAATAAGTTTATGGTAGTTGCTATTTCAACCAGTGTCCTGAGGGTGCTACTGGCAACTGGACCCATGTAGGTATTCCATCAATATACCATACATGAATGCGCAAGTGTATGTTATTATGTATGCCAAGATCAATAAGTTTATGGTAGTTGCTATTTCAACCAGTGTCCTGAGGGTGCTACTGGCAACTGGACCCATGTAGGTACGGCAGCAAGATACCATAATATTATGTATCCAATATGTAAGTTGGCAGATGGACACTTCAGATGCAAAGTCTCTTCTGTACATCAGCAACATGCTGATGATTAAATAAGTTAAATCTAAATTTAGCCTACCTACAAACATAGTGATCCTTCTAAGTATGTACTGATATTAATCCGATAAAGCTAACTATTTTTGAAGATGGAAAATATGTCTTCCTACTTAGCACAATTCCATCAAGTTGTGTTAGAGATTCTGTTACAACGTTTAATGAAATGTGAGCCAGTTTACTATGATCATTTATGAAGTTAGTATTTTAATAACATTCAGTTCTTTATTTGTTTATATATTGATTTGTTCGAGTTGCAGGGAACAAAAAGGCCGACAAACTAGCCAAAAGGGTAACAGAAGACGAACAGCCTAAAGTACAATGCTCCCTAATATCAGCCAAAAACATCATTGACGCTATAATGAGCGCCTCCAACCAAAGATACATAGCGAAACTGATCAAAAATTAAAAAATGGGAATTCCTAGTAACCAAGGGTCTGATTTTGAGATTTTTACCCTAGATGGAGGCGGTCCCCAGATTCCGCATAGCACCCTGCTACGACTATCTTCATTGCTGATAATCCGACCTGCCTCCCTTGCGTAATGGATGTCGACCACCTGCTCTCTTTCCCAGATCTCTCCAGCACCCTTGAGGACCCTGTTTCAGTGGAAACTACTACAAGACTACCCTTGGGTACAATATACCTGGGTTAGTCTTGTAGTAATTTCCTCTGAAGATGATTGCTTTGGAATCAAAATGTACATCAGGACATAAATAAATGGTTTTTGCGATTCAAGAGGTTTTATTTATTTATAATTAAAAATTACACCCCAGTTGCTCCGAGTTGTTAAAGACTTTCATAAGGTTATCTCACATTCTTACCGCTTTTTAATGTCTTACATTATTTCATTACATAAATATATTATTTAAAGTTACAATTCTGTTGGCATTTCCATGTTGAGATTGCTTTATTTATTGTGTTTTTTAATTTTAAAGATTTTTAGCTAAATAGGTTTTTATAGATTATCTAAATACAAAGCATGTTTAAACCAATTTAATTTCATATTCTGTGGCACAAATGACAAAAACTTTTCAACAGAAAAATGTGATTATCTGCTTAATATCCATAAAACACAATATAAAAATAATACATTGAAACATAGTAAAGCTGAACTTTGTGGTAATATAGGAAGGTGCAGAAAGGTGGGAATGTTTTAATGCGTTGTTGGCAGCAGTGTGTGAGGGGAAATGAAATATGGGGAGAGAGGGAAGTTGTATAGTAGCGTTGACGGTGTAGCTGCCATTGAACAGTGGACCATTCAAGAACGAGTAATCCCTGCGGGTTATTATCCGCACGGTAATATTTTAATAGAGGCATTAAGAGAATTTAGGTGACATTTCAACCTTGCACCTCGTTATTAAGGTGCAAACACTTCTCGTTATTAAGTAAGCATTTTGAACAAAGGTTCAACATTTCAAAGATAGTGGTTCAAACAGATTGTACTCCAGAAAATGTTAAAGCCTTACAACCCACTGTTGTGAGAAGTACAAATCTCTCAGTATGGAAAATCCCAGTGGCAGTGGATGTTAGTTGTTGGCCTGTCCATAGAATACTCCACGACCTCAAGTTATATCCATTTAAACTGCCAAAAACAATATCCTAACACAAATTTTGTGAATTAACAATGAAAAAAAATTGATAAGAATCCAGATTTCATTAAAAGTTTGTTGATGAGATTAAAAAAACAATACTTACTTGTATTTGGTTGAGTACTGGGCTTAAAGGCCTAGCCCCATGTTTCTTACATGACAAGATATAAATAGATTCTAGTTCCTCTTTATCCACAGAATCTGCTAGGAACAAAACAAAAATAATAATAACTCAAATAAATACGAAATATTAATGTTTATCATTATTATGTTGTTACTATTATGTATTATATTTTTAATTAACATTTGATACAGTATCAATATTAATTCTATTCAGAATGGGTTTATTGCATAATTGTATTTAATTATTTAATCTTTCAAAGAATTCAACAAATTTTCAAAAATTATATGTGAAGTATACTATAACTAATACTATACAAGTACATTCTGTTTATCTGTTGAACTATAATGACTTTTCAACAGAAAAAAATCAAAGGGAAAGAAAAATAAACCTTTTTTAGTTTAAACACACAAGAAAAATAAACTCATGATTAACTTCCTTAAAGAGCCAAGGAAAATATAAAAGCAGTTTTATCAATAATCACTTTGTAATTTCGACAATTCCCAAGTAAGAAAGTGGATCTTCTACAAATACAATATTCTTTCACAATAATTATTACATTAATGGTCAAACTAAAAACTATAACTCAACAATAAAAAATAATAATAATTCAGTCATGCTATTTGAAGAAGTACTGAGGAATAATGGTGTAAGTAAAAATAGATTTACAATATTTGTTTTTTAATTTAAATATTTTTAGTTAATTAAAAATGACTCATCATCAATAAACTGCTTTAGCAAATATTAAACCAAAGTCGACACAGCATAAAAAAATCTTACTTATGAGTATCACACAAATTATAATTACTTCATATTATTTTAAAATTTCAAATTTTGTTTTTGGTTCCAATAGCCTCTTATACTATTCTAATTATAATAAAGTCAAACTTGTCTATTTTCTACTGTATAAATCTGTTGAGTAAATTTGTTATTTGTTTTAACCTTTACGTAATTAAAGGATGTCCATATTTATGGGCTACTAAATAGTAATACTGTATTACGGAGTATAATAATAAATGGGATTTCTACTAAGTATTTTCAATCAAGAAAAAAGTAAAATTTAACTATTCCTGGTTGAAAAATAGTAGTTAATATAGCTTACACAGCGACAAGGACTATCTCAAACATTAAGTTATTTATATATTTCAGCTTTGATTATATAAAAATGATTTTTTCTACTTCTTAAACATTCAATTCATCAAGTTATTGGCATTCAAGACGTTATTTGCCTACAAAACTTATTTGAAATTGCATTTCTATGTAAGTAACTTGAAACATACTACAGTAACTTGACAGTGAACACCACTTCAACATTTATAATAGTAACTAGAATTTTATATAAACTCAAATATATAAAGATAATTATTAGTGAAGCTATGATTGAGGTATAGATTGCACGTTTTTTTGTTTGTTTTATTAACTTGTGTATGCAATTAGAGTATTAAATTCCTACAATTAATTATACTTTTACAAGCAGTTATATATTATGGCTTCGAATTGTACACATATATTTGAGTATTTTTCTGTATTTGTCTGTAGAATTTCTAACCTTATTCATTCAAATGCCTGACAATTTCCTGATCCAGCCTGATAAGAAAAATAATAGAATTTCCTGATTGTTAGGAAATAGTCCACGGGTAAGCGTTCATTTATAATTATAATGTTGCCATTCCCAAGGTCAATTCTACTTTGCTATACGTTTTGGTGTTAACAAAGCTAATAGCCTGTAGTAATAAATAATACTACAGAGGAAAAGATACTTCCTTTAATGGATTTGCAACTATCTCAACTTTACATTACTAAATTTCAAAAGGTCTCTAAGAGTGAGAAAACATTTATAAACCAACTTTTATGCAAATCTTGTTGCTGTTCATGACGAGCTGGTTGTTAATTACTTATTACACTTTTTCTATTACTTGCGACCAGACTTTTTGTTAACTAAAAGTTGTTAAATTGTTAACATAAACTTGGAGGAAACGTTTTCGTCTTACGACTTCTTCAGCCTCGTATTTTTGCTGCTAGGAATGCTGCAGTTGTGCTTCCTTGGTACCATTTTTTTTTGAAAGTTAGAAGTGATGTATGTGTTCGAAGAGTATGTGTGATCTGTGCCGTGTTTGTTCATTTAAGATGTCATTTTTATTTGTGTTGCTATGTCTATATATTTCATACTGTTCTAGTGTGTTTAATTTATGGCTTTTGTTGTATGTGTGGAGGAGGCTCATGTTATTTTCCATACTTGCATGAGTGTTGTTGTTACTGTTCTTGTTGAGTATTTCTCTGTGTAGTTTGTCTATTAAATAATTGTCATATCCATTTGATTGTGTTTAGTTCCTCTGTGTAGTTAGTTGTGGACATAGGTATTTTATTTAGTCTGTGTAGTAAATGTTTGAATGCTGCGTGTTCATGTTGTATTGGGTGATTCGATGAATTGTGTGTCAGTGTGTCTATCACGGGGCGCTTGCGGTATATGTTGAATTTGTGTTGGTTTTGATTTTTTGTTATGGTGATGTCTAAGAAATTCAATGTTTTGTTGTTTTCAAACTCTACAGTGAACTGGATATTTTTGTGTATTTTGTTTATATGTGTTTTTGAGTTGTTGGCATTGTCTTATGTTTCTACAGATATGAAGAGGACATTATAATACTATACCGAGGAAACATAAGACAATGCCAACAACTCCAAACACATATAAACAAAATACACAAAAATATCCAGTTCACTGCAGAGTTTGAAAACAACGAAACATTGAACTTCTTAGACATCACCATAACAAAAAATCAAAACAAACATGAATTTAACATGTACCGCAAGCCAACCATGACAGACACACTGATACACAATTCATCGAACCACCCAATACAACATAAACACGCAGCATTCAAACATTTACTACACAGAGGAACTAAACAATCAAATATTTAGCCCACAAAAATGGATATGACAATTATTTAATAGACAAACTACACAGAAAAATACTTAACAAGAACAGTAACAACAACAAAAACACAAACAGAAACAAATTCATCACCCTCACATACATAAACAAACTCACAAATAAAAGAGCACACCAATTCAAAAAAGCAGGATACAATGTAGCTTACAGAACAACAAATAAAAGCCAAACGGCCATCAGACACAGCATTAATAACAATACCAACACATACAATAACCCAGGAGTATACAAACTAAAATGCAAAAACTGTAATAAATTCTATATTGGACAAACAGGCATTAGATCTTTTGCCAAAATCGCACTGCACACTACTATTGAATCCACCTTCGAAAATCACCTCATAGACACTAAACACTCATGCAAAAGTATGGAAAGTAACATGAGCATCCTCGAGGCCCACATGTGCAACAAAGGCCATAAATTAAACACACTAGAACAGTATGAAATATATAGACATAGCAACACACATAAGAATGACATCCTAAATGAACAAATACGGCACAGATCACACATACTCTTCGATCACATCACTTCTAACTTTCAAAATAATGGTACCGAGGAAGCGCAACTGCAAAATTCCTAGCGGCAAAAATACGAGGCTGAAGAAGTCGTAAGATGAAAACGTTTCCTCCAAGTGTAAGTTAACAATTCAACAACTTTTAGTTAACTAAATGCCTGGTCGCAAGTAATAGAAAAAGTGTAATTCCGTTCAGCCAAAGTATCTACTTCAACCTGTGTACTACATTATATCATTTGTGGGATAGCCAGATGTTACTTATTATTCAATCCTTTTGTGTATATAGAGTAACGGTGTATAGTGTTGTAAATATGGACTCTGTGCTCAGTATCTTTGGGTTTATCACATTACTGTCCCACATTACATTACTGGAAAAAAATTATAGGCCTGCTCTACCATGTATACTCCCTTGCGTACTTGATTCTAATAAAGAATGTCCTCTCTTCACTATGAAGTATATATCCAATGGCAAAAAGCCAAACACCGTCTCTTTATGCAGCCATTATATGAATACATCTACTTGTTTTAGGCTTATTGATATGAAAATCGATATGTCTGAGCCTATTTCAGTTCATGATTCCTTCTCCCTGAATGTAATTTGTGGTCTGACGACAGCCTTATAAATCTTCAAGACAATGTACAATTGTAGACCTTAGATAAAAGTAATCAATTTTCATTACTTCGAACCTGTATATTTTGTTTTTTTTTATTGTTTTATTCAAGTGTTATTATACAACAGATTTATTTCAAGGTCACTTTCAAATTTATAAATTCAAACAAGGGCGGCTCCAGGGGAGGGGTAGTAGGGGTGATTGCACACCCTGAGAATTTGGGTACTATTTCTATTTTAGAAAAATATTTTTCATATTAGGAAGACATTTAAATTTATCCCAGTTTAGGCCTACTTAAAACATATATTTTTCAGTTGATTTTTATTTTAAAACAATGTATATTGTTTTTACATTTAGGTAATGTTAGGTGTAGAAATTCATCTGATAATATTGGTAGTTCCACCCAGCATAAACAACACTGGCATATTACAAGTGGCGCACTAGTTCCGTACTAGCTCGGCTGTACTAACACTCTGTGTGCTACGACTCCCTATCCGTGTTGTCCTCGTCAGACCGAGCCGTTTGATGAAACTATGAAAGTTAAACAATAATAACTTTGCTATCTATGTAAACTCAGGTAAAATGGATGTTTTGATAGAAAAATGCCAAATTTCCTGTGATTTTTAAGTACAAGAATAGCTTAAAATTTCATTTCCAGGCCTTTATTTTCAAGTTTTTCGTCTCAAACCACCCCATGTTTTCCTGCCATTGTGACCCTTCCCCTCCAAAAGTCTATCCTGGAGCCACCCTTGGATTCAACAGAATTCTAGTTAAACTCCTCCTTTGATAACCTAGCGTCCATTTGTTTTTGGCAAAAGACACTACTATGATTTGGCGGATTGACCCTCATTATTACATCAGTTGCTCAGTAGCTTGTGATTTCTTTTTTTTAATATGTACAATAATGTCACAATGATTACCTGAAATCATTATGTTAATAATAAACCAAGGATATAGCTGTAACTAAAACACCCCAATAGATGCAACACGTCTTCCCATAACTAACCCTTTACTTACAGGCCAGAACCAATAGTCCTACTTCCTAGCAATGAGCTACCTACCCAGAAATGGTAACACTTGCTTCTCACCTCTATGCTGCTAGTTTCTTAACGAATGTCATTTAGGATGAGTGGAATTTATATTCCAATCCAAATAAATAACTAATAACTTTATCAACAATCTGTAGCTTACTTCTTGCATAAAACAAAATATTATTTTTATATGCTTAATTATAAGCCTGTTACCTTTTATTAATTACTTCTTAATGTAAAAGAAACTGTGATTTTGGAGTTAGGTACTTCTAAATAATGTATCTGGTTTTACAGATTAGATAATTAAATACTCTGATCACATAGGCTTTTATTCTTACACATTTACAAATCTACAATTCTATTCACATTGATAGAAAAGTAGAGAAGCTTGAAATAAATCCAACAAATTAATCTTAATTATAACAAAAAATGGTTAAGATTGTTTAAAATTAACACAAAGATTTTGAGAAAAAATATAACAATATTGAATAAAAACTGGATTAAGATCGCATTACAGGAATGCATACCTTAAATAAATTAAAGACAAAGCAACTTCAAGACATCAAAAATATACAATGATGTTTTTGAGAGTTGAGAACCCCCCTTGCCTGGCCTACTGAAGCCATGAAGCCCTTCTATCTCCTATTATTTAGACAGGGCCACTCACAAACTTACCCATAATTCAAATAATCATTTGCACATCACTAGAGCAATCACTCAAAGTCTAAACATTATTCAACTATTAGGTCTAATTCTAGGAAGCAATCCCGTTTTACCTACTCAGGGAATATAAGCCTCTAAATTATACTATACTAAAAATGTGTTACTCAAATCTCTGTCACAGCATAAACCTTTTGCCTTCACAAGACTTGTACTTCTGTGAATTCCAGCCTAGGTGGCTGACAGACACTAAACAGTAAACTAAGATAACCATCACAGTCACAGTAAGTTTCTTAAAATTGTTGCCAAAAGCATCAAGAGCAAGACAACCTCTTGTTACTCTTTATTGATAAGTTTAAATTGTTTTTAAATTCCTTCTATTAGCTCACACTATTCTGATTTATATCTTGTACAAATTTTCAATCATTAATAAAATACTTATTACACTTTTGTTATTACTTGCGACCAGACTTTTTGTTAACTAAAGGTTGTTAAGAACTAAGAAGTTAACAATTTAACAACCTTTAGTTAATAAAAAGTCTGATCGTAAGAAATAGCAAAACTGTAATAAGTGATTAAGAACCAGCTCGTCATGAACAGCAACATTATTTAAAATATTGCGTTCGGTTAGATTTTGTTTGGCGATGATAACTACAATTGGTTTTTCGCCGGGGAAAAAAAAAAAAAAAAAAAAAAAAAAAAAAAAAAAAAAAAAAATGAACAGCAACAAGATTTCAATATTTAATAAAATACGTTTGTATTAATACAATCAAGTTCAAATACATTTTTTAACCTATAGTAGATGACAATTGATTTTGAACGGTTTTTCAAATATTTATTCAGTAATTAAATTATAAAAATTTGGACGCCTATCCGGATTTGAACTGAGAATCATTGTGATAGAGGTTTAGCGCACTTTGTCACTGCACCAACTAGCCTTGTGAATACATAAATTTACTTGAATATTTTTATTTTATAATACTTGTTCTAAATATAATTTTATCGTAAAATTCGAATTAATATCCCATAGTTCATTTCTTTATTTAAATTTCAACGAACTAAGTACAAATCTTTTTAGTGGTTCAGAGCATTCGGTTTAATCTTCAAACTTAAAATTCCATACCCAGTCTCTTCCCAGTGCCCAAACAACAACACACGCTCCTGAACACACAAATGGACTTGAGTCATAAAAACTTAACTTGGTATTGAATAAAACTTAAATTTCATATCCTTTCTAGTTGAAATTTTTTTCGGTATTTGGAATACTTCCCTAAATTTTACCTGCGTTTAACGTGCTTTAGAAACTACAATTTTATAAGAAAAAGAAATAAAGAGTAAAATGTATTTTTATAAATACTAGATACAAATGTTTTAAAATGATTTAAATTAATTTTATCGGAAATAACAATAAAAAGTTATTATACAGAGTGCGGCAGCATAACTTCCTTTTTTGAAAACTCAATACAAACTATTGCATGCATCTGAAAATATTTATTTATATTTTATAATGTAGGTACATGTCTAAAGTTTTTATTTACATTGTTTTGAAGATCAAATCTGTTAGGTGACGTCCCTCATTCTCCATACATTGCGTAAACCGATTTCTGGCGTTTGTCATGATTTTGGGTGAATGCAAAGGCCTTTGATGCAATTCTCGAGGGTTGTCGTCAGCCCAGTAGCGCATGTTTTGTTTGTTACCGACCCACACAAATGAAAATGGGCTTTATCGCTAAAAAAAACAATAGCACCCTCGGGAACGACATCAAGAAGAAGCTCACACTCGTTCATCCGAGAATTGAAGTCACGTTCTGAAAGTTCCTGCACTATCGCCATCTTATAGGGATGAAAATGAAGATCATTACGAAGAATTCTTCTCACAGAACGATCGGATAGTCCAAGGGCAGATGCGTGTTTGCGCGCGTTGCGGTGATCACAACATTGATGCTCTCACTGCTTCAATGTTCTCAGGTGATCTAACGGGCTGAGGGACTCCAGTTCTTCGTTTTGTCGCACTTGCAGTTTATCTGAATGTAGTGACCCATGTAACAATTGATTTGCGGTCTGGGACGGGAGCCAACGGGGCTAAATTAAAGCGATTCCGAAATGCGCGCTGTGTTGCAATAACCGAACATCCGCTTGAATAGTAGGCCTCAACGGCAATGGCACGCTCCTCACTATTCCAATGCATGATGGCAACTGAAACGTGTCGGGACAAAACTTTACTGTACCCCCTCTTGAACGAGACCACTAGCGCTCCGCTATGACATCAACTAACTTAATGGCGAGCATTTAAAAAAAGGAAGTTATGCTGCCGCACCCTGTATAAGTAATAATAATTCACGTGCAACTTTCCAAGACTTTCAATAATAAAAAAAATATAGTCAAACTGAACAGTAACAATTTGTGAGTCAATATTGAGGCACTTGGTGTGATGAACATAAGGTAACTGCCATTAATTTTTGCTATATTGGTGAAGAGGCATTAGAAGTGAAAAAGGAAGTGGCAAATCAGGGAAGAAATTTGCATTGGTGGCATGTGTTGTCATCCTAGTCAACAAGTTAAAAGACTACAAACAAATACCAATTTACTCACTTAAAACCCTCTTCAAACCTTTATTAAAAAAATAGGATATTTTTTAAAAATTTCAACTTACAAAAATTTGAACCAACATGCAATGTCAGCTTTAAGATGCTTTTTCAGCAGAAAATCTAAAATTAATATAGATCATAGCAAATTATGACTAAGAACAAAATTAAAATGCAGAACAAACTGATTGTGACCTATCTTCTATAGTATTGTAAAACTATTAACAATTACAATTTATCACTGCTAGGTAAGGCCGAAATACATCATACTCAATTTGGATATAATGAATCTATCAAAAATATATATTGCAACAATATTTGTTGTAATGAAAATTATAACAGAGAAAAGTAACAAAAATTAAAATTAATACGTTTGTTATGATGATGTGCCTTTAAATCAATTATTAGGCTATAATAAAAATAATAACAAATTTTAATAATGACATTATATTAAAAACACCAGAAGCTTCAATTTAACCAGGAATTGAAATCTACTCCAACCAATGTCAACTGATATTGGTGCATCTTAAGAGCAGACTGCTCTAATCCTATATTATACCTGGTCACAGTACAATTGTTTCCTTTGTGTAGAATTTACCTACTGAGCATAATTTGCTTGGCACTATATTTCGACCTATACTACACATTATAATTATGTATAAGAGATACAGAAACTTAAAACAAGCATCTGAATCTTTTGGTACTGTAAAGTTTCTCGTCCTTAATTTTAGCATCAAATTCAACCTGAAACACTCACTGTCAAATTCACTATTGTTTTCAAAAGAAATCCTTCGCCATCATCAGTGTTCAGTTTACACTCAAGCTTGGTGTCAGCCAACAATGGCAATGCCCAGTTTGTCACTGTAACTAGTCTGCTTTATTAAACTGGTAACTAGTGAGAGTTGAATCTAATTTTTTTTTAGTATTGGCATTTACAGATTCATTTTAGAAAACAATGTTAGATCCAGCTTCGTAAAGAAAGAATATAAACTTTTACATGAAACAAGTATTATAAAAAAAAAAATAAAAAAAAAATTGTTTAGGGTAAATTCCTACTTAGGTCAATAAAGTAAAATTTAGATTCAATTACTTTTTATTAAATAATTACAATTAAAATAAAAAAAGGAAGATATCTATGTGTTGAAGCAATGTTTTACCACATAAACTATAACATAAAATCAGCCGTTTTATGAAGTCATGTTATCACTTATTTTATGCCAAATAACTATGTTGCATACCTTGCCCGAGACAACAGTATTGTGATCAAAAGAATGCAAAACATTGTTTGACTGTAGCGGCATTTCAACCTTGGCAAATGAAAAAATAATAAGTAAATAATAGGTGAATGATTGGCATATTTTGAGACAAAATAACTGTCAAAATTGCTCTAAACACACCTTTTTGCACGAGAATTTTAAAACTTTTTAGAGGAAACAATTTTTTTTTAAAAAGGTTTTCACACAATTTTTTTACACCAGACTTCCCATTTACTAACGCCCACTATAAGGTTAAAAAAATCTATTTGAACTTGAGTGGATGAATAAAAAGTATTTTATTAACGATTGAAAATTTGATATATAGAATAGATTTATATAATTGAAAACAAAATATATAAATGGAAAGTGTGAAAACTAACAAAAGGAATTGAAAAAGCTGAACAAATAACTTTATTCAAATTATACTTAATAGCCAACGCCCACCCTTCCCGGCTAGCTGGCCTGAGCAACCGGGCAGGTCCACAGGTGGCGGATAGTGGGACGGCCTACAGATATGTAGGTTATCTGTGAATTGGGATTCCGGAAGGTTTCTGAATAAGCAGGCCTGGACCAAGGCAATGGTTCAAAGGTGAGGAATTATCCCTCCTCGTCTGGGTGTGGTAGAAATAACTGCTCTGACTGGGGAGACTGGGGTAGTTAGGAAGTAAGTCCTTACAACGCTACTCTCACCTCCCAGGTGAACCAAGGGCAATGCAGCAGTGAAGTATGGGCGGGAAACTACCCTAACGACACAGTTGTAAAAAAGAGAGTAAAGCAGGCTGTTCGCTCCATGAGCAACAGTTAATAATGTCCTGAACTTGGGGTGTGCTTCAAGGTCAGTGACTGAATACCCAATCCAAGGTGTAAGGCATCATGCCGATGGATGAGTGGCTGCAGGGTATAAAATGCAGTAGCACACGATCCCCTTGAGGAACCAGACAAAACCTCATTGTATGTTGTCTTGCCAGGGCAGTGGGGGCTCTGCTTTGGTCGACCGTTATTTCCCCCATACTCGTGGGACGTTAATGGACCATAAAAATAAAACAATTGATTTTGAGACTGCACAGACAGTCTCACAGACGGGAATACACAGGACCCGGATTGCTACTTTCTCCGACAGTCAGGCAGCAATTAAGGCACTAAACGGACGTGTGGTCACCTCGGCCATAGTCAGGGAGTGCCTAAATAACTTAAAAGCCCTGGCAAGGCACAATCAAATCAAGATAGGTTGAGTGCCAGGGCATAGGGGAATATTTGGAAATGAAGCCGCAGATGCACTGGCCAGGGAGGGGTCAACTCCCCTGATTGAACCGGAGCCGGCGGTAGGTACTTCCAAATCTATGGTCAAGATGGCAGGGCGAAGGTGGATGGCTTAAAGACACTGTGAGCACTAGATCAGGGCTGAAGGTATGAGACACAGTAAGCTAACCCTTAGGAAACCTTCCTTGGGGCTGCAGAAGAGTCTCATCTATCTGTCTAGGCAGGAATTGAGGATAGCCACAGGTCTACTCACGGGACACAGTGGACTAAGGAAACATCTGCATAAAATGGGTATCTATAAAGATGAACCAGTGTGCAGATTAGGCGGGCAGGAACTGGAGACTGCCACACACATTATTTATAGATGTGAAGCACTTGCCGAGAGGCGCTTCAACCTCTTTGGTGATGGTACAGCTCTGGTGGATGCTGAAGGTAAAACACTAGTCAGGAAACTCCTAAACCTGGTAAGAGGGAAGGGGCTATTTGACTAGATCAGGGAGGTAAGTACAATATACCTTAAGGTAGCAGTGCTTCGGGCAGTTTAAAACTCGCTCCCAAGTTAATAAAAAAAAAAAAAAAAAATGCCCACCCTTGGCTGTTGAGCCATTTGGTAACGTGCTGACCAATATAGAATTTATTCAAATTATTAGAGTTATTTATTCAAATTAGAGTTTATTCAAATTATACACATATATACAAAGACAATCTGTAATAATTAGAAAGACAAAATTACGTTGCTTTATTTAAAATCAATATGAGTTTTCTTTTATTATTTTGATCAACATTTTTGAAATTTTGTAGATGTATTAAACTTAATAGGTAGGTTATTCAGAAAGACCAAAATAACTACAGCTAATCAAATGTGCAAATGTGAACACAGAAATGTTCATGCGCACCAAGTCCCAGCACATGCTAAATGACTGCGCACATTTGCATTGGTGTTGTGGCAGGATGATGTGTGTTTTAAAACATTGATCAGCTGTTCCATTCATTGTTGAGAAATACGTTCAGTGATTCAGTTTTCCTCAGGAAGAACTGTTTCAGTACAAACAGGTGGTGGGAAAGCAAAGTGAGTAGCTAATTGAAAGCTTTCAAGAAAGGACAAGAACATATCTATGACTAACTGTGGCGGGAGAATGTCCTTGATGAACTGCAAATAGGCTGACCATCAGAGATCATATAAGTTTTAGCAAATGCCAAGAAAAGTTTGTGAAGACCGGTGATCCACCATTTCAACTTCAGCATTGGAATTTCCGAATGTGAGAACTTTGCTTAAAATTCTCAGACATTTCTTACACTGGGTTGCCAAGCAGCTTACTGAATAACAACAAATGAATAGAATGGCTTGGCTGTATTTCTAATTTTTAAGATCAACATTATATAACAAGTAATATAATAATTTCTTTTTTTAAGCCAATTCCTACTACACTTTTCGTTCGCATTGTCTGTTTGTGAAGCAAAGTTTGAAACCAGTTTGTTTGTTTATTTTATTCTTTTAATTCATTTTTAATCTTGGAGCATTATTTATGATATTGTGTGGTAACCATGGCAAAAATTTAAAGTTCTGCGATGGAGGTTTAAACGACAACCAAAAGGGGGACAAAAAAAATTCATAAACATGTTTGAGAATTACATTTCTAGCTATGGGAAAGTGGCCTCAATGCCAAAAAGTGCTAGACTTCCGAACATGAAGAACTACTCAGTTCGAATCCGACCTAGACCCTCTAAATTTTTATGATTTAATTATTGAATAAATATTTGAAAAAAAACTCTATTAACATCAATTGTCCTCCACTATTGGTTAAAAAAAAATTATTTGAACTTAATTGGATGAATAAAAAGGTATTTTATTAACAAATGAAAATTTGCAACAAGATATATGTAAGGAGAGTGTGAACTAATAGAATGAATTGAAAAACTAATCAAATTTTAAAATATACTGTCATAGGTATTCATGTGGGTTTATTACATGAGTCACTACATCAGCCACACGGCCTCACCATTCAAAGTCACAAGACAATCACTACATTAAGTTTGTGTGAACTGTGTTTTGGGATAAAAAGACTATCTTTGTTAGTTGGGTATATCCATCAAGGGACAACAATAAAAGCAGCCACTTACTATGTTACTCTGTCTAACCTTCGACACAATAAGGTTTAATAATTAAAGTTTTGTTGCTGCATGATAATGGCCGACCTCATTCTGCCAAAAGAATCCAAAATTTGGCCTTTTCGAATAGGGACAGATTGACCACTCTCTTAACAGTATAAGGCCCTGACGCAAAGAGCTTTTCACTTATTCTACTACTTAAAAAGTTTGTCATTGGCATTTTGTTACAGATGATGAGGTGAAAGAAGCAGTTGAAGATCAGTTATTCTCACAGGCAGTAAACTTCTATTACTTTTGGATACAAAAACGTATAGAACATTATAACAAATGTTTGAACAGAAATTTAAATTATGTATAAAAATAAAATAATATGTACGAAATCAAATATATTTTTTATATATTAATATTATAAAATAATATACGTTGAAGAAACGTTTCCTCCAAGTGTAAGTTAACAATTTAACAACCTATAGTTAGCAAACAGTCTGGTCGCAAGTAATAGCAAAAGTGTAATAAGTATTAATAATACATATTTTTATATTTATAGCATATTAATTTTGACATAACAGTTTTTTAGTCAATTTAGCAAACATTTTTGTTTCACTTTGTCACTCTTCAACATTGACTAAGATAAATTCTCTACTTTCAATACCATGATACCATATTATAATAGCTAACCCCTAGTATCAATAAATCTCAAAAACCATATGTAGTGTAAAACCAATAGAATTATTATTTTTTAAATGAGGAACAGATAAATTTTGTAAAAGACATTATACAAATAGATGTAACACAGTGAAAATCAGAAAACATGTATAAGAGAACCCATATTTTACCAGTTTCAAAAAAAAACTCAAGAAACAGACAGGGACTAACAAAGGAAAGGAAATGAGTGTTACATACATTTCCTAACATGAAAATGTACTTTTGTTTTTCATTATTCCAAATTATTAAAAGAGTTAATTTTCATATTGTAACAAAAAATAAAACAAATGAAACTAGCAGAACAATTATTTAAATGAAAGGTTTAATTAGTTTCATCACAAACCCGGTTTAATGGCATGATTAGTCAGTGACACAAATGTTTCATTGCACATTAATTGCTATTACAGAAATGGTTGCATTTTATAATTACCATCACTTACCCAATAATTTTAAACACTGCAGTTGTACTTCATAATTTTAAATTTCCAATTTGTTTTGTTATATATTATGGGTAATATTGTATATAATGAATATATGTATCATACATATTAGATGTAATTTTTTTTTTAAAATAATTTAGTTTAAATGTAGCTCAAAAGTATTCATCTCCTTCCTTATTCTTTTTACAATTTGTAAACAAAGAACGATATACATCCATTCAAAATTTTCAGTTTTGAAAATATTAATAATAGTAAAAGGGTTTAATTTTATTTATAGGAGAAATATGATAATACTGTCTTTAATTTTAATATTTTTAAATTCAATCTATTAGCTCACACAGTCTTGATATATCTTGAACAAATTTTCAATCGTTAATAAAATACATTTTTTTGTCATTCAATCAAGTTCAAATACATTTTTTTCAACCTATAGTGGATGATATTAAAGTTTTTTTCAAATATTTATTCAATATATAAATTATAAAAATTTGAAGGGCCTATCGGGTTCGAACTGCAAATCTTCGTGTTCGGAGTCTAGTGTGCTTTTGCACTGCACCAACTTTCCAATACCTAGACATCAATTTTTCAAAGATGTATATGAATTGTACAACCTTAAACTGTTGCCATTGTTATAACACAAAATCATAAATAGTACTCTAACGTTAAAAATTAATGTAAAGAATAAAATAAACAAACTAAAAAGAAGCAAATAATGATAAAAGTTTTCTTTGTTAACCTCAATAGGAATTTACTTCTTCTAAAAATTTATATTATCTACTTGTTTTTAATTTATCTGATAAGGAATTTACTCATATCACTACCACAAGTCACATTATTTTAAAATTCAGTGTCCATTCAATGTACAATGCTATAACTTTTATTGCAACCTCAGACAACCACCATCAAGAAAGGAAAGATATAAACTAATCACATCTTTGATAGGTAAATGTGATGAACACATTATATTGTATAGTGAACCTATGATATTAAATTTTAAATGTATAACACTCTCATATAAGGTTTGTGTGCCAGATAAAACATGGTACTAATAGTGCCTTGTTAAAGTTGTTTTTTTTTTTTAATTTGTAATTTTCGTAAAGCAACAGCAAATTTAATTACGTTTCGAGGGATTTTGTGAGTTATTACGTAAAAAAATAAACCCAACTTGTTAAATTAGTAATATTTTTTGAGTGCTGTGGAGGGTGGATTTTTATTTTCCAAAGTTTTTAATTTTTGGGCCATGAGCAAGAGTTTTCATAATTTTTTCTGTATCCCTGATCACTTTCTACATCGCCCGGTATAATTTTGTTTGCTGAAATCAAACACGAGGGAATGGGAAATAAATACCAAATATGTTGAATAAGTTTTAAAAAAATAACCTCACTTTAAAAACATAACTGATATTTTAGCTCGACCTTTTTTTATATTAATCACTTAAACAATAGTTTCACAATAGTAATCACTTAAACTATTCGAACTTTAAATTTAGTAAATTTGTTAAAACTTACTGAGACAGAACGTTTTCGATCGCTATGTGCCAATCTTCATCAGTTTTTTTTATAAACAGAGCACTATGGTATACTGCATTATGATATATAGCTACAAAGTACTTGGTTAGGTTTATTTATAAAAAAAAAAGTTTCCGATATAGCTAATTGTGTAAAGCCATCTCCATCATATGTGGTAATTGCAACAACTGTACAATACATGGTATGTTCAAACATGATGAGTGACCTTAATCTTACAATGGTGTGTTCTTAATGTGCAATAACGTTTCACCTCTTTGAACACATTATGACTTTATATTTCAAAAAATTGGAATGAAACCTAAAGTGAGTGTGTGTGTTAATCTACCTCACCCTAATCATAATTGTGATTCATCATTTTTTCTATCCTCCTCCCAGACAATAACAGGAGTAATTACTTAAAATATTGTTGATAATGAAGAATGTTGGAAGAAATTTAGTAATTTACAATTAAAGCTGACAAAATTTTAAAATAATAAAATACAGACATTTAATTAAAGTTAAGCAAGTTAAGGAAATGATCATTTCAGAAGCATTATCCTATTATCCACTCAGACCATAACTGACATTTTTATTCTCTTAGGTTAGGGTGGGAGTGGGGTAGGATATAAATATTAAATGATATTTTAGAGGAATTTGGAGGTTGATGTTTTTCTACAGGTGTTTTTAATAGGCGATAGATCATGGTGGTGTAAGATTTGTATAATGTGATAATGTCATCAACGTATCTATACCAGTATGTGATGTTGTCTGAGTATTTACTGTTCCATAAAATGTGTTATTGTTCGATGCTGTCTATGGATATGTTTGCCAAGATGCTAAATTACTACACAACAAACCTATAAACACTAGTACTACTATTCAGAATTCTTTAAACAACCTTCACCAACACAAACTAGCCACTTACAACAACATGACCTAGCCACGCCTATGAACGGCCTAGGCGAGGACCTATAAAAACGTCCTTAAAAAAACAAGAACACTAAGAATTAAACACCATAAAACACATAGTACAAACCAATGGATACAACACAATAATGGTTGATGAACCAACTGCCTGAAAAATACATTTTAAAACCCAAACCAAAACACAATAAACTCATCAAATACATTATATTACTATACAGATCATCCAACATTCATAAACAAACCAACACATTTTGTAACTCTATTTACAAGATAGCTTACTCTACACACACAACACCTGCAACAAAGAATTTAAACCTAACATCACAGACATTTACAATGCTGTTATCACATATAAATGAACAGCGACAAGATTTCGATATATAAATAAACTTACAGTTTTTCCCCAATTTCTAAATAGGTTAAACATGTTATATACACTACCAAAGGACAAAATCATTCACAAACAAAAACTTCAAACTAACTTTGTTAAACACTTCATATCCACAACCCTTAACTACACAAACACAGCATTAAAACTACAAATTCTAGATAAGCAAAACAAAAATAATCAATGCCACACAACTGAACAGTATGAAATATAAATAAATTTCAAGCTAAACCCTACACACATACTGAACAACAAATTAAATTATAATTCACAAACACTTTTTGACATCATAACCCCCAAATCTCCCTAAAAAATCATTTAATATTCCTATCCTACCCCTCTCCCAACATAACCTAAAACAATCAAGAGGTCAGTTATGGTCTGAGTTCGCAATGGAATATATCCCAAAAACAACAAACAATCTCTGTTTTGTCCTCATTAAACTAAAAGGTAAGTGCTACTATAGGCAAGTGTATCATATCAATACATGTTAAAGTGTTTTAGTGTAAAACAAGTAGCTCAAGTTGAAGATGGAATTATATAATAATAATAAATATATTTACACATTTGGTATTGTCAGTGCTGAAAATATCAGTAAGTAGTGGTTATTGTGCCAAGTTAATACCAAAAGTGTAATTATAGAAAAACCTCAAGATGTACAACACAAAAACTGCAAGTTTTAATAAATATAAGTTTCAGAAAATGTATTTGTCCAAAATGTAAAGACCATGACTATAAACAAATTCAGCTACAATTTATTTTGACAAATAACTCATACCAAGTTTTAATATCCTACTATACTTCATTTTATTTTCTTTCTGTATCCTCAAGTAATAAAAATGAGTGAATGCAATTAACTCTAGTAAACTGGTTGATTCTAGTAAAGAATGTTGAATTGCTTGAAATTTATCTACCATTACAATCTATTGCAAGTAATACAATAGATTACTTCTTCATAAAATGTTAATCATATAAGCTGAATATAATTAATTCTGATAAGAACCTATGTTTATAATTAAGTTACATCAGCATGTTTGTTAAATTTTCAATTAGATTTAAGAATAAGCTTTTATTTGCACATCATAACAATTTTAAACTGTTTCAACTTTAAATCCATTTGAAATATAAACTTATATTGAACCAACATTTTCTATAACAAAAATTAAAATTCCTTAAGAACATTCATACAGGTTCTTTGTATAAAAGGTGGTTTTAGGGTATTTATCTACTTCTAACTTCTTATTGTTAAAGATCAAGTTTGATAGTAATATTTTGTTATTGTTAAAACATTTTTTACCAAGAGATTTGTTACAAATTAGCTACATTATATGACAATACTAGGGAGTTATATTTATGTATAGCTGTAAAGTATCTGATTAGCATAGATTTGGTTATAATCATAATACATTCATTGAATCAGTTACTTCATTCTTAGAACAGTGTGTGAGCCAATCTTGAGGGGTGTGTGACTAATTTACATTACTAAACTTAATTATTTTTTTTATAACCAAATCTATAAAATAATAAAGTATTTACTTCTTACCTACATTGTATACTAGAATAGCTATATAGCAATGTATAATATAGTTAATCCTTGTTTAAGGATTAATAAGATTCACCGAACTTAATGGACTACAAAATTCAAGTATAATATAGTAGTATGACTTTAAAAAAAGTTTGAGTTCATAAAGTAATGTAAGTAAAATTATATCATATTATGGCAAATCTAACCATTTTCAAAGGTCAATTTAATCCTGTATTTATATTTGTTATATCCCAACCTATCCTAACCCATCACTTTTAGATATGTTGTAAAATAACTGCTTTTATTGTTGTTTAAAATAATGTTGAATAGTAAAGAAACAAGTCACTTTACACAGTTTTATGTGTGTTGGTACATTGAGTTTAAATTTTACCCACTATTTTTATTTGGGTAAATGTATGTGGAACAAGTGGGTTACATTTGTTCCTTGTTAAGAACGTACTTCTGAGTAACACATGTGAAAATAAAAATATTTTGTCAAGTACTAAACTATAGGGATGGCTAACTAGCGGCCCGCTACCTGGTTTTATGCGGCCCCAGACAAATTTTAAAAACATTAGATTATTGATAAATGTAAAATATGAAAGAATTTATTGGTATAGGTTATAGGCTGAACATGGGTCTTACCCCCAGTGAGAGCTCTATGACTTGCAAACAGATCCATTTTTGTAGAAAAGTCAAATGCTTGAGGAGAAATATCAAAAACTACATTTTCAGTAGGAAAATACTTTCAATGTTTGGAAGCACATACCTTTGTGAGTGCACCTTTTCAACAATGAAATTTATAAAATCAACTCACCGCAACAGACTCACAGACAACCATCTGCGAGTTCTGCTAAAGGTTGCCACCACTTCAATACAGATTGCATTTTATGAACTGCTGAACGATTGTGCCCGCCCACAGTGTTCTCAGTTAAGTAAAGTACGCACATTCTTACTGATGATTTTAAATTTGAATAAATTAGAGTTTTTTTCTCTAAGAAGAGAAATTAGAGTTCCAATTTAATATTATACTTATTTTAATACTTTGTATATTAAATGTATATGAAAATATTTTGGGTAACATTTATGGATTTATATTATTTCATATACAACGCATACTATACTATATACGTATTGTCTACATTTGGCTTATTGATGAATGTGTGGAATTAGTTGTGCAGCCCTTGTCTTCATTGAAAATATTGAAGTGGCCCTTTAGGGTTAAGAAGTTGGCCATCCTTGCTCTAGTACAATAGATTGGTGTTGAAAATTATGTTGGTATCCTGGATATGTGTTATTAAATATGAATTTTTTTAAATTTACATCATACATATGATAAGTGATGTGATAGAAAACATTACCTTGTATTGCAAATAAAAGTTCATAAATTATAAAAATCTTACATTTTATTATTTGTACATCTTACTTTAATTTATTAAGAATCTTTTGTTACTCGTTATACATTTATATTTGAATAACAATATTTTCTATTCAGTTAATAAATAATAATATTTTCTTTTCAGATTGAAAGGTTTAGTGATGTTATGGAGAAGTTTAATTTATTACCAGTTAAAGTTAGTTTAGAATATTTAATGTTAAACTATAATTAAAAGATACTTAACTAAGTGAATACGTAAGGGCTTACTTGCAAACGCCTTTCGAAACAATAGTTCCTTTTACAAAGCCAAGCCTCTACCTCTACCCTTTGATTCGTAAAAGGAACGATTGTTTCGAAATTCATCAGCAAGTAAGCCCTTACGTTTCCACTTAGTTAGGTATCTTTTAATTATATTTCAATCAGTGGATTTAAGATGATTATATTAAGCAAATTTAATGTTTAGGTCTGCCATTGATAAAGTTATAATGTATTGTAACTTTAAAATCACAGGCATAACTGTCATGAGCAATAAGGTTTAATCTAAATTTAATAAATAACCATATAAGGTGTTTTGCAGGAAAAATAAATAAATAATATAAGTAAGCAAATAATCATTGAAGAAGTACAAAACATGTAATTAAAAGTGGAAGTTGCTTAAATTAAATGTTAATATAATAAAAGTACTTTTTTTACGTATTGAAGAAGTAAAATAAAGTAACTACATATAGTAAAGCTTAGATTAAAGTATTACTGTATTTTTAAAAGATTTAGCTGTGAATTACAACAACTGAAGTGGGAAACTATAAAGAGTTAAAAGGTACACTATTGCTACAAGGTCTGAAAGCAGATGTGTTATATGGGCTGTTATATTTAAACGGACATTTCACCACAAATACTTCTATAAACATTATCACAGTTGTAAGAATATAGGCAATCATTATCAGCAAACCCATATTACAACCACAAGAAGTTGATAAGTGAATAATTTAATAAAAAAAACAAGAAAAAATATTAAGCTTAAAATGCTTTTAACAAAACTCAAAACAAACATATTTTTACATTGAGTTGTATTCTTTAAAAAAATTTATTATTAAAAATGCAAAGTATTTTTTAATAACATATTCTACAAGAAAAAAAATACTATTTTGAAAATAATTTTATATATTATAATTATTCACATCAATTTTTAACAACTGGTCTAAATTATTCATACGGCAATATTTCAAGACATTTAAATTAATTGTCTTTATAAACAAAATTTTGATTCATTATAAATTTATAATGATTTTAAATAGTTTTTAGAAATTGTATTTAAAGATTGTTATTTAGTGTAGATTAACACAATCACGTTAAACTTTAAAATTTTCAAAAATGGCAATTTTTAGAAATTTTACAGAAAAACTTCTCAAAGCTCATACTCTACTCACTAAAAGTGTGTGTGTGTGTATAAATATATATATATATATATATATATATATATATATATATATATATATATATTGTAATGTTTTTATAATATGCTTTACAACGATGTTTTATACTATTAAATGAAGATATATTATTTCTATTTAATAACCAAAAAACTACTCATGAACAATTCATTAACATTTATTATCACAATTTCTATTTCAACATTTAAACAATACACAGAACAATAATTTATAACTTAACAAGTTTTAACAAACTCGGTTTAACTCTTATTTCTTTTGATTTTATAGTTACACAATTTTAATACCCTTGGCTAATTTTACGATCTCTTATTATCTCGGGGTTTATAGCATGGGCTATATTTTTTTTAATTCTTAGGTTAATTAAATAAATTTTGAAAAACAATACTAAATTTTGAAATTAATTTTAATAAATATTTTCCTGATGGAAAAACTTTAATTTGGAATAAGCAAAAAGGCGAAACTATTTGAACTGGATTATGATCTTATTTCTATTAATCACAAGATATTCTAATGTACAAAATTAAACTTCCCTATTATCCTAAGAGTCCACTAAAGTTTATTTTTTTATATAGCGCTAGGTACTTAACTTATCAAATAACGGCGAATGGCTGCTTGCTCAGACGTAGAATTCGGTTCTCTTTAATTTTCACTTTTTACACACTTAAATTCGTTTTAGTTCCTTTAAATTATATTTACACTTTATTAACTCTTTCAATTCACTTATCCCTGTTCAATCTTGTAAAGTTTCTTCACAAATCTGTATAATTTTGACGAAGTTTCTAATAAGTAGAATTTTGACTGCTAAGAAAGGTCTGCTTCCTCGGCGTCACCACGCCAGACTCTAACTACGCGTCCTTAGATTTTAAACAATTGTTTGTTTTTTTAATATGGCGGCCTCCTTCTTCTAAAACACATGTTGCTATAATTTAGTTCAATTTCTTCTCACTATAGTCGACTGCACACTTGACCTACTTCTTGCTTTCACCTCTGTTTTTACAGCTGATGCAATAACGCGATTGTTTACAATGGCGTTTTAATTTGGTTAAACTTTAGTTGAAACTTACTGTTTCAATTTTCCTTCCTTAACAACCCTTCCAGTGTTTATTTAATTAATATTATTAGTGTGTGAAGTGTCTTTGTGTTTTACTTTTGTAATATTTCGAAATGTGTGTGTTTTGACTGGACTTTTCCAAACATAACCTTTCAATTTGTTTACTACCGTTTTTTCACTTTCTCCTTCAAGTAATTACTTATGCCCTATTTTACTAATATTTACAATTTTGTTTAAATATAATTATTATTAGATTATCTTGTTTTAAATTTTATTTGATACAACAAATTTCTTTATGTATTTACAGTTCAAATATCTTATTTATATGTTACAACCGTTTTATAACCTTTCTAGGCTTTTACCTAAAATTAGTTTCTATCTAATCTAACCAATCTTTTAATGAATTTCTTTTAAAATTTTGTGTGAGTTATTTCTAATTTATTTTTCCAATTCTTAAAGAACATTATATAGCCCATTCTATAAATGTTACAATATATATATATCACAATATAATATATTTGTTTAATATTCCTGATGATGTTGGTACTGTTTGCCAACGAAAAGCTTTGAATTATAAATTCAATAATAATTCTTGTATTTGTATTTTGACTTTAATATATATATATATATATATATATATATATATATATATATATATATATATATATATATATATATATATATATATTAGAACACCTCCTCAACAAGCTAATAGGGACTGCAGCCTAATGACAGGCTCTTTGTCCAAACAAAACATCCTACGTATTTCATCAGGTGTCACAAAAAAAATTATTTTATACCAGCATTCTTTATTATGTTTTGAATTTTTTTAAGTTAAAAGAATAAGAAAACATTTATATTTTTAATTTAGGAGTTTAAAAACACTAAATGTCAAAAATTAGGAACAATAGTACCAGCAATTCGAGAGTAGCTTTGCAGAGGGTTATTGTAACGCCCAAAACGATTCCGTTTGGTTCTCAATTTAAAGCAGGTTTTTTAAATAGTTATTAAAATTCAGAGTATGCTTATGGAATAAATAAATTATAAAGAAGTTTTTTGTTCACTGATAATATATATCTTGATCGATAACCAGTTTGGCAAGAAAAAGTTACAAAGCTAGTGTTTTTAAAATTGTTTAAAACGTCAATGTTGTTCAGTCTTAAAATTAAAATTGTGTGAACATTGGAAAATATTTGTCTACAAATTTAATTGTAACTTTATAAGCAGAGAGTAAACAAATATTCTAAATAATTCATAACCCTACAGTTAAATAACATGCCAAGAACTTGATACGTAACTACAAATTACTTTCTGAGTTGGCAATGGGACATATCTCCTGAAACCGCCATCCTCGACAATTATAAATGTAAGTTCTACTATATTAATTAAAACAACCTCTCACCACAAATTCAACAAATTTTATTTTAACCTTATGTACATTTCGACTACAAAGTAATCATCTTCAGAGGTATTTTTACAAATAACTCAAAGTAAAAATACCTCTGAAGATGATTACTTTGTAGTCGAAATGTACATAAGGTTAAAATAAAATTTGTTGAATTTGTGGTGAGAGGTTGTTTTAATTAATATAAACGTTTACGCCACAGTTGCTTTAAGTTGTTGTAAGTTCTACTATAGGCAAGTGTATCATATTTACAAGTGCTTTTATTTGAATATTATTTGGTTATAATAAGACACATGCCATCAACCCTCTAATATTGAAGATGTGTGAACGTATTGAAAATTCAGTAAGCAGTGTACCTCAGCCGGAAGTGTACCTCAGCCGGAAGTGTACCTCAGCCGGAAGTGTACCTCAGCCGGAAGTGCACCTCAGCCGGAATTGAATGTGTAAAAGCAGTTTTACAATACTAAACTCTAGTTTGCAAATTTAATAAAGTTAAGTATAGTAATCATATCTAATCAATTTAACTATTATTCATTAAAAATAGAGTTAGATAAGGCAATGATAATTTTGTTTTTATGATGCCATAACTGTCATGGATAGTAGAGCTACTTTTGCATGGATCAACTTATATTAAATGTGATTGGTTGATGTGGTGCTAATAAGGACGGGTTATACTGCATATACCTTATCCAGAAAAAAATTACAAATTATTATCTACTGCTTGGCCTTCCTGTATAGACAGAATCTGAAAAATTAAGTTTAAAGGTTTTAATTTTTAAAATTTTAGGGTGACTTCAAGGCTATAACGGAAGTTTATAATTAAATAATACGCCGAACCTTTCGTTTACAGCAGTCTTTTATGGAAACTTATTTGTTATCGATTGTTGATAACAAACATAAGTGGATATAAACCGGAAGCATGAAGCTATGCAATTGCTAAAAACGATGATCTGCTAAAACAAACATGTCAACTGGGAAAATAATTTCTTTTAAATAAAATTGGTGAAAATTTGTACAGATTATAGATTGTAGTTGATGTAAAAAAAATTTAAAAAAGTGTTTTACGGACTTGCCACTAAACCAAGTTATATAGAGAATTTGTTTAAAGTGAATTCCTACTGAGGTCAAGAAAGAAAAATTGCTATCATTATTTGCTTATTTCCAGTTTGTTTATTTTATTCGTTTCATTAATTTCAGTATTGGAAAGTTGGCATAGTGACTAAGCGCACTAGACTTTGAACATGAAAATTTACAGTTCGAATCCGGATAGGCCTACAAATTTTTATAATTTAATTATTAATTAATAAATATTTGAAAAAACTTTATTTATATCAATTGTCATATACTATAGGTTAAAAAAAATGAGTTTGAACTTGAATAAAGTGGATGAATAAAAAGTATTTTGTACTTCCATCCCTCTTAGATGACAAAATCTTAAACCAGGTGATGGTTTGTACATTTTTGCAGTAAGTACAAAATACTGTGAACAGTATTTCATTTATCAGTAAATTTATATTTACAAGAAAAAGAAACAGTAACTTCAGGTAGGCAAATAAAAATGCATTATCGAGCTAAATGTTTGCAGAATATTTTTTGTTAAGTTTGTTATAATTAGAGAACAGTTGATGATTATTTTTTTAGATTTCTTCTCTGTAGAGTAGATTTTGTCTTCTCACAGATTTTGTTAAGAAATCAATTGCTACTTCTGCCAGAAGATAAACCACTTGAAATAAGGCAGTAAATGTCAGAGGATATATTGGAAATTGTCTTTTGGGACACAATGTTTCAAATCTATAAGCAAACTGATGAAACTGTGAAGGAACTGAGAGTCAACTAGAATTATCTTTATAAATAAACAATTTTAAGAATATCCAAACATTTTTTGATGATATTAATACTATGGATTAAGACATTTTATATTTACTATTACAGACGATTTTTAAAGAATTGTTTAACAATTGTAATAAATACGAGGCATGTTTTTAAAGTAAGTACCGTTTCTAAATTTCCCCGCCGCAGCTCTGCGGTCGGCGTTTAGCGCATGCGCGCAGTGTAGCTACATCTGTTGGGAAGCTACAGACGCCATTGTGACGCCGTTTGATCGAGTCTTAGTTTGTTTACGTGATTTTAAAATGCCGCAGACAATCGAGAATCCCGCCGACTGTGAAGTGCGTGGTGTGATTCGTTTTCTCTGTGCTAAAGGCTTAAAAGCAATTGACATTCAACGTGAAATCAGTGAAGTTTATGGTGAAAACATTATGAGTGAAGGAATGGTGCGGAAATGGGTTAGGGCCTTCAAAGATGGCCGCACAAACGTTCATGATGAGGAACGAAGTGGGCGACCTTCAGTCATTACCGATGATCTCATTCAAAAAGTGGACTGTAAAGTAAAAGAGAACAGACGGTTCACAATTTCGTCCTTAGCTGTAACATTTCCTGCTGTATCAAGAAGTGTTCTCTACGAAATTGTGTCTGAACGTTTAAATTATCGGAAACTGTGTTCACGGTGGGTACCGAAAATGTTGACTGATCAGCACAAAACCAAACGATTGGGCAGTGCATTGAGCTTTCTCGAGCGTTACCGTAACGAGGGCGATGATTTTTTAAGCCATATCGTTACAGGTGATGAAACGTGGGTAGCCTACGTTACACCAGAATCAAAACAACAGTCAATGGAATGGCGGCATTCAACATCCCCTAGGAAAGTCAAATTCAAGCAAACAATTTCTGCCCAGAAAATCATGTGCACTGTCTTTTGGGACAGAAAGGGTGTGTTGTTGGTCGATTTTCTGCCTCGCGGTGAAACGATCAATGCAGCCGCGTACTGTGAAACTTTATAAAAACTGCGCCGCGCAATCCAAAACAAAAGACGTGGCATGTTGAGTGCAGGCATCGTTTTGCTCCACGATAATGCTCGTCCACATTCAGCAAATCTAACGCAAGAGCTCATCACTTCATTTGGCTGGGAACAATTGGACCATCCTCCATACAGTCCCGATCTAGCGCCTAGCGACTACCATTTGTTTCTACACTTGAAGACGCATTTAGCGGGGAAGCGTCATTCCAATGATGAAGAAGTAAAAACGTCTGTACAGCAGTGGTTGTCCAGTCTGGCGGCAAGCTTCTATGACGACGGCATACAAAAGCTGGTCCCAAGATACGACAAGTGCCTTAATAATAATGGAAATTATGTAGAGAAGTAGAGGAAAGAATGCTCTTTGAGGTAAATAAAGTTTTGTTTGAAAAAATTTACTTGTTCATTTTTTATATCAAAACGGTACTTACTTTAAAAACATGCCTCGTAATTCGAAAAAATAAATTATCATGGGTGTTTACATTCCGATGTTTTACAATTCAGTATTTCCCATTCCGTTTTCTACCTCATTACATGTGTATGCATTACTTTAATCAAACTAATTATACCTATCAAATAAAACAAACATTATCAGGTGAATGATAATTCTTTTCATGCAAGAATTAAGTAACATGTGTACAAAATTACTAATTAGAGATCTAATTGGATTATGTAAGGAAGCTAGAATTTTGTTATATGTATTATATTATAAAAAATTAATTTTTCTAGAGCTATTCTGTCCTGATTCCCTAAATAATTCCATTTGTGCCTTGCAGGATATTGTTTTATAAAACTGAGCTAACACACTGAATAAAAAAAGTCTTTTCAAACATTTCGGTGATTTTTCTTAAAGGTTATTTTACATTAACTGATTCTCAATACGAATGTTTGCAAATCCGTATTAGATGTTTATTTATTTCAAAATATGTACATTATTTTATTAACTAAAAACCTCTCATCAACACAACTTATTTTAAAAAAGCTGTGTAAAAACTAAAATTACATCCTATTCCAAGCTGTAAATTATATGGTCATGGATGTAAATTATAAGACAAAATATTATTGTCTCATAAATTACTGAAAACTAAAAACCCTGAACACTTAATATGTGATAAAATGATTATATTTTTCACAAATCCTAAGCTAAGTAAGCATATGAAGAAAGGTTTTTTTTAACTGTTATGAAATTATTTTTTTAGTTATGGTTTAAAAATTAGTAGTTCTATTAATTTGTTCTTGAAAAATTCAGTTCATATTTTTAAAAAGCGCCATCAATTTTTTGTTCTAAAAGACTTAGTGGTATTATCTTTCTTCAATCAAATATATACAAAAATATTTAATAGTTCCATAGAAAATTCTAACAACCTGAACAAAAAATTAAATAATTTTTATGATAATGAAAGCATATCTTGAACACAGCAACCTGGAAAATACAGAACGCCTCAACATAGCTACTATATTGGAAGTGTGTGGAAGAATGGCAAGTGGCATTTTGATTGATGTAAATCAGGACCTGACTTAATCCTTCATTGTCAATAGCAGGATCAATAACAAAAACAAAATCATGGACAACAAAATTGAATTGTTCAATATTTTAGCAAGCTTTATTGGACTAGGGAATTTGTTTTTAAAAATGTAAGTTTAATACGCCATATTGACGTAATTCAATTGTGAAGCTTTTACATATTTAAAGAGCAATCGAAACAGAATTTCTAAATTTTTAAAGTAAAATCAAATTACAGAAATTATAAATATACTTTTACTGCTACATTCAAACCAACATTAGTTTAGCCTATTTTAACCAATAAATAGATATAAATGTATATTAATAATATAAAGTAAAAAATAGTATTTGTTTGACCAACAAATAGGTCAATCTTGATATAGGCTTAGTAGAAAATGTCATTTGTTTTAATCCTAAAAAAACAATTAATTATAACCGAACAAAAGTAAGTGACACATTTTGATGATATTTTCATATACAGTAGAGTCTCAATAATTCGAGGTAGATGGGACCCAGACCCCCTCGGATTACCAAAATCTCGGATTACATGGAAATATGTTCCTGTGCATTCGAAAAAATAGGAGTTTTAATAAGCCCAAACAGTATAACTGAAAATGCACTAAATAGGTTTAGAGAACTTTATACGAACATTTCTTGGAAGCCCAACTCATTTCCTTTGCATACCATATTGATAAAAACATTTCTTGGAATCCTGACTCAATTCCTTTGCATAAGGTAATGCTATAAACATTTCTTGGAATCCCAACTCTTTTGTTTGCATATATTACTGATATAAGTATGTCTTGAAACTCCAACTCATCATTTTCGAAGTTGCTTGATGTCATCGTCTTGAATTCAGTGATTAAACTAATTTTAAAAATACTTAACTAAGTGAATACGTAATTGCTTACTTGCTGTCGCGTTTCAAAATATTTGTTCCTTTTACAAAGCTAACCCTCTACTAGCGGCATCGGTTATGTGTAAAGGCTCTAACGGGAATGGATTTATGACTATGGAATGATGTGAGTTGTTTGAGTTGTGTGTCATATAATGGAAAAGACTCTTGGCTTCAAAGTGTGTGTGATTGTTTAATACGTTTTCTTTATCTGTTGCAAAATGCTTGTAGATTTCATATTTTTCTAAGGTTGTTAGTTTTTTACTCTGTTTTAATGTGAGTGTGTAGAACATTTAAATTAGTGTGTATGTCGGTGTGTGTGTTTGATGTTTTTTAGGTGTTTTACGTAGCTGGATTTAGGTTTTGTTTGTTTTTTTCGGGTAATGTGTTCTTCGAAGTGTGTATGACCTGACGGTTTGGCTGATGTAATAGTTAGGACAATCGTTACAAGTTAATTTGTAAATACCTGAAAGTTTGTATTAGTCAGTTTCTTTTTGAAAAAGTTGTATGTGCTGTCTTAAAGTGTTTGTTGTTTTGTAGGATATTTAGTAATGGAGTTTTTTGAATGTGGAGGCTATTTTGTGTGTGTTTTTGTTGTGGCAGGTGAGGGATATGTATTTATTGTTTTTTGTGTGGTTTGTCTGCGTGGCCGTTTGATGGTGTTTATGTTTAATTTTCCTGAATATGTTTTCTATGAGTGCGTTTTAGTAGCAGTTTTGTTGAGCGATGTATTTTATGGTGCAGTACAGTCTCGCTAATCCTGTCTCCGACTAATCCGGATGGCCCAAAATTTTTGTTTAGTTATAGTATTTTACAGTGCACAATCAGTCTGCCGTCCACAAAAATAATTATTTTTATACGTCTATATTTGTTATTTTTCAAAGGGGTTTTCCTACTCTAATAGACAAATAATATAATTTATTCATTAAAATATGAATTTACCATATTATTTGTTTCTTTTGCCTATTAAAGTAGGAAAAACGTCTTTGAAAAAATATATTCACATTAGACCTCCCAACACTACAACGCACGTGACATCAGAGACATCTTGCGATAAACAAAAGATAATGGACCTCTGACTAAACGGATAGACAATCTATCCGTTTGGCGTCAGGTCAGTTGTGTCGTCAGACGGATGCCACCTTTACTGCTTCTTGCAAGATTTCCGCTCAGTTGTCATTTAACTCTAGTGCGATATTGATCTGTGTTTTTTATTTACGTCTTGTTCTGTGTTCAGTGAAAATGGCAACTAAACGTAAGTCAGTGACAGTGACAATGGAATAAAAACTCCAAGCTTTATTTCGTATTGATAGAAGTAAATCGCTTACTAAAATTGCAAAAGAGTTAGGCGTGGGGAAACAAACTGTTTCCGATTGGAGAAAAAGCGACAGGAAATTGAAGATTTTTTTGCAAAAATGGTTAGTAAAGACAGTTTAGGCGGCAGAAGCACTTTAAAAAAATCAAAAAATGAAACCCTAGATGATGCTTTTTATGTTTGGTTTTGCCAACAACGGGAACAGGGTGTTCCATTATCGGGTGTAAATTTGCAAACGATTGTGCTGAAACTGAATGAAAAGTTGAAAGGAGGCCCTAATTTTACTGCCAGTGTGGGTTGGCTGTCACGGTGGAAGGAACGACACGGCATCCGATAACTCGGAATAAGTGGTGAAATTTTGTTAGGTGACAGTGATGCCAGTGAAAAATTCAAAGACAAATTTGGCAAGTATCTCAGAGATGAAAACTTACAACCTTGTCAGGTGTTCAACGCTGACAAAACCGGATTAAATTATAAAATGTTCCCAAAAAAAACTTAAGCTTCCAAATTAGATTCAGTGGCAAAAGGCCATAAAGTTAAGAATGAACGTATGACTTTGCTGCCCTGCAGTAATGCTTCTGGCGATCTAAAATTTCCACTTTTGGTGATAGGGAAATCCGCAAAACCTAGTGTTTTAAAAAAAGTAAATTTAAGTGTTCTACCGGCCCAATACAAGTTTCAAAAATCAGCGTGGAAGAACAGTCAAATTTTTAAGGACTGAAGTTTTTTGAAAACTTTGTTCCAACAACAGAAAAATTTTTAAAAGAGAAAAAACTCCCTCGAAAAGCAGTTTGACTAATTGATAATGCCCCATGCCACCCAAATGAAGATTGCGTCATGGTGACATTTTTGTTAAATTTCTTCCTCCCAAGCCTCTCATTCAGCCGATGGACTAAGGCGTGATAGAGGCGATATAGGAAAATGTTAATTTTATCGCTTTTGTAACAACAAGAAGCAGATCCAGCTACACAATTTATTGAAATTCTTAAAAAAGTGACTATAAAGGATGTCATTTATATCGCTGCAGAATCGTGGGAGGAAATTCAACCATCTACACTCCAAAAGAGCTGGAAAAAATTGTGGCCTTAAATGCCACAGGAAAGTGAAAAAACCGACAGTCAACCTACTAATGACGACGCGGAATTTATTCAGATTTTTCAACAATTGGAGGGTTGGGCCGAGTTGAAAGACACTGATAATACCGAGTGGATTATCAGTGATATTGATAATGGTTATCAAGTGCTCAATCGTCGCAGTGTGCACTGCAAACGCAGAAAATGACAGCTCGGAAGAGGAAGACTACACAGACGAACCGGTCAGCCCAACTCATGATGGGGCGGCTGCAATGCTAGAGGGGTTGATGACCTACTTTGAGAAATAAACTGATACGTCAACTGCGGAGCTACTGACCTTGAAACGCCTACGAGATCGTACTGTGAAACGACGTCATTCATAGTTAAAACAAAAGAACATTACGGACTTTTTTCACTAAGTTTTTTAAAGTTTATTTTTGTTTCAGTTTCATTTTTGTTTGAGTTTTTTGTGCGTTTATACAGTATAGTGTAAATAACTTTATGTGAATACATTTATTCAACGAGAAAGATGCTTTGATATTTATTCATGTCATACCTTTTCTTTTACAATTACAGGATTTTTTGCTAAATAAGCTATGAAATACTGTTCTGTACAGCTATATTTATGCCTCAACTTCACTAAAACTACAATTTTAATATGATTCCCCGCCTAAAACACATATTGTATGCATTTGTTTGGCTTTTTCCGTCTAATCCGGACTTTTGTTGATCCGGACAGGGTCCGGTCCCATCAAGTCCGGATTAGTGAGACTGTACTGTATTCAGTTCTTCGTCGTAGTCTTTCTTTAGCATTGGTATATTGATTAGGCGGTGTAACATATGATTAAATGCATCATGTTTGTGTTGTGTGGGGTGAATAGATGTATTATGTACGACAATATCAGTAGTTGTTGGTTTTTTGTATATTTTGAAATTATGTCTGGTGTTGTGTTTGATGATAGTAAGAGCTAGAAAGTTTATTTTATTGTTTTCTCCTAATTCGAGGGTAAATGTGAGGTTATGGTGTATGGTATTAATGTAATTGTGTAGTTGTTTGATTTGCAATTTGTTGCCATTGTATAATATTAAAATGTCATCTACATATGTATGGTAATAAATTATTTTATGTGTGTGATTATTGTTCTGTAGAATGTATTGTTGTCCGATATGGTGTAGGAATATTTCTGCTAGGATGCCCGAGATGGGGGAACCCATGGGGAGGCCATCTTTCTGTGTGTAGAATTTGTGTTGCTATGTGAAGTAGTTTTGTGATGTGATGAGTTTGGTGAGTGTGATTATCATCATTTTCTTTCAAATTGATAAAATAGGCTCAAATAGAAATAGGCTCGATTTTATCGGAAGCTTTTATTATCAGGATTCGGATTTTCGAGACTACTGTACTTTGTAAATTCAGAATTTTACCTTATAACATATGCTACTTAAAAGGTTGTAGCAATTTTTAATTAGTTTAGATAATTTGCTGGGTAAACAGCTGTCAATGATTTATTAGGGCTCAATTCTAATTCATAATTATAATTTATTAATGAAAGCCATGACTCTCCCTCATCTTCAATAACAGGAGAATTTCAAGATACTGCTCAACCCCTATCATTATTTCTTTTTATGGGTCTACAACTATCTTTTATGTAATTGAATTATCTTTGATGTAAATTGATTAAAAAATTCAGTCCACAGTCTGGTTATAAAATGGGGCACACATTGAGACAGCCATCTTACAATAATAGAAGGTAATCTTGTCTGTCGCTAAGTTTAAAATAAGAAATTTTAAAGAAAAAGTTGATAAAAAACTCATTATAATGTCAGCTTAACATTATAATTCAATAGCTATGCACATAAAAGAGACATTTTTTTATACATTTAAAAATGATGAGTCAGTATGAAATATTTTGTCATCTGTTAGTGTCAGAAACCTTGTTTAAGTAAAATTATTTTTTTTAACTAAAAAGTTAAAGTCTGAATGGCTGAAACATATAACCAGGAGGAGGGAAAGACGTTGTGTAAGTTCAAAGAAGAATCGAACAAAAAGCTACTACCTTTTGAATATAAAAGGATGATAGACGTGTCATAGAAAGCGGACAGGAGGGATAAGTTGGTGAAGGAATTTCATGAAAGTAGTGTGAAGTAGAAACAGGAATTTTCAGTTAAAATAATTGGGAAGAATTAAAGGAAATTTTAGAAAGTTGTAAGAAAGTAACTAGAGGAGTTATTAAGTAAAATGCTGGTATTAAGTTATTATTGAAGTATGGCAAGGGTGCAAGAATTATTGTGACAAGATCAAACTACATGCGGTTCAAGTACCAGCATAGACCGAACCAAGCATGGAAAAAAGTACCTAGAGCAATTTCTATAATCATAAAAGTAGATACCTCATCTTTATTGATTTGATAATTATCAAACAAACAGAATCCTTCAATCTATAGCTTAGTCATTTAAATATTTTTTTTCCCAAATTTATCAATTAATAAAATCAAAGTTGTATTTTAATATTACAACACTATTTTTCAACAGCAATTATGATCATTCCAATCTTCAGAGATTATTACAAAAAAAATCTGTTTTTTTTCTTTACAATTAAAATGTACATAAGTGTTAAATTAAAAATGTTTAATTATTTATAACAAGGTTTTTATTTATTTAAAATAACAACTACGTCACAGTTGCTTCAAGTCATTATTGTCATCACTTCTTGATCGAAAGAGCATAACAAGTTCCAAAAATTAAATGTAAAAGTTAAATTATTAGCAGATTTATTCTTTCTTATGATGCAAAAAGAAGAATTTAACCCATAAATTCGTTGAAGTAATAGTGATAAAATTTCAGAATTTGTTCTGCATAAAACCAACTCACACTAATCTTAATACTAAATCACACCACCCCTATTGCAAATCCAAGCTGTTTCTTGAGTGAGACACACTCTTTTCTTGTTCTCACAAATCAACCAACATCAATTCTAATGACTATGGACTTATCACCATGAGAAAGGGATTTAGATCTAAGAACTAGGTCCTTGATTAATCGTTGCAACGACAAAGTGACCTTTTAGCTGATGTGGATGGGAAGGAGGCGAAGAATAATGGTATTGCTCTTTTACCTTTTATTTGAGTAACCCCTGAAAAAATTGGCAGAATCATTAAGGAGCGTGGTATACGATCTGTCTCTCAACCACATACCCCCATTGATAAGGTTCTTGGTAATGTCAAAGATAGATTTAGAAGAATTTACAGCATTTCTTGTGGAGATTGTAAAACAAAATCATACATTAGGCAAACGAACATACATATCTCAGCTATAACTAAAGAGCACAAACTCAGCATTAAAAACAAGTAGATAACATCTACTCTATCCAAGCACCACACAATACAGGTCATACTACTGATTTCCAATCTTGCTGTCTAATTGCTCAAGTGGAAAATAAATATTTATCCTCTTTTACGTTTTTTTAAAAATATTTATCCTCTTTTCCTAATGATAGATGTCAAAAACAAATAATTGAGTCAACACGTTTCAACTTTAACTCCTTTATAAACCATTTATTCAACGATTCTTAGATATCCTTGTTCAAATTTGAATTGAGATATGTTTTTAAATTGAATGTTGCCAGTTTAAAATTTTAAGAATTATGTTGTTTTGGTATTTGTTCATTGTCTAGTCATGTATGACAATGCAATAAAAATTTCATCAGGCATTGTAGAAAGTTGTCAGGAACCTGGTCAAAGCAATAAAACTTAGCACCAGAAACCTTAAAATGTATAGTTTTAAAACAAAATACAAAAACAATCTTACTTTACAAACAAATTTCATTATCTTAACTAATCTTTGTAAGGCTTAAAGTTTTTTGTATTGTACACCTTGAGGTTTTTTTAAAATTTATTACTATTGGTATCACTTGGCAAAAAACCACTACTTACTGATATTTTTCAGTACACAAGTTTCGCACTACATCACTGCATTGTTCAATGCTACCAGTCTCCGACAAGACTGTTGCTCAGGTGTGTTTCATTAGTGTGAGTTTGTTGTGTGCTGGTGTTCTATGATGTATTATTGTGCATAAAGTAGTTGTTAATTACGTGTTCAAATATAGTGTTAGATTGTGAGCATGTTTGGTCATTTACAATGTATTGTGGATGGTTTTTGGGGTATTTGTATATTTTTTAATTTTCTGTTGTGTTTAGTTTGTTGTTTTTTTTTAGGTAGACCAGGACTTTTAGTTAGTATCTATACTGGTGTGTGTGTGTCTGTAGTGTGTTATGTATGTGAATGGTAAAGTTTGATTTAGGTTGTGTGTTTTTTTATGTGTTTTTTATATGTTTGTTGTATCATGTGGTGAAGTTTCTCCTGGTCTGACCTATATAGAAGTTATGGCAGTCGTTACATATGATCTTGTATACTACTGCACTGTCGTGTTTGTTCTCGAGTGATTTTGTACTGTGTAGGTATTTTTTAGTTGTGTTGGCGTTTTAAAGGCTACTTTGTATTTAAGTTTGCGGAATTTTGAAGCTACTTTTTGTGATGTGTTGTGATATAATAATGTTAAGTATTTGTGTATTATTATTGTTATGAATTTGTGTATTATTATTGTTAAGTTATGTGTGTGTTGTTTTTTGTGCATAATGTTGTCTATCAGAGTGTGTTTGAAACTGTTTCTAAAGGCTATGTATTTTATTGTGTTGAGTTTGTTTTGTCTTCGCTGTTGTTTGTAAATCAAGCATTACGTTATACTACATAACATTATAGCTCCATGAATCCAGTTACATTAGAAAATATAAAATTCCCTAATGCAAAGTAACAGGTAGCTATGAAGTGAACCAGTGGCCTCTATATATTTTTGGTAATGCAACTATATATGTGATGTAAGAGGCATAGTGAGTGATGAATATCTTTATTGTAGTTTTGTTTTTTGCACTGTCACTGTTTCAAAGTATTTGTTATACTTCCTTTTAGATATTGTGCATTTCAGACGGAGAGGAAACTTTGGGTTAATAAAATGTCCTGTAAGTTGGAAAAAAGTTATTTTTGAAATTTTTTCAAAATTGTTTATGTTTGGGTTGTTATTGCCCAGTTTTATTGTTAACTTTGCCTAATAGAATATCACCTAGAATGTCTTTAGCACTTGGATACTGCAGTTCATATATTGTGTTATTTCTTCATAAATATTACAAGCTATTACTTCAAACAATTTTCTATATAAATGTTCGAGGATAATTTTAAAAAAATGTATTTCTTAACTTTACATAGTATCCAATCATCACTTCGAAAAATTATATAAATACCAAATTAAATCAGACTTAAAGAACAAAACATATGGCTAAGTTTAATCAAACAACCTAACAATATAGTTTATTATAGTTAAATTATATTAAAATATGTATGAAGTTTTAAAAAAACTGTCGCTATTAAAAACAGTTTTTATTCCCTGTTTTCTAAACACAATTTCTATTTTAATGTTTTATAACTAAAGATGTAAACAATAATTAAAAGTAATTATAGTTTGACTTATTGAGGCCAATTGTGATAATTATTAGGTTAAAGCCAATTGGCAAAGTGTAAATTGAAATTAGTACTGGAATCAAAGGTTAATTACCATATTCCCAAGGGTTGGGTGGCTCCATAAAGCCAGTGACAATTTGTTGATCATCATCCGGGAAAGTTACTCTCCGATTAAGAGATTTTTTTTTGCATGTACCATTATCGTTGCGAAGACAAGACGGCACGGAGCCAGTACTCAAGGTCGTCCCTGCTACTTTAGTTGGCGGATCAATTTTAGCGTTTTCATACATGATAGTCACTCAACATATTACTATTAAATCTGAAATTACAACTGACATGAGAATTTAGATATTAACTCTTGCACATTTTATATAACTATAAAAACAAACTCACAATTCAAATACATTACTTTTAAAAGACTTTCACTCGCGGTTTATTCCTCCTGCCAAAAAATGAGAACGGCAGCCATTTTGAATAACAAGAACATCTGTTTATTCCTCCACTCCAGCTGACAAAATATCAACAGAACTCTTCAGGAAGTATTACCTCATATATATATATATTATATCATACAAACAGTATGTATGTATATCGGAATGAAATTTCATTGGTATCTAAATCTTATTTAGTCCTTTAAATACTATATAGCGTGAGGAGTAAAGGAATAATGAAAATCATGATTCTTTGATTATATCATTTTTATGATAAAAATTATATAAAATTTCAGTAAAATTATTAATTATTTTCAATAAAATTAACGAAACACATTTTGTTCAACTGTAAACTGGGTTATTTTTATAAAATCAATTAATATAAAACTATTATTTTGACTAAAATCACTTGAACATATGTTAAACTTACCTGTTTTTAAAATATGTTCAAGTGTTTTTAGTTAAAAAGTAGTAGCTCAAGTAAAAATTTAAACAAATAATTTTATTATTTTGAACTATTAATTAAACTCATTACATCACTCAAAATTGTTTTACCAACAATAATTAAATTTTAGGAAGGGAAAATTAACAAAAATCTATCTGTTAAAATTTTTTCCAAGTAATAAATTAAAAATCTTTTCAGGTTTAACATTGTAATTTATTATAATGTAAACCACTGTATTAATAGACTGTAGTTACATTAATTATTTTGTTGAATGGGGTCAGGTGTTTTGGAAGATGGATTCCATTTTCAACTTGTACTATAATTGGTCTTTTGATAGTGTTAGGTTTAGATGAGAGTAAGGTAATTGTCATATTACTGCTTGAGCTACTACTTGGCTATTACTATAGGCAAGTGTCATATTTAATTATATGTTCAAGCATGTACTTATGAACTAGTAACTCAATTTCAAGATGAGATCAAAACACATTAATTTCTTTACATGTTTTTTTGAGGCTTATACCATGGTTTTGCACAATAACAAAAAATGTATTGTTTGTAGTGGCATCTCTGTTAAAATTAATGTAATTATTTCATGAAACTACAAAAGAAAAATAACTGCCAATCTTTGTCAAAAACTTAAAACTTTGTTTTGTAAAAAAAGTATTTGATATTAAAAATTTTACATTAACAGTACACATTTATATAATTTCATTAAGCACAATCTCCTACCATTCATAGTAAAGTCAATCATGTTTTATGGGTCTGGTAACCTTTATCATGTTACTGAGCCAGCAGCTATAATGGCCTTCTGGGGAGGGGTAATTGGGTTACATTCTTTTACCTTATACTTACCACAACCTACAGGGCCATACCTTTCTTTCCATTTCCTATCTTTCTCCTCATTCTATATTTTTGTTAGAAACATTCTCAAAATCTTTGTCAGGAATATAAAATTTTATTTCCTAAAACTACTTAGGCAAGTCCAGCACAATTTTAAAGTATATTAGTGTTTTCATTAACTTAAGGAAGAATTTCCTATATTTTTGTAGTTTATAGTGTTTGAATTAAAATTGTTAGAGTTAATTTATTTTTAACCCTGGAGGGCGGGCGCCCCAGTTTGCAACGTCACTCAGGGCGCCAAGTCTGCCAGACACATTTATATTTTTACTATTTTCAGGAATAAAAAATAAGGCTATAGTTTTTTAAACTGATATACTTGTAAACTAGGTTCTGTCAAAGGGTTTCTAAGCCCTGTAACAAAAAAAGTAAAATGGTTCTAAGACATTTATTACAGTTAAACAAATAATAGTCTTTGTTTTCTCACAATGACCAGCATTGTAAGTCGGTGATCTTTTTTTAAACTTTTTATAAGAAGGAATGTTGTGAAAAAATTATCACTCATTTTGTTTCTACCAGTGGCAGAAATAGGAGCAATCAGTCCCTTTACTAAATCCACTTAGCTGTTAGATTGCCTACATATACAGCGAAATACCGAGGGATTTAGCTTGCTTTGTGGCCAGGTCCTGAACAGGACATATTGTGGCTCAGAAATACCTACCTCGATCCAATCTGGCCAAGTCAACTCTGTGAGCAGTGCAGTGATGAGGATGAAGATATGACACACATCCTTATCCATTGCAGTTACCCTAATCTGGCAAAGTCAACTCTGAGAGCTGTGCAGTGATGAGGATGAAGATATGACACACATCCTTATCCATTGCAGTTACCTTAATCTGGCCGAGTCAACTCTGTGAGCTGTGCAGTGATGAGGATGAAGATATGACACACATCCTTATCCATTGCAGTTACCCTAATCTGGCCAAGTCAACTCCGAGAGCTGTGCAGTGATGAGGATGAAGATATGACACACATCCTTATCAATTGCAGTTACCTTAATCTGGCCGAGTCAACTCTGTGAGCTGTGCAGTGATGAGGTTGAAGATATGACACACATCCTTATCCATTGCAGTTACCCTAATCTGGCCGAGTCAACTCTTTGAGCTGTGCAGTGATGAGGATGAAGATTTAACACACATCCTTATCCATTGCAGTTATTCCATCTTGGCCAGATGCGCTCTGAGAGGAGAGGCCTTGGAGTTATGAAGAGTCTTGGAGGACTCTCACCTCGATGGCTTATCATGGACATCAGGCTATTAGCTATTTGTGAAACTGGGAGCCTGAAGGAAGGAACCTTTCTTCCATTTCAGTGCAAAGAAGAATTTCATTTCAAAAGTTACAACAAATTTTAAACTACATTTTTTTAATCAGGGATAATCATTAAAGTGTGTATACGCATATCAGAAATGTGTATTGTCCATGTATGTTCCCAAAACATATTTCATTACTGTAATGTTTTCTAAATTTGCACATCAATGTAGAATATTGTTAGATAACGCAATATCACTATCTCAAATTTATTGACTGATGATACTTGGACTTGTAATGTTTTTTATATTACCACCAAACCTCGATCAGTAATGAAAAATAGTAAATAGTTCTAATGGTCGCCAAAAGAGACCGGCACTTTTCAACGGACCAATATTAAACAGCTATTTGTGCTAGACGTATATTTTCTGGTCTCTTTCTAAATGAATCTAACCAAGTTAGGAAAAGTAGCATTGTGATAGTGAGAATCAAAGAGAACAGGTCCTTGGTGTCTTCCTAGTGACTGAGTGAGCACATTTCGCTGGAACTTCGATTTGAGGGAACCAGTAAGCGGACCTGGTTAACAGATAGAAATAAGGACAGGTAAACTATTTAAATCTCTTTATATTATAATTAGTTACATTAAAACATATGTAAGCCCACCGTTCTTGGCCCGTGAAGTTTTATTTGTCATAATTCATTTAAAAGGAGGGATATTCTAAATTATATTTGTTCAATATTAATAATTTCGGTTTTTTTTTAAATCCTCCGATGTCGGTGTGCTTCAGAATAAAAGTAATATTTCTAGCATTGGTAATAAATGTCGAGTTCGTCTTTTTTCAAAAAGATCAGATCAAATTGATACCTGATCACCAAAAATATTGCTTGAATTGTAACTTTAGAGATGACAATTTTCCAACAGGTTGATATAACATTTATAGTCTGAAGGGCCCCAATTCCTTGAAAATTTGGTTTGCCAGAACACGACAATTAAATTTTGTTCATATACATGTTTTACTTCATAATTAACTGTAATTTTTCATTCACTATTGTAAAGTTCATTCTTGTTTGATTATTTTTTAATATTAAATTTGCTTGCTGAGTAAGATTACCATACAGAAGGTGATAATGTTGATTTTTGATTAATCTTATTTTTTAGCCCATATTCTTATCTTTACCATATACTTATTTTAAAAAAATAAGTGTCGGTAGGTCTTTATTCGGTGCATCTAATATTACTTGCCTTTTTTTGCTTATTTTGTCAAGTTCATAATAATCTCTTCTTGGCAAATTTACTTTTGTTGATATGCATTTTATCACTGCTAAATCAGACTGAACCTCCTTGTAGAACTAATGTGTTTTCCCAACCTGCAAACTTTAAATATACCACAACTTTCTGCATGCTTTATATTGACAAATTGATGACTTTTTTGTTCTTCACATTGATTTTAATTAATTAAATAATTGCTTTTTTCTATGATTCATTTTTTCCCATGGTTTGCAAACATATGCCCAGTTTTAGCAGACCCTTACTGCTTCTGTCCATACAATTTGCTTTATGTTTTGCAATAATATTAACAAGAAAACTACTGCTTGAGTTTCATCTGTTAATTCTAGGAACTCATTGCATGTTGTCTCTTATACCACTTTCAATTTTCTCTTTTAAGCTTAGTTCCCCAAATCCCCAAAACTGAATAACCTAGACTGTGTAAGTTTCCCAGTAAAAAAAATTATCAAATTTGTAATTTGTTTTTGATGATACAAATGAAAATCATGTTTTATTTTTCCATGTGGAAAAAATAATTATTAAATTTTAGGATAATTACTCTTTTATGTAGCGCTTTAGTATCATCGAATGACTAATTTTTTTCAAGTTCATAAACTAACGTTGACATGGCTAGTAGCTACCCAGGGTTTTGTCACTTTCTTGTTTGTTTGGATTGTTACAAATATCAATTATAATAATAGTTTTTTTTTTACAAAATGTGTGTTACTGTACATATTTGAATTTTAATGTTACAGATCAAGTCCATTGCATACATCTTATAGAGTAACAATTAACAAATGTCTTTACTTAACTGCTCATGGTCTAATAGTCATACTTTTTCAAGTTCGAACAAATTATGGAAAGGGTTAGATAGACCGTTAGGTCTAGTAGGTAGGAAGCACAAACTGTGGTGAAACTAAACAGTGGAATATATAATAGTAGAAACTGATGAAAGATTTTGATAAAATTTTATTGAACTGAAGGCGCACTACAATACATTATACGAGAGTAGCGGCTTGTACCAATCAGGGTGATAAAATTTTGGTGGAAAACATAACACATGAATATTAATTTGTTGTTAAATTACATTCATTAAGGAAATGGAATGTTAGTGGACATGTTGAACATGGCCACCCGAAAAGTCACTTTAAAACAATATTTGTTTTAAAAAATACCATTGATAAGGTACTAAGTAATTAAGGAAATATTATAAAAAAAGTCCTGTACAATTTTTTTGACATTTTGTATCACATCGTGCAGTAATCACAAATTCCTCATTAGACACATCATCAAAACAATTTTCTGACCAGGAAAAATTCTCAAATAAATATTGTGTATAAATGTTATTGTGGTTTAGTAAACAGCATGTTTTAAAAGTAAGTACCTTTTTGGAATTCCACCATTGTAGCACTGTCGTCGGCAATCAGCACAAGTCAGCAAATCGGCTGTATTGGTATATGTTTGCAAGCCACAGTTACTATTATAGATCCATTTGTCACTGTTGTTTATGTGTGTTAAAAATGCTTCCTCTGATCAAAAATGCCACCGACTGTAAACATGCAGTGTGATACTTTTTCTTAATCTTAAAGGCGCGAGAGCAGTTGACATTCATCATGAGATCTGTGAAAAGGTCATGAGTGATGGGTTGGTAAAGAAATGGTTGAGAGGCTTTAAAGATGTTCAAACTACAGTAATTTAAATACAGAATAACATTCTTGTTTATGAAACATTTTGTTAAATAAATATATAATATAAATACAATTATTATGAAAATATATATATTAAGGATGGAATTCCTAAAACCTTTAATTCTGACTTTAAAAGTTTTCTTCCAATTATCGATTCTTCAAAGTTATATATGTCTAAATGATATTCTCAAATAATTAATTTTGTTAACATCTTGGTCATATGGGGAAGCCTTTTAAAAGTTCTGTTTTAAAGAAATTGGCTACACAACCATTGCTTTAACCTTCATTTATAAGAAGGAGTTTCAGTAAACAAATTAATCAGTGATTCGACAATGGTCAAATGACCGAAAGGTGCCTCATCACACAGGTAAAATTATTACACTTAGTGGCGGATAAAAGTATTTACAATAGTAATATATTAACTTCATAAAGTCAGTGCAACGGAAAAATAATGGACAACGTTTAAGTGCTTTTATGTGTTTCTATTTCAAGACTACAGAGTGGACTCTTACCAAGGTAAGTCTGTCAGTCTCCTAGTCCAACAAATCAAATAATCTTTACCAACCAAAACTAACCTATAAATATATATATAACATATTTGTGTACAAATTTTCAGTCTTTTTATGTACTATATTTTAAAATGGTATGTAAATTTATAATCCTTGCTAAACTCCTTTTTATTACAAATATAATGAGAATTTTGCAAATAAAAAGAACAAATTATAAGTAAGAGCACAGAGTACTATCAATAAGCTGTTTTCTTGTAGCGCCAGTTTTTTCATCCCAAATTGTCACTCCATCACAAGCACAGATCTGCTTTTGATTTTCTTTTAATCCTGCTGATCTGGATATAATTCCACAAGAAATCCTAAAGCAAAGAGCATTGTTTACCAGTCACCAGTAATACCTTCTAATATATGTAGGACAGTCACACAATTAGTATAGGAAGCTTTGTTAGATTGATACAACTTTTTCATCCCAAATAGTCACACCATCACAAGCACAAATTTGTTTTGGATTTTGATTTAATCCTGCTGATCGTGATATTATTCCACATGCTAGCCTAGAACAAATATTTATATTTTTGAAACAAATATATTTATTTTTGAAAAATGCAAAAGTATGACATAGGGAAACAGAAAAACAATGATTTTTATAATCCTTTATAAGATAAATGTTAATGAAACAGAGGAATGAAAATATGAGATAGATTTACAATCCAGAGATATTCATTGAGTTCATAAATGCTTGCATAAAGGAAATAAAACTATTAATTATGTGATGAAATATTTGAAGAAATTGGATGCTCTGAAGATTTCACAAAATAGTTATGATTCATATAGCAAACATTTAAAAATAATTCTTACTAAAAATCTTAAAACTCAGGCCTATTTATTTAATGTGGATTTTCACACAGATTACAGAACAGTGTATCAATGTAAAGAGAAAAAAGATGAAATTTGTCTTCAAATGGTATAAAAAAATACAATTGGACAACTGAGAATAATCGGCAAAAGCTGACCGAATCAAAGTATTCAACATAATTTTATAAAATTTATTCACTAATAGGAACTATAACAATAATAATAATACAATTACTAATAGCAACAAAAATGATGATACTATATTATTACCCACAAATTGCTTTTTATATAACTATTTCCTCACTGTACAAAAATGTTTGAGCAGGCAAGTATCGTACTTCACAAGAATGGGATATGATCTTTAAAAAATTCATCTATTTTTTTAAAATCCAGACAAACTTTATTGAAAACCAGTATTTTGTGAAAAATATATTAATAATTGACCATACGAAAAACAGCAATTTATTAAACTAAAAATTTTTTTAACTATTACTGTAATTACTAGAAAATGAGACATTAATTTTAAAATTGTTATTTAATCACATATCGGTTGTGTACACAAAACTATTGTTTCTTTAAGGTTTAGTTTATGAATGGGTAAAAAGTTTAAATTTATCTTAAAGGTTAAATGAGTTAATTTGGGATGCTATCACGTTTGCTGTGTTACACAGATTGAGCGCCCTTCCCCAATGAACTGAAATATAAAAACAGTTATTACACTTTGAAATTACTTGCGACCAGACATTATATTAATATAAGTTGTTAAATTGTTAACTTACACTTAGAGGAAACGTTTTCGTCTTACGACTTCTTCAACCTTCAGAAAGAAGACGAAAACTTTTCCTTCAAGTGCAAGTTAACAACTTATATTAATAGTATGTCTGGTCGAAAGTAATTACAAAATGTAATAAGTGATTAACAACTACCTCTTCATGAACAACAACAAAATTTTGAAAAATAAAAACAGTGTTTCCCCTTAAATATTTTTATATTCATGTAAGCTTCTAATAAGGTGTTTGATTAGTGCATGTTTAAAGTTTCAAAAAAGAAATTTAATTTAAACAATATAAACAAATTAGACAAAAAAAGGTTTTTGACACTACTACTTCAAACAAAAATTAATTTATATCTTCTACATATTATTTGACAACATAATAATGGTAATTCTCATATATTTACTGATTTGGCTTTATCAAATCGAATTAAGTAACTAAATTTAGAAAATACCTTGGCAATTACTTGAAGGCCTTATTCACACGTTTGCAACATTATTCCGTATTACTCTTTTAACATTATTAAACTTTGAAAACATTTTAACTTTTTACTATTTAATTTTGAATATTACTTTCAAAAAATTTTAATCGAGCCTAACACTAAGTTTGCAACCCAGCTGTCTGTTTTCGGTCAAGGACAACTGTGATCAGAACAGATCGAGGCTGGAAATTTCTCAAGCTTGGTTAACAGAATCCCTAACCTTACACGTTAAAAATTGGGGGCTTTGATTGGTTACCAGTTTTTAGCGTGGATCCCTGACAACGCTCTCTAATAACATTTTCAGAAACAATTTTTTTTTTAAGATTAGGTTGATTTTACTTTAGCTAAGACAAACAAATATCTATGCGACATGCTAAATATTGCAAAATTAACCATTTTACATTGTATTACTTAAAGCAAGATCTACATGATCTATACATCAAAAAGATAAAAGTCGATATTCTGCAATCAGTAGGCTTCCTCAAAACAGCCGAATTAGAGGTGGGGCCAGAGAAATGAAGTGCCTGAGTATATAGGGACTGTTGTACAAGCGCTGACAACAGTATCATTGTTACTCAATGGAGATGGCTCAAATTAGAGGTATTGACACGAAAGAGCGAGGAAAAATATAGGTTTTTCACAATTTACAACATTTATAGGGTTTTGAGGAACTTAAAGCTACCAAAAATCTCCATAAGAAATACATTGCAATGAAAAAAAAGCTGAGTAAGATTTTCAAATATTTCAGCTGAGAAACAGCTGTACAAATATTTTAACAGTATTAAAGATTAATTAGAAATATGAACTTGGGATCAGGTTTAGTTAATGGAGTACGTCTTATCGTACTAGATATGTTTGACGGAATTGTATTAAATTAGAAATAATCACTTGTTCTGGAAAAGGAAACATCTTATTTTTACCAATAATTAAATTAATATCAACAGATCCCAACATGCCATTTCAAACAAAAAGGAACCAATTTCCTTTAAGACTTACATTTTCAATAACTATAAGGCTTCAATCGATCAACGTGTTTTTACACATCACCAACACTTTATGTTGCACTAAGTTGAGTAAAATCTCAAGATGGATTAAAGATAGATATTGATAATACGATTGGTAAAAAAATCAAATTGAAAACACATTCACAAAAAATATAGTTTATGAGAAAATTTTGTTATGAAAAATTTGAATTATATTAAACTAATTTGTATTAAAAAATAAAAGTACTATACAAAAGTTTAAAATTTGTTTCAATATGAATAAGGCATTTGCACCTACAAACCCTTGGTATTAATAAAATTATAAAATACATTTATAGAGTAAGATGAATCTATCCTTGCTATTTCCACATACATAAAGCAACTTGAGTTGCTTGTTTTAAATGTGGTATATTAAAATCAAAACTTTATCTGTGCATCATCTGGACAAATGATAAAATGTCAGGTTAAATTTGTTACCACTGAAACATTTTATCAGTAGTGGTTTCACACAAGTTCACTACTTATAAACCACCAACACTACAAGACAATAGTACACTAAGGTTATGATTTATACTGAGCTGATAAAATCATCCTGTTAAATTAAGTACAAGATTGTTTGCAATATGTAAACCACTAACTGGTAAATTTGAAGAAATAGTTTTTATTAAAAGATGTCAATTGACTTGAGTAAATTCATGTCACTTCTATAAAATGCTTGTTATGTGGGGAATAACATTATTTTATTCCATCTTCACTTGAACCACTAGTTTTTAACTAAAAATACTTGAACATATGTTAGTTACATTACACTTGCCTATAGTAGCGCTTACTTTTTTGAAAAAGTAATTACTGCTATAGGCAAGTGCAACATATGTTCAAGAGTAATAAAAGTAAGATTGCCTATTGATAGCGAAATTAATTATTTTTAGATGATCCCAATTAGTTATATTTTTAATTACAAACTACTCAAATAACATAACACATAATTTGTATAAAACATAATACAAATTAGTAAAGAGTAGTAAATATAGAACTTACAAACTAATCTATAAACATTAAGTAAAAAACAACTATTAATTCTGTTAACTCATTTTAATAACCAAAGTAAAAAGTTTTACTACAAAATAAAATATATAATTACCTTTTCCCCGAATTGCCATGTTGTAAAGACTGATCGTCATTTCCTTTTCCTAAATCGTCAGCACTTTCTGTAACTACTACAGAACGTCCAATTACATCCCATACTTTTAGCACTTTATCAATTAATCGGAATGTTGCTCTCCCGTTCTCATCAGCAACTACATTACCCAGATCACCTGTGTGCTAAAGATATTTCAGATTAACAAATTTATATATTTTTAGCAATATTATGATTATGTTGAATAAATTCAATTACCGTCTTTTTTAAATTGGCATTTGGTTTTTACTTGACGTGTTTCAGACAAAATTCACAAATCAGAACTATTTCTGATATTATAGTTCTGATTTTTACAAATAGTTCCGACTAGTGAATGTTTATTGAAATGTATAAACACAAATAGTTCTGACTATAGAAGCTCTTCAAAAGGCACCAACTACAAAAGGTATGACGAAAATCGACACGCAAAGTAATGCAAAAATAAATATACTCAAAATAGATCCTACGAAAAATGTAGATTACCATGATAATTTCATTATAATTATTTATTTATTTTTGATAAGAAATGAAACTAATTTTAAAGTTTATAGAAATTTTAAAATGTTAATAGGGTATATTAGAATGTTTGCTATTCAACAACAAAACCTTAAATCATTCTAACATGAAAAAATACAGGTTTATCATAAAAGAATGGTTTTGAATATGGTATATAAAGAAAAACCGAGTTACTTACAGTTAATGTCGTTTATTCATCTAATTTATCATATCAAACGGTTTTTTACAAAATTAATTCAATATGTTTGCTATTAGTCGCTCGATAAATGTCCAAACGATACTCAACTTCTCTCCAAACATTAGTTAACATTTCTTCGGTTATGGTTGGCATTGATTTATTAATCCTGTTTTTTAAGTGGTTTAGGTTGTGAATTTTTTGTGAACCAACAATGCTTTTGATGTACCTCCACAAGAAAAAATCACACAAGGTGTCAGGTCTGAACTCGTTGCCGGCCTATCCATCAGTCTCCAAATTTTTTGTTCAAACCGTCCGTGACCAATTCACTGAAGTGTGGGGGAGCACCATTTTTTTGGAACTTTTGGGTTGGATGCTTTCAGAGAAACTAATATACATCTAGAAATTTCCCTACAATCTTCCTACGAATTACTGAAACCGCACCATTATTTTATGATAACCCTTTAACCCTGTTAAAGCAAGCTAGCAATTAAAAAAAACTAAAGAAACTATTTTGGCAAAAGAATTGTAAAATTAATATAATAGGAAACAAGTACATTATAAATAAATACTTGGTCTCACTATTAAGTATTTGATTGCAATATTTTTTATTCAAAATTTGTGGTTTTTCCTACACTGACTAGGCTCTTTGTAGTAGAGGCCAATTACTACATCTATATTACAGTTTATATAGTCATCACCCGTCTGGGAAGTTTGAATAAAAATGTCACAAATTACAAACTTATAAAGTAAGCTCTAGATAAACAATCATACTAAAAAAAAATTGTTTGATGTCAATGCTTAATGTGGTCAAGAAAGAAAATTTGATTTCAATTACTTTATATTTTATAATTATAATTAATATAAATATGTATATATATCTGACAGAATCATAATATTAAGTGATAAAATAGAAAGCGAGTTTCCTTGCAATTTTCCTCTCTATACTATATGGTGTTGGACTATTATTTTTGTTTGTAACTATTTATTCGCTTTCTTTTTTTTCAAATTTATGAAGCTGATGGTGGTCCATAATTTTTTATTCTAACCATCTCTTATAATGCTTACTATAACAAGGAACCGTTCGCTTATAATTTCTTATACATCTTTAAGAATTAAATTCCTAGCTATAGAAAGTTAGCTCTTTGCCAAAGTGCTGGATTTCAAACATGTAATCATTCAGTTAGAAACTGACCGAAACATCAACTTTTTAAAATTTAATTAATGAATAAATATTTGAAAAAAATATATTAACATCGATTGTCATCCACTTCAGATGGAAAAAATGTACTTGAACTAGTTTGGGTGAATAAAAACATATTAAATACGAAGACATATTAAATACGGAGAGTGTGAGCTAATTGAAGGAATTGCAAAACGTTATACAGTGATCACTTTCAAGGATCAAACTGATTTATTATAAGCAAATGAACGTAACTTTAATTCAAGAATTTCTGGTTCACAACACACAATAATATTAGCTGTAATCTATTCTTTCATAAGAAAGAGCAAATCCATACATTTCTAGTGAAATATTGTTTTGATTTTGATAAGTGCAAATAAACAAAGATAGAGAAGTTTCCACTACTGAAGAGTCCAAGTATATCTCGCACATTTCTTACATTCAGCTAGGATTGTATTGTGTTGCTAAGTATATGGTTATTAGTGGATATCCACTCTCTGGCTAGGCTAAGCAATTTCCACGTCATTATTTAACTCCGCTATGTGTTGAGCATGTAAACTCTTGTATTGTGAAGTACTTTTATAAGTTGAGTGACAAAATATTATTTAATAATACAATGATAACTTCTTATTGTTTTATTCATTATAATATTACATGTTTGACATTAGTTAATCGCCATGAATACAGTGGATAATTTAACCAGAACTCTGTTTTATAATTTATTTGAGGGAAAATTAGTATAAATTAGTTATAAATATATTTACAGTAAAAATTATTGACTTTTACATTCATCAATTACATTTAGTTACTAAAAATTCTTGCTCAAAAAAACCAAATCATTTAGATTGTTTTTTGCTAACAATAGTGAAATGTTTTTTGCATTGAAAAAGTGAAATTATCACGCGTTTTAGACAATAAAAAATTAGCACAGCTGGTGTAATGGACGTTTTTAGATTTAAAACACTACTTTAAAATGAAGGGATTTTATATACTTTTTTAAAACTTTTACTCTGCTGTAATGGAATGGAATAAGTTGATACTGATATTTTAAACAACACCATTCATATGCTTAATGCTAAAAGTTTATTGGTGTCGGATGCATTCAACAAGTTCAAATCAGCTATCAATGATATATGTATGAACAAACAGAAAAATATCAAACTACTACAGTTGGTAAAAATATGTGTTTTCCTCCCTCAAACAAGCAATGTAAGCAGAATATGAGTGCTTCTTTAACAGAAGTGTGTGATATTGTGAGCCAACTGAAAGATCAATTAGAAAGTAATGAAATATTTACAGTTTTCTAATTTTTGACCCAAATATATTTTTTCTCACTACGAAATATGAGGGGAACCCAAAAATAACTGGAATAAGCTCGCTAATCTTAGTAGCACGTTCCACCACTAGCAGGAAGTACATGTGTTCTAGATTAGTCTACCAGCAGGCATCGCCGTGAGAGGTTGTGTTTGGTTGTGCAAGCTTATATTTGAAAGCTCTAATAATTAAAATTTAGCATAAACAAATGGATACAAGACCACAATGATAAAAAAAACTATGGCACAATATTCAATAAAACACTAAAATTAACACTACAGGGAGGGAAAACAAATACATCACAATACCATACATAAACAGAACATCAAATAAAATAGCCCACAAATTTCAAAAAACAGGATACAAAATAGCATACAAAACAAATACAAAATACAACACGACACCAATAACAAAGATAAACTACAAGCATCAGGCATATACAAATTAAACTCTACAAACTGCAACAAATTCTACATTGGTCAAACAGGTCACAGCTTCAAACAAAGAGTCAAGGAACATACAAAATCACCCAAACAGAACACTAACTCAGCATTATCCAATCACCTAGAAGAAACAGGACACAAATACACAGATATTTACTATAATATAGAAATCTTCAACAAAAAAGGACCACATCTCAACACACTAGAACAATATGAAATTTAAAAACACAAAAAAATAAAAACACAATTAAGCAAACAAACCCAATACAAATCATACATACTCTTTGAAATTATCAAAAACCTGCCTTTTAAAACCGTCAGCGCTTAACCTAACAACAACAACTCCAAGTGAGACACTGATGAAGATCGCCACGGAGCGATCAAAAACGTTCTGTCTCAGTAAGTTTTTATAAATTTACAAAATTAAAGTTAAGATAGTCATAAATTAATGTAAAGGCAATTAGTTTAATAATTAATTTGTCGCTTAAGATAGGTGGTTTTCAAGAACGTTCATCAGTGAAGTTTTGTTTTCTCATTAAGAAAACCGCAGCAGAAATTTTTCATTTGTTAAAATCAGCTTACAAGGAAGACATTATGAGCAGAACACAAATCTATAAGTGATATTCATGATTTCAAAATGGTGACGGCAGACTTGCCCCGACCTGCGGTCGAATTTGATATCCTCTAAATTGAAAAATGAAGGAAAATGTTGCGAAAGTTCATGAGTTATTTATGCCTGATCATCGAACTGCAATTGACATGTAACTTGTTGACTACACTAACATTTATTGAAGTTTGTGTCAAAAACTCTTACTGATGAATTACAAATGCATTGAGTAGTGGTAAAGTTCGTTCCTAGCCTCCTCACTGATAAACGAAAACAAAATCAAGTGGAAGTGTGCAAGAAATTAAAAAACCAGTTCGAAAATTATCAACATATTTTCTATATAATAATTACTGATGATGATGGTTGGTGTTGATTCCCCAATTAAAATGGGGGCTCAAAGGAAAACGTTCACCAAAGAAGAACTAAAACAAAAAACAACGAAAACATTAGAAAGTTGTTAAAGTTAAATGTGGAGTCCATGCGATGAGAATTTGAATGTAATAATGATTGACATGTAAATGAGAGATTTTGCCAATTAATATTGTGATTCTGTTATATGTATATAAATATTCATATTAATTGTAATTATTTAATAAAAAGTAACTCAAGTAATTTTTTTCTTTGTTGACCTAATTAGACATTTACTTTTAAAAAATTTGTTTTATATTACTTGCAAATATATACATTTTTCTAAAAGTATTGCTCATTTTGTTGTTTATGAATTAGTCCATTTCAGGAGATGTGTAACATTTTCAACTTTGGCCATAAATGTTGTAGGTTCAATTTGAATTAAAATTTATGGAGAGGCAGGAATTGGATATTGTATGGTTTGTAGAAATCAGGTCTTCTACAAGTGCTGTGGTTTATAAGTGTATTAATGTGTGTGTTTATTATTTTTTTTTTTTTGTTTTTTTTGAATGACTTTCCAGTTTCCACCAGGGGGACTAGGGGTCAATAATGTTGCTGCATCTGGAGAAAGCTAGTTTGTAATTAAATTTGTGTATTTAAGACATTATATATGGTAGTGTTGAAGATTTTGTATGCTTTAGGGTTCTCAAGTTGGCTATAGTTAGTAAATATTTAAAAGTGTGAAAAATATTAATTAACCTTTTGCGCTCCGTAACTGGGTCCAACATCACTAAAAATCCAGTTCCACTCCACTGTCGGACTCAGTTCGACATATTTTGCAGCGCAACTATTACGTACTTTAGAAGGTCTTACTTAATGATAATGTGTTCATTTGCTGTGTTATGAGAAAGCAATGTTTATGTTTATAGCCTGATTGGCCTTATTTATCATAATTTTTTCTATAAATAAACAACTGGTTCCAGACAGTTATTTACGATGTACTGCACAGTAGACATCTGGCTTAGTTGATCGATCGCTGTTTATGCGATCTTATCCTTATTCATGATCTCCTTTATTTATTTAGTGTTTGGCTTTTATTTTAGTTCTGATATATATTGTTATATACATATAGTGGTTTCTAACAGGCTTACAACGTGTGAGCTGAGGCCTACTGCACGACTTGCCCAAATAACCCGATTACATACAAACATTTACTTTGAAAAGTTCTACACTGTCAAAAACTATAAACAATTAATTGAAGTGATTTTCAAGTGGCCAAATAAAGAAGTATGTGTAAATAATTTCAGCCTAAACTAATTAAACAATTTTTAATAGGCCTAAATGACCTTTTTCAATAATTTATATTTAGACCTATATATTTTTTGTGGTACACCGACTTTTGTAAATATATTTTTTGCTTGTAAAAATGGTGTATAGTGCAATTTGCTTTTGTTTTAAAATAATTACATCAAACTGAACTATTATGTCACATTCAATCCTAGTTGCAGCTGAATATTGTAGTAGGTACACAATTCTTGGCATTTTTATGCATGTGCAGTTTTACATTTTTTATAGTAAATATTACAAATAGATATTTGTAATACTACTTATTTGTATATTTTTATTCAGTATTACTTTGGGCTTAAAATGACTTTATAATTCATCATAAGGAAAGTGCTATTTCATCAGCAAAGCTAAATATAATTTTATCCATAATAAAAAAACCAAAAAAAACAGCATTTCATCAGGCCTACTTAATTCAAACTTCAAGTTTTCAACATACAAGCCTCATATTACTGTTCTTTATTTTATTCTGAACACAATGGCATATAATATATATATTTACTTGAAGTCTTAATTTCTTACTGAATATTTTTGACATAAATTTTAATATAATTGGCTTCATAGTGGAATATTAAAGCCTAAACTAATAGTGGAAGAAGGGTATATAAAAAAAACTATTTTATAAACTGCTGTATACATACTCTATGGTCTTCATCATCATTCAGGCCTCCGTGTTTAGTATCTTTAAGGGAAAAATGTCCTCCAAGGCTGAAAAAAAAATTTTTTTTAATGTCATAATTTTTATAAATATTTAAATTTTATATATAAAAGAAACAAATTGAGTTCAAACTAATATAATCCCTACATTGAAAAAATAAGTTTAGTGCATTTTGTTTGCATGAATATCATTTTAACACTTAGGCTATTATGTTTTAGATAAAACAGTTATTTAACCATTTAGTTGATAAGTGTGCATAACCGACAAAAACTAAGCTATAATATTATCACTAATCATAAGAGATTAAATCCAACTTTATTTTCAATTGTTTTAAAGACACAATAGTTAGTAAGAATTACTGGAAATTGTTAATAAAATTAAAACTTAGTGGCTTTCTTATAAAAAATATATATTGAAGATATTAGTAGTAGATACCTTGAAAAGCCTAACAAGATTTTAATGAAATATCAAACAAAGAAATTTCAAAACAACCTACTAAAGAAAATATCACATTTAGAAAATAGTCACTTGAGAAGTATTTATCAGATAAATTGTAGGAAGAATAGATTAGGGACAGGAAATAGACTATAAGTATTGTATAAGTATGTATAACTACAGTTCTGTTGATGAATTTTTTATACAATAACTTATATATTAGTGAATTCCATCTTCAAGCAAGCTACTTGTTTTTAAGTAAAAATACTTGTACTTGCCTATAGTAGCACTTACTTTTATATTTGTTGAGGACAGCCGTTTCGAGAGATGTGGCCAATTATCATAACTTAGTTATGGTCTGAGTTGACAATGTGACACATCTCCCAAAACGGCCGTCCTCAACAATTACTATATTATTTCTCATTACTATATTTTTAAATTTTTGTCAGTTTCATAGGCGTACCAGCAAGGGACAGCAGAAGTAAACAAAATCATGATTAAAAAGTGATGAAATGAAACAAAATTAGGTAGGAAGATGGAGAATAATCAGATATTTACCACACTGAAATGGTGTAAAAACCAAAAACTATCAAGAACCACTTAGTGACTAGTAAAAGAATCTATGTCAGCCAGTCGCTGGGTTTCAAAGAAGGAAAGGTCTCTAGTGACCTCTAGAATTAGACGACGTAATTATATCAACTGAAGCAGGAAATAAAAATAGGAAAATATTTGACATAATGGAACCTAAGTCAAAAACAGTTGAGTTGTTTTGAGCATTTAGCTCCTGGCAGCCTCTTGAAAATGCTTGGTTATGTGCCACAATAGATGATACACTTTCAGCATTTACTGTAAATATAAGTTTGTTATCCATTCTATATCCCAAGCATGTCTACTCATTTCTGGATAATATTGTTAATCTTCAAACTGATATCCTTGGTTCTAGTGTAGAGTGAGATAGGCTGATAACATGGTTTTTGATTGTTTGTAATCATGTTAGAATCACTCCAAAGAACTATATCTCTCATAGCCTTGTTAAGCTTAGCTTTCATTATCTAACATTTTCTTATTTTTATTTCCTGCTTCAGTCGATATAAATACGTTGTCTGTATGCATGGCAAAATTAACCTTCTTTGATCATCATGTTCAGGAGGATATTAATATAGACATGGAACAGAATCAGGCTCAACGCCGCTCCATGAGGGGGTCCTGCTTGATTTTGCTTATACAGTAGTCTCGAAATTCAGAGTCCCGATATTTCGAGTCTATTTCTATTTAAGGTGATTTCATCCATTTGAAAAAAAATGAATTCGGGCTTCCAAAAAATATTTATATCAATAAGGTATGCAAAGGAAATTAGTCGGGTTTCCAAGATATGTTTCAGTATGCTAAAGAATTGTGTCGAGCTTCAAAGAAATGTTTATATCAATAAGGTATGCAAAGTAAATGGAATGTTCATAAACTTATTTAGTGCGGTTTTAATTATATTATTAGGGTTCCTTAAAACTCCTATTTTTTCTAATCTATAGGAATGTACTTCCGTGTAATCCGAGTATTGGGTAATCTAAGGGGGTCTTGGTCCCATCTACCTCAAGATGGGATTCTACTGTATGTTGACGCGTTGCTCCGCAATTTTGTTCTCATCTAATGCTGAATCAGGAGACTTAACATATTTCCTCCCTAAGCAAGTCAATAAGGACTACCGTTACGAATTTCCATTAAATGAATCTTTTATACTTAGTGTTAGACCTGTAACCTGGTGAATTGTGATATAGCCAGCATGGAATCCAGCTTGATTCAAGTGAAGAGGTTTGTTCTTTTCAAAATAGTTCTGAGGTATTTTTGCTACTATTCTTTCCATAGTTATAACTACAATTGAAGTTAATGAATCTAACTAACTAAAGAAATTGAAGTTAATTGCCCCCTTCTTAGTTTTAATCCTGGATACTTCTTTGATCAGATGCCTAAATTTTAATATTATAATTTTTTAAAATATAATTTGTTTTTAATATAACCCTGTTTGTATATTAACCTCTTCAAGATGTTTCTGATTATGTAAGTTTCTCATGTCTTTTTTAAAACATTAAAAATGATGTAACTGATTTTGTAAAAAACATTGAATGATGCACTACCAATTACATAGTTAAAATTCTGTAAAGCTAATTTTTCATTAAAAAAATGTATAACTTAGAGAGAAAACTATTTAAACTTACAAACATACAGAAATTCTCAGAAAATGAATATTATATTCTTACTTTTCACAACCGTTTGATAAATCTCCGCATTCATGTACATGCAAACCATGTAGACCTGGCGTAAGCCCGTCAATTGTACCGTCAATAATACAGTTTTCACTATCCATCTGAATCAGCCTTACAACGCCTTTAACATCACCGTAACTGTAACCAGTGTTACCACCTAACATTGCAACAGCTGACGCACAGCCTTTTTCAACTGTAATTATAAAACAACATTGACACTTACTTAAGAAGTAATCATGTTTAATTTAGTAACCAGTTACAATGAAAATATTGGAAAGAACCCCAATACCACAAAAAATAAATCAAAAATAACAAATAAAACAAGTTACTTAAGATTAATCTTAAGGTTAACCGGATCATTCTAGTTTGTAACTTCTTGTTTGCTAGATTGTATTTTGTAATAAGACCCTCTGATGATGATGACATGGTCATCGAAATGTGCGAGGGTTTAATCTTAAGTAACTTGTTTTATTTGTTATTTTTGATTATTTTTTGTGGTATTGGGGTTCTTTCCAATATTTTCATTGTAATATATTGTACCACTGTGCTCTTGATATTGTGTATTAGTAACCAGTAATAATAAAAACTAACAAAGACAGAAATATGAAGATAATAAGCCACTGCTGGGTTAGGATCTCCCCAGGAGAGCCACTTAATGTGAATACATAACACTAGGAAAATAAATACATTGGAATTATAATACATGAGAGCACAAAATTTAATAAAATATTCAATTCACTGATACTGAACAAAAAATAATAATAAACTTATACAATACAATTCCAAGATAAAGAAAAGTAATATTATACATATAAGCAGTTTCAAAAATTATTAAATAATCAGCGTAAACATTGAATGCTTGTATGGGAGCATGTAAGACCAATGAACTTTGTATGGATTGGAAAAACACTATTATCACTTACAGAATAGGTTTCCAGTGAGCGCTGAAGCCTCCCATAACGGTGTTAGAAAACCCAAAGGCAAATGGTCGGCGTTTTACTGTCCGTTAATGATGGATTATGAGTTTCATACTATATTTCATTGCTTAATGCAAAAAAAACCCACATAATATTGACGAGGAATTGATTTTTCTAGAAATCAAAGAGTATTAGAAACTGTTTTCCATCACAAAAGATCAGAAAAATTCCGTTGAACAAAGAAGAATTAATGACATGGCTAAGGACATTGAAACGTCACTGTGTGATTATTACACAACTTGCCAGTTTTTCATTCAACTTTATGAATCAACTCTGCCAATTAATGAATCAATACTTTTAGCACATGTCCAATTCATATGTTTGTCAGGAGTTGGGAGCTAACACAAAGGAAGGATCAATATTTAACACTATGAATAATTTTGTTTAAGCGAACGAAATCCCTATTAGCCATATTTTGTCAAAGGCAGCCGATGGTGCTCCAGCGATGACAGGGTATCATAAAGGTGGCGTATCTTATTTGAAATAAGTGTTACCAAATGTACTTGCAGTCCATTAGATTATTCATTATCAAAACAAAAGTTTAGAAATGGGTACCAATAGTTGTGGTTTCAAAAACCAATACTTGTCCACTATCCAGCAGTGTAGAAAATAGTATGAACATTTTAAAGTGTATTTCCCTCTGTATATTTAGCTGAGTGTAGGTTCAGTTTAGTAATGAACATGCTTTAAAAAAAATACATCGCTCAGCAAAACAGCTACCAACATACACTCATAAACAACATACTCAGGAAAATCAAACATAAACATCATCAAACGGCCACGCAGACAAACCACACAAAAAACAACAAATACATATCTCTCACTTACCACAACAAAAACACACAAAATAGCCTCCACATTCAAAAAAACTCCATTACCAAATATCTTACAAAACAACAAACACTTTAAGACAGCATGTACAACCTTTTTAAAACCAAACAAATACAAACTCTCAGGTATTCACAAATTAACATGTAACGATTGTCCCAGCTGTTACATTGGCAAAACCGGCAGGTCATTATACATGCTTCGAAGAACACATTACCCAAAGAAATCAAACAAACCCAAAATCCAGCTACGCAAAACACCTAAAAAACAAACAACACACACACACACACGGACATATATACTAATTTAAATATTCTCCGCATATCATTTTGGAATGATCATAGATCGTCATTTAGAGGTAAGTAAGAGTGTGTCAGTAGAACAATGTGAGGAGATTCAGTCAAAAACAGACACAGGTGTTCCTGAAGAACATGAAATCAGTGCACAAAGACTGTGAGTCAGGGACATGTGTTGCTTTTTAACGTGTAGTATATTTTTCACAGCAGTTCTCTTAATAATTTGAATTACCGAAGATGATATAACGATTCTAGCAATCTACAAATAATATATCAGTCTGTATATACATTGATTAGTGAAATTTATGATTTGTTATAATAAAATCATGAGAAAATATGTTAATTATAGTGATTAAAAAATAAAATGATTTTCAATAAAATTAACTAACTTTTTAATTGAATAGCTAATGTCAGTTTACGAAATTTAATCAATGAAATCAAAAGATAAGATAATGGGGTATGATTAGAACATAAAAGCTTTCTATTGGGAAACAAATGTTTTAAACTTAGACAACAATGAAACTTTACTCTCTTGTTAGCTGACAGTCATTACATTTATTGATAAAACCTTTTTATTAAGATGCGAATAATTTTTTAAAATATTTCAGACCCAGTAATACAATTTTTCTCCTTATGAATTTATGATATTATTTTTATGTTTATAAATTTATAGTTGTTCCCAGATTGTCATTTTGAGGCCTTTTGTGCTTTTTTTATTAGGTGTATTTTTTCTAATGTGGGGAATGTGTGTTTCATTGAGGTGTTCTTGATATCTGTCTTTTAATTTCTTTTTTGTTTGGCCTATGTATATTTTATTACAGTCTGGGCATTCTATTTTGTATATTCCGTTATTAAGTGTAGGACATATTTTTTGCGGTTGGTTATTTTAATGATTGTTTCCTGTGTTTTTTAAGCTATGTTAATATTATTATTTTTTAGTGTTTTAGTTATTCCTTTTATGTTGTACCCTGTGTATGTGAATGTGGCCCATTTTGTTATTGTTTGTAGTTCGATTTTAGGTTGTTTTAATTTATTTAATATTTTAAATTCTATTTTATCTAGTTTTTTTATTGTATCCATTTTTTGGGGCTATTTGATATATTATTTGTTTTTCTTTGGCTTTTCTTTAATTTTTAAAGGCAGTTTTAGCATTCTGAATAAGAGTGAGTTGTATGTTGTGGGGGATGGTTAGAGTAGTTTGGATAGAGTATAATGGTTTGTGTGGGTTTCCTATAAATTAAGTATTCAATGTTACTTGTATTTCTGGTTATTGTTAGGTCTAGATAGTTTATTTTATTATTTATTTCTTCCTCCATGGTGAATTTTATGTTAGGGTGTAAGTTGTTGATTTCATTTAGGATGATATTATTATTTATTGCTTTATTTTGTGAGATGTATAATCCATGGTCAACATATCGTATCCAATGTCCGTTGGGGTCGTGTGTATCACACAAACCATAAAAACACACTACTTATCAATAAGTAGAAGAAACTCTGATTGAGCTGTATTACCCATGAAACAAATTGTTCTCCTGTCATCAATGCACAATGTTGTGCAGCAAAATCGCAAAGAAACATAGTGATGACGTTGACTTTCCACAACAAATTTAAGTTTTTCTGAACCATCTGCATTTGTGCACACCACCACTGAAAAACTCTCTTTGAAAGTGCTTTTAAAATATGTATTCGAAATTATTTCATTGTAATACATTTTCATGTAGTAACAAACAAAATGTTTTGTAAAATAGCTAAACAAAAATTGCCTAAATATTAGTAAACAGCTGTATATTTAGTTCCTAAAAGCAAGACGAGTACTGAAACGTTATTTGACATTGTTAAACAACAAAAAATTCAACTCAATAAAAGTTTTTAATTAATCAGAGAAGTAGCCAAGTACTGAGGAAGGCAACATCGTCACCGTCACCAAAACTAGTCTGTGTCGTAAAGTAGTGCGTTTGTTTTTATTAAATTAATGTGTGGTGAGATTCAGAGTTTACTATTTTATTTGTTACCGTTGTTAATATAAGTTGTATGTATTATTATTTTTAAACTGTAATGTTTGAAGTTCATTATTTGCTAAGCCAACAGAGAATCTGCAATAATCAACAGTTTCTATCACCAAAAGGAACAAAGTATTTCTAAAAACAGTTTATTTTTAATTCTCTATCAACGTTCCAGGAACATTTTTACCCTACCTTATGCATACAAATATAAAATGAATGATTGCTTGTTGTAATCATCTTGAACTCACTAAATAAACTATGATTAAATATTACTTAACTAAGTAAATACATAAGGGCTCACTTGCTGATGCGTTTTGAAACAATCGTTTCTTTTATGAAGCAAAGCCACTACTCGCTTTGTAGAGGTTTTTTTTTGTAAAAAGAACGATTGTTTCAAAATGTGTCAGCAAGTAAGCCCTTATCTATTCACTTAGTTATGTATTATTTATTATAATAAAATTAATGTCTACAAAAAAATAAATAAGATCATATATAGAGTACATAACCTATTTCGGACCCATATCCTTTGAGAACTACACGTCGACCAGTTGCTTCTAGTTTTTCTTTAATCACGCTAGAAGGAAGTGATGTTTGTACTATGACAGATTCCTTTTCTAAGGAAATTTCAAAGTTCTCTATTCCCTCAACACTATTTAATGCAGAAGTAATAGCGCCAACACACTTTTGACATGTCATGTGAACAGCAAATTCAACCTAAAAATAGAAAATGTCTGTACAGATATAGAAAAATTAAATGCTAGCAATCAATTAAAATGGATATTTAAAACAAAGATAAAAGTAGACAAGGGGTTCGCCAAAAGGGTTTAAGCAGCAACCTTATATTAGAAACTGATCCAAATGTCATTGAATGACCCACTACGACAATTTACATTGACAATCAAACTTCAGTTAAACTTGCCGAGACTACTACATTCAAAAAATAAAGACTAACCATATGAAGAACAGGTACCATTTTATAAGAAATTGCCTCTACATCATGAAAATTTCCCATCTTGAAATTGGTAAAATGCTCAGCGACTTCTTAACAAAGCTTCTGGAGAAATTTTTTCAAGTGAAATTTCAAAAACGTATTAATGGCATTAGTTGTGAATGAAAAGTGATTTTTTAAAATATAATTACCATTTTTAATTTTGATGTATGAGTTGTGAATGAAAAGTGATTAAATGTAATTTAACTTTTTCTTTTGAAATATCTATCACTGAATGGACATAATAATCACAATCTAGCATTATTATTATAATTAAATTTATTATGATTAAAATTCTAATGGGAGTGTTGAGCAGGATGATTGTACATCTGTGCTGCTACCTATAGTTATGAAAGCTAGAGCTTACCCAGTGTTGTAGAATTTGTTCAGAAAGTATATTGAATTTGCAATAATGTTTAATATTTTTTTTCTCATCCATCAGAAAAATAATTAGACCTTCTTTTATGTCAAACGAACAAACTACCTTACTACTTATCCTTACAAACAAAGCCAAGATAATACATTATGAAATGTACAGTACATTCGAAATCGGAAGACGACAAATTATAATTATCGTCTACAGTTATGAGAGAAATAGTAATCAGCTGAAATGTTTGAATTAGGAAAATTTGATAACCAAATCAAGAATAAGGGGGATGTTCGAGTCAGCGCTCGAAGATTGAACTTGCTTCCTCTGATCTATTATTTAACTCAATCAGCTGTGCCTTGACGATATTGGTCACGTGATTTCTGACCCACTAATCGATATATGGACCAAGTATTGATTTTTCCTGATGACTTCTCTGAACCCCCTCCCTTCTTATTCTACGTACTTTTTCCGCTTCAACACACGGCAGAAGTTTTGTGGCTCTCGACTAGGGCAATCCTGTGTTAAACCGCGCCGCTTAATCCGCATGGGCTTTGTTTCAGACAATTTAAAAGTACCGCATTCGTTCATTAATATGTGCGTAAGGTTCGGACCGCGTCGATGAACATTTTGAACTATATTTTCGCCGTTTCGTTAAAGTGTCGCTCGATCACGCCGGTTGTGCAACCTAAGTGCGTAGACTCGCGGCAAGAACTTAAGTGCTTTGTAAGGTAAACTTTTACTTGTTACTCATGACTTAAATTGAGTTTTTTAGTTACGTTACTGCCTTCAAGACTTCCATGCTGCCTCTGATGACCACAGTACTGTGGAAGCTTCAACCTCGCTCCTTCGAACGTTGCTTCACTTCTTACCTAGGGTAAGTGCGTAACTAAGGATTATTTAGAACTTGTATTTTATATTCATGCTAAATTCAGTGTCGTCGTGCTGTTATTTCTAAATGACTAGATTTTGCTTAGAGCAGTTATTAATCTTTCTATGTTAATTGTGATTCACGATTGCGCAACTGCAAGTAACCTGGTAGACAATGCTTTGCCGCTCCGCGTTTCATTTCTAACTTTTAGTCTCTCTACACAGACTAATCATTGGTCCCCACTGGGCCGGATAGTGAATTATTTCAGCTATAAAATTTATAAATTTAAAATTTTTTGAATTTGTGACTATTTCAACCATGTGTTTACTGCGACGTGAAAGAATGTGCATCACATCGATACAGGAAAACGTTAGGGATAAATATCGATGCTAGTTTGCGTAATAAGCCACGTGGCTCATAGTCGTATCGATCGATACACGATTACGAACAAGGAAGTGTTGGTGTTTATTACCGCTTACAAACTATATACAGTCCACTCTATTACCGCGTTTGAACTTATTGTGAGTTTAAAATTTTAATTGATTGTGTTTTAAAAATTTATTATTAAAATGGAGATTAACACAGAGTATTACTTGTCTAAGTTGAAAAATATTGTAGGCGAGCTGGAACAAGTAAAAAATGTGCTTAACGATAAAGAAATACCAGAAGGCCTCGCACGGGAAATTCGACGTATTCAGTCCAATTTCATTGAAACTTTTGATATATTGGAAAAAACGTTCGCCAGTCAGGTCGCTGATCTTGCTGAAAACGCCTTTAAAATTAAAAAGCAATTTCAGGATATGTATTTGCCAATGTTGGCCAAATATCCGAATATTATTAAGACTGAGGTGAAGTCAACCTCGCATACTAACCCTGGTACAAGTTCGCCCAACTTACCTAACCTTACAATGCCTAGCTTTTCAGGCAATAGTAACGAATGGACAGATTTCATAACAATGTTTGACTCAATGGTGCATTGCAATAGCAGTATTAATGCAATACAGAAATTTCAATATTTAAAGTCAGCGCTTAAAGGAGACGCGCTAGCCATTGTCACCGGACTTACAATATCTGAGCATAATTATGACATCGCATATCAAGCCTTACGCAATCGTTATGCTAACCCTCGCCGTTTAGCCGATCATTATTTTCAAATCATTAAGGACTTTAAACCTATTAAGAACGCGTCTCAGAATGAACTTAATCGATTTTTAACCGCACATTCAAATGCTGTGTGCGCACTAAAGGCTGTCCAGTTAGACGACTTGGCGGACTTCTTGCTTTTTCAAATGTCTGTTGGTAACTTAGACGCACAGACTCGACTTAACTTTGAGACTAGATTGGGAACAAATCAAATGCCCACATACAGACTTTTAAATGATTTCGTCACTGAGCAGGCTAGGGCCTTGGAATTACTTAACCAAACTTCTGCCGCGGCTTCTACTAACACGAAATTCACTCAGCAACCCCGCGTACTAATTTCTTCGGTCAATGAACCTGATTCACAAGGGGCCCATTGTATAAACTTTGACCATGTCGAAACTAACCTCGAAGCTGAACATAGTCCAACGGTCCCAGCCGTCGACGTCTTATGTTAATACAGCTACGTCTCAAATTCTACCACGCACTTATGAGCCCAGACCTGTGATGCAGAGCCCTATGCGGCCGTCTGCAGGAGGGAGACAAGGAAATGTGCCGCCAGTTATGAGCGCGCCTAGGCTATCAGTGTTCCGACATCGGTTACCCCCGCTTCACATGGCTCAAGCCAACATCTCAACTAGTCATACTGGGATGTGTTATTATTGCGGCTCAAACCATAATGTTTTTAATTGCCAGTCGTTTTTGGAATTAACTGTGTCCGACCGTAAAAGTGCCATTAGCAAATTACGACGTTGTTTTAACTGTCTGGGATCGCACTTTCGGGCTAAATGCAAATCTCTGAAACAGTGTAAACAGTGTGGAGAGTCACACCACACATTGTTACACGACAACTCTCATGCACAACAACGACTATTTTCACCGCGACACCCTCGTTCAACAGCTAGACCTGACCTTGCTACTCAATCGCTACCGCATGCTCTTTCTTGCAATATTGAAGCCTCTCTCGCCCTGTTAGGCACCGCGCAGGTCATCATTCAGGACCAATTTGGCCGACCGCTTCCATTTAGAGCACTTATAGATCCAGGCAGTCAAATCTCTGTCAACTAAGCATGCGAGCACTCTGTTGAATTTACCCGCTCGGAAATCAAATCTTTCTTTGATTGGTGTCGCAGTGAAGACAACCCGCATTCATGAGTACGTCACTTTGCTTATTTTCTCGAGACATGACCCAGGTGTCATGCTGACCGCAGAAGCCGCTGTGCTTCCACGCATTACTGACCCGCTTCCATCTACCGCTTTGGCGCCTTGCATACGTGCTCAATATCAGCACTTGCCGCTAGCTGACCCTCAGTTCGACACCCCTTCCGGTGTTGACATCATCCTAGGTGCTGACATTTTTACACAAATACTTGTGAATGGACCTTGCAATATTATCCAAGGACAACCCTCAGCACTCAACACCAGGTTAGGTTGGGTCGTCATGGGTTCCATACCTTATAGCATGCCTCAGCGGCCACGTGTATTCATCACTACTTTGAAGTCAATCGATGACAACATTCAACGCTTTTGGGAAGTTGAGGAAGTCGCACCAGCAAATCACCTCAGCCCCGAAGATCAACTTTGTGACGAATTGTTCGCAACTACTACTGATCGTGACGCAACGGGAAGATATATCGTAGCGCTCCCATTTAAGCCGGAAGCTATCCCGCTCAAGTCTAACCGTAACACAGTTCTTGCGAGTTATCATGCGTTAGACAAGCGTTTAAACCGCCAGCCTGAGGTAGCCATACAATATCATCAGTTTATGGCCGAGTATATCGCTCTAGGGCACATGTACCCCGCCCTCAAGGCTTCTGACTATCTTATTCCGCACCATTGCGTATTTAAAACCACCAGCTCTACTACTAAGCTTAGAGTTGTGTTCAACGCGTCATCACCTGATTGCCACGCAAACACCCTGAACCAGCAAATGTTATCCGGTCCTAAACTGCAAAAGGACTTGGCTAATTTAATCATCTCTTTCCGTTTATATACTTACGCTGTCTGCACCGACATCAAAATGATGTACTGCCAAATTTTGGTCCGACCTGGAGATCGTTCTTACCAACACATACTTTACCGGTCTTCACCTCAATCACCGTTAATCGAATATGAACTAGCTACGGTCACCTATGGCCTAACCCCTTCCGCTTACTTAGCTCTGCGAACGCTTGAACAACTAGTAAAGGATGAGGGAACCCGCTATCCTACAGCCTCCGAAGCAATCCTTCATCAGACCTACGTAGATGACGTCGTCGCTGGAGCTGATACACCCGAGGCCGCTAAGACGTTAATACAAGAACTTATCGACATTTTCGCTCGCGCAGGCCTGGAACTCAGAAAATGGTCGTCAAATGAACCCTCGCTACTCGCAACGCTACCTTCTTCTCATTTGGAAAATCCTCTATTGTTTCAAGACGAATCCGCTGCAATTAAAATATTGGGTTTACAATGGAACCCCTCTTCAGACTCATTCTCGTATCAAACTCAAACTTTTACGCTGGTGCCCACAAAACGCACCATCTTGTCCTACGTCGCACGAACTTTTGACCCGCTTGGCTTCTTAACGCCCATTACCTTTTGGATTAAGTCTTTTCTTAAGCGCTTGTGGTTGGGGAAACTGGACTGAGATCAGCCTCTGCCAACCCCTCTGCTCGATCAATGGGACAGCTTCATTGTCCACTTCGCCTGTTTGTCTACTATTCAAATTCCTCGCCATGTAGGCCATGTAAATCAGCCAGTCATCGCATCGTTGGGTTTTGTGATGGTTCCGAATCAGGCTATGCTGCTTCTATCTATTTGAGATCTGAGCTTAACGGGGTCGTCAACACCAGCCTGTTGAAAGCTAAAAGTAAGGTAGCCCCTGTTAAATTGCTTACCATACCTCGTTTGGAACTTTGCGGCGCAGTACTGCTGGCTAAGTTATACAAATCAATTCAACCAGCTCTTGATTTCATTCCAATCGCTAACACTCTCTTCTTTACTGATTCTGAGATAGTACTTCATTGGATTCATACCCCGCCTCATCAATTGAAAACTTTCGTAGCTAACCGCATCACGGAGATTGTGTCAATTACCTCCATGGATCATTGGTTTCATGTCTCGACTCTTGATAACCCCGCAGACTTTGCTTCTCGCGGTTGTTTGCCTGATCAACTTGCCACACACCCGCTTTGGTGGCATGGACCTCCTTGGTTATTACATTGTCCTACCACTTGGAATCTGTCTAGGCCTAAAGGCACTAACCCGGATCAGACGGAAACAAAGGTTGAGGCTAAGGTTAATTGCGCCGCTGTTCAAGAGCCCAACCGTCTTATGGAAATCATTGAGCAAAATTCGAGCTTAACCACTCTTCATCATGTCTTCGCTTACGTATTACGATTCATCGACAACTGTCGCAACAAGAGCCTGGCGATCGGCCATCATCACAACACACGCTATAAGACCAAAGCAGCCTCAGTCAAATCTACGCTACGACCGCTGTCAGTACAGGAGTTGGATAACGCAAAAGCTGTATGCGTTAAACTGGTACAAACCTCTGTTTTCAGTGAAGCTCTACAAAAGCTTCAAACTGGTAAACGCGTCAATGACCGTTTACGCAGCCTAACACCATTTATCGACGCCCATGGTCTACTCAGGGTGGGCGGTAGACTTGATCATTCGTCTCTGAGTTATGATTCTAAACACCCGCTTCTGTTACCAAAGCGCCATCATTACGTCGACCTCATCTGTGACCATTATCACAAGCTGGCCTTGCATGCTGGACCGCGTACCACTCAAGCCTTGATCAATAGTGAATTTTGGGTCATAGCTCTGCGATCATTACTTCGCCAACGCATCCATGCTTGCATTCGATGCTTCCGCATCCAAACTAAACCACGCCAGCCCATAATGGAACCTTTGCCCTCATCAAGAGTTACCCCGTCTCCACCTTTCTATAGAGTCGGAGTAGATTTCGCTGGACCCTTTGACACAAAGGCCAACCATTTGCGCACCTCCAAGCTATTTAAAGCTTACCTCTGTTTATTTTTATGTATGACCACTAAAGCAGTTCATTTGGAATTGGTGACCGACTTATCTACTGATGCCTTCCTCGCCGCATTACACCGCTTCACCGCTAGACGAGGTCTACCTTCAGAAATTTACTCTGATAACGGCACGAACTTTACTGGCGCTTCTAACCGACTTAACGATGTCTACAAGTTTCTGGACCGCTCTAACTCGCTTATTGAACGCAAGCTAGCTGACCAACGCATCTGTTGGCATTTCAATCCCCCGGCTGCCCCTCACTTTGGAGGACTTTGGGAAGCCGCTGTCAAATCCGCTAAGTTGTTATTGCGACGCACTGTAGGCAACACCACCCTCACCGCTGAAAAGCTATCTACTCTGTTCATCAGGATAGAGGCCATTTTGAACAGTCGTCCTATTTTCGAAGTTTCGCCAGACCCCAACGAAGGAGCTTCCTTTCTCACTCCTGGGCATTTTTTGATTGGCCGTCCGCTGATGTCACTTCTTGAAGAATGTTATACTGAACCTCCGCTTAAATCTCGATGGTCTATGCTCCAACAGATGTCCAACCGCTTCTGGAAAATTTGGTCCACTCAGTATCTACACACTCAGATTCAACGGCACAAGTGGAATAAGGACTCGTCGCCACTCAAGGAAAATCAACTCGTCTTCATAACTGGAGAACACCCAAGCCCCCTCCATTGGCCTATGGGTAGGATCATCAGTCTGCATCCTGGAAAAGACCACGTCTCTAGAGTAGCCACCATCAAGACCGCTCACGGACAGCTGAGGCGACCAGTCAACAAGCTCGTCGGCTTTCCGCTTCATCATTAGTTCTTCACGGCTTTCCGACAGGTTCTTTCTTCGGCGCTCTTGCCCCTTTTGTTTCTTTTAGTTTTCTTCGTTTTCCCTGGCCATTTTTCTCTTCGGCACCCTCGGTTTCCGGTGCTTTATTGGTTCTTCGCCCCCTACCCACCTGGCGGATTAAAAACATTCGTTTTGGTGGGCGGTATGTTCGAGTCAGCGCTCAAAGATTGAACTTGCTTCCTCTGATCTATTATTTAACTCAATCAGCTGTGCCTTGACGATATTGGTCACGTGATTTCTGACCCACTAATCGATATGTGGACCAAGTATTGATTTTTCCTGATGACTTCTCTGAACCCCCCTCCCTTCTTATTCTACGTACTTTTTCCGCTTCAACACACGGCAGAAGTTTTGTGGCTCTCGACTAGGGCAGTCCTGTGTTAAACCGCGCCGCTTAATCCGCATGGGCTTTGTTTCAGACAATTTAAAAGTACCGCATTCGTTCATTAATATGTGCGTAAGGTTCGGACCGCGTTGATGAACATTTTGAACTATATTTTCGCCGTATCGTTAAAGTGTCGCTCGATCACGCCGGTTGTGCAACCTAAGTGCGTAGACTCGCGGCAAGAACTTAAGTGCTTTGTAAGGTAAACTTTTACTTGTTACTCATGACTTAAATTGAGTTTTTTAGTTACGTTACTGCCTTCAAGACTTCCATGCTGCCTCTGATGACCACAGTACTGTGGAAGCTTCAACCTCGCTCCTTCGAACGTTGCTTCACTTCTTACCTAGGGTAAGTGCGTAACTAAGGATTATTTAGAACTTGTATTTTATATTCATGCTAAATTCAGTGTCGTCGTGCTGTTATTTCTAAATGACTAGATTTTGCTTAGAGCAGTTATTAATCTTTCTATGTTAATTGTGATTCACGATTGCGCAACTGCAAGTAACCTGGTAGACAATGCTTTGCCGCTCCGCGTTTCATTTCTAACTTTTAGTCTCTCTACACAGACTAATCAGAGGAAAATATTAAAAGTTAAGACTTCATTCAACACAAACATTAAAGTTTACATGTTATATACATTAACATTTTCAACACACTGAGCAATAACAAAATTAATATTTATTACACTTTTACTATTACTTGCAATTAGACTTGTTGTTAACTAAAAGTTGTTAAATTGTTAACTTACACTTGGAGGAAACATTTTTGTCTTACGACTTCTTCCGAGAAGAAAACGTTTCTTCCGAGGAAGAACTCGTAAGACGAAAACAATTCCTCCAAATGTAAGTAAACAATTTAACAACAAGTCTGGTCGCAAGTAATAGCAAAAGTGTAATAAGAAATAACAACCTGCTCGTCATGAACAGCAACAAGATTTCGATATTTAAAATTAATATGTTTGTAAACATGTATCTTTACCTAGACATTCCCTTTTAATCCTAAATGCATTCTTTCTATGTTTTTTATAAGTATCATCTTGGGTAATACTTGGGTAACCAATGCTTTCCTGATTTCAGTGTCATCATTAAGTTAAGTTATTAATTTATTATTACAAAATCTATCTTTACTTTATATTTTTTACGTATATTGTAATGTCAACCTTTTACATTTAGTTTCTTATGTTGTTGTTTTGATTCTAATTGAGGTTGTTTCATAATTGACAAAATTTAAGCCGTTTTTAGACGTTTCCACAAACTTAAACCTACGGTTTTTTATTTAGAACTTATTTTAAAGTATATTAATGAAGTACTGTAATATATAAAAAATGGTTTCTTTTTAACACATTTTTGTATTCTTGAATACAGTAGTCCATTACGTTCGGTGAATCTTATTAATCACTTGAATAATAGTTTATGATTATCTGAACTTTAAATTTTGTAAATTTGTTAAAAATTACTGAGACAGAACGTTTTCGATCGCTATGTGGTAATCTTCATCAGTGTCTTCTGCTTGAAGATGTTGGGTCAAGCGGTGACGGTTTTAAAGGCAGGTTTTCGATAGTATCAAAGAGTATGTGTGATTTGTATTGTGTTTTGAGTATTTTTGTATGTTACTACATTGAGATAATTTTTTTTTATGCAATTTTCTAAGCAGTATTTAGGTTGAAAATCTAGTGCTTCTTGTTTATAAGATATTCTTGAGTAACATTTCTGAAAATGAAAAAAATCGAGAGTTTATTCCTATTTTATCAAGTGTTGCCTATGTTAAAAATGTGTATTTATTTTGTTTGTGTTTTGATAGGTTCGACTTACCTATATTAACCTTGGGATACACATATTAAGTAATCTTTATACCTTTCCCTTAATTTCTTTTCATTTGGTCAATATAATATTTATTGTGGTTTGTGTATTTGAATTTAAAGAAACCCTTGGTTTTGTTTTTATTGCCTCTGGTTCAATTTGTTTATAATAGTCCATTGTTTTTTGGGTATTTTTAAACTTTGCGTTTCAGATATGTAGAAGAATTGTTTAAGTGGGAGAATGTAATAAGTTATTGTTGTTTATTTTACTTCTCTAAAGATGTAAAAGACGGTTTCCATAGAAAGATGTCAACAGTAGCAGTTCTGGTACATCCCAAGGCCACTTAACATACATATTGGCAAACCATGCTCATCCACAAATTGATAAACTGTGAGGCCTTGTGATATCTGGCAACTTCCTTAACTAAATCAAGTCCGTCCTGTTCCACAAACAATACTGAGTCAAGTTTTCTAACAGTGCAACAAAATTTTAAAAGCAAGGTAATTTTATGTACACTTTTCAACCTAATGACAAATGATGTCACAGCCACCAAGAAAAACCATGCCTGGTGTCCCGGCCCTGTTATACACTGATGGTCTCCTACAAACCAGCAGCAGTAGCAACATTGCTCTAATGAAGTGAATTAATGATGTCCTGCTGAAACTTAAAAAGTGCCTAAAAAATGACCTTCCAATTTTCCTTCCAAAGGAGTTCTCAACATACAAGAACTCAACCTTGGCTAGCAGCGATATTTCGAGATACCTGGGAGTTGTATTGGACCGAAGTATGTCATGGAAACCACACATTGGCCAGTGGGCTATAAAAAGAATAAGATTCTTGAATTTTGTAGTCCATTACATTCAGTGATACAGACCCAATACAAATCACATAAACTATTTCACACAATCGAAAACCAGCCTTTAAAACCGTCATCGTTTAACCCAACAACAACTCCAAGCAGAACATTTACACAATGATGAAGATCGTCATGGGCGATTAAAAACATTATGTCTCAGTAAGTTTTTTACAAATTTACAACAAATTAAAATTCGGATAGTCGTAAAATTATTAAATAAGAACAAAATTACTCAAAACACAAACATACTTGGGGAGCTAACCAAGATGTTCTAAAAGCTGCCTACAAGTCATACATAAGATCGATTCTAGAATGTAGTATTAAAGTGACAGTCACAGGCAATACTTGAAGGAGAAAAACAAGACCACTCCTTCAATGTGGAAATGGCATATTTATTTTTTTAACACCAAATTTATACTAACTGAATGAATTGGAGCTATATTTTAATATAGCAATGTAATAATGTAATATTACTTAGTGAGGCAATTTGATTGACGGCTCTTTCAAAAGATGTAGTTTATTCAGTTATGATCTAAGGTATTTATTTCCCGTGCCCAAGTATACGATTTTAGCAAAAAATATTATACCGGGTGACGCAGAAAGTCATCAGGGATACAAAAAAAAAAATAACAAAAACTCTTGCTCAGAGAAATAAATACCATTTTATCAAATTAAAGTTCGGTAAAAAATTCAGTGTTGAGTAATCAGAAGTACTACATTTGCGTATCAACAGCGCACCGCATATACCAATATATCAACCAGGATAGATTTGGTAGTAATTTTATACAACATTAACTAATTAGACGTTTTCTTCCGCGGAGTAGTACTTCACCACATGATCTCTATTCTAACCTTACATGTGTACATTTGGTTAATCATATAAAATTATAACCAAATCAATCCTGAATAGATACTTCATACGTACATAAAATTAACCTTCCGTGGCAATAACATAAAATAATTATCAATATAGCTTCAGGACATGTTTTTGATTCATTTTATATGTATTGTATTGGGGGTGGGCAGTGAGCATTTTTACCAGCACTATTAACACCACATTATGGAGAAATGTTTGGGGTGTGAGCAAGACTTGTAATAATTTTTTTTGTATCCCTGAGAACTTTCTGCGTCGGCCGGTATAATTTTTTTCTCTAAAATCATAAACGTGGGCACAGGAAATAAATACCAAAATAAGTTATGTCTCCAGTATTGACCATTTCATTTATATAAAAAGTATTAACATTTGTTGATTTCATCTTCGCGTGAACTACTAGTAATCACTAAACACTTTTAAATGTTTTAAACTTGCCTATAGTAGCACTTACTTTGCTTGTTGAGGACGGCCATTTCGGGAGATGTGTCCCTTCGTCAACTAGAGTTGACGAAGGGACACATCTCCCGAAATGGCCGTTCTCAACAAGCAAAGTAAGTGCTACTACATTTAAAAGTGTTTAGTAAAATGTAATAAATACTATAGACAAATGATACATCAATACTGTGTGTGTTTAGTGAGGTTATGTTCTCAACACAATAACTAACACGTCTAAACCAATATTTATTGTTTACTATGATTAAAATAACTTGTTTCACATTTATAATGTATTTTTTAGTGGTATTGGTGAAAAGGAGACAAATCGGAGCAAGTCACGTTGTAATATATTACAAAAATATTATGCTATAAGACTAGTTTTATTCTTGACTTAAGAATGAACACTAAATAATTACCTTTACAGAAGTCATGTTGCAGAGAACCTTAATCTACAAAATATTATAACCAATAGTTAAACGAACACGATAATGCTTCAATTTATCGTCTTTACACTGCACACTGTTTATCCTTTCTGATTTATAAATAAACTTAGAAAAATAACAAATATTACACTATCATTATGACAGTGCAAATCGTACGACTTTAACTTAATACCGCCCTTACGTAAACTGACATCTCTTCCTGCATAAACTACCTTGAGCAACAGTTGCGTCTATACTCCAGAATCATTCAAATATCGGAATAGAAACTAATTTTTTTTTTATCTGTGTACAAAAGTTTTGCAATTATTTACGTTAGGACATGACAATATAAAGATTTACCGAACTTATAAACCATAAAAGCAATAAAACTTTGTTCAAACGATACATTTATATACTAAATATATATATATATATATATATATATATATATATATATATATATATATATATATATATATATATATATATATATATATATCTGTGTGTGTATGTGATAGATTTATATATCAAATTGTATATAACTCTAGCTGCACAATTATAGCGATTATATTACACTGGAATAGTTATGCTTTCTAGGAGTTAGAAATTTATCTAGTAGTATAAGTTAATTAAATATTTCATGTTTTAGATAGTTGCCTTAATTCCAGGTGACAGATTACACATTGCGTGAAAAACATCTGTTACCAACAGTGTTTGGTCGTATGTGTAGTTTGATTTGTGTTCGTTGTTATTGCATTCCCAATTTACCACTTGTGCTGTGATGGGATGGTAATAAGAGTAAGGTTAAACGCGTTGAAATTGTTATCTGTTACGAAATACGCCAAGTTGTTAGGTTATGTGACTATATAGACTGCTGTTTGTTTACAGGATATGTCAATATTGGTTGAATTTTCTTTTTACTATGTATTTATAAGTGATTAACTTACCTTCTGTGTAAGATTGGGAGATTTTTCTCTAGAAATATTACAAAATGCCTCCTACTATACAAACTAATGTTAATCCTGGAGAGCAAAGGCCCCAGAGACCTGGAGATAGGAGGTGAGTGCCATGCAAATACAGTTTTAATGTTTGTTCTGAAATTTCTGTCTAATTCTTTCTGTAGATTTTGAACATTTTAAAGTGACAGATTTCTTGGAATCTTTTTTATTGAAACCTACAGCATTTTAATTCAATAAACCTAATTATATAACTGATGATAACGTTTTAGCAGTATTTGAGAGTGTTTGCTTTATCAGTGTTATATATTATTATAAAGGTCGTTCAAAGGATTAATGCCTAAATGATTGGGTTGATTTCCCATTCCATTGTTGTCCTAACACTTAAACACTATTTACAAGGAAGTTTTTCTATTAACCTAATGACTCTAGAACTGGGGAGAAGACTTACAAAAGTCTTATTTGAGTCCAGCAACAATCTTTTCATAGGGATCTATTATCTGAAAAGGTATTTATTTCCTGTTCCCACGTAATCGATTTTAGCAAACCAATTTATACCGGGCGATGCAGAAAGTCATCCGGAATATGAAAACTTTCACATTCGTCCCAAAAATTACAAATTTTGGAAAATAGAAATTCCTCCTCTCCTATAAAACGTTACAAACCTAAAACGTTACGAATTCAACATTTTGGCTTTATTTTTTTTAATGTAGTAACTCGCAAAATGCCCCAAAATGTAATTAAACTTGTTGGTGACTTACAAAAAATTAATTTGAAAAAAATTGACTTCAACACTGTTTTGCACTGTAAGTTCTATTGTTTTTAGGCCAAAAGTTAGAGATGAAAGGTGTGTAACTGTTCAATATCTTCTGCTTTGTAATAGGGTCTGTAAGTGTTTGTTTCATCCTTTTGAGTAATTGTGCGACATTATCACACACAAAAATAAAATGTTGCTGTGAGTTTTATAATTCTATAGGGTTTGTGTCCTGGGTGAAACGAGGTGATAATAGTGGTTTTTTTAATGTTGTTTTTTATGTAATTTTTGGGAGTCAACAGTAAATTTAATTTCATTGCCAAGGCATTTGGGAGTTATTACATCCAAAAAATAAATTCAAAACAAATTAGTAACGCTGTATGTGTGCTATGGCGAGGGAGATTTCTATTTTCTATGTAATAAATAATTGATAGCATCATGAAACAGCTCTATTACTTTGCACTTTACTACACCTAAGTTTTGCAACCAAATTGTACACTATGTCAATACAATAATTGTGTTTAGAGGGTATTTTTACTTATGTATCACAATTTTGCTCAAATTATGTTTCACACATTATATATATATTAAAACAACATAGGTTATTCAAATACAAGAATATTTATTAATTTATATTCAAAGCTTTTCGTTGGTAAACAGTACCAACATCATCAGGAATGAAAATTACAATAATGTAAAATGTTGTTTTAAATTATTAAACAAGATAACGTATTTTATATTTATATATTTGTATATATATTTAGAATAAACTTGAATGATAATATACCAATCACTACTATCATTTATCTCCATATTATTTGAAATGCTATCTCTAAAGGTGTTAAAACCCACATTAAAATCCAAAGATTTATCTCAGATCTCTAACTTGCTTAATTAGGTCTATGTAATTACAAAATACTAAAAACAAAAAGTTTGTGTTATTGGTTCAATTTGTTGTTGATTAGAGACTGCATTAAAACAGGTAATTTTAAAACATTTCGATATTGTGTCTGAGCTCACATCTATCATCCACAATTTTGACAAATCCTTATGTATGTAATCTTAAAATTACAAAGTGAACTCTTGTGCTATCATCAGTTGATCGTAATTGATTTTTTATGCATGGGTGTATTGTAATATACTTCTATTTTCTTATATAAATTTCATTGTCTCATAAATAAAATAAATATTCAAAGAAAGAGATAATGTGTAGAATATTCAGTTTTGTCTTATTTATATAAAATAATTTTTATTTAAAAACATTAGTTTGGAATAAAATTAATTTATTTTTGTTAATGAACGGTACGAATATAACTTTAATTGTTTTAGATCAGAGCTTGTGTGCCGAGTCAAATATTGCAATACTCTTCCAGATCTTCCATTTGATCCCAAGTTTATAACGTATCCATTTGAATCAACACGGTAAGTTTGGAGTCATTATATAAATTTAAACTCATTGCAACTAATAAAAGCTAATTTATTAATGGCAGGTGGAGTGAATCTTAAAAAATTGTAATTCAACATTTGAGTATCAGAGAAGGAAGGGGGGACCAAATTTCGATTTTTTTCAATTTAAGAATTTTATTGGATGTAATATTGACGAACCTTTTATTGATTGCTACGAGCCTTTATATAGGAATTAGAATTTTTGTCTTGATTCTCCTGGGCTTTTCTTTTGGGATGATTGAGATTTGGTTTCAACATCATAACCATATGTCCATGATTGGTCACCAGTTATGAAATTTTTGATCAAATTAGGACTATGCTATTCAACTGCTTCTGAACCGATGCTCATGTGATGGTTCTTGTTATCAAAATTAATCAGTTTCAGAACCAACTTCACGTCTCCTGCATAAAACATCTGAAAAATTGAATGGCACAAGCCAACTGATATGTCAACATTCCCTGGAAACATCACTCATAGTGATTCGATGATGTTCCAAAACCATTTCCTTCACTGCTTCAACGATTTCATCCGTTGTTTACATGCTGGGGCGTCCAGAGCAAGGTTTATCATTGGCATATTCTCAGTCACTTTGGAAGAACTTTTGACACTTATAAATATTTTGTTTTACTCAGAGCAGACTCACTGTATGTCACTGTCAACATTTCAAATGTTATTAACATAGCTTACAAAAACACAGAAAACATAATAAAATAAACCAACTGGAAAAAATATGTCCCACACTTATCAACGGAATATACAAAGTCCAATGTCCAGACTGTAATAAAATATACATAGGCCAAACAAAAAAGAAATTAAAAGACAGATATCAAGAACACCTCAAATCACACATACTATTTGATACTATCGAAAACCGTCACCGCTTGACCCAACATCTCCAAGCAGAAGACACTGATGAAGATCGGCACATTGCGATCGAAAACGTTCTGTCTCAGTAAGTTTTAACAAATTTACTCAATTTAAAGTTCGGATAGTCATAAACTATTGTTTAAATGATTAATAAGATTCACCGAACGTAATAAACTACAAAATTCAAGAATATATTTTTTTTGAACTGTGTATTTCCTGATTGCTAAAGAGTGTTAATCAAGATAATTATAACTTTGCACACAAATATAATTCATAAGTTTGATTTACTAAATTACATTTTAATATCCATTGTATACAAAAATAATATGTCTGTTTTTAGGTTTATCCAGTACAATCCAACTTCACTGGAACGGAACTATAAGTATGAAGTATTAACAGAACATGATTTGGGTGTAACAATTGATTTGATAAATAGGGACACATACGCTACAGATTACAACAATTATCATTTAGATCCTGCAGATGAAAAACTATTAGAAGAAGATATTCTTACACAACAAGACTCTAAAAGGTAAGTTTGTTAATAGAATAAAGATATTTTCAGTTCCAAACTGAAAAATAATCTTGATTACAGGTAAAAAAGCCTTTAAGCTGTGCCTGCTATGTATATAGTATGAAGTGATCAACCAGTATTTAGGCATTGCTTCTCAAAATAGTCGAGTTAGCAAAAACCTCGAAGTTATTCAATTGGGTGAAGATAAAAATAGGTTATAAAGAAAAAGTTAAAATGTTGACTGGTGATGGCATCTAAAGAGATGCGTGCTTTAGCAACTGTTGATCCATATGCAAGCCATGCTTTTACATTATCACCATGAGAGGGTGAATTCTCTGTGTCAGTATCTAGTCTATTTCTCTGTCTCCATAGTGGGTTTCCAACCATTAGAATAACCTTTGGGGTTTTTATAAATTGTGTAGTGTATAAATCAATTTCAAAAACATAATTTTACAAATTTTTAGTACAAAACTAATAAGTAAATATTATATTTAATTATATAACCTAATTATGTTGCAATGACAGTTTGAAGTTACTGTCAACAGTAGTAACATTTTTGTTTTGCTTGTGGCACTATTTGTCGATTTGCAGCAACCGTTGTTAAAAATAGACTTCATTAACAAATGAGCACTGCCAGAAACTTCTTCTTCATCCTTATTAGGGACAATAGAAGGATAAATGCTTTGCTCATTGACAGAAATTGCTTGGATAAACTGTTGTCCAACCACCGCTCCTAAGGTCAGGTGTGTCGCATCACTGCTTCAGTTGTTACCTACCACCACTCCTAAGGTAATGTGTGACTCATTGCTGCTTTAGGAATTGTCCAACCACCACTCCTTAAGCCAGGTGTGTTGCATCACTGCTTCAGTTGTTACCTACCACCGCTCCTAAGGTAATGTGTGACTCATTGCTGCTTCAGGAATTGTCCAACCACCACTCCTTAAGCCAGGTGTGATGCATCACTGCTTTATTTATTGTGTTAAAGTCGAAGGCTGACCTGTAGAAGTATTGATGGCCCAGTATAATGACCTTATGCAACATTCATCAGCAGTAAGACTACTGAGAAGAAGAGTGACAAAATATAAGCAATTCTGTCCTCATTTGTTATCTTTGATAAACAAAAGAATCCCCAGGAATAAAAGCCAAAAAATTTACATCCTAAAGATTTTAAAAATGACTAAGAAATTCTTTGATATTAAGAAAAATCAAAGTGGGAGACTTTTAAATCATCTTTATTAATTCTTTAGCTTAAATTAATTCTCTGGTTTTATTAAAGAAGTAAATATATGATACGATAAAGCCTACAACAAAGCAATAAGAGCCAATTATTTTAAATCTCTAGAGAATATGAATCCAAGAAATACAGTTCTTAATGAATCAACAAATTCAGTCTAATAAGAGATCTTTGAGGTACCATAATAAATTCTGTGACATTCATAAAACAAATATTAACAAGAGATTTACATAAGAGTTTAAAATTGAAAAACTGCTAGAGAAGCATTGAATAAACTTAAAAACAGGAAGTAACCTGGACAAGAAAAATATTACAATAAAAATATTGGAAAACCCCCAATAATAACCTAATTACAAGTCTCCTTAGATTACATCCTTTATGTAAATTTCGATGATCATGTCATCATTAACATCAGAGAGTTTTATTACAAAATTACAATCTGGAATATTATAAATTACAAACTATACTGACATTTTAGTTTAAGCAAGGTCAGTCTAGTTTATTGTATTCTAGATTGTAATTTTCTAATAAGACTGATGATAATGACATAGTCATTGAAATATACGTAAGGGTTTAATCTTAAGTAATTTGTAAATTAGTTATGTTGGGGTATTGGGTTGTTTCTAATATTTGAATTGTAATCACTGTGCTTGTGTTATTGTATAAATAAAAAACGTATTCATAATTCCTTAAATAACTGAATTTTTCAGAATTAAAGATACCCTTCGGTGACCATAAAATAAATAATTATGTTATTTGTCTGAACCTCTTAATACAAGAATTAATTTGCCCACTTCCCTCTGGCATGGCTATTACAGTTTCTGAATTAAACTGAAGTAAACCTGCAAAAACAATATCTTATTATAGGCCAATTTCATGGAGTTCATACTAGCTAAATTTCAGAAAAGGATTATTTCACTAAACTAGTGCTTGCAGAAAGAAGGCCTGATAGGTTACAGAGTTCGCTAATAGTGTATTTACACTTAAGACATAAAACTGTCACGTTGTTACCAGCGCTTTTACTCTGTTCAGTACTCTACAAAACATCATCCTTATCATTCCTAACCAAACCTTTTATATCGACACAGCGTTTTGTACAGTAATTTTTCTTTCAAGAAGGTTCTCAAACAATCTAGCTACTATGTCTGCTCAAGCGTGCCTTGATCCTTCCAGTAATTTGTTTCAGCTACTTCCAGAAGGCTCTAATATTATGAGGAGTGTGTTATGTCCGCTCAAGTATGAAAGGACTTTCACTCGTCAAGCCGTATTCCATGTCACAGGCAGTACACTTTGAGAAGTGATTGTCACTCAAAAAAATGATTTTAATTTTAGGGAGACAACTTCACGATTTTCCACATTTATATTGCAAAATACAGTAGAGTCTCGATAATTTGAGGTAAATGAGACTGAGACTCCCTTGGATTACAGAAAAATCAGATTACACAGAAATACGCTCCTGTTCATTAGAAAAAATAGGAGTGTTAATAAACCCTAATACAGTTATATAAATAAGAATGCACCAAATAAGTTTATAGAACTTTATATGAACATTTACTGTAAGCCTGATTCATTTCTTTTGCATATTGTATTGATATACAGCTAATGCCAGCTTATAAAATTTTACCTATATATGGCACTTGACACAACACAGTTTGATTCCTGTTTCTCAGTCATTGCTTTATAACATTTCTTGTTTTCCAAGGTCATAATAACAGGTAAAAATAGGTAGCAAAGTGGTGGTAACTGGATGGGTAGTGATGTAATAAATTGTAAGTTAGATTACATTAAGGAATTATAAAATAATAAACCTCTCATAGTTCTAAGAGACAAGAATATTGTGAGCAATGTCCTTTCCTGGAAGTAGGCTTGTCCTCAGCTGGGGTCAATCCATAAATTAGTTATAGATTGTTTCAAACTTACAAATCTTAATAAGTACATAATACCTTTATTTAATAATTGAAAGGGATATATTTTTGTACTAGTTTCAACCTATATTTTTAAAGCAAAGACATAAATATTCAAGTGTGAAATAATTATCACAGTTTAAGTAATTGATTTAGAGATTTTTACTGGTTTCAATTGTTCATATTATTATACAGATCTAGACATCATGCTCAAAGCGTATCTTGGTTACGTAGAACTGAATATATTTCAACAGAACAGACAAGATTTCAGCCCCAAACTATGGACAAGGTGGAGGCCAAAGTCGGTTTTAGTATCAAGAAGAACTTCAAGGTAATACTGTATTTTAAAGTTTTATTGACAAATTATTTACTGCTGTTTTTATGAGAAAAGCGTTATTATAAATTTAATTACGTTTTTAACCTAGAGTATCTCTAACCCATTGAAGTGCCATTTATTTCAGTTATATCTGGACTTCAGATACATTAGTTTCAGCATTGGTTTTGGCTGAAAATTCTCTACAAAATCATAGTGAATAATAGATCTAATACAAATATATTTAAAACTTGTTCTTCAATAATTATGTGTATAGTTCAAAACTATGAATAACAAAATGTGTTTTTAATAAAAGTATTACAAAATAAAACAGAAAGTTATTCCTTTTATTTGTATTATTCTATTTTGCCAGTGAAATTTTATCTTAAAATATAAATTTTTTTTGTGGAAACAAGGTTTAATGCAAATATCTACTATAATTACAAAGAAATAAATTAAGATGTAAAATACTTTTTTGCCAGACCTAATTATCCATGACTGTACTTAAGACCCAAGTGCCAGCTTATTAAATTTGACCTATACCATCAATATAAATCCATCATAATGGGATTATTTCAGGCTCTAAAAAATTTGTTTACAAAGGGGTTGAAAAACTAATCCCCATCTATACAAAATGTATTGATGTTTAGTGAAGCCTGTGTGGAAAAACAGGTTATATGCTATCATAAAGCCCCACGTATGTTTTTCTCAATTAAAAAAATATTTTATGTTTTTAACAAGCCTGGTATCTTTACCTTTCGAAAATGCCTAATGGTACAGGCTGTCAAAGTTTTGTAAGCGTAGTTCGCGCATGTAGGAGAAGTGAGTGGGGAGTACGGCCGACTGTAGAAGGGATGACTCACGTTAGACATTTACGTTTGCGCATGCGTGCTTTGGCTCGTTCTACTCCAGCTGACGTAAAGAAAGGAGAAATACAACTTCTCATAGTTTCCCGCATTCATGTCGTTGTGATAATCTCCTGTTTTCTAGCCTGTTCTAAAAACCAAAAGGGCATTTTCCATACTTCCTGTTTCACTGCTAGCGTGGACTATGATTAGTCTTGATCCCTTTGAAATATTTTTTTTGTAGCCGTTAACAGATTCATCAGTCCATGCTAAATTCGTGGTATTCGTCGAATGAATATAAGACTCATCTGAAAATATTATTGGCCTATTTTCCGCTCTATACTGCCTAATTTTATTTAAATAGCATACTCTTTTAAAGCGTATGTCATGTTTTTCGATCTTAACCCTTCTTTTATTTTCAGTTTTTTTCCATTTAAATCCCATGTATCTTAAAATTTTGCTTAAAGTTTCATGAGTGAAATTAAATTCTAATTCCGGATATTTAAGCTTTAAAACTTTTAGCACATTCTTCAATGTTGGAAGCGCGTGATGAGTCGTACGAAAATTAAGAACTATTTTTCGTAATGCACATTTTTTAAAATCATCGATGTTGACTTTTTTAATTTTTCTTGTACGTATTTTACCTGGTGTACTGAATGTTTCGTTTTCTCCTAGTCGTTCTTCCTCCGTCAATAATTTCCTAAATGTATGAACAGATATTCCACAAAGTTTAGCTACGCGGTCTTGAATTACCGAGCAAGACATGTTGGGATTTTCAGAATATATGTTTTTAAATACATTAATAATAATGCATTTAGTTTGGCTTCTGAGCGCCACTCCTTTGCCGAACAGACTTGTTGTCTGCGGTTGAGGCATATTTAGTATTGAAAAATACTGTTTTGGTCGATACACTAAAGACATAAACACTGTCACACAAACTAAAGCGATAACGGTACTATTTGCTGTGTTGTGCATTCCAATGAGTCAGCTGTAAAAGCCCCTCCCCTACCGCACTACCCACCCTACTCTTTCTCCCCACCATCGTATCTTTACCAAATCCGTCTCTGCGCATCACGCTAACATAACTTTGATGGCCTGTACTCATGTTGCAGATAACCAAACTTTACTATTAAGTAGATAAATATACTGGACATTAAAAGTATTTGCATACTTAGAAATAAAACTCACAATAATATTATATTAGAGTTTCATTACAATTCACACACATTTTTATTTCCATTATGAAGGATGAAACACTGTATATGGATCGTGACAGCCAGATAAAAGCAATTGAGAAAACATTTAAAGACTCTAAATCATCAATTGAAAAACACTATAGCAAACCTAATGTTGTAGCAGTTGAAGTACAAGATATTTTTCCGGACTTCAAGGTAAGTCTTAGCATTTATTAAAATGTTATTGCTATTATTTATGGAATAGTTTTTTCTGAAAAATCTTGTTATTTATGTATTTAGTAATTCTGTCTGTTTTTTTTTCATTTTATCCAATAATTTTAAAATGTTCTTGTTTATTGAATAAATTATCAAAAAAAAATTATTCTCTAGTCATATAGTTAAGAACATGTGACATTCTTATTTTGCAACTAAAGGTGATATGCATTTATATTTAACTATAAATAATAATTGTGCAAATAAGTGAATAATTTTGAACTTACTTAGTTCAATAATATTATAATAACAATCATTTTTGTTAATAACGATTGTTTCATTTACGAAGCAGACACTACTCGTAAATGAAACGTAGTGTGTCAGATTTATAAATGAAATAATTGTTTCGAAACGGGTTAACAAATAAGTTCAAAAGTATTCACTTGGTTACACAATAATTACTTTTAGTTCAATCAGTATATTCAAGATGATTACAATAATCAACTTTAATTTATATGAGGTGTGTTCAAAAAATACCCAGAATTTTCGTTTTTTTTGAAAAAAATATTTATTCATCTACATCGATATTGTCCCCTTCAAAGTAGTCCCCACTAGATATTATGTACTTATGCCAGCGCTTTTTCCAATTCGCAAAACACTTCTAGAACTCGATGTTTGGGATAGCTTTCAGCGATGCACTTTTAATGTCATCTATGCTTGTGAAACGACAACCCTTTAAGGTTTTTTTTATTTTTGGAAAAAGTCACAACGGGCCATGTCTGGCGAATATGGAGGTCGGGGCATCATTGCAGTATTATTTTTTGCCAAAAAATCACAAACCAGCAACGATGTGAGAGCCTTATCGTGATGCAAAAGCCATGAATTGTTTTGCCAACAAATCCGCATGTTTTTTTTGCACTGCTTCACGCAAACGGCGTTGAACTTATAGATGATAGTACCTTGATCGTTTGACCTTGTGGCAAGGGTTCATGATGCAATATATGATTAAAATAAAAGAACACAGTAAGCATATCCTTGACGTTCGACTGCACTTGCCGAGCCTTTTTCGGTCTTGGAGAGCCAGAATGCTTCCACTGGGACGATTGAGCCTTCGTTTCGACATCATATCCGTAAACCCATGTTTTGTTGCCTAATATATATATATATACCCACTACTTTTCCAGGCAGAGATTCCACCCCGAGACCGCCGAGGCATTACTTCGAGGTGGTGCCTTTTATCTAGTGACCTCTATCATGGATCTAACCATCCCTCTTCTTTTCTACAGTGTTTTCTACAGTCCTCCAATTGTCTTCAGATGCAAGCATTATCAGCACGATATTCTCTGGGGAGAGACCCGCGGCACATGCCATCAACCAGCTCCTCTGGTCTGCGAATATGCCACACTCAAAAAATGTGTGTCTTGCGTCATCAATACAGTCGTTACACACCCAGCAGTACTTTGATAAGACTTTTCCCATCCTATAAAGATATGCATGGAAATAGCCGTGGCCTCTCAGAAATTGTGTCATGAAAAAACTAACTTCTCCATGTTTGCGTTCTGTCCACTCCTTCACGTTGTTAATCAGGATGAACGTCCATCTCCCTGTTGGTTCAGTATTCCATCGCTGCTGCCACTCAGCCATGGTCGCCTGATATATTATGTTTCAGTAATTCTGCTTCATCGCTGACTTCATCTAGTGATTCTTGAGCAACTTCTATTTGCCACTGTTTTTGTTCAAAATTTAACAATTTTGGGACAAATTTTGCTGCCACACATTTCATTCTCAAAATATTCGCAAAAATGTCATGGCATGAGGCAATCGATATGCCAACATCATCAGCGACTTCTCTGATTTTGACTCAGCGATCATAACCATTGCTTCCACTTTTTCCACGTTCTCATCGGTTGTTGATGTGCTGGGGCGTTCATCATTGTCAACGTCTTCGCGACCATCTTGAAAACGCTTATACCACTCGTAAATACTTGTTTTTTTCATAGCAGACTCACCATAGGCCTTTGTTAACATTTTGCACACTTTGTTACCCTTTATTTCATTTTTTACGCAAAACTTAATACAAATTCTTTGATCCATTTTTTTTTAACAATCAAAAATCGCCGAGCTCATGAAAACACGCCTAACCTTAGCGCAGCTGCCACAGATGAAGTAAACAGTGAGTATAGCTGAAAATTGTCATACTTCGTGGGCATGTATACCAACACAATAAAAAAAAAATTTGACAATTGGAATCTCCAAAAGCGCAAAATTTAAACATTCCTGGTATTTTTTTAACACACCTCGTATTTCCCTAAAAAACAAATCAACATTTTTATTTTGATAATTTATTTTTTACTAAGATTACATTTTTACAGATCAGGACAGTTCAGTATTTTTTAGTAAATGAACTATAATAATGTGGAGTAACACTTTAAGAAAATATTTACTCTTTATAAATTAGTAGTTAGAAGTGTTTCTAAAGTGCAGTAGAGTCTCGATAATTCGAGTTGAATGGGACCAAGACCCCCCCCCCTCGGATTACACGGAAATAAGTTCCTGTGCATTAGGACTTCTAATGAACCCTAAAACAGTAAAACATCTCATATCCAGATCAATGTAATGACAGCCTGATCCGAATTTTCTTAATAGTGGGAATAAAGACCAGTCCAGCTAATCTTGGGTCTCGGCATTGTTTGATTGATTTGTTTGCTTCAAGAGAGTTTATTTTCTGATTTGTAATAAACAAGACTAGATATTTGCGCTTTTCAAGGGATATTTGTCGACTGTTGAAACTTACAGTGTAAATAAAGAAAGATATTGATAGCCCATTGACTCGGAAAATTGGGACTTGGATTTTCATGACTCTACTGTACTGTATACTTCAGTAGATACAGTAGTACAATATATGGGGGATAAGATTTTAGTTTTCTTTTGAATATTAATTAATTTTTTTCTTATGTCCTCCTCCTATCACAGCATTTAAAAGCATTGGAAAATGTTAAAGCATTTGTAGTAATTTTTATGTTATACAGTAAGGCATTGATAATCTAGATTATATGGCATTGAAACTCTCAGTAATTTTTTGAATTTTCTACAAGAAGTTATAAAAGACTGACACAAATCTTCAACATAAAAAACTTTCTGAAAATATTTTTTAAATTATTTACAGTAGTGGATTGAATTAGTTAAACCTTTTATGTACTTAAATTTTTGTTTTTTTTTTAATTACAGAAAAATACTTCTGTTTACATTTATTCGCTTTAACTAAAGAATGGATTTTGTTTGGTTCTTGATGCTAGCAACATGTAAAAGAGCTTAGTTGTTTATCCTGGTCTGGTTGTGAACTAATTACATTGTTATTGTAAAAAGTATTTAATTTTGCTATAATAATTTCCCAGTTTACTGAATATATGTGATTATACATAGTACCATGATTATTCTTATAGTAATTATTATTTGTAATTGTATAATTGTAACATACAAACAAAATATTAAAAGTTGTTCCTCAAAATGGTTAAACACATTGTGCACTTGAAACATTGAACATACAGGAAATGGAAATTTCTTATTATGTATACAATTCAATTTTAAGTATTTATACTATATGTTATATAAAATATCATTAACAATATTATGTTAAATATGGAATCATGTTAATCTCTACACCAAAACAAAATTATATTTTACATGAATACTTAGCAGGCCAAAATTTTTTACTCGAACAATAAAGCAACAACAAAGAGTTAAATAAAAAAAATAAAACAACAAAATTGTATTTGACGTTTTACTTTTTTAAATTTTGGAAATAAGTTGGCTCAAAACTTTACCAAATCCTCTATTTTGTATTGTATTGTTGTACAGGACAAAGATATTTAAGTTTTCAATTTTGTGATTTTATAAAGTTACATGTCTATAAAAAGGTGGTGTTTAGAATCAACTTATACAAAGAGCCCTTCTCTATTGAAAGTATTGAATTAAAAATTTTTTTATTTAAAGTGTTATATTGATGTTTTTGAACATTTTTACAGTTATGGAAATATCCGTGTGCACAAGTTATATTTGATTCAGACCCTGCACCAGTAGGGCGTTCTGTTCCTGCACAGATTGAAGAAATGTCACAAGCCATGATACGGTTAGATTATTTTTAATTCATAAAAATATTTATCATGCATGTATTCAGAGATTATGTAATCTCTCATCTTAACAAAATAGATTAAATTAAAATATAATATATTAAACCTTAAGTGTTGTATGAAAAGTAACTTAAAGTTATAAATACAGTTGTGCATCGGTATCCGCGGTATGCATTCGGGCTGAGAATCAAAGAATATTTGATGTTCAACCTTTCATAAACGCTCATGTCTGAGTCAGTTTTTTTTTTTTTTTTTGTATACAGTACCGTATTATTTACATAGTAGCCTATAGCATTTCGTTGTTGATGATGTGTCATTAGATTCTTCTGAAATCTCTTTAGTCTGATTCTAGCTGTTACAGTAGCCCATTCGGTGTACAAAGTTTAAAAGAAAAAATAGCGGATTACAACCCACTTATGGAACGCGGAAAAGTTACCAGAATGATTACGGATGCCATGCAACTTCTTCAGAAATTCTTCAGCGAAATGAAAAGAAAAAGAAAACAACCCCTATCCCAATCTCCAAGTAGAAAAAAAGTGCCAACTATCGATTCATCTGTCCTATTAACATAGTCATCATCACTAAACGTAATATACCGGTTTTTTTCGAACACCGAGTCTTTTTTAACTTTGGGAAAATGTTTCTGACTAAAAATTTCTTGCTCTTAACTTCAACTTGAAACTTCTTTTCTTGTTTAGTGATATTTTATAACATGTAAATTGTGAAGTGTACTATTCATATATACTCTCTATTTAGTAAGTATACAAAGTCAAATTTACCATACTGTTTGATAACGTACGTATGTTGTTAGTAGCTAAAAGGGAATGGAGTTCTTTCTGTACACTACGTGATTGTAAGTACAAACACTAATTACAATAGGCCTACTGTATATAACAATACTTACATACTGTACTGTAATATTTTAAACATTATACAGTACATTAAAATATTTAATGTACAGTATATATGTGTTTAACGCTGATAACACGCCTTGTCCTTATTATCCATGGTTTCACCTTACCGCGGTAATTTTAGACCCCATTACTCGCTGATATGGATGCACAACTGTAGTAATTAACTAAAATACTGATTACTACAAACTGTTATATATATATATATATATATATATATATATATATATATATATATATATATATAGATTTTTTGGACTAGGAGACTGACAGACTTACCTTGGTAAGAGTCCACACTGTAGTCTTGAAATAGAAACACATAAAAGCACTTAAACAATGATATATTTCAACCACACAGTGGTCTTTATCAATCGAAGAGAAAACACAAAAAGAAATATGAGAGAATGAAATAAAATAAATATAAGTTGTAATCACAGATTGTGTAGAGTAGAAATCAGATGACACAGATGCACAGATTAAAGATATATATATATATATATATATATAAATTGTTTCCATGAGCATATGAGTGATTATAGTTTATATAAGTCTGTCAGAGGAAAAGAGATAAGGCTATTGGGAAAAAAAAAATGGATTTATCTGATGTTGAGGTTAGGGGATTCTCTGGACTTGGTATACCACTGGTATGATAGTTCCCACCTTCTCAGTTCTGAGGGATTGCAATCAGGGGGGAGTGATTTAATTATTTTTGTGGTATAGCAGTCATCAAAAGTTGCGATGTTGTGACTCGCAGCATGTTGAGCTGTTGGTCTATCCATATTCATAATTTTAACATCATGTCTGTGGCCATTCATTCTGATATTCAGACCATCCGTGGTCAGGCCTATGTACTGTGCTGAGCAAAGTTTACATTGTAGCTGGTATATGACATTTTTCGATGTACAATTATGATGACCCTGTATTTTGAAGACCATTTTTGTTGTTTGGCTGTTGAAACTATTTGCTGAGGGGTGTATTGGACACGTCTTGCATCTAGGTCTATTGCATGGGAAGGAGCCATGAGGAAGTTTGTGTGGTTTCTCTGCATCAGGGTCTGGTAGTTTAGGATGTACTAGGATGTTTTTCAAGTTGGGAGGTTGCTTGTACCAAATTTGCGGTGGATCGGTGAAAAGATTTTTGGTGTGGACGGAAGCTTGAAGAATTTTGAAGCCATCTCTCAATATCTTGTTGAGTTTATGTAGACCAGGATGGTAGTCTGTTATTAAAGACAGTTTATTTTGTTCTGTTTGTGGTTTGGGGCGAACCGAGGATTGTGCTGAATGAATTTGGTCAGGTTCACCAGGTTCATCCTCGAGAAGAACAACTTTCAGTTTGAGGGAAGGAACTACCTTCAAATAAAGGGAACAGCAATGGGCACCAGAATGGCACCATCGTACGCAAATCTGTACATGGGATTGTTGGAAGAAAGTTTTCTAAAGACACAAACACACCAGCCATTATGTTGGTATAGATATATAGATGACATCTTCCTAATTTGGACACAGGGTGCTTCAACACTTGAGGCATTTTTAGACAGCCTGACACAATTCTCCACACTTCAATTTACCTGGGAGAAATCTACATCAGCCATCACCTTTTTGGATGTAGAGGTAACACTCCAGGATGGAAATATCAACACAGGAATTCACATCAAATCGACAAACCACCTACAATATCTCCATTTCGACAGCAACCACCCAATAAACATAAAACGATCCATTCCATACAGTCAAGCAATCAGGGGTAAGAGAATCTGTTCGAATGATAGGGAATTGGAAGATTTTAATAGAAAGATATCAACAGCCTTCCAGAGAAGAGGATACCCAAAAAGACTCATTGAAAACCAAATTCATTCAGCACAATCCTCGGTTCGCCCCAAACCACAAACAGAACAAAATAAACTGTCTTTAATAACAGACTACCATCCTGGTCTACATAAACTCAACAAGATATTGAGAGATGGCTTCAAAATTCTTCAAGCTTCCGTCCACACCAAAAATCTTTTCACCGATCCACCGCAAATTTGGTACAAGCAACCTCCCAACTTGAAAAACATCCTAGTACATCCTAAACTACCAGACCCTGATGCAGAGAAACCACACAAACTTCCTCATGGCTCCTTCCCATGCAATAGACCTAGATGCAAGACGTGTCCAATACACCCCTCAGCAAATAGTTTCAACAGCCAAACAACAAAAATGGTCTTCAAAATACAGGGTCATCATAATTGTACATCGAAAAATGTCATATACCAGCTACAATGTAAACTTTGCTCAGCACAGTACATAGGCCTGACCACGGATGGTCTGAATATCAGAATGAATGGCCACAGACATGATGTTAAAATTATGAATATGGATAGACCAACAGCTCAACATGCTGCGAGTCACAACATCGCAACTTTTGATGACTGCTATACCACAAAAATAATTAAATCACTCCCCCCTGATTGCAATCCCTCAGAACTGAGAAGGTGGGAACTATCATACCAGTGGTATACCAAGTCCAGAGAATCCCCTAACCTCAACATCAGATAAATCCATTTTTTTTTTTTTTTTCTCAATAGCCTTATCTCTTTTCCTCTGACAGACTTATATAAACTATAATCACTCATATGCTCATGGAAACAATTTATATATATATATATATATATATATATATATATATATATATCTTTAATCTGTGCATCTGTGTCATCTGATTTCTACTCTACACAATCTGTGATTACAACTTATATTTATTTTATTTCATTCTCTCATATTTCTTTTTGTGTTTTCTCTTCGATTGATAAAGACCACTGTGTGGTTGAAATATATCATTGTTTAAGTGCTTTTATGTGTTTCTATTTCAAGACTACAGTGTGGACTCTTACCAAGGTAAGTCTGTCAGTCTCCTAGTCCAAAAAATCTAAATAATCTTTACCAACCAAAACTAACCTAAAAAATATATATATATATATATATATATATATATATATATATATATAGATTTTTTGGACTAGGAGACTGACAGACTTACCTTGGTAAGAGTCCACTCTGTAGTCTTGAAATAAAAACACATAAAAGCACTTAAACAATGATATATTTCAACCACACAGTGGTCTTTGTCAATCGAAGAGAAAACACAAAAAGAAATATGAGAGAATGAAATAATTGTAATCAGAGATTGTGTAGAGTAGAAATCAGATGTCACAGATGCACAGATTAAAGATATATATATTGTTTCCATGAACACATGAGTGATTATAGTTTATATAAGTCTGTCAGGGGAAAAGAGATAAGGCTATTTGGATAACAAAAAAAAAAAAAAAAAAAAAAAAAAAAAAAAAAAATTAATGGATTTATCTGATGTTGAGGTTAGGAGATTCTCTGGACTTGGTATACCACTGGTATGATAGTTCCCATCTTCTCAGTTCTGAGGGATTGCAATCAGGGGGGAGTGATTTAATTATTTTTGTGGTATAGCAGTCATCAAAAGATGTGATGTTGTGACTTGCAGCATGTTGAGATGTTGGCCTATCCATATTCATAATTTTAACATCATGTCTGTGGCCATTCATTCTGATATTCAGACCATCCGTGGTCAGGCCTATGTACTGTGACAAGCAAAATTTACATTGTAGCTGGTATATGACATTTTTCGATGTACAATTATGATGACCCTGTATTTTGAAGACCATTTTTGTTGTTTGGCTGTTGAAGCTATTTGCTAGAAGAGAGGCTAAGTTCTCTCTTCAAGATACCAATACCCTGTGGACAACTCCCTAAACTGCCAACCCAATCATTATTGCTAAATAACAAAAATAATAATAAAAACAGTCCTGATGTAGGAAATAACCCTTCACCAATAACAGTTGCCGTGCATAACATTTCCAACCACACACTCTCGGAACATGAACTACAAGTAATTTCTAAAGGCCTGTCATTCACATCAGCTAAGGAAATAGACTAGTTCAAGTTAGGAAAAGATGTTTTCAGCTTTGCCAGAAAACTTAGGATAAAAAATTATATAGCTCAGACACCAACTTTCAAAGCGGATACAAACATAGACGTATGTCTTGCAAAATTCAAACCACCCTCCAACTGGGATCCACCACCACTACCACCTGATCACAGTATTGAACTTTGCATTAACTTTATCATGCAAAGCATCACCGATATAAATTTCACTAAAAATCTGAAGACTAAACCTAACCTTACCAAATTAGAAAAAGCGGCAATATTTTCGTTAAAAAACAATAGAGATATTATGATTCTTCCAGCAGATAAAGGTTCAACCACTGTTATTATGAATAAAGAAGACTACATCAAAGAAGCAAATAAGCAACTGTCAGACAGCACAACATACAAAATACTTACAGATAACCCTACTACAGAACTCAACAATTTACTCTCGGAACTACTCAATATACAGCTCCTGAACAAAATATTTCGGAATCATCTCTAAAATTATTATATAATGAAAACCCCTCTACTCCTCAATTCTATATATTACCAAAGATCCACTTAAACATAATCCCTCCACCTGTTAGACCAATAATGCTGGCTGCAATTCAGTAACGGAAAGAATTTTAGCTTTCCTCGACTCACACCTTCAACCCTTAGTAAAGAACCTTCCATCACATACCCAGGACACCAATCATTTCATAGATCGACTTTCACAAATATCTGTACCTCTACCCCCCGTAACTATTTTGGTCACCATAGATGTCACCTCTCTCTATACCAACATCCCTCATGCACACAGCCTATCTGCAATAGAGAATTTTCTAAACGAACGCAAAGGCAAGCCTTTTCCCACTACACCTTTTCTTGTGAACCTGACCGGGTTCATCCTCGAGAAGAACAACTTTCAGTTTGTGGGAAGGAACTACCTTTAAATAAAGGGAACAGCAATGGGCATTAGAATGGCCCCATCGTACGCAAATCTGTACATGGGATTGTTGGAAGAAAGTTTTCTAAAGACACAAACACACCCGCCATTATGTTGGTATAGATATATAGATGACATCTTCTTAATTTGGACACAGGGTGCTTCAAAACTTGAGGCATTTTTAGACAGCCTGACCCAATTCTCCACACTTCTATTTACCTGGGAGAAATCTACATCAGCCATCACCTTTTTGGATGTAGAGGTAACACTCCAGAATGGAAATATCAACACAGGAATTCACATCAAACCGACAAACCACCTACAATATCTCCATTTCGACAGCAACCACCCAATAAACATAAAACGATCCATTCCATACAGTCAAGCAATCAGGGGTAAGAGAATCTGTTCGAATGATAGGGAATTGGAAGATTTTAATAGAAAGATATCAACAGCCTTCCAGAGAAGAGGATACCCAAAAAGACTCATTGAAAACCAAATTCATTCAGCACAATCCTCCGTTCACCCCAAACCACAAACAGAACAAAATAAACTGTCTTTAATAACAGACTACCATCCTGGTCTACATAAACTCAACAAGATATTGAGAGGTGGCTTCAAAATTCTTCAAGCTTCCGTCCACAACCAAAAATCTTTTCACCAATCCACCTTAAATTTGGTACAAGCAACCTCCCAACTTGAAAAACATCCTAGTACATCCTAAACTACCAGACCCTGATGCAGAGAAACCACACAAACTTCCTCATGGCTCCTACCCATGCAATAGACCTACATGCAAGACGTGTCCAATACACCCCTCAGCAAATAGTTTCAACAGCCAAACAACAAAAATGGTCTTCAAAGTACAGGGTCATCATAATTGTACATCGAAAAATGTCATATACCAGCTACAATGTAAATTTAGCTCAGCACAGTACATGAGCCTGACCACGGATGGTCTGAATATCAGAATGAATGGCCACAGACATGATATTAAAATTATGAATATGGATAGGCCAACAGCTCAACATGCTGCGAGTCACATCACAACTTTTGATGACTGCTATACCACAAAAATAATTAAATCACTCCCCCCTGGTTGCAATCCCTCAGAACTGAGAAGGTGGGAACTATCATACCAGTGGTATACCAAGTCCAGACAATCCCCTAACCTCAACATCAGATAAATCCATTCACTCCCCCCCCCCCCCCCAATAGCCTTATCAGACGTCTCCAATCTCTTTTCCCCCTGACAGACTTATATAAACTATAATCACTCATATGCTCATGGAAAGAATACATATATCTTTAATCTGTGCATCTCTGACATCTGATTTCTACTCTACACAATCTGTGATTACAACTTATATTTATTTTATTTCATTCTCTTATATTTCTTTTTGTGTTTTCTCTTTGATTGACAACGACCACTGTGTGGTTGAAATATATCATTGGTTAAGTGCTTTTATGTGTTTCTATTTCAAGACTACAGAGTGGTCTCTTACCAAGGTAAGTCTGTCAGTCTCCTAGTCCAAAAAATCTATATATATATATATATATATATATATATATATATATATATATATATATATATATATATATATATATATATATATATATATATATATATATATAGTTGATACAAAAGCTATTTTCCCCATAGAAATAGAAATACCTTTCCTACCCCAGTTTTGACAGAGCAAGACCACTTATGTAACTCTAATCTATAGGAAGCTTGCTTATTACGTAAATTCCACCTATCTTTATTTATCCAACTTTCTAACTGTGTAAAATCCTGTTGCAATCCTTTTCATATCCTTTATAGAGAGAATAGGTAAATTTAATTATGGCCCTAAAGCACAAAAATGTAAAATCATAAATTTATCTACTTAACGTGTTATTCATTTCAAATAGATTGTTTTTTATATTAGGTATTAGAAATTCTAATACTTTTATGATTTGTAATTTCAATATTGAAATAATTAAAACTTTAATTTTTGGCAAGTAAGGGGGTTTTATCAAATGAAATATTTGAACATATGAAGTAATTTACCGTATAAAGTTTGGTTTTTTATTTTAAAACTTTATAATTAACTGTCTGTACCATGCCACGCTTTGCTGTGGCACATTGTGGTTTCTAGGATAAGATATGAGGAACAAAATAAAGCATACATTTAATAGAAGTTTAATTTAGCAATACGTCAGAAGCTAAGGCAGCATACATTAACCAACATACCAGTTTCATATACAAAAATTAAATGTAGGGAGTGTTCCTTCACTTGCGGCAGATGGCACAGGTTGCTGACCGTTTGCTGTCTTGTGGTTGTGAATATATTACTGACGTGAAAAACAGATAAAAACGAACTTTGAAAAGGGTTGTTTATGTTGCCCTCAATCGCTGTAAAACGTTTTGAGTTTTTGAAGCTTACACAAACCAACGTAACATTTTTATACACAATGATTATTTGAAACTTTAGTTATGGACAAAAGATGAGTACTTAAATTTATCAAAGAGTAATTAACAAAAAATTTAGAAACTTATTTAGAAAATTATTTAGAAAATTTAGCCATCATTGAAAGTTAATGGCTATCATTAAAAATTTAATTTACCAAAATATAAAGTTGTATTTCAAAAATAGGCTGTACACTATAGCATGTGTAATATATAGTTATTTGAATGAAGTGATATCTATATTTTTGTAGTTTTGTACACAATGCTAGCCTCAGGTTTGACATTTAGTCGGGAAAGATTTCTTTCGGCTATTACACGCAATATATTATTAATTTCATATTTTTTGAGGAAATTAAAAATTTGGAAATTTTTTCATATCTACTCTCCACTGCATATATATTTCTACTTAAATTTTTTAGATCCTACAAATATCATTAACAAATTTCCTTTAATTATGAAAACCACCAGGATAACCCCCCCCCCCAAGGCCTGTACTAGAATTCTACATTTTTAAAGTATATTTTAATTTTATCTTGAATATCTCTTAATTTTGATTTACTCTATGTGTATTTTATGTGTAAAATTGTTAGCTTACTTGTGTCACTCAATTCTCATACTCAGTCTTAGTTGAAATGAAAACAGGTTCTCTTTCTTTTCATTTTATGTTTAGAGCATAATATGTAAATGCTAAGTTTTTGTAAAAAAAACTATTTTGAATTATTGACTAATTTTCAAACAAATCATTTTTCTTATTTCAGAGGTGTGATGGACGAAAGTGGTGAACAATTTGTTGCATACTTTTTGCCAACAGATAGTACTCTAGAAAAAAGACGCACAGATTTTACAAATAATATTGAATATTCTGAGGAGGAAGAATATGAATACAAGATGGCTCGTGAGTATAACTGGAATGTAAAGAGTAAAGCGAGCAAGGGTTATGAAGAAAATTATTTCTTGGTTATGAGACCGGATGGAGTTTATTTTAATGAGTTAGAAACCAGGTTAGTAAAATGTGGCTTTCACTGTTTTGTTTTTGTTAAAAATATGATTGCCTCAAATCCAATATACTAATAAATTAATATGGTACTAACGATAGCTATTGCATATAATTTATTAAACCTCAATATCTTGTTTCTTATTAATCACAGAAAAAAATAATTCTGTCTAGAAATAAATTAATTTTTTACTCTGAATGCTAACTTACTCTGCAGAAATATATTGCTGGTGTTTTAAATTACTACATAGTATAAAGGCAATTAAATTTTTAGTTGTATTTGGCTAAAGCCAATTTATAGCTGTTTGACATTATTTTGGAAAATAATTATTCAAATGCTCCACAAAATCAGCACATTAATCTGCAGTTTTTTATGTTGATAGCTCTTTTTAAAAAAATATAGAATTAACTTGTTGACAGATAAGACATGTTGTAAGAATTATTGTGAACTTAATTTAGTAATCATGTGACAGTAATAACTTTATTTCTATAACATTTTATGTTTTGCAAATAAATAGAATATTATGTATATCGTGGTGATTTCTCTATTTTGAAACACAAGCTGTATCTTAGATAACTACGGTATTTTTGTGAGTCATTGGTATGATTCATCATAGTTTTTTCACTTAAAACATTGGGTGCGGAGGGCATGCTTGAACGACCATGGAGCGCATGGGCTCTACGGTAGGCATTCATAAACGCCTCGCTCTGTCTGTCTCAATTCGTTGATTAAGTGTGAAATTTGGTGTTGCCAAAAACGTTGAATCTCTTGTCAGTTATTGTGCTAGTCTTTGTGTACATTTTGGTGCCTTTTTTTTCTTTTCCACCTTTGCTATTGAATAGGGAACTGTATTATCGTATTAGTGTTACTTGAAGTGTGTTATAGTAGTGTTTATTTGATTTTCTTCAATGAATATAGATATCGAGGATTAATTATTAGAGAATGTCAACTGTAGCAATATTTGTCTAAGTAGACATTCTCCAATAATTCTTCTTCATTAACTATATTCATTGTACAAAAACTAATAAACACTAGTATAACACACTTCATGCAACACCAAACGATGACACAATCCCCAATCTGATAGTAATAGTGGAACAAAAAAAGAAATACACCGAAATGTTCACTAAAACTGGCACAATAACCGACAACAAACACAAAATTTCCCATCAATGGCTAACCTAATAATGAACCAATGAATTGCGAAGGGGAGCTAGGCGTGCATGAACGCCTACTGCCACGGACGCCAGTAGAGTACGGGTGTTCATGTACGCCCACCGCACACAACGTGTTAACTCATAATGCTATGTAGTTTACTTTTGCTTTTTCTATTGAAATAAAAACTTTCAAAGCGACTTCTACAAAAACTTGCTGTTAATACATGAATTCATATATCAGCTGATTTTATATAAACATTATGTAGTTAACACTTAAATTATGTTACATTATTTATTGATCCTTTCAAGGAAGAAGGTTATTATTAAATAGTCTTGATAAATTAATAAATTGTTAATTTAGTTAAATTTTGATAAATCTCACTACAAATAAATCAATATAACGATAGTAATAAGTTACCTATTTTTAATCCTGTTTTTGAAATGAAAACATTCTCATTTGTCTGATGATAAATGTTTAGATAATTTCTCATTAAGCAAAATTGAATGTCTTTCTCAATTCAATATTTCTTTAGAGGTGGCTATAAAAGTTTTCATTTCTTTCGGCACTCCCCCGAATGTCACAACCTAATTCTGGTTTAGAATATACTGTATAATCCAAATCTTTTAATGGATTATGAGTGCTATAAAGGTAGTCAATAATAGTGAACGAATTACTTGAACTATAAAACACATATATTTAAAAAAAGAATAGATGTTAAAACATTTGTAAACAATTTTCTTGGTGGTATTTATAGAGAAGATTCGATGAGAAGGAAGTATTATCTATTTTTCCTTTCAGGAAATAACAAAAATTGCACTCTTTTACTATAAAAGAATTGTCAGGTTTTAGATTTGCTATTCTCGAAAATCACAATATTTGTTTATTTCTATACTTGGCAATTAATATTAATTCAGAGATATTCTTATTAATATATTATTATATATCTAAAATATGTTTCAGATTTTACTAAATATTTGATACTTAGCTCAAAACTTGCTAAGGTCCTTTGTATTACTTTAGTAGAAATGTTTACAATCATAAGGGGCTGTTGTATTTGTTACAACCTATTGTATTTGTTGCAATAGAAACTAGCTGTTTTTTTTATTCTAGTTTTATCTGGTTAAATCTTCAGTCTAGAGGAAAATATAGAATAAATGTTTTCGACAATCATATGAGAAAAGTAAATAGAATGTTCTTGCACAATAAACATCTAATTTAGTCATTTTTTAAAAGTTCTGAAACTTTATTGGAACAAATAATAGTATGTAAACAAAGTTATGCCTGTTTTTAAAACTAGTTTAAACATTTGTAATTTTTAAAAATTAATGTCTACTTTTCAACTAACAAGAGTATTGACGATTTGATTTGTATAAAATGTCTGTTCATTCCCTTTGAAAAGAATCGGCAGAGAGTATTTGTTATATAGTTTGCATAACAACCTGTGTTGTTTATATTGGTAAATACCTATAAATTTGTTTTAAAATTATCATTAAAACATTACTGACATTTGATACCACTTAAAACCCAATTTACTTTTAAAACAAATAATATATTATACAGTATTATACTGTATTGAAATTCATTAATAGTTTTTTAATTGAATACGTCATTCATATTTACAGAGTACGATTGAGTAAAAGAAGACAGAAAGCGGGCCAGCAAGCTAACAACACTCGTTTGGTTGTTCGTCATCGTCCTCTAAATGCACAAGAATTCAAAATGCAGCGTTATCGAGAAAAGCAGCTTGAACCTCCAAATGAAGAAGATGAAGAGGAGGAAGAAGAAGAAGAACAAGGTGGATTGGATACTGTTCAACAAAACAAATCTGGTAAATAATAAATAAATTAACCAAATTATGGTCTTACTGTTCGTATAATATGTTTACACCACTATGAAATATACTATATTTTTTTAAAATTTTATTAGTATTTGCCATAATTAATCTCATGAGTTTTTATTTGTGACACTTTTGTTGAATTTTTATTAAAACCATGTTTTTAAATTTGGCTGTAAAATCTTCAAAAAGGCAAATTTTTAGTGGTGATTAAAATGTACTAAGATTTTTTTAAATCTAAATGATGGTAATTGATTCAAAAGATATGTCTGTTACAAAAATGTCAACTCACACTGTAACTCAGATAGCTAGCTCAAGTTGATGAAAACAAATACTTTTTCCTTGTATAAACTTGAAATAATGATAAAAGAGTATGTTTATTATTTTTAATTTTACTTAACTGAAATAGTTAATTGCTCCCTAGAATTAATTCTAAGTTTGTGGCCTGGTGCTTCAAGAGATACTTGCTAAGTTCAACCAATATTATTTTATTAAAATTCACAACATTATTCAAAAAATATTAGAGATGGCCATGAGCTATTCCCAGTCTTATAAATGGTTTTTACTTTAAAATAATAAGAGTTTCTACAACATTGGAATTTCCAGAAGAAGGAAGCCAGTTAAGATTTCGGAGGACATCGTGTTATAAAACCATTATAAAGAAGTAATATAAACAAAACAAAAAAAATTTAAGTTAATTTCTAGGGTCAACAAAAAACATTTTTTTAAATAATTACAATTAGTATAAATAAAGCAACATAACTTGTAATACAAAATCAGCTATTTTATGAAATCATAAAATATGTCATCACTTATTTTAAGCCAAATGGGGAGAAATAACTAGATTGCACACCTTGTCCCTTTTGTGGAAAGTTTTTCTCCCATATAAAACTGAATAATATTTATTAAATTTATTTAATGAATTAATATTTGAAAAAAAATATTAACATCAAATGTCATCCCCTACAAGTTTAAAAATATCTATTTGAACTTGAGTGTATGAATAAAAATGTATTTTATTAATGATTGGAATTTTTAACAAGTTATATATGAGAGTGTGAACTAATAGAGAAATTCAAAAAAGTGTAAAATATTCCCACAACTTTCATTTGAAATATTTCATTAAATTTTTTTCTGAATCTTTTAGAGAATACCAGAAATACAATTTTTGTGGTAATTTGCAAGGAACCTTTAAACTCTAATTATAATGAAACCAAGATTATTTAGTAATTTGTTTTTTTTTATGTAATACAAAATTTCTTTATACAACTCTGAGTAAATTATTGATCATGATAACTGATTTAAACACAGTCATCTAAAACTTGTATGGGAACGCAGTTCATTAGGTAATACTATTCATAGTAATTATATGTAAATTAGAGACATGCTATTTTCAGAATCAAGTCTCAAAATTCGATCCAAAAGTTGAAAGAGCATGACTTGAGTTGAATTATAACTTGATATATTGATATACAGACATGAGCATACAGAATATATTATGGTTCAAAATTAGAGCTATTTGTATTCTTCTTCTTTGTATTTAAAAATTTTGTTTTAACTATTTTTTTTAAATAGTACTGTTTAATATACTACTTTGTTTATATACTGCAATATGAAAAGTATTTTTGTTATATTTAAATTTTTGAATTACTTAAATTTTCAGATGGTGAAAATGAAGAGAAAGACGATGAAAAAGGTAGTAGAAGTAGAAGCGGTAGTGAAAGAGAGAGAAGTGATAAAGAAGAAAGTGATAGGGAAAAGAGTGACAAAGAAGAAAGTGAACGGGAAAAGAGTGATAAAGAAAAGAGTGACAAAGAAGGAAGTGACCATGATGGTAGTGATAGAGAAGACAGCACTAAAGCAGATAATGAAAAAGAATGTAATAATTTTTATATTGTATTTATTAATTGTTTATGTGAGTGTGTGTGTGTATGTATGTATATATACACAAACACGGTTAAAGCGAACTCTACGGAATTAAGTAAATTTTATTCATTACATCTGTTATTAGCTATATCCATAAAAAGGGTGTCTGATATGGCATAAAAAAGGTGTTCATAAAATATACAAGAAAACAATGGAATATAATATGTAAATTTATGTAAAATTAATTTTGTATACAAGTAACAAATTATTAGATACATATACTACGTACGTACATATTAATTAAATACAGTACTGTAAATTAAAAAAATTACATAAAATCACGTAGGTATGATGGAGTGTAAAACAAGTTATTTTTTAAAATTTGTTCATTGTTGTTTTCTTTGTGTACTTCATCTTTCTAAAACTGTTCCCCAAAATACTCATCTGCTGGAGTGTTTTTCTTGTTACTTCTAGATGCGAGAAATCAGACAGAATTTCCAAAACGTCGTCTGCATCTTTCCATAAAATGGGTTTGGCTATAGATACACTGTTATCAGATTTGGTTTCACTGTTTTCTTGGACAAAAGTGAAAATTTTATGTATGAAAACATCATTAGTTGGAATTCCTGAAGTTATTGTTTAATATATATTCCCACAAAATCGTCAAAGTTTACTTTTAAAAATCAACAATAACTTTTGACATTTCTTGTTTCAAACCGATGCAAAGACAAGTTGTTTACATAAGCAATAGAAAGACCCTTCATGTTTTTAACCCTGGAGTTGGGGCGCCCCAACTTGTAACGTGAGTAGGCCTAGTCTCACAGACCCATAATTGTTTTTATTAATGTAAGTACAGTTTTTTTTGTTAAACTTTTTAATCATTATTTTCGTAGTTAATTGTTTCTAATGAAGAGATTTGGGGGATTTTAATATAAAAATGGACAATTATATTGTGAATAAACACGTTTTTGAACAATAATGCAATGTGGGTAATTATATAGGAAAAACTTATAAAACTAATAATGAACATAAAATTCAAGTTATTTGAAGGTTAATATTTTAAATCGTTGGTTGTTACAATACAAAAAAAAGTATTTAGACAAAATTGTCTTGTTTTCTTCTCCAATGTAAGATGGTCCCATCGGTTGTAACTGTTCGTGTTGAATATCAATTTCCATTTCGTGTTCAGAATCTCCCCCATCTTGTTCGGAACCCTTATCTCCATGACAAACTTTTACATGATCTTCTTCTTCTATATCAAATCGGTCAATAAATTCACTATCACTATTTTCGTAAATATTCTCTTCTAATAACTCCCCAATCCATTCTTGTTCACGGTCTCTTTGCCTTTCCATTTCCATGTCAATAAAGTATCGTTTAAAACTAATATATACACTAAATACACTATTTACACTTAAATACGAAGAAAACTATTTACACAAACTAAAAATATAGTTACACAAACGTGGGCACCTAGTCTGACAGACCCGAAATAGAAAAAATACTGTCACACGAGTCGGGACGCCAAGTCTATGAGACCCGAATCATAAAAAAAGGCAGGTAGAGCAATGCCAAAAATTCGACATTGACTGGCACTTAATATTGTACAGCTAGATGGACGGAGGGGTTTCTTGCGCAGTGCTACCAATCGTGGCAACAAAATTTCCCTGCTCCGGGTCTGTGAGACTTGGCGCCCCGACTCCAGGGTTAAAATGCTTTGCCTCTTCTAACTTTCCTATTACCTATTAAAAACTTCTCATAATCTGAGCTTTACTCTATTGTGCCCAAAAGGTCATTGGCCTGATACACATGTTATAACTAAGCCAAATGGTGCAAATGAACTAAATAATGAAGGCATAGTTGAAATATTTATAATACTAACTTAGCAGTTGTTGACAAAGGTTTTGTAAACCGATACCATCACAGATAAGGGTGAGAAAACCAAAATAGGAACATCAAAAGTGAACTATAACAATAAACAAAAATATAGAAACAAACATGTAATGAAATAAAGAGAAATACTAAAAGTTAAAACCAAAGAAGAATTAAAACATAACATGGTATCAAGCCTAACTAAAAAAAAGCTAACTGAAGCTGAGAGCCTGGTCAGTTACTAGGTTACCCTCTGTCCCATTTATTATTAAACATTTCTTATGGTGTTTAAATTGTTTCACAAAAACATTAAGGGATTTTTGTCCAAGTTAATTTGATAATCTTTGGCGTCAGATAATTTCTTTCATATTATAATCAAATTGTACCAGTAGTGGTCAGGTAGAAAAAAGTACACATTGAATCACAAAAGCAGTAATAAATTTGTGACATATCAAAGGTGACATAGGTTATAAAAACTATGTTTTTTTTTCTCATAGATCATAAAAACCGTCAACATCTACTTTAAAGCTAGCAGCAGATAGTGTCTTGTTTACTAAAAATCATCTTATTCAATCTCATTTTATTTGTCAAAGATGTAGTAACACCATACAAAAATAATTTTTGTTTTATATTCAACCCTTTAATATGAAATAATTTGTCTATGATTTCAGATGATGAAAAAGAAGCAGGTAGCCGAAGCGAGAGTGAAAAGGGGGAGAGTGACAGAGAAGGTAATTATTGCACATTTATTTAAAACAATCATGTCTAAAAAAAGTCTATTTTTAATAATAAATATGAAAAATAGGTTTTACTTGAATAAAGATCAATAAAAACATAGTCTGACCTGAAAGTTTATCAAAGTAAAATTGACAAATTTTTAAATACCTGCACTTTTAAATTTTAAACAACTCTTCTTGAATAACTCTTTACATGATCACTACAAATATATTTCACTGCAGGATAAACATCTGTTATCTAAAAACAAAAATTTGAGATCTGTCTACATATCCCAGTTAGTTGATTGTGAACACACAATATGCGATTTATGTACTTAGAGTAAGATACTGTATAGTGTTTTGGATTTTTTATTACAACAAATGGAAGCACAGAGGTATTCTCTTTGAGTTAATCCCACCTGAGTAAATGAGAAATGTTTTTCATTTGCCTCTATTTTTCAGACAGTGATTGGACTAAGTATATATTCCTACCTTAAAACTCAGTATATGTTATTTCGCATTTTACTAAGAGTATTTCTGGTTTTGAACAAATATCTGTGATCTCTTTTACTTAACGTGTAAAGAAACAGGGATATTTATTTTCACATTTTAAATGAATTGGCTAATCCATTTGCAAGGAAACTTAACCATAGAACAGCTGATATAATAATTCCCCAAGTACCGTAGCTGTACTAACTGTCTTGTAGAGTATACAATATGAAGAGCACAGTGGTACAAATATTAACAAAAAATATTGGGAAAACCCCCAATACCACAAAAATAACTAATATTACAAGTTACCTAAGATTAAACCCTTAAAAACATTTTGATGACCATGTCATCATCATCAGAGAGTCTTTTTACAAAATTACAATCTATAATACAATAATTTACAAACTAGAGTGACCTGTACATAAGGGTTTAATCTTAGGTAACTTGTAGTATTAGTCATTTTTTATTATTTTTACATTATTGGGTTTTTTCCAATATTTTTGTTGTAATGTCTTGTAGAGAATTTTAAAGAAATATATAAGTATAAAAGATATTTTATATCATTATTGTCACTATACATTAAAGAATAATATAGTGAAATAAAATGTGAAACATTCATTTCTCAAAACCACTATTGTTCATTTGCAAAAAAAAATAATAAAGTTTTTCTTTCACTTTTGTTTATAACTAATAAATTATACCACTTCATGTAAAAATGTGAAATGTATAAAGTGTTAGCTAATTCACTGAGATAAAAAATTATTATATATGTGTGTACAAGGTATAGATATTAAAGCCACACTTTGATTTTTTTAGAAAAACAATCTTAACTGGTGATGCAGACTGTTCTGAAGAACAAAACAAACCAAATTTATTTATGGAAACATCTAAAAATTTACAATTAAAACAAAAAAGACAGTCCGACACTAAAACACATGTAAACCTATCAACACTTCATTTTACTGATGTGGAATTGTGCAATCCCTCTAGAGAGATGTTGCAATCATTATTGTGCAAAATTTGTGACATTTGAAGTAATAAAATTTTTTATTTACTCTAACTCCTTTACACGAGAAAATTGAAGACATGAGCTACAAAAGGCCTGATTACACTAATATGTAAAACCACTGAACCTTAATTACATGATTACCTGCAAGAATAAGGCTTTTTTCCTGGTGAAAAACCAACTGTGGTTATCATCGCCAATCAAAATCTAACATAAAACGCAATATTTTAAATAAAACAAAATAACAACATAAAATTAAATAAAACAAAAATTACAAAACAAAAAAAACATACCAATAAATAACAAAAAAACAGCAATAAATCTATAACAATTAAAAAATATAAATCTATAAATAACAAAATCACAACAAAGAACAATATAACAATAAATATATCTTAATAGCACAATAATAAGAACATAAAATATATTAAATTTAAATAAATAAAAAAATAAAAGCATATATTTTAAATATTAAATTTTAAAAAATATGTTCAAGTGGTGCTAGAAAGCGATGACTCTGTCAATGGCCGAGGCATCGTCCCTTAACACCACCTTCAAACTCCCCTTTAAGTTAAAAAGGGCACGAATATTAGTTACACTAACACAATCAACTAAAATATGTTTTATTGTGAAGATGTCACCGCAGTATTGGCAAATTGTTGGATCTTTACGACGCATCAAATATTCATGAGTTGCAAAAGTGACCAACGCGAAGGCGTGTGACCACCACTTCCTCCCTACGGTTTGAAGACCTCCATGGACGAACGGTATCTTTGATTTCCCTCAGCTTATTCTGATTCAAGTTATGCCATTCGTAATTCCAAGCAGCGAGCAATAAATGTTTCGCAAAACATACATAATCAGATGCCATAACTCGTTGAGTAATGGGCATCAAACTTGTAGCATTTTTCGCCGCTTTATCCGCTTTTGTGTTTCCGAGTATTCCTCAATGTCCAGGAACCCAACAGAAGGTTACCCCCACACCCCCCAATTGAAGCTTGTGTACAGCACACAAATGTCCCCAACTAAAGGGTTAATGGAGAAAACATCCTGAAGAGCACTTTTAGAATCAGAACACAAAAGTTAGTGGGAAGATCGAGATTGAATAACAGTTAAAGCTTTTAAAATCGCAAATAGTTCTGCCGTGAAAACGCCACAAGCTGAGGGCAATCCGTACGTGTAGGTACGTCCAAACGCATAAAACGCACACCCAACGCCATTGTCCAGTTTACACCCATCCGTGAAAATAATCTCACTATATTGGTTGGATCTGTAAATTGCCAAAAACTCCTGGTGGTACACCACATTAGAAGTATTGCTTTTGATAAAACTGGACAATGAAAAATCAAAGAGGGGCGTTTTGATTATCCATGGAGGTAGATATCACATCGATCGTTCAAACGTAGTAGGAAGTTCCAACCCTAAGTTATTAATTATGGGCGATGTCCAAATACTGAACGGAGTGGTCGAATGTTCGCGTGCATTATAACGTTCGTAGCTGTTATTAAACACTACATTAAATGCTGGATGTTTAGGTTTGCTTCGAAGACCAGATATATAAGATGTTTGTAGCATCTGACATCATCTTGAAAGAGCATGTTCCCCAGCCTCGACTAGAAAACTAGGGATTGGGCTAGTTCTAAACGCACCAGTAGCAAGTCTAAGTCCAGAGTGGGGGACTGCAAGATTAAAGCTATACATATAAAACATGAAGAAGCTGTGTAAACTCAATAGCCCTTTAAAATCAGTATATATACTTACACACACACACACACATATTGTATAATTTCATTATAGTTTTAAAAAGAAACATTTATTTTAAAATATCACAAAAAACTAAAATATATTTGTAATGACATATTTAATATTACCTAACAATTGTGATATCATTATGGCATAGAGAAGTTAGCATAAAATTGTTTTTTTACGTTTACTGTTATGTTTTCCTGCTAATTTCTGTTGTTTTTCTGCCAATGTAAATTATCTTTGTAAAATTGTTTTTTTTTTTGTTACTAGCTTGTAATATTGTTTCAATGTGTCTTTAAAGGAATTGTCAATAGCAGAATGTGATAAATTCATCTAGTCATCTCTGATGACTACAAAAATGTAATAATTATTCTGTTTGATAATAATGAATGCTAGTGTTATGTATTAATGCTGGTGTAACTGAATTTATATTTAAATTGTATTTGAACAATATTTAACTATAGTAGATGTTTTATCATTTTAAAACAAATTATTGAAAGAAATTAAAACAACTTTTATACTATATTTGTATATAAACTTGATTCTCTGATTTTGCAAAATTTTGCAGTATTGTTGCAATGCAAAATACATTATCACAGCTTTGTAAAAGTCTTCAACAGCTCTGATTTTTACAAAAGATCCTTTTTAGTAGATTGAAATGACAAAGTAAATTATGATATTGATATAGAAAAGTACAGTAGAACCTCTCTAAATTCATCATGCAAAGCATAGCATGTAAATAGGTATGTAATGTAATTAATGTTGTACTTACATTATCTATGTCGGCTGAATAACAAGAACACTAGTAGCCTGCAGTTGTCGTAAATACAGTATGTTACTCTAGTTTCATGACATTAAAAAAACATGATACAGTATCTTGTAAAAACAATAACAGTAACAAGAAAAATTTGGTGTATTATATCTATTTACATCTTAGTTTAAACAAAATCTGTCATTTCCTTTTGTACTAAAGAATTCTATTCTGATGGTGCCTATATTACGTGACAGTGGAGACAATGTCTGTTATTACTGTGACGAATTAAAGAGGTTATTCTATATATATATTAATTATATTTATATCAGGTGGAGGAAGTGGAAGTGATGAAGACAGAAAAAATGATGCCGCTTCAGGAAGTTCTGGATCTCGTAGTTCTTCACGATCCCGGTCTAAATCGCAATCCCGATCAAGATCACGTTCTGCATCTCAATCCAGATCTCGATCAGGTTCCCCTGCAGGGTCTAGGTCTCCATCTAGATCAGGCAGTGGAAGTGGCAGTGGCAGTAGTAGTGCAAGTAATAGTGGTAGTGATTCAGATGACGACAAGTGACGTTAACTAATTTCTTATTTCTAAAACCTATATGTACTTCTCTTCCTTTTATAGTTGACTTTATTCATTTTAAAACTGTATAAAATTTTAGTAAAAAAGTTTATAAAATTGTCTTTATTAAATAAATGTGGAATTACAATTACTGTACGTTAGCTCATAGTAGAAATTAATTGATTTTGATTTTAAATACAGTTGTACATAAGTAATATTTGATAAAGTTGTAATTTTTATATAAGATTATTTACTTCTAACATCCCCTCTGAAGTTGGTTTTTAGTCATCGTTATCATTTTTCAGCCCATTTTCCCCCACTTTTTACTGACATCATACAATTTTTGTTCCTTAACATCCCTTTCTTTATTTCTATGTGTAAAAAAAATTCATCCTAAAAATTTTTGAATGGAAAATGGTCAAGGTGCATAGAAGTATACTCCAATGGAAGTTAAAAATCTCCAATAGTAACGATATTTTTTTACAGGTAACTGGAAAAAAAAGTAGAATAAACTACTATTGGATGGATTTAATGTTTACTAATCTTAGCAATATCAAATGGACTTGAGGTGTTTGTTAGAAGTTATACCTAGTCTAAAACTTGGTACAGGAAATAAATTGATACTTCTAAGTATGCATAACTTAGGAACTACTTAATTTCAGCAAAATCAGAGTTCACTCTCCCAAGCTGGAACAACTCCCTTGACATCACCAACTGAGTGACTGTCCTGTAAAGATTGCAATTAAATACCCAACAGTTTTTCCTTTCATATCCAACAATGGAAATGTGTGAAATATGATAACTAATGAATGCAATTGCTTGTTGTTGTTGTTTTTATGTCCATTGGCGGCTTTTGACTGAAGAGAATAACTCTTAGATGGTCTTCCAGTGGCACCATTCCCAGTTTCAAAACACGCGGCGTGAGTACTGGGCGCTTGAAGATGTGTCTCAGTCTAACTGACATCCGGACAGCTTCTACAGGGAATGTATGTCCTGGTTTTGTCTGGAAGCATCTTCATTCCTCTGAAAGGATTGGTTCTTACTCTTGCAATGATCATTGGTCAAAGATCCTACGTGTTTTTAAAATAATCCTGTCTTACTTCTCAGGTAAAAGTCAAGCCTCAAGAAGACTTGTCTAGCTTCCTCTAAAAATGTTAGTAAGGATCCTCATCAAAGTCAACTTCATTCTTACTATAAAGGATCATAGTAGACACTTGAGAATCTCTTAAACAAACCTTAAGAGTGATCTGAAAGTTCTTTGGAAGAGTTTGTCATGTGCAGAAAATTCTTTTCTATATTAGTCACCCTCAACTGTTTTCTATATAGCTGAAAATATCTTACAAGGCTTCAGGCAGATGTTGTGGCTACATGAAATGTTTTGAAAGCTGAATATAGTTATTAATAGACAAAATCATCGAATATAAGAGGCTCAGAAAGATTAGCCTCATTTATAGTACACGCAAGGAATTCTAATAGCAAACGAAGACACAAACATCACCTCTGCAATACATATACTTACTGCTTGTCTACACTGTAAGGGAAAATCATATCATCTACAATGGATCCCTGCAGAGGTAAACATCAAAGGCATAAGTATGTTGACTCATTGGCCAAAGAAGTCTGTGAAAATATCTCCGGGTAACACCATTACACTTGCAGATGCAAACCTTGAGGCCAAAAACAGACTCCTATGTCATACCTTTAGGAGGCCACTTATCATGGACTTCAACAGTGTTAGACTTTTGTCATCCGTCACTGCAAGACTAAGTAAAAATAATTTCAGAGGGATGAAGAATCTTCCAGACAAAGACCAGAACATACCCTGTAGAAGCTGTCTGGATGTGCCTAATGCCGAGACATCTTCAAGTGCCCAACACTCATGCCGCGTGTTTTGAAACTGGGAATGGTGCCACTGGAAGACCATCTAAGGGTTATTCTCTTCAGTCAAAAACCGCCAATGGACATATAATCTTAGGTCTTACAGTTTCTTTCTGGGTGAGTTTGTGCTGCTTCAAAATTCGTTTTGTAATTGGTTTCAGCGATATTTTTGTCAGCTAATGTAGCTCTAATAGTTTTGGGGCTGTTTGTGTTTAGTTTGTCGGCCTTAAAGATAGGTTATGATGTAAGAACTGTCTGTTTAGGCCTTGCTCTTAACCTCTTCAGACCCAAGTGAACTGAACAAATATTTTATTAATAAGGACCTTGGTTTGGGGATAAGAAATAATAAATAAAACAACATAGGCACTTTTTGCATTTTTTAAATTTTTATTACAACAAAACACATGTAACCTATAACTTACAGGGGGTCTGAAATATTTGACTTAAAATACATTGAAAACACAAATTTCTAGTTAGAGGTTCCAAAAATTCACACTACTCATGAAATGACTTTAAACAATTTCTATTACTATTTAGGCATAACAATACCTTACAGGTGGTACACCAAAATCTACATTTAGGACTGTTATATCCCGGAAACCAGCATCTATTAGGTTTACCACCTGGAAGGATCTCGGTAAGTGCAGAATTCCTGAGGTCCTCAAGCTGTCATGTAAAAGAGCTACAGGTTTTCTCTGCTTAGTTTGATCGTCCGCTCGTGGATGTCCTCTTCTTTAGGAAGGTCTTTCGTCATGAACTCCATCCATATCAACACCACAATTTATCAGGGAATTTCCTACATCTACTTTAAAGTCTAAGAAATTGAATCGATCTCTCTTTGGCGTCCAGAGCATCCACCCTACGTCTCACGAACCATGCAGCAGACAAAGCAAAATCGATAAAGTGAAAGATTGTTCTTACGTCCATTTTCTTTGTTTTAGCAGCAATTCTATAATATGCCATCTTTCTATCTAGAAAATCTACTTCCATTTTTTTATTATATTCACTGAACACATTTGGTCTGGATATATCGATAAAGCATTCACTAACTTCGCACCATCTTTTGACTGTTTGTTCCGGCTGAGATCCACAGGTTTGTTGTCCAACCACTTCACAACTGCTATTTGGCATTTCTAATGATTTGAACATTAGTTCCTCAACCTTCACGTCTTATCTCACTGTCTGTTGTTAATTTGCAGGTGACAAGAGCTCTAGTTGTTTGCAATGTTCTTGTGTCATGCTGCCCTTGAACAAACAATTGTTCAAGGATACATATCGAAGTGAAATATCTGTTCATGAAAATGTTAAATTCTTTAGGAAGTGTTTGGCCGAGTTTCAAAATTACTTTTCCCCCAACATCAAGTTTCAGTTTTGGAATAGTAGCAACCTTTTCCTAGGTACAATAAAAAGTCTAATGGTAAGCCATCAGTTGCAGTGGCCACACAGTATTTGAGTCAAACTGGGTTGGGTTTTTTTTACAAATTGGCAAGCATTTGATTTCCCATGGAATATTCGTCAATTGATACTTTAATGCTTTTCGGATTGGCTAAGCAAGCATCTATTACACTTTGCAAGAGTGAGGCAACTTTCCGAAATTTGTGTTCATTTGTCTCATTATAAGAAACAGCTAGGTAATTCCTCGTGCAAAGGTTGCTTCGTATGAGAAAATACATATTTCTCGTCAAAGCACCTGTGGTAATTTGATGGTATTCTGGTTTTGTGTGTCCAATGCATCCTAATCCTAGGATATTTTAGGTAAGACATTATAATATTCTTACCAATAAATTTTCTTAGTGTGGGACAAGTTATAACAGCAGTTTTTCGAGTTCCAATTAAAATCTTTTGAGAAGTTGCTGATGCCACATTATCTAATAAAGTTATTGGTACATACTGGTAAATATGCTTCAGTAGGAGCTCTTAGTGGAACATCATTACCATTACATATTTCTGGTGGGGGTGGAAGTGGTTCAAAATCTTTGGATAGGTTCCACTCTCTTGTGGGCCCCGACAGTTGACATCCAGAGAATGTTGCTATCTATTCATCAGGATCTTCTCTAAAAGTAGTAGGTTGGCATCTTCATCATCAGAAAATCCTTCTACATCTGAAGATTCGTCATTCAAAATATTGTTGACAAAATCGGCAAATTGATATAAAACAATACAACGCTTAAAATTGAGAAAAAAAGGCATTTAATTAATTAGCATTATATTAATTAGAATTGTAGTACAAAATAATTGAAAACATGTTTTTAAAACCAAATATTTACCTATTGTAACCTATAGGTTACAAAAAAGAACGTGTCAGTTCTGACAAAAATCATGTTTTTAATAACCTATTGTATTATTACACTTCTATTACTATCAAAGAGTTATGTTATTTTTTAAAAATTTCTTTTATTAGTTCACACTCCTGTTATATATCTTGTACAAATTTTCAATCGTTAACTTATTCATCCAATCAAGTTCAAATAAATTTTTTTAAACTTATAGTGGATGACAATTAATGTTAATAAAGTTTTTTCAAATATTTATTCAATAAATTATTAAAAATTTAGGGGTCTATCCAGATTTGAACTATGAATCTTCATGTTCAAAATCTAGTACTCTTTGGCACTGCACCAACTTCCAATAGCAAGAAATAAGCTTCTCAAAGACATATATGAATTTCCCCCCTCCCCATCTGGTTGTCTTCCAACCTCTATTGTACAATCTTAAACTGTTGCCATAGTTACCACAAAATATTATAAATAGTGCTATAAGGTTAAAATAACCAAACAATAACATTTTTTTTCTTGACTTCTAGGTATTTACTTATATTTTTTTTTATATTACTTGTTTTTGATCTAATACATTAAATATGAGTTATATTCAATTTACCTTCATCGAACACACTTAGCAGCTGGAAAAGATAGATTTCCGTTTTGAATGCTGGTGGAAAAAGTATATAAAACACTTTTTGTAATACAGTACTTTTTTTTTTTTTTTTTTTAACCCAGTACGTGCTGCCACCTATTGGCAATCTGTGGAACTAATTCTAGAGGCTATCTGCATTCCGGTTAGTAAGTAGATTTAAAACACTTTTTGTAATACGGTACTTGCAGGTTTCCAGTACGTGCTCCCACCTATTAGCAATCTGTGGAACTAATTCTAGACGCTATCTACATTGGGGTTAGTACGTAGATTTTTTAGTATTTCTCGTCTGGGTTACAAGGGGTCCTAAGAGGTTAACCAAGGCCTTTTTTTATTTAGTTGTAATAAATAGTATTAATCCGTTTTACGATATAATTTAGATCTTTCTACTGAAAATAATTGAAGAAAATAGTTTAAAGGTTACTAATGAAGATTAAAACATTTGACATTAAAATATTCAAAAATGAAATATAGCAACAATCCATTCATATGCTTTATGTAGCTTGAGTTTTTAAAAAAATATTTTACTTCGTCTTGAGTAATTTATTTACCCTCTTCAAATAATATAATTTAATAATTATCCGTATATTTTTAATTATTATGTGAAAAATTATAATTATACATGTAGAAAATATGTACATGTAACATTTATTATTATAATTTATATTATACGTGTCAGAATAGATCATTATTTTAATATTTAATTTTAATTGCCGTAATTATTTCACTAGGAAACCTCGCTTATCTTTGCAGCAATAATTATAATAATATAGTTACTAAAGTATTTATTATTTCCTACTCTGTGAGTTGTAATATACTATGTTACATCATATTTCAAAATATTTCTTTTTGTACTGCTATAATTATATTATGCTAAATTGGTATATAGTAATACATTTCATATAACAAATTACTAATTTGTTGAGCCACAAACGGAAGTTGTTAATTTTATAAGCGACTTCCTTTAAAACTATAAAGGCAGTATCTGAGAGAACCAATGACCACGTTTCCTGTTTCCAATTCCACTTCTGTCTTTAATTCGTAATGGCTGTAGGTAAAAACAAGGGTTTATCGAAAGGTGGGAAAAAGGGCGTCAAAAAGAAGGTGTAAGTATATTGTAAATTTATTTACGAAATATAGATTTAAAATATATCATTTGGCGCTTTATACTTTTGTAATGTTGGCTTGAAAATTGTGGCAAATTTGTAGTCTTCATCCTATCAGTTTACATACTGGATTTATTTTATATTTATGTTCTGATTTCCGAAATTTAATTAGTTTAACTTGGTAGGAAACGTAGTTTAACTTGTTAGGAGACGATAATTTTAGGGTTAATAGCTACAAGTTTGTTAATAATGTCTGTTTAATCATAACATATCTAAGCATGTATCTCACCATGTGACTTGAGATTTTTAGTTGAAGTCAATTGTAATCTAGGTTTGGAAATTATATTCAAGTTTTTGATAATTATCGTTAATCCAGACGTAATCAGTATTACAAAAAAGGGTAATTGTGGAGATTCCTAAACCGGGCCTATATTTTCATGAAACATTCAGAAACATGTAAATAGGCTATTTTCATTGAAATTATTTTTGTTAAAATGCATAAGCTCAGCACCATACGATATTTTGGGAAATTGTTCAAAACCACCTAATAGGATGATATCTACAAGAATTTTTTTAAAAGTATCAAGTCCGGATAGATTAGGTTATTATTTTATTTAACATTACTATCTACCTATATTAAAGTATACCTACGAAGTATCCAGTCAGGATAGATGTGGTTCTATTTGTATAAATGTAACCATTTTGGTAATGTATAAAATTAAAACCAAATCTAACCTGACTGGACACTTTTTAGGTATATTTTAACCCTACAACTGGCAATCGCCGCATGAGATGGCGACAGATGCTTTACGTGGAGTGGCATCGCCGTCTTACACGGCGACCGAACGGTTGCTTTATAATCGATGTTTTCTCGGCATCTAATAATCAGTTTGTGTAGTACATTACACAGTTAGTTTCAAAAGGATGTGGACTTTCATTTTATGTTCACCCAGAATATTTTTACGTCTATGGCCTTGCTAAATATCTCCCGACAAACAGACAGCTGTGAGCTGATGTAATGTTTACGTTTTTGACGTATATGCTCCCGTCTTTGTTCAATACCACTAAATAGGACGATATATACAAGAATTTTTTTTTCTAACCTCAGAAAGTTCCTTTTTTAAAATTTAAAGTAGGGTAAAAAATTCAGCGCCGATATAGTAGTTGTGAATGGGCGCGGAGTGATACAAATGTTTCGTTACATCACAGTGGCGCGCATAAGGTTGTACGCATCGGCCACGGTACGTCACCCAACCTTACGTGTGTAGATATTTGAGAAACGTTTTGGCTTAATTTTTATACATATATTTAAATATACTAATAAAGTCTCCAGTTAGGATAGATTTGGTTTTAAATTTATACATTACTATATACCTAGGTTAGATTTGGTTTTAATTTTAAACATTACCTAAATGGTTACATGTCTAAAATTAGAACCAAATCTATCCGAACTGGATACTTAGTAGGTATATTTCAATATAGATATATAAAATTCATCTTCCCTGGCAATAACAAAAATAATAGTTATCAATATAGCTTCAAGACATGTTTTTGTTACATAAAGTTTAGGTTGCTAAAACACTAACTACAGTTGTGACGTTACAAAACATTTGTATTACTCCCTGCTCATTCACAACTTATGCCTCTGTACAGAATTTTTAAGCACAGTTACCGTTTTATGTATTGTACACTAAATTTGTAATGTATGTAGTAGAATCTTGATAATTCGAACTACTAAGTGGTCCATCCGGGTTAACTAGTCTCTTAGGGAAAATTGAAAAAAGACATTGTACTTACATAAAAACTCCTTTATATTTATTTAGCTAAGAGTATTATGCACAGTATATGAGCGTATATATACAGTTAAACTTTATTGTTATTCATTCTTGTCAAACAAATCTGTGAGCCACTTTCGTGCTGTGGGATTCCGTAGTATTTTCAGCATAGATGGAGAAAACCGTACATTCATTATTTTGTTTATTTGTAGGTCTTGGGAGAGGATTATGTATATACTGTACTTATATATAATGATTTTTGTTATTTCATATTTAGCCTGTTGTTATTTTACTCTACTTCAAAATCATTCAGAGTTATCCGAAGATTCAAGTTAACGGAGTCCAACTTATCGAGGTTCTACTGTAATTTACTAGATAGCAATTAATAAGAGTTTTTCATTAATTTTAGTTCTGAATCTACTCATTATGAACGGGATGTGATAAAATTGGTTTTGAATGTCCTCCGTCTAGGGCAAATTGTACTTTGTATAAGCCCTGTTTATTTTTATAAAATATTACATTTTTGTTTCTTCACCTTGTTTTCATCTAATTTACTGGTTTAACATAATATTGGATTGATGAAAAAAGAAATTGAAATGTTGCTTTCCTACGTTTAGTGTCATGTCTTGTGTGTGCCAGAGTGCAAGACGCTGATCACTGTGAAACTTGAAAATTATTTTGATATTTATTTACTACATATTCGATTTTTGTAAACAAAATTGGTAATTATTAAGATTAGCGACTACCGCTTCGATCGGCAAAAATTTTTTTCTGATCAGTTAGACCTTACTGAATACGAATTTGAAGTTTTTTTTACTGCAAACACATATTTACATTTAAAAATATAACCCAACCTGAACTGCCCTGCCCTGGGTGCTTACTAACACTCCAATCGGCGATTTTTTTTTCCTAATGAATTTAACATTAAAACAAGAGTATTAACTTTTTTCCAAGAAAAATATGAAAAGTTAATGTTTTTGCACATTTTTAATATTAGTCTGTAATAGCATGAACCGGCAGCGCAGTAGCTACAGCGCACTGTATTATGTCAAAGACAGTTTATTTCAATATTAAACTTAAAATCTAAATATTTAACTTTTGGTTATAATTTTATACAACATTACTATATACCTACATTAAAATATACTTATGAATTATCCAGTCAGGATAGATTTAGTTGTAATTTTCTGCATCGGGAATGTCTAAATATTTACCGAAATTACAACCAAATCTATCCTGACTGGATACTTCGTAGGTATAGTTTAATATATGTAGATAGTAATGTTGAATAAAATTACAACCAAATCTATCCTGACTGGATACTTTGTAGGTATACTTTAATATAGGTAGATAGTAATTGTAGGTAAAAATGCTAAAGCTCGGCCACCTACGATATTTTATAGGACAATATCCACAAGGATTTTTTTTATTGACCTAGAAAAGTTACTTTTTTCCAATTTAAAGTAGGGTAAAAACTTCAGCACTGATGAAGAAGTTGTGAATGGCCGCGGAGTGATACAAATGCTTCGTGATGTCACAACTGTATTTCGTGTTTTAGCAATCTAAACTTTATGTAACAGAAACATGTCTTTGAGCTATATTGATAACTATTATTTTTGTTACTGATAAAGAACGCGAATTTTATATATTTATATTGAAATATACCTATGAAGTATCCAGTCAGGATAAATTTGGTTTTAATTTTATTCATGTAACCATTTAGTTAATGTATAAAATTAAAACCAAATCTAACCTGAATGGAGACTTTGTAGGTATATTTTAATATAGGTATACAGTAATGTATAAATTTAAAACTAAATCTATCCTAACTGGAGACTTATAAGTATATTTAAATATATGTATAAAAATTAAGCCAAAACGTTGCTTCTGAAATATCTACATACGTAAGGTTGCGTGACGTACCGGGGCCGGTGCGTACAACCTTATGTGCAGCACTGTGACGCAACAAAACATTTGTAACACTCCGCGCCCATTCACAACTACTACATCGGCGCTGAATTTTTTACCATACTTTAAATTTTAAAAAAGGAACTTTCTGAGGTCAATAAAAAAAAATTTTTGTGTATCGTCCTATTTGGTGGTGTTGAACAATTTACCAAAATATTCTATGGTGCCGAGCTTCAGCATTTTAACCAAAATCATTCTTCTATATCCATGCTGAATTTTTTACATTACTTTAAATTGAAAAAAAAAATTCTTGTGGATATCGTCCTATTTGGTGGTGTTAAACAATATCCCAAAATATCGTAGGTGGCCATGCTTCAGCCCTTCAACCAAGACCTTGAACAAAAGGCTATTTTCATTGAAATTATTTTTTTTTTTTTCCTAGAAACATTTTTTCTTAAATTAAAGTCGGGTAAAATTTTCAGCGCGGATGTAGAAGTTGTGAATGGGCGTGGAGTGATACAAATGTTTTGTTACGTCACAGTGCTGCACATAAGGTTGTACGCATCGGCCCAGGTACATCACCTAACCTTACGTGTGCAGATATTTGAGAAACGGTTTGCCTTAATTTTTATACATATATTTAAATACGCTTATAAAGTCTCCAGTTAGGATAGATTTGGTTTTAAATTTATACATTACTGTATACCTATATTAAAATATACCTAAAAAGTGTCCAGTCAGGTTAGATTTGGTTTTAATTTTATACATTACCTAAATGGTTACATTTATACAAATAGAACCAATTCCATCCTGACTGAATACTTCGTAGGTATATTTTAATGTGGGTGTATAGTAATGTTGTATAAAATTGTAACCAAAAGTTAAATATTTAGATTTTAAGTTTAGTATTAAAATAATCTGACTTTTACTGTAGCTACTGCGCGGCCAGTTCTGCTATGCATGCTATTACAGACTAATATTAAAAATGTGCAAAAAATTAACTTTTCGTATTTTCCTTATAAAAAAGTTAATATTCATGTTCTAATGTTAGCAATTTCAAATCTATCAGGAAAAAAATTAATGTAAATATGTGTTTGCAGTAAAAAATACTTAAGATTCGTGTTCAGTGAGGTCAAATTGATCAAACAAAAATAAAATTTGGCCGGTCTGAGCGATAGTCGCTGATGTTCATAATTACCGCATAAAAAGTTTATACGGGGGATGCAAAAAATCAGTAGGAGTTAGGAATTTCTAAAAAAAATTATAAAAACTTTGCTTACGCCCTAAATCAGCAAACCCTAAGAGTTTTTATTATGAATCTTTGAACATATATGGATTAGATATAGTGTGTAAACAAATGTATATCACCCTGCCCTAACCAAAAGGTTGCTAATTTGAACTTTGACTTCTGTCCCAAAAACTTAAAAAGTGGTTTCAATATCTATCTGATAACTGCCCATCTAAAAGTAAGAAGAAAAGAAATTTTCAACACTCAACAAACTATGGTATGTTACAGTTGCCACAGCGAACTAATGTAAAAAAAAACTACATGCTTTATCAGTTTTTCTTTGTTTGTATTAAGCTTTTACTTTATAATAGATTTTAATTAAAACGGATAACCTTTAGCCTCAATTGATTTTTGAGGTTCTATATTTTTTGTATAAAGGAAAATATGGTCAATTATATATTAATTTTAATTTATTAATTACCACTATTAAGCCTGAAATTTTTAAGGAATTAGGTATGACATTTTGCGTTCTCATATTAAAAATTTGTTAAATCTAAGGTCTTTGTTTTTTGTATCAAAACCATTTCAGGCTTGATAAGAGCAACAAATAAGTTGCTGTAATAATAATATTGAGTTTACTTGTTTATCAGCTGTATTTTCCTTCATATAAAACTTCACAGGAGTGCCTAAAAATATGAATTGTACAGTATTAATATTACATTTATAGCTTTATATTAAAAAAATTTAATTGATCGCAGTGGGGTAAATGTTGGTAGGTTCAATTTTTTTATTTAAATTTTGTATGTATATTTTGTTCACAGTGTGGATCCTTTCACTCGTAAAGATTGGTATGATGTTAAAGCACCGTCTGTATTCACTACAAGACAGATTGGCAAGACCTTGGTTAATCGTACTCAAGGAACAAGTAAGACATACATTAACCATTAACTGGAATTTATTAAATTTTCAGTTTATGTTTAAAAATTATTAATTTCGTATTTAGTGTTATGTGTATAGATATAGTTTATATTAAAATATTGTAGTCTTAAATAAGTGTTCTGGATATTTTTTAGGATTATATAAATTATATTTTCTGAAGGTGATTTTCCTTTACGTTAATAATTTGAAACTAAATTTTCATGTTTAAATCCTTGGTTTCTTTCTGACTAGTGTCATTAAAATTTTATACAAGGTAAAAAATTGAACGAAAATACAATATACTTTTTATGTTTGTAGTTGATTAGGCAAATTTATATAACCTTATTTATGACAACATATTTACTCTTAATTAAAATAAATAAATAGATTTTAATACCTACATTTCCGTTAAGAATCTCAAACTAGAAGGAAATGTCTGGAAAGAACTGATACTATAGACCGGGAGTTCTCAAATGCAGGCCAGGTGATGAAAAATTAAACCAATTAAATTTCTTTCTGTTTCGTTCGACGATGTAGGCCAACGTTGAAAAAAATATTTTAGTGCTATGTTGTTAGATTTTTAGATCAGTGTTCAAAAGTACCAAGAACGAGCAAATACTGCTATAATGATTCTTATTGTGTTTTCAATTACATACCTATGTGAAAGAGGATTTTTGAACTTATCATATCTAAAAAGTAGGTACAGAAACAAGCTTAATCTTTAGGACGATTTTAGGTTTGACTTGAGTTGAACATTGAGGAACTATGTAAAAAGAAGCAAGCTCATCCTCTGCATTAATTTTTTGTAATTAGTTTCAAATATATTGTTTTTTAAATTTAACACTCCTTCCCCCAACAACAAGGAGGAACGCAAAATTTTAGTTATTGTTAAGGAGTACAGTCTTTGAAATAGATTGAGAAGCCTTGCTATAGACATACAATTTTCGTAACCTCTTGCGTCACTTTTTGATCAGATTGGTGTAAACAACACTCAAGCGGCTACTTCCTCCCTTCTTTATGGGAATGGGCCACCTCTAAACAAAAGGCACCATTCTCTTACAGCATTTTCATGTATTACATAAAATCCATAAACGCTGCCAGGTTCAAAGTAAATGGCTGCTGTCTTTATATATTCATTATTATTATATAAAGTTTTCTAATTAGAAATAACTATAAATAATATCTTTAAACGGCAATAATTTTTTAAAAAAGACCTTAAATTTAAAATAGGGATTTTTATTTCTAACAGCTGGATTTTTTATTCATTATTTTGTATCTTAGTTTATTATTTGTTTTCATAATTAGTACAAAAAAAAAACTTGCTGGCTGACACTAAATATCAACTCTACTGAACATGAAAGTCACAACATATGAACTCATCACTTTCTAGAATGTCTGATAAAATGTCAACTTATGGGGTATAAATGTCTATCCCTATCTGTGCTACTATTTTCAAGAGGCAATAAATATCCGTTAGACGGCACAGGGTTATAGTCTTGTACATGACACTTCAACAAATAAACTCTCTTGAAGCAAACAACACAGGGAAAAAATGTGTAATCAGATAAAAAAAAAAAAAAAAAAACAACAACTATAGATTTACCTAGTTCTTCTTGTTTGAATATGTCAATTAGACTTAATTGATTTTAAACATTTGTTAGTAAAAAAGAATGTTGTTAATCTAGTAATACAAAACATATATTTTTGATTTACAGGAATTGCCTCTGAAGGTTTAAAATTTAGAGTTTTTGAAGTATCTTTAGCGGATTTGCAAAGTGATAATGATGCTGAACGTTCATTTAGAAAGTTTCGTCTCATTGCTGAAGATGTTCAGGGACGCAATGTTCTTACAAATTTTCATGGAATGGATTTGACGACAGATAAACTTCGTAGCATGGTCAAGAAGTGGCAGGTAAGATGTTTTTTTTATTAGATTCTACATACATTCATTGTCCCATTTTCATTTAACACATTTTTCTTTTTCTTTATACATTTTTTTAAAGTTAAATTTTTTCTAAAATTGTTTTACAAATCATGAATATAAAAGAAACTGGTTGCTTTGTAATTGATTTAATTGTTCAGTATTTTGTAACAATTTTTTACTAAAAATTTATTATGTTAACTTTTATAGGCTAATTAATTTACTATTTTTTTAAAAAAAAGGTTGTTTAAAAAATTGTCTAGTTATAATAGTAACATACTTTTTAAACATTTTGCAAGAGCCTATTATTTATAATGTTGAAAGCTTGAAAATTTTGAAAATAGTTCCTCGCCCCCTCAAGGTGTACCTAAAACATTGCATATTCAACGTTTTGTCTTTATTTTTATTGATGTAGTAACTCGCAAAATCCCTCAAAATATTATTAATTTGCTGATGGCTCCCAAAAAATTGACGATTTAAAAAAAATCATCTCTAACATATCAATTAAACATGCTTTGTGCAGTGTAAGCTCTATTGTTTTTTGGTGATAAAAATAAAAGGTGTGGAAATGTTCAATGCAATATTTTCTGTTTTGTGTATGGAATAAGTATTTAAGTGTTTGTTTTGCCCTTTCGAGTAATTTTGCGACTTACCGCTAAAAGGTAAAAAAGGTGTGTGTATGAGTTTTTGTGTTTTTTTAAAGTTGGTTTTATTTAAATTTGTAATTTTTATGAGTCATCAGCAAATTTAATTACATTATAAGGGCTTTGCTAGTTATTTTGTCAAAAAATAAAGCCAACATGTTAAATTAGTAACGTTTTACATGTGTTGTGCATGGGAAATTTTCTGTTTTCCAAAGTTTTCAATTTTTGGAGCGTGAGCGAGTTTTTTTTGATGACTCCGCGTCACCCGGTATAATTTTTTTGACTAAAATCGAACATGTGGGAACGGGAAATAAATACAGTAAATTATTGCATTTTAGATTGTAATAAGACCCTCTGATGATAATGACATGGTCATCGAAATGTTCATAAAGGTTTAATCTCTGGTAAGTTGCAATATTAGTAATTTTTGTGGTATTGGGGTTTTGGTCAATATTTTTATTTTAGTCTATACAATGTTTTATGATTTTATTGAACTTTTACCGCAAATTATATAAATGCTTAACACTTACAATAGAAAAATATTTACAGAACTTTTACCATAAAACATAAATGCCTCTGCACTGTTTTATGACTAACGAGTATTTAACCAAATTTTTACCACAAATTATCCATAAAGTGGATTACTCTTTACATATTGTGGAGAATATACTGTATTTAAACAAATGATATTGCACATTATTTGTTTGCTTCCAAAATTGTCATTTTCAGTTTTACACTTTAAAGACAGTGTATTGCATTAGTCGTAGATAATGTTAGATTCATGAATATTTTATTTATTAATAAGATTTTCATATAAGCCTAATTGTGTGATAAGATAGTTTGAAACGATAAAATGTATCATATATTGAAGAGATATATTTAATTATCACTAAAAGACAGAGCACTTCTAAGTTTCTTACCCTGGTTAAAACTGGAGCTGAATTTTAGAATAGAAGACACAAAGAACCTCTGGTGTATACTAATTTTCTATAGTTTGGGTGACAAGAAACATTAACCACAAGAAGTAATAAGTTAAAACTGCATTTTTTCAGACACTTATTGAAGCCAATGTTGACGTTAAAACAAGTGATGGATACTTGTTAAGAGTTTTCTGTATTGGTTTTACTAACAAGGATCCTAATTCCAAAAGGAAGACATGCTACGCTCAACACACCCAAGTAAGTAAATATTAATAAATTATTGTTAACGTTGCACTATTGAAATAAATATTTTGCATTTGATATTTAATTGGTCTATCATTTATTTAAACTTATCACATCATTTAAATAAATTTTTATATGTATATATAAACCTTATAATTTTGTATATAAAAAGATGACATTAAATATCATGGATTAGTAAGAGATTTGAGGATAACCTGAATTTCTAAATCCAGGTTTTATATATTCTTATGGAATGACTAAATAGCTGCTTATGTTTAAAAGGCCTAATATTCTGTAGAAATTCCGGACTTTAGGGCATACATTTAGGCCATACTAGCATAACAAATATTAGCCACACAAAATTTGAAATGAATAACAATACTGTCGCACCTAGGTTGTTAAGTAATAACTAAACCTTGTTTTGGACAAATTTGATTTTGAAAATTCTATTATATTGGATATTGCGTCCAACTGGAAAAAGAGGACTTATTCTGAAGTTGTCCATATTAACTTACAAAAGAATGGTATCAATATTAAAATGAATTATAAGTTATGTAGTATGTATAAGCCATTGTTGTCTAAATTAAAAACATCAAGAACTAATTATGGGTTAATTTGTATTATTGATCCTTTTGTTGTTGTTTTGTCTTATTTTGTGTTTGTTTTTATATGTAAATATTGTTGTTCTCTCGGTGTCGTTACTGTTTTAAATTTTTAGATGATTTTATGACTCATTTCTTGGTGTTTGATTGTATTATATTTTTCACTAATATTTTTTAGTTTTTTAAAGTTATAAATGTTTGTTATGAGAGTACTTGTGTTTTATATGCATAATTTAAAGCAATGTAATTATGTTTTCAGGCTTGACAAGAACAGCAAACTAGTTACCAAAAGTTGCACTATTAAAATAAATATTTTTGACTCAATATTCAACCGGTTTATCATTTATTTAATCTTATCACAACATTTATGTGGATTACCATCAGATTGAAAATTTAATTTGCCTGCAATGGTTTAAAAGGTGTCCACATACATAATATTATCCTTGAACAAGTTGACAGATGGGAATGATACTATAATCTTACAGTTGCATTGTCTTTTTAAATTTGAAATTACTTTTTTATTGTTTCTTTGTCTTTCTATTATTGTATTTGTTTAATTTTGTATTTCTATTATTGTATTTCTAATTGTTTGATTCTTATTTGTATAATTTGGAAGCAGTAATAATTTCCACAAAATGTTGTAATATTTTCATAACTAGTATAAGTATTTCAAATAACTTTACATAAAAATGTGAGCTTTTATTATTTGTTTCTTTGTCTTTCTATTATTGTATTTGTAATTGTTAAATTTTTATTTGTATAATTTAGAAACAGTAATAGTTTTCAAAAAAAATTAATATTTGTGTTAGTAGTATAAGTATTTCAAATATCTTTACATTAAAATGTGAGCAAAGGTTAGATCAAACTCCATTTCAGAATGTGATTTGACTAAAATTGTATCACTGAATTATTTTTAGTCTTAATAAAGATTTTTAGTTAATTTATTAGAGGAAAAGATTTTCTGGAATACACAAATTTTTTGGAAAACATCCATAAATCAGAACTGTGTGCTTTGGGTATACCTAAATAAATCTTGTTGAATAAATATTATTTGGTAGTGTCAACTAAAGGAAATATAATAAAGCTAAGAAAGGCAGAAAATTTATATTATTAATATATTTTAAAGTAGTAGATATTACATTTGAAATAATTGGTTTTAAAATTATTAAATATTTTCGAAAATAGGTTCGAGCAATTCGTAAGAAAATGGTGGAGAAAATCACAGAATTTGTATCTACAGACCTCAAGGATGTAGTGGCAAAATTGTTACCAGATTCAATTGCAAAGGACATTGAAAAGGCATGCCAAGGCATCTACCCTCTTCATGATGTATTTATCCGAAAGGTATTGTATTAAATTATAATAGAAATGTTATGTCCGCATATTAGTGTAGATCCATTAGAAGTAAAACATTTAATTTTGTAGGATTTTATTTGGTAAAATATTCAATATTTTTTATTATATCTAGTTTGTAAACTTGGCGTTGTTCAGATAGAACAATAAAGTAAAAAAACTTGTTACATGTTACTTTAGAATTCTTATAGTATTTTATAAATTGTTTTTCATATTAATTTTTTGGCAGTTTTCAGTTAGTTTGTTGGGCTTGTTCTTCAACTTTAATTCATTAATTTATAATTACTTTATGTTATTAAAAAAGTGATTTGTTATCTGTGTTGCTAAATATAAAATGTGTACAATACTTTGATGGGACATCTTTGAGTCATTTGTAAAAACATTCAACAAGAGAGTGAAGAGTTGCAAGTGCACTCTGTGACAGTCTTATTCAATAGGCTGACTCAATTTGAATCTTGCATACAGAAAAATCAATTCTCCTATTACTGGGTTATATTTTTAGTAATCTCAGTTCATAAGATTTGGAACAGTTGATAGTTGCTTAATTTAAATTTCCTTGTTGCACTTTTTGCAGAGAATGCTCTTTTATTTATTAAAACCCGTTATGGATTTGCATACATTTTTTTTGCCCCTGCGTTGAATGAAAATATTTGCAGTTTTACAAGTTTATAACTTTATCAGGACAATTTTTCCATTGTTTATAATAAGTGTTAATGTTCGTGAAAAGATATTTCTAATTTTATATTTATTTAAAGTTAAGAATGTACTTACAGCTAAATTCAAGAACTATAACCAATAATTAAATATACATCTATGAAGAAACTCCCTCTCAAGACTTGAAATAAAATTATTTTTTCATGAGAAGTCAACTATTGAGAATGGAGTTAAACATGTTAGCAAAGAAAATATTTTAATTTTGGGAATGGCAGAAAAATGTGCTTAAGTATTCCTAACAAAAGTGTAAAGGAGTATATTATAATAATTTATTAATTAAATTATAGCTATGGCATAACTCGTCAATTATTCTGGTCACATTTATAACAAGTAATATTAATAAAACTTGTATTCAATTTCCATTGAGTGCAACAAAGAAAAATTTTATTTTAGTTATTTTTTATTAAATAGTAACAATTAATATAATTATGTACAAACTTATGACAGAATCACAATATTAAACGGCAAAATTGAAAACGAATTTCCTTGCAATTTTCCATATTCCTCTCTATGCAGTATGTGATATTGGATTAATATGTTTGTTTGTTGCTATCTATTCGCTTTTTTTGTTTGTTTCTAATTTATGAAGCTGGTGGTCGTCTATAATTTCTTATTCTATCTCTCTCTTGCGGTTCATTATTAAAAGGAACCTTTCCCTTATAATTTCAAATACGCCTTCAAGTAATAGATTACTAGCTATGGGAAGTAGTGCTCAGTTCCAGAGTACTGATTTCAAACACATAGTCAATGAGTTCGAATCCTACCAACTATTTTAAATTAATGATAAAAAATATTTGAAAAACTGTATTAAACATCAATTGTTATTCACTACAGGCAAAAAAAAATATTGAACTTGATCGTGAATTAAATGTATTTTATTAAAAATGTGTACAAGATATATATGAGGAGAGTGTAAGCTAATAGAAGAAATTGAAAAATATATCAGTTCTGCTATTTTCATGTCTTTTTGTAATATTTAGTAATTAAATTACAATTAATAATGTCTGGTGAATGATGAAAACTTGGAATTACCGTTTGATTGCTTGTGAAACAACTGTTTGGCTGCTATTTTCTGAACCAGATTTACTAATTTAATTTAGTTTTACATATTTTAATTTCTTGAACACTAAATGCTAGGGCTAGAAATACTGGCTGATTTTGATGGTTTAAAAACTATTTTAAGCATTAAAAAATATATGACTGGAATGTTAGTTCTTGTGATATAATTTTATAAATCATTATCAATATTTGTGAATGTATTTTTAAGAAAAAATACTATCTGCTAATACTTACACGCAGTGTAAAATATACCCATCACTTATTATTTTAACTATTTGAGGACCAAATGAGGGATTTTCAGATGGCAAGAACATATGCGAAAAGGATCAGTCGGGCGATTTCTGAACAGCAAAGTTTGAATTATTATTCAAAAAAATTACTGTGTTACTAGAACATAAGACACAATTTTATTCTAATGTTTTTTTTCATAATAATTTTTTTGGCAGTTTTTAAGTTTGTTAGGCTTGTTCTTCAACTTTAATTCAAACATTTGAAATTTCGTAACACTTTCTTGTTCATTTAAAATTTTTAAATACCGTTATTGTATAACAATACCCCAGGAACCTTTTTGAGTACGGCAGTTTAATAAATAAATAAAAAATAATTTTATAACCATCAGAGTAATGAAATGAGCAACTAATTCAGGCAGTTGTTCAATTTTTTCTTACCATGAAAAAGTATTATATTGGTACAGCTGAGATTATTATCAGAATTCTCTTGAAAATAATTCTAACCTCGTATTACAAAATTGCAATACATACTAAATAGTAATTTTAACATTAAATAACAAACCGTATAATAAAACTAGATTTAAAATACAAATTGTGTATAGACAAAACACAAGGTTTGCTTTTTTTTTTTAATTGTATATAACAACCTCTGCATCTGTGTAAATGTTAATCTAGATATATACACATTCACTGTCAAAAAAAAATAATAATGGTAACAATATGCTGAATCATACTGATTTATTGCACGTTGCTTGTTATGTAAAGTCATATACCCACCCCTCTGAATTTTGTTTAGTAAAATTTCATTACATGTACACTGTGAGAAAGAGTTGCAAGTGCACTCTGTGGCAGTCTTATTTTATAGACTGACTCAATTTGAATCTTGCATACAGAAAAATTAATTCTCCTATTACTGGGTTATATTTTTAGTAATCTCAGTTCATAAGATTTTTGAACAGTTGATAGTTGCTTAATTTAAATTCTCTTGTTGCACTTTTTGCAGAGAATGCTCCCACAGTTTTTTTTATTTTTTTTTAAATATTGTTATGGATTTGCATACATTTTTTTGTCCCTGCGTTGAATGAAAATATTTGCAGTTTTACAAGTTTTCCAATGTTTATAATAAGTGTTAATGTTCGTGAAAAGGTATTTCTAATTTTATATTTATTTAAAGTTAAGAATGTACTTACAGCTAAATTTAAGAACTATAACCAATAATTAAATATACATCTAAGAAGAAACTCCCTTTCTCAAGACTTTAAATAGAATTATTTTTTCATGAGAAGTCAAGTTTTGAGAATGGAGTTAATCTAAAACATGTTAGCAAGGAAAATATTTTAATTTTGGGAATGGCAGAAAAATGTGCTTAAGTATTCCTAACAAAAGTGAAAAGGAGTATATTATAATAATGTATTAATTAAATTATAGCTGTGGCATAACTCGTCAATTATTCTGGTCACATTTATAACAAGTAATATTAATAAAACTTGTATTCAATTTCCATTGAGTGCAACAAAGAAAAATTTTATTTTAGTTATTTTTTATTAAATAGTAACGATTAATATAATTATGTACAAACTTATGACAGAATCACAATATTAAACGGCAAAATTGAAAACGAATTTCCTTGCAATTTTCCATATTCCTCTCTATGCAGTATGTGATATTGGATTAATATGTTTGTTTGTTGCTATCTATTCGCTTTTTTTGTTTGTTTCTAATTTATGAAGCTGGTGGTCGTCTATAATTTCTTATTCTATCTCTCTCTTGCGGTTCATTATTAAAAGGAACCTTTCCCTTATAATTTCAAATACGCCTTCAAGTAATAGATTACTAGCTATGGGAAGTAGTGCTCAGTTCCAGAGTACTGATTTCAAACACATAGTCAATGAGTTCGAATCCTACCAACTATTTTAAATTAATGATAAAAAATATTTGAAAAACTGTATTAAACATCAATTGTTATTCACTACAGGCAAAAAAAAATATTGAACTTGATCGTGAATTAAATGTATTTTATTAAAAATGTGTACAAGATATATATGAGGAGAGTGTAAGCTAATAGAAGAAATTGAAAAATATATCAGTTCTGCTATTTTCATGTCTTTTTGTAATATTTAGTAATTAAATTACAATTAATAATGTCTGGTGAATGATGAAAACTTGGAATTACCGTTTGATTGCTTGTGAAACAACTGTTTGGCTGCTATTTTCTGAACCAGATTTACTAATTTAATTTAGTTTTACATATTTTAATTTCTTGAACACTAAATGCTAGGGCTAGAAATACTGGCTGATTTTGATGGTTTAAAAACTATTTTAAGCATTAAAAAATATATGACTGGAATGTTAGTTCTTGTGATATAATTTTATAAATCATTATCAATATTTGTGAATGTATTTTTAAGAAAAAATACTATCTGCTAATACTTACACGCAGTGTAAAATATACCCATCACTTATTATTTTAACTATTTGAGGACCAAATGAGGGATTTTCAGATGGCAAGAACATATGCGAAAAGGATCAGTCGGGCGATTTCTGAACAGCAAAGTTTGAATTATTATTCAAAAAAATTACTGTGTTACTAGAACATAAGACACAATTTTATTCTAATGTTTTTTTTCATAATAATTTTTTTGGCAGTTTTTAAGTTTGTTAGGCTTGTTCTTCAACTTTAATTCAAACATTTGAAATTTCGTAACACTTTCTTGTTCATTTAAAATTTTTAAATACCGTTATTGTATAACAATACCCCAGGAACCTTTTTGAGTACGGCAGTTTAATAAATAAATAAAAAATAATTTTATAACCATCAGAGTAATGAAATGAGCAACTAATTCAGGCAGTTGTTCAATTTTTTCTTACCATGAAAAAGTATTATATTGGTACAGCTGAGATTATTATCAGAATTCTCTTGAAAATAATTCTAACCTCGTATTACAAAATTGCAATACATACTAAATAGTAATTTTAACATTAAATAACAAACCGTATAATAAAACTAGATTTAAAATACAAATTGTGTATAGACAAAACACAAGGTTTGCTTTTTTTTTTTAATTGTATATAACAACCTCTGCATCTGTGTAAATGTTAATCTAGATATATACACATTCACTGTCAAAAAAAAATAATAATGGTAACAATATGCTGAATCATACTGATTTATTGCACGTTGCTTGTTATGTAAAGTCATATACCCACCCCTCTGAATTTTGTTTAGTAAAATTTCATTACATGTACACTGTGAGAAAGAGTTGCAAGTGCACTCTGTGGCAGTCTTATTTTATAGACTGACTCAATTTGAATCTTGCATACAGAAAAATTAATTCTCCTATTACTGGGTTATATTTTTAGTAATCTCAGTTCATAAGATTTTTGAACAGTTGATAGTTGCTTAATTTAAATTCTCTTGTTGCACTTTTTGCAGAGAATGCTCCCACAGTTTTTTTTATTTTTTTTTAAATATTGTTATGGATTTGCATACATTTTTTTGTCCCTGCGTTGAATGAAAATATTTGCAGTTTTACAAGTTTTCCAATGTTTATAATAAGTGTTAATGTTCGTGAAAAGGTATTTCTAATTTTATATTTATTTAAAGTTAAGAATGTACTTACAGCTAAATTTAAGAACTATAACCAATAATTAAATATACATCTAAGAAGAAACTCCCTTTCTCAAGACTTTAAATAGAATTATTTTTTCATGAGAAGTCAAGTTTTGAGAATGGAGTTAATCTAAAACATGTTAGCAAGGAAAATATTTTAATTTTGGGAATGGCAGAAAAATGTGCTTAAGTATTCCTAACAAAAGTGAAAAGGAGTATATTATAATAATGTATTAATTAAATTATAGCTGTGGCATAACTCGTCAATTATTCTGGTCACATTTATAACAAGTAATATTAATAAAACTTGTATTCAATTTCCATTGAGTGCAACAAAGAAAAATTTTATTTTAGTTATTTTTTATTAAATAGTAACGATTAATATAATTATGTACAAACTTATGACAGAATCACAATATTAAACGGCAAAATAGAAAACGAATTTCCTTTCAATTTTCCATATTCCTCTCTATACAGTATATGATGTTGGATTAATATGTTTGTTTGTTGCTATTTATTCGCTTTTTTTGTTTGTTTCTAATTTATGAAGCTGATGGTCGTCTATAATTTCTTATTCTGTCTCTCTCTTGCGGTTCATTATTAAAAGGAACCTTTCCCTTATAATTTCAAATACGCCTTCAAGTAATAGATTACTAGCTATGGGAAGTAGTGCTCAGTGCCAGAGTACTGATTTCAAACACATAGTCAATGAGTTCGAATCCTACCAACTATTTTAAATTAATGATTAAAAAATATTTGAAAACTGTATTAAACATCAATTGTTATTCACTACAGGCAAAAAAAAATATTGAACTTGATCGTGAATTAAATGTATTTTATTAAAAATATGTACAAGATATATATGAGGAGAGTGTGAGCTAATAGAAGAATTTGAAAAAAATATCAGTTCTGCTATTTTCGCTTTGTAATATTTAATAATTGAATTTACAATTAATAATGTCTGGTGAATGATGAAAACTTGGAATTACCGTTTGATTGCTTGTGAAACAACTGTTTGGCTGCTATTTTCTGAACCAGATTTACTAATTTCAATTAGTTTTACATATTTTAATTTCTTGAACACTAAATGCTAGGGCTAGAAATACTGGCTGATTTTGATGGTTTAAAAACTATTTTAAGCATTAAAAAATATATGACTGGAATGTTAGTTCTTGTGATATAACTTTATAAATCATTATCAATATTTGTGAATGTATTTTTAAGAAAAAAATACTATCTGCTAATACTTACACGCAGTGTAAAATATACCCATCACTTATTATTTTAACTATTTGAGGACCAAATGAGGGATTTTCAGATGGCAAGAACATATGCGAAAAGGATCAGTCGGGCGATTTCTGAACAGCAAAGTTTAAATTATTATTCAAAAAATTACTGTGTTACTACAACATGAGACACAATTTTATTCTAATGTTTTTTTTTCATAATAATTTTTTTGGCAGTTTTTAAGTTTGTTAGGCTTGTTCTTCAACTTTAATTCAAACATTTGAAATTTCGTAACACTTTCTTGTTCATTTAAAATTTTTAAATACCGTTATTGTATAACAATACCCCAGGAACCTTTTTGAGTACGGCAGTTTAATAAATAAATAAAAAGTAATTTTATAACCGTCAAAGTAATGAAATGAGCAACTAATTCAGGCAGTTGTTCAATTTTTTCTTACCATGAAAAAGTATTGTATTGGTACAGCTGAGCTTATTATCAGAATTCTCTTGAAAATAATTCTAACCTCGTATTACAAAATTTTAACATTAAATAACAAACCGTATAATAAAACTGGATTTAAAATACAAATTGTGTATAGACAAAACATAAGGTTTGCTTTTTTTTTAATTGTATATAACAGCCTCTGCATCTGTGTAAATGTTAATCTAGATATATACACATTCACTGTCAAAAAAAATAATGGTAACAATATGCTGAATCATACTGATTTATTGCACGTTGCTTGTTATGTAAAGTCATATACCCACCCCTCTGAATTTTGTTTAGTAAAATTTCATTACATGTACACTGTGAGAAAGAGTTGCAAGTGCACTCTGTGGCAGCCTTATTTTATAGACTGACTCAATTTGAAACTTGCATATAGAAAACAAAACCCCTATTACTGGGTTCTCTTGTTAGTGATCTCGGTTCATAAAGTTTTGACAGTAGAACTAAATAGCTTCAGTAGGAAAATGCTTAAATTTCTTTCCCATGCTTTTAGAACAAAAATTGTATGACTAATTGTGTGGACTTATTTTGAATTTTTCCTTATTTTGAGAACTTCTGAAACAACATGAATTATTTTAATTCAGATTTAAAAATATAAGTACGTTAAAAGAATTAAGATCAAAAGTTTACGACTCCCCTTTAGCCTATATAAGATTTTACCACTTAATCAGTAGTTTTATATGAACCTTTGACAAAGTTAGTGGTTTTAAATATTTTTAACAGTCCGAATAGTTTAAATTACAGTGCGTGAAGTTTAACCGTGTCTCTGACCTTGAGATCGCTAGACTGGACTGGGCCGCAGTGCGGGGACAAAATGTAACACTTTAGAGAACATCAGTGGGTTGTTGGCTCTAATTAACTAAATGATAATACTGTAATAGTTTGATGTAGACATGATCTTTAAATCTGTTGCTCTGCTCCTGCAAAGAAAGAGACGATATGTGTATCGTATAATGTTTTCAGTTAGGCTAGTAGTCAAATGCTAGAGCAGAACGAGGGACACCGTTAAACCTCACGCACTGTACATGAAGTTCTGCTGAAAGGGAAAATAATAAATTATCTCAGTATTAATAGTATATTCATGCAACGGATGTTTTTATATTGTAAGTGATGTTCTAGAGCACCTGTTTTAAATCATAGCTTGTTACTTTATTTAAGATACAATGTTATTACTCACAACTATATTGATTAATATTCCAATTTTAAATACTTTTTATTAAATACAGTAAACTCCCGATTATCCGTGGAATAGGGTGCCCCGGCAACGCCGGATAACGAATTTCCCGGATAATCCGCTATGAACAAAGAATACGCAAAACGATCGATAATCGATTATTATACCATAAGTTACACAAATAATGACCCCGGTTAATGCATTTCTCAAATAATCTTCAGAGGACAAAATAAATACAAAAAATAATTTTAAAGTGTGGATGTATTTGACGGATGATTATAACATGTACATTTATGTCTAACTATTTACAATACGTACATAAGTATATGTCTAAAGTAAGTGTGTATGTACATATGATATTTCCTTTACACAATACTTTCACTTTTTAACAAAAAAATCTGTCACTTTCGTCTGTTTTTTTGTGAGCATTGATTTAGCTTTAATGTGCGATCTAAGTTTCTTGAGAACCATTTTGTCGCACAGTGTCTACTTCTGTCACGTGTGTCACAAAGCCAAAAAGATCGATAATGTATACGACAGACATGGATAATGCATATGTCACGTCCTAGACTATTTATAGCCGAGATTAGCTGACATTTGTTTACAATCTTATGATACACATTAGGTTTTCGGGCTTCCAAGCATTTTGTCATCATCTCTTATACACATACTCTTATAGTCTGCTCGCCCCTTTTATTTCGCTGGCCCGTGTCGGGATGCTTCCCTTTCAATGTAAAAATTAGTACTTACATATTTACATACCATTCCATTCATCTTAACCTCTATTAGGCCTTATATGTATTTACGTCGTAATTCACCGTTTGGAAATTTAAACACATGAATCTGATTGGAATAAAAATTGGATATTTGTAAAACAATGGCAGACCCCGGATAATCGGGAGTTTACTGTAATTTCAATTAAGACTTTCAAGCCTACCTCCGAGTATGGATCTGGTCATTTAGTTCAAGCTAGTTGCCTACGCCCATGTATAGATCGGATTCTCATATTTTTTTCTATTGCGACATAATCCCGCACTCAGTTTTGTTGATATCGTTCTTTATATTGGTTATTTTACATTACATGTAAAAACAAATTTATACAGAGCATAGTAGCGTATTTATAATAAATAAACAACAATAGCCCTTGCTACAAATATTTAAATACTCTTGATATACATTTTCCTAACACTCTACATCACCAGAGAGGTTTGTAACCTGATTGATGATGCTAACCATGTTAAGGAAATGTACATCAAGGATATATAAATATTTGTAGCAAGGGTTATTGTTGTTTATTTACTACATTACATGTCTTTATCTTCAGGCCAATCAGAGTTGCTTTTACAAACAAAATTTATTTGGTTATGTGTAGGGACCAAGAGCTATCAGACATTTGTTTGCCAGATGTTGGTTTGGTCAGATAATGGGTGTTTTGTTAGTCTAAGCTGAGCTGTTTACCTTTCGAGTTTGTTGTTGTTTGCTATAAATATTGTCTATCAGTTGTTTCTTTTATTTAATTTTTTATGCAGTTTGTATAATTTTTTGTTTTAGTTTCAAATTGGTTATTTTTTAGATTTAAATTTATCTTACAGTTATTTGGTTCATTTAAATTTTATTGTTAGAGATATTACATTATAGATTTAATGGCTAAAGGTACTTCATTAAGTGATTCAGTGCCAGATATGTTTATTTTAGACAGTAACAGGACATTAAAACTAGGGATGGGCCGATTCCGATTCTAGATTCCAGGAATCGTCGATTCTAGGTGGTATCGAGGAATCGTCGATACTCGATTCTTCATTTATAAAAGTGTCGATTCCGATTCCTATTTTGTTAACTATTGTACGTGTATATTTTGTATAAAATATGCGTGTGGAGTAATTTATTACCAAACAAAATTTATTACCAAAAGTTTATTATATTTGTGTGGAAAAATAATTAATTACCAACTATGTCTTATTTATGTATTAGTTGATTTGAATGAATTAAATGATTAAAGTAAACGAAAATATTATTATTTATGAAGCAACAGCAATCAAGATCGTAACCATTTCTGGTCGTTTGACATCGCTCGTCTCTCTCTCTCTCTATCACTAAATGTCAGAACAAAACACAAAAAAGTACAGTAAAAACTCGATTAACCGTAACCGTCGGAACTGTGGCCATGACGGTTGAGCGAATAGACGGATAACAGAAACACTGTATTATTCCTTCGAAACTTGACCTTAATAAATTATATTATAGACAGATATCACTCTCACGGTTGAAGGTTTTGTGTAGCCTATTACATTAAAACAGAATTTTTAAAAGGTTTTGCCATATGACCAAGATGTTAACTAAATTAATTATTAGAGAACTAGCATGTAAGCTATTATAACTTGAAAGAATCGAGAATCGACTAAAGAATCGAGAATCGAAAGGAAAATTTTAGAATCGGAATCGAAAATTTTTGGAATCGGCCCATCCCTAATTAAAACCTATCTAGGCGGAAGTACAATCAACATATCTTTCATTGATGAACTAAATGGAAATGTAAATGACCCGATTTTAGAGTTTTCTAAATTATAAAGGAAATATTTTTATATTACATTTCCCTTTAGCTTTAAAATGGTATTTAACATGTAATATTTATTTTCAATCCAACGTAAAACTTTTTTATACATTTTTCCAAGGAGCATATGCTCTTCTTACATCTATATGCAAGTAATCAGTTCATCCTGAAGCCTGTTTCAACCCCTTTACAAAAATCTATATTTTATTGTAAATATGATATTTATTATAGGTCAGGAATTTTTATAGTTTACCTAAAAACCTCCAGGGCGATAAGAGGCAGACGCCTATTAAGGGGCTAGGCTTCGAAGTGTTGATATAAATAAAGTAACATTACCTATGAGTTATATCAGCTGTTATATCACATAACCAATAACATAAAATCAGTTGTTTTATGTAATCATATGTTAGCTCTTATTTTAAGCCAAATGGGTCGATATAATTATACTGCATACCTTCACCATTTTGTGAAAAGTTTTTCTGCCATATAAAACTAAAATTAGTTCATTATATTTAATGAATTAATATTTGAAAAAACTGTATCAACATAAAGTGTCATCCCCTACAAGTTTAATTAAATGTATTTAAACCTGAGTCGATGAATAAAATGTAATTTATTAATGATTGAAAATTTGAAATATGTAAGGAAAGTAAACTAATACAAATAATTTTAAAAGATTTCTTTTTCATATAACATTTACTACTGAAGGTGTTTGTTTCTGTGATAAATAATGGATATTTACATTTCTGCATGACAGTTGCGAGGAATAATATAATAAACAACTCTTCATTGTACTCCACTCTTATCTATATATATAGGTATAACCCTGATCATAATTCAGTCCTGTTCCTATGTTAATTAAAAATATATTTGAAAATTAATTTATGGTCCTCTGGTGATGATGAAAACTTGGAATTACCGTTTGATTCCTCATGAAACAGACTTTTTGGCTGCTATTTTCTGAACCAGAAATAACTGTAGGTTTTCCTCTCAAACAAGGTAGAGACAAAACCAATCCAAATCTACTGACTAATCTCCTTAAGTACTTTGTGCAAGGTATTGGTCAACTTCCGCCTTACTTATATCTAGTTACCAATGGTATCTACTAGCAAACAGTACGAGGTCTGTTCAAAAAATACGCGGACTGTTTGAATTTTGCGGCTCAAATTAGTTTCAGGAGAATTCATATAGGTTCGTATAAATCAGCTGATTAAAACGCGGTATTTCAGTCGCAGATATCTTCATTTGTTGATGAGTTACACACAGTTTAGTAAAGAGTGTTTTTTTCGTTTGTCGGATTGTAAAATGGGACAGCCTGAAGGAGCAACAAATTGCTGTGAAATTTTGTGTAAAACTAGGGAAATCTGCAACAGAAACATTTCCATGCTTAACACAACCTACGGCGATATTGCCATGAAGCGTACTGCATGTTTCAAGTGGCATGAACGTTTCAAGGGTGGCCGACAGTCAATTGATGACGATGAGCGTCCTTGGCGTCCTTCAACGTCAACTGATGACCCACACGTTGACAAAATCAACTCCCTGGTGCACGAAAATCGACGTCTGACCATTAGGGAGCTTTCCGAAGAGTGTGGGATATCAGTTGGATTTTGTTCCAAGATTTTGACCGAAAAATTGAAGATGCCCAGCGTCACTGCAAAATTTGTGCCACGCCTGATGACCGACGACCTAAAAGCCAATCGCGTCCGATTTTGTCGGGAACTGCTTCATCATTCAAATGAAGATGAGAACTTTTTGTCAAGAATTATAACCGGTGATAAATCATGGGTGTATGGTTACGACATTGAAATGAAGGTCCAATCATCCCAATGGGTGAGTCAAACATCCCCAAGACCCAAAAAAGCTCGCCAAGTTTGGTCGAATGTGGTGATGCTGACAGTATTTTTTTTATGCTAAGGGTGTTGTTTACTACGAGTACCTCCCTGAAGGCTATACAGTCAACCAGATTACCTACATTGAAGTACTGAAAGGTCTGAGGGACGCCGTCCGACGCAAAATGCCAGAACTGTGGAGAAGTGATGACTTGTTTTTCCATCACGACAATGCTCCAGCTCACTCGGAACTCGTGAGTTTTTGGCCAAACACTCGATCACTGTTCTTCCCCCCCCCCCCCCCCCTACTCGTCTGACCTTGCTCCTTGTGACTTTTTCTTATTCCCAAAACTCAAAAACCCCTCAAAGGAAGAAGATTTGAAACTATTTCGGAGATTAAGGCAAATGCGACGAAGAAGCTGAATGCCATCACAAAAGAAGCATACCAGGACTGTTTTAACAAGTGCAAACACCGTTGGGATAAGTGTGTGCGTTGGGGAGGAGAGTACTTTGAAGGAGACACCAAGCGGATTCTCCTGAAACTAACTTGAGTCGTGAAATTCAAACAGTCCGCGTATTTTTTTAACAGACCTCGTATAGTTTGAAGCAAAAAACGTTTATTAGTTGATCAATTTGTTTTGTTTAAGTCAGTCATCCAAAATGCTTTCTTCTTGTGTCAAACGCATGTTGCTGTATCTTTCAACATTTTTAATGTGTCATTCTCTATTATTAAAAAATAATAATATCGTTTTATGGTTTTTTTTATTGTTAAAACCTCGTTATCTATCCCTCATATGCTTTATTTAAGATATGATGCAATACTGGATATGTTTTTGTGCTAGTTGAAGACAGGCCGAACATGTATTCTGCATTTCTATTACTCTTTTCTTTAATCTAGTATAGATTGCTGTTGAATTGTCTATTCCTCTGCATGGCATATAGTTCTACAAACACAATTTCTAGTCTTCTTACCAAGACTGGGAACCATAACTTTCATGATTACATTAGATACTTCATATTTCATATATTATTTGTATTCTAAGCAAACCATACTTCCTGGCATTCAGAGTGATATTAAACTTCATTGAAGTAGTTTTTCATAACTTCTTTAAAGGACTTTTATGAAATGAGTAACAAATTTAATGCTCTTTCATTTCCTAATTTAATCTACTGTTTTTAACCCATCTTTTTTTCTGGTATAGCATTTTGGTATGCCTTTTATTTTTTTTTTAATTTGTCTGTCATAATTCTAACATTAACAATTATAAACCCTTAGCTCCAGAATTACTTACAGTATTACAGAGGATACTTAGACAGCCTCTGTGTATAACAAAGCTTGTGTGAGTAACCAAGATTTATAATTGTTTAAAAATTGTGAGTCATTATTCTCTTTAAATTATGTTAATAGTGGTAATAAATCTTTTTTCTTGCTGAATTCATTGAACAATAAGTTTTATGCATTTCTGGTGATGATGAAAACTTTGGAATTACCGTTTGATTTCTTATGAAACAAAATTATTGGCTGCTAATTTCTGAACCAAAAATAATAGTTTTAAAATTACTAAACTCTGTAAGATTAAAAAAAAAGAAATATTACTTTATAGCAGTGTGGTTACTTATTTTGTGTGCACTATTTTAGGTATAGATAAAACAATATTTTCTGATAGAATATAGTATTAAATATGCAAAAAAATGTATGCACTTATAAACATATGCAATCATTGATAAAAATATTCAGGAGTATAATAATAGAAAGGTTCTAGTCATTGTGGAAGGACCTTGAACAAGCATAGAAAAGCTGTATTTATATTTTGCACCATAAATAAAATCATACCTTTTTCCAAGACCTGCTTCTTTTTTTATTACAATAAAAGTTTGTGTCTAAATACAAGAGTGGAGTTTCAAGTCAAAAGGACCATTTATCTAGTTCAGGCTCTTCTTCGTTGAGTATCTATTTTTCTATAGGTTTATTGGTTCTAAATAAGACTAAAGTGTGTACAAATATTCATCCTGATCTGTAGAAAGTTCTTTACATTTTATCCCTTATTTCAAGTTTTACACAGAGATAATGGATTTATTTACTTATATTGCATTATTGTTCATAAAAATAACTTGCTAGTTTGAAAATATCCACAACATTCTTGTTTTTATCATCATGTCTGTTTTGATGACCATTTCCAAGGGCCAAGGGAATTTATAGTTCTGTCTCTTAAAAGCAACACCCTTATCTCCTTTCATTCGTTTATAATCGAAATCCTTTAACTGTTAAATACTTAAAGGGAGACTTAGAAAATCTATCTGCTACCCATTTGAAAACTTATAAATGGTTAAGGTTTTTTTAGTTTTGAAGGAGGTTGTAAGCATCAAAATATATTTGATAAATTGACTGACTATGCGTTTATTAGTTTTTAATATTTACCAAACACATAAATGCATTTATAGAACTGGATTATGTAAATATAACAAATATTAAGAAAGCAGTCCCTCAATAATACGATAGTTTTATCAAATATTTATTCGTTACTTACATTTTATAAATTCATTTTAGTTTTATGGGAGAAAAACTTTCCCACAAAAGGGGCAAGGAATGCAATATAGTAATTTCATCCGATTTGGCTTAAAATAAATGATAACATATGATTTCGTAAAACCGCTGATTTGTTTAGGTTATGTGGTGTCGAACAGCTGTTTTATCACATAGGTTATATTACTTTATTTATAATAATTGCATTTACTTAATAAAACATAACTAAAATAATTTTTTTAAAATCATTTTAAAGCTAAAAGAAATGTAATGTAGAAATAGTTCCTTTTAAATTTAGAAAATTCTCCTTCTGAATACGAATCTAAAAATTGGGTCGTTTTACATATTCATTCAATTCATCAATAAAAGATATGACGATTATACCTTGCCCTAGATTGGTTTCATTCACTCTCTGTCTAAAAGCAACATGTCTTATATCAAATTGCTTTCTAAAATGTCTTTAGCCATTATATCTACATCATATTTTTGTAACAATAAATATTTAATTTCTGATAGACAAAATTTAGAGCAAACAAAAACAAATTCAAAACGTAAACAACTTGTAATTAAAGAATAAAAATATGGTACAACTCACAAATATAAAAAATTTTATTTCATACTCGTTTCAACGACTAATTTGTCGTCATCTTCAGTGAAGATACACAAATCAAATTAACTAAAAAAGTATTTAACATAACCTATAAAGTTTTAACAAAAGTTTTGTTTTTACTTTTGTTAAAACTTTATAGGACAAGTTTAATATTTTTTTAGTTAATTTGATTTGTGTATCTTCACTGAGGATGACGACAAATTAGTCGTTGAAACGCGTATGAAATAAACATTTTTATATTTGTGAGTTGTACCATATTTTTATTCTTTAATTATAACTTTCACTCACAAGCCAGCTCGAATATTATTTGTAAACAACTTGGACTACGAAAACTCACTATCTGACCAAACTAACGTCTGTCAAAAAAACTGTGATAGCTCTAGGTTTTGCCACACTTCACAAATTAAATTTTTGATCGTAAAGGTAAATATGTAAAGTAAAATAACCTATATGAAGAACAATATCATCGCAACCGAGATTACATGGGAATAACGTTGCTGTAGAAATAAATACGGGATTCTGAACACATACACGGGTTTAGGTGACTAGCATTAACTAAATGGCCTGTTCTATACTCAGGTGTAGGGTTGAATGTATTGAATAACTTATTTGGTTTTTGTTTTGCTTCAAGTAGTTTAATAAAATATTTATTATTTGATTTTAATAAATTGTGGTTATCAATATTCTACACGGTTTATAAATACATTTTATAATGCTGGTGAATGATGAAAAGTTTGGAATTACCGTTTGATATCTTGTGAAACAAACGTCCTGGCTGCTATTTTCTGAACCAGACATGAGAATAAGTTTTATTCAAATCTACTCATAAAAAAGCTAAGCAATTAAAAAAAATCGTTGACAATACTGATAGAAAACAAAGATTAAAATACGTTTTAAATAAATTTACAACACTTCAAAATTATGTTAAAATGAAAAAAATTATTAGCTTACCTTTTGATATCGGTTTAACAAAAGGATTAGATTCTATTTTTAATAAGATTAATTTAGAGATAGCTCGTAAGGGTAAAAACAAACTTCAATTTTACTCAGGTAACCCTAACGTTAAAATTCAAATGTTGGAAAAATCATTAATTTTTAAAATAGTTTGTAGTACGTGTAATGTATGTATTTACAGTAAACTCCCAATTATCCGTGGAATAGGGTGGCCCGGCAACACCGGATAACGAATTCCCCGGCTAATCCGCTATGAACAAAGAATACGTGAAATGATCGGTAATCGATTATTATACCACACAAATAATGACCCTGGTTAATGCAATTCACATATAATCTTCAGAGGACAAAATAAATACAGAAAATAATTTAAAATGTCGATGTATTTGACGGATTATAACATATACATTTATATGTTCAACTATTTCCAATACGTACATAAGTATATGTCAAAAGTAAGTATGTATGTACATATGTAATTTTCTTTACACATAATACTTTCACTTTTTAACAAAAAAATCTGTCACTTTCATCTGTTTTTTTGTTAGCATTGGTTTAGCTTTAATGTGCGATCTAAGTTTCTTGAGAACCATTTTGTCGCACAGAGTCTACCTGTGTCACAAAGCCATAAAGATCGATAATGTATATGACAGACATGGATAATGCATATGTCACGTTCTAGACTATTTATAGCCGAGATTAGCTGACATTTGTTTACAATCTTATGATACACATTAGCTTTTCGGGCGTCCAAGCATTTTGTCATTGTCTCTTATATACTGTAGTCTGCTCGCCTCTTTTATTTCGTTGGCCCGCGTCGGGATGCTTCCCTTTCAATGTAAACATTAGTACATACATATTTACATATCTATTCCCTTCATCTTAATTTCTATTGAGCCTTATATATATTTACGTCGTAATTCACTGTTCAGAAATTTAAACACATGAATCTGGTTGGAATAATTGTAAAACAATGGCAGACCCCGGATAATCCGCAAACCGGTTACTCCGCCCACGGATAATCGGGAGTTTACTGTATGCAAAAAGAAATTGTAACTAGATTTAAAGAATATGTTGTACATTTAATTATGATATATGATGATTGTTAATAAAATACATTTAATTCATCCACTGAAGTTCAAATACATATTAAACTTCTAATGGATGACACTTGTATGATAATAGTTTTTTTTTCAAATAATAATTTGTTAATTAAATTCAATGAATTAATTTTAGTTGTATGAGATAAAAAAATTTCACAAGTTTTTTTGTTATTTTTGTCCCATTTGGCTTAAAATAGTTATATGATTTCATAAAACAACTGATTTTATGTTATAGGTAATGTGGTAGAACAGATGTTTTAACACATAGGTTATAATAGTTTATTTATATTTATTGTAATTATTTAATAAAAAATAATTAAATTAATAATTTTTTTGTTTGCCTTAAGTAGGATTTCACTTGGAGAAATTTTGTTGGTATTAGGGACTTATTTAAAAATAACAATTGCTCATTGTTTTGATTCAAGTAAATATTTTTTATAATTTTTATACGATTTAAAATTTATTTTTTAATAATAGTTTCCATTGAATAACAATAATTACTGACAAATATATTACGGTTATCGATATTCTACACAGTTTACAAATACATTTTATAATGCTGGTGAATGATGAAAATTTGGAATTACCGTTTGATATCTTGTGAAACAAACGTCCTGGCTGCTATTTTCTGAACCAGACCTGGGTAACCACTAAAGCTTCAGATTGTCAAGTTATTGTTGCGTATCAGCACAGTGCACTTTAAAGCAAAATTCCCTTATACATATTTCCTTATTTCTTCTTTATGTTGTCCAACCTATTTACATTTTGTCGTTAGTTCAGGTGATAAAGTAAAATACTTTTTATATTGAAATCAAAAGTCCCCAATGGTCAAGGAATACAATATACAGGGTCCGGCAGCATAACTTCCTTTTTTGAAAACTCAATAAAAACTATTGTATGCATCTGAAAATATTTATTTATTTTTTATAATGTAGGTACATGTCTAAAGTTTTTATTTACATTATTTTGAAGATCAAATCTGTTACGTGACGTCCCTCATTCTCCATACATTGCGTAAACTGATTTCTGGTTTGTCATGACTCTTGTTAGCGTAGCAGGTGTTATGTTGGCAATTTCTTCTTGGATGTTGGTCTTCAAATCTTGTAGGGTTCTTGGACGGTTCACATAAACACAGGATTTCAAAAAACCCCATAGAAAAAATGACAAGGGGACAGATCGGGAGAGCGTGCCGACCATTCCAAATCGCCTCTAATTGAGATAAGGCGCTCTGGAAAGTGTTCCCTTAAAACAGCCATCGATGCTCTTGAAGTGTGTGCTGTTACACCGTCTTGTTGGAACCAAGTGTCCCCCAAATCCAACTCTTCTAGCCGTGAGAAAAAAAAATTCTGTAGCATGTTTACATACCGGTCCGAATTCACTGTCGCTGTAACCTCATTTTCCTCAAAAAAACCAGGGACCAATAATTCCAGCTGAGGAAATTGCACACCACACTGTGACTTTGGGTGAATGCAAAGGCCTTTGATGCAATTCTCGAGGGTTGTTGTCAGCCCAGTAGCGCAGGTTTTGTTTGTTAACCGACACACACAAATGAAAATGGGCTTCATCGCTAAAAAAAAACAATAGCACCCTCGGGAACGACATCAAGAAGAAGCTCACACGCGTTCATCCGAGAATTGAAGTCACGTTCTGAAAGTTCCTGCACTATCGCCATCTTATAGGGATGGAAATGAAGATCATCACGAAGAATTCTTCTCACAGAACGATCGGATAACCCAAGGGCAGATGCGTGTTTGCGCGCAGAACGCCGTGGTGATCGCAACATTGACGCTCTCACTGCTTCAATGTTCTCAGGTGATCTAACGGGCCGAGGGACTCCAGTTCTTCGTTTTGTCGCACTTGCAGTTTGTCTGAATGTAGTGACCCATGTAACAATTGATTTGCGGTCTGGGACGGGAGCCAACGGGGCTAAATTAAAGCGATTCTGAAATGCGCACTGTGTTGCAATAACCGAACATCCGCTTGAAAAGTAGGCCTCAACGGCAAAGGCACCCTCCTCACTATTCCAACGCATGATGGCGACTGAAACGTGTCGGGACAAAACTTTACTGTACCCGCTCTTGAACGAGACCACTAGCGCTCCGCTATGACATCAACTAACTGAATGGCGAGCATTTAAAAAAAGGAAGTTATGCTGCCGCACCCTGTATTAATGCTGAATTATATAAAGAAATCAACAATCTGTACCCAAGCATAAAAACTGGTTCTGATATTTATTACCTGATAATGACACGATATTGTCAAAACAGCTATCAAATAAAAATTAATTTGTGAATAATGTAAATAGTAAAACTATAAATAATTTTATAATTATTACTTTGAAAAAATTTTGAGGGGTATATTAAGAAACGCTTAAGTAGTGACACTTTCTGAATTGTCATAATAAAGAAGGTGCTTTGAAGATAAGTATCATGTTTAATACTATTAACTATTCTATAGCTACAATATTAACCCTTTATAGAATATATGGAAGGGGTTAGTTGAACCTTTCTTCCTGTAGTAGCGTATGGATACCTCTTGATATAAATCTGTGTTAAGAACTTGATCTACGATTTGTCTTGGTTTAATTCTGTATTATCTTTGGCTACACTGCCTCCCAGTATTTCATTTCCCTAAGATGTGAAATAAAAATTTTTATTTAATTTTAGTAACATGACAGTTAAATCTTTTTGCGATGAGAACTTTGTAATTAACTCATTAAAATTTACTAAACCTATTAAATTAAATGTATGATGTAGTAAGCTTCCTTTAAAATGAATGTGGTCTTTTAGAAAGGCATTTCTGTGTAAGAAAGAACAATGTGTGTAGCCTAGATTTTAGCCAGAAAAAATATGCTAAGTATTTGTTTGTCATGATGAAAGTTGATTTTAGTAATATTAGCTTCACATAGTAGAAGTATTTTGCTCCAATTTAAATTTGTTTTTGTGCATTTTATTTATTTAAATTGTCAAATAATAGTTCTATTTATCATGTATTTAATTTATCATTTGTTTTTTGTATGTAATGGATTGAAGTTCACTATATTTATAAACCTATATATTCCTTATTTTTATAAATTTCGGGATGTTGGATTGAGACAATTGTAATAACATTGCAAGAGCACTGTGTGGCAGTTTTTCCTTTTTAAAAAACTGACTCCAATTTAAACCTTGCATATATTAATAAACAGTCACCTATTTCTGAATTCTGATATTAGTAGATTTCAGCCTATTATGAATGGGACAGTTTTAAAACAGGCAGGTAAAATTTAATACTTGAGCTCCCCTTTACTTGAGAATAATTTAAATTTTCAATTAATTTTTCTATAACTGAGCAAACAATTCTTTTCTTTGCAATTCAAAATATTGTTTCTTTATATATATTTATCTGAAATTGTTACCAAATTTGCTTGTCAACTTTATCATTACAGCTGAATAAATACATAGTAAAGTAAAGACTGAAACAAATATCTTACCTTTCGCAGCCTCCAGTGGTATTTTTAAACCGGATCTGCCAATGGAACTCATCCCTGAACTTGTGTTTTGAAAATTCAGCCCACTTTAGTGATGGCTCAATATTTCTTAATTTATAGTCTCAAGAATGAGTTCTTAAATATTCACAATAAGCCTTGTTTTATTTGAATTACTAATATACTAGGGGCTTGTAGGTGCAAATAAATGCCCCTCCCTATTCATATTGAAACAAGTTTTAAACTTTTGTATAGTAATTTTATTTTTTAATAAAAATTAAATTTAATATAATTCAAGTTTTTCATAACAAAAATTTCTTTATAAACTATATTTTTTGTGAGTGCTTTTTCAATTTGGTTTTTTTTACCAATGGTATTTTCAATATGTATCTTTAAACCCAAATGTTTTTGACTTTTCTTAATTACAATGGCAAATTTCCTGTTGTAGTGAGTGTGTCACTGCTGGTTGAAATTGCTCCCTATGAAATTATCATTTAAGATGGTTATTATTTACAGAAATATTCATAATGAAACTCAGTAAGTTTTTTATATTAGTAAAATATATAAATAAAAAAAACTATACATAACATAAAGTAAATAAGTAAGCAAAAAACTTCAACTGCTGTCATGTCAGTATACAAATATATCTGCTTGCACCATACAGGCTTCTCACCGAATGAGTTCGCATGACACACTTAAGCAAAACTCAATTTTTCATGTCTGCCAACAGCTGAAATAAGTAATACAAGATGCCCTAATGCTAAATAAACATTCTAACGCTTCCTACTGACGTTTTTACTTATATATTTCTTTCTTATAAGGAATAGTGAAATATTCCACTTAGCGACGTTAAGGTAAATTTATAATCGGTGAATATTCTTCTTATCACTTATGAAGGATAAAGTTAGCATCTATCACTTAGAACTTTCTACGTTATTACAGATTGTAAATCCTCAGCTCATACAGCTGAGGCCTGCAGTGAGATTTTATTTCGGTCTCATGCATGCTTGAAATTTTTTTTTAAATTCATAACATTTATAAACTATAATGATGTGTGTTATATATACATGCCAGTGCGTTTTTCTAATAATGATTGTTTCTATTTTTCAGGTTAAAGTATTGAAAAAGCCTCGTTTTGATCTAAGCAAATTATTGGAACTTCATGGAGATGGCAAGGGAGGCGGTTCTGATGAACCTGGTGCTAAAGTTGATAGACCAGAAGGATATGAACCTCCTGTTCAAGAAGCTGTTTAGAACTCAATAAATCATTTTTTGATTTTTATCAAGATGTTTTTATTTTTATCTGTTGAGCATCCAATTTCTTGAATTTCTACATTTATTCCTGTTGCATTTCTATTTTTCTTCCTGTGAAAAACAAATCTTCACTTTCTAGTACAGTAGATCATTGATTGTAAAAATGCCAATGTTTTGAATCACTGAAGCAAAATATATTTTAAAAAATTGTTGTTTCCAAAACAATGTATTTACAATTCAATGTGAAGAAGTATAGTAGGTTGACATTACACTAAATGTCAGCCCTTTGTGTTGGGACTACGACCAGATGCTAAATGTCTTAACTAACAGTAAAAGTCAGGATTATATGTCGGTTGTAAATGTTGGCACTCTGCATTGTTGCTAAGTTTAGGACTATTAAGTCATCAGGAACTATGCATTAGAGCTAGAATACATTTAAAGTTGTGTTGTTTTTAATATAATGCCAAGGGGATCATTGGAGCCTCAATCCATATTGTTGTACAAGGCCTTGAAGAGGGGACCACCCTTGACCAGCAATGTAGAGCTAACTTTAAATCATCATACAACGCTGCTTGGCACATACACATCATATTTTACTATTTGGGGTGTCCGGCATAACCCCTGTATGTGTTCCAGCAATTTGGTGCTCACTAAAGGTTTTTACATTTTTTTAATACAAGACTATAATTATTGGGGAAGTAGATGTTCAGAATTATAAGAAATAGTACAAGAAAATAGCTTTTTTATACGCTTGTTTGTAAAACTATAATGCATTTTAAAGTAACTTTACATTTGAATTGTAGAAAAAAATGTTTACAACAAAAATCTTTGTTTTAATTAAAAAATTCCAATTTATATAAACAGTCAATTTGAAATATATTTCTATTGAAACATTAAAAAACAATCATGTGAAAATATGTTCTAAAACTTGTGATTTTTTTTTTCTTTCAGAATAAACATCGCAATTGAAGAAATTCAGTTTTTGTATTGAAATATCTTTACAAATATAAAAATTGGTAAAGAAAATTCTGAAGACATAAACTGAGGTAGCTGATCTTGTAATGAGTTAACGCTACTGTTTATCTCAAATATCTGCCGTGATCGGAGTGTTATTATTATGCCCAACTACGTGGCTGGCGTAGCACCACGTAATAGAAATATTTACATTGCATTGTGACGGTCACTGGCATCCAGTCATGTTATAAAATATGCTATTTTAAATAAATAAACACATTTGAAGACAAAATATCTTTGTATTTATTTGGTTATAAACAAAAAGTACAAAAAAAAATTGTGTTGATAGAAAATTTGTTAGCAGTAAACTACTTTAATTGCAGTATATGTATTTTTTTACGTAGAGTAGCCAGTATTAACATAACTACTAAGTTTAAAGAATATAGAGTATTATATAATTTTCTTACTAATACATTGAAATATAGAGTTTATTGATAACTATTTATGTAAATTTATAAAGCTCACATAAAATAAAACCCCATTAGCTGGCAGAATATTCATTTTAGGATTCTGATAAATGAAAAGAACAATATGGAGCAGGTTTTGGTAGAAAACATTGCAGTTTGTTTTTGCAAGCTATTAGAGGACAAAATTAATTTAAGAACAATAAAACCCTGCTTAACTAAATTTTATAGCACAGGGCCAGTTTTATAAAACATATATTTTTAGGGTTTAACGCATTGAGCTACATCTACAAGTTAGGTTCGTAACGGCAGTCCTGTTCTTAACATGTAATCTTGAGTACGACTTGTGTACAGAACATACAATTCAACGTAATTGTAGCAATATTTGAACTTAAAAACTTATTTTAATAATAGGTGTTTCCTCAAGTAAGTAATGTAATATACACATTAAGTTTTGCTAGTTGGCTAGCCTGCTTCACGATACAGCGGCCGTTGATCGTATGATCGCATTCCTTTGCCACTTTACTATATTTTAAATAATTATTCTGTTTATCTTTATGTTTGTGATAATTGTTCTGGTGTTTGAAACCTATTTTTAATTATTTATTAAGTTTTAAATTCTCTTGTTATAGAAATATTAATATTTATTTATTGTTAGTTTTTTGATATTCATTATTATATATTTATTTTTATTTAATCATGTTTTAAAATTTTATAGTTTTGTTTGTTTTATATTTATTTGTTTTGTGTTTTTTTTTATTTGTTGATTGGCGATGATAGCTTGAATTGTTTTTCGCCAAGAAATAAATTAAAAAATGAAATCTTATGCATAAAGAATGGCAGGCGTCATTTAGTCAGAATTTTATTTTATTTTGTAGCTGTGTACGTTTCAAATACATTTCTGAAACCGAATATAATATAACATGCCTTAAATTGGTGCAAATTCACAATAATTATATTATTATGTGTGTGTATAGACTATCCAGGCCCATTTTTTCTTGTCATGACACTAACAATGAAAGAAAATCTTTTCCTACATCCAAATTTTCAACACTTTACTGATACTGTAATATAATTATTCTAATAAACAGATAATTATTTGCGTTGATGGTAACATTATTAAGCTCAACATCATGTGGTCAGGTAAAATCACAATGACACATTTTATTTCTTTGTTTTTTTAAAGGTATTTGGATTAACATTTCCATGTAAAATAGTTTATTCATACACAGTTTTACTGCCAATATTGAAAAATTAATTGGTTTATTTTATAAATTTTAATAAAAAAATATTTGTTATACATAGTTTTGAATTGACCTAATCATATAACTATTAAAGAAAAAGTTTTATCTCTGCATTTAGCATGGCTCGGATTCGTTTTCCTGTTTCATGATCTTGTTGGAACTCATGAGTCAAAGTCAGTGACCTATAAAAATTTATGCCAATGGTCATGTATCACTCACCTCATTTAAAAAAAGCTGAACATGAATATAATATCGACGATGATCCTCGGAATACCTGGGGCCCAGAGCGGGTAATGGGTTTATGGAAAATTCCAGAAGATGACTTAGGTATTACCCGCCCTGGGCCCCAGGTACTCCAAGGATCGTCGCTGATATTGTGTTCAGCCACCCCAAAAACCCCCGAGTAACGAGTTTCAATCAATTTTGTATTGTACTTACGGAAAAGTAAGTATCATCCAGGAGATGAGGTTGATGTCATCCGCCCTGGGCTCCGGGGATCATTATGGATATCATATTCATGTTCAGCGGCCCCAAAAACCCTCAAGTACTAAAATTCGGCCCATTTCTGTGATTATTCACAGAGTTATACATTTTTTTTTTAATCGAGCCAGTGAATGCACTTTTAAAAAATGCATTTTTCTTATGCACTGATGCAATTTTGATTTCTTATAAAGTAGGTATGTTCACAAACTTTCGTGGTGGCTTCCTGAGTCGAATGGAAAAACCGCATTTCGGTCCGACTTACTGCACCAATTATCGTAGGCTTAGTACTTTATTTCCTCGCCTATTAGTGAAAGCAAGCAGTTTAAGCCTCACCTGAAATCGCGTATCGATAAAGCCGCTAGCTATATTATTCGTTAGACTTAACAAAGTTATTATTTTTCAATCAAACCAAATCTAGAAAAAATAGTGTCTTATTTTATCAAGATATTCAGTTTCTATGGGGTGTGTACATTCATATAATTATCGTATTTGTTCAAATTTGAAGCACTGGTTTGTAAAATTTAAAACCTTTCTTATTATGTTGTAATTTTTAAAGAAAAAAAATACAATCCCTATGTTGTATATGTGAGAAAGAAATGATCAAAAGTTTTGAAGTAACTACCATCTTGTAGTAACTTTGCAATGGTTCATATTTGCAATACAGTTTGAGAAACCTTAATTTTCTCCAATGTGAAACTAATTAATGGCTGTTGAGTATTTTGCGTGTGAACAAGATTAATTTAAGTGAAAATAAAATATAGGCCTACGTTTAATTTATACCTGCGACTATTTATTTAATAGGCAATAATAATTAACAGAATCACAATAATCATTAATTAAATAATTGACAATGTTAAACGTTAATAAAAAGACATTCGATCTTTCTGTAATAGACAATAAGACTTTTTTAGACGTATTTTTTTCCTAACAAACAAAACGGCTGACCCGCTGCCACCACAATATTAAACAAATAATTAACTTCAACACTCCTCCTTAACTATCTTGTTTCGTAAAGTCACAAAGGTTCGTTTACATAAAAGTTTAGTAAATATGTCAGCCAGTTGATTAGCACTGTTTATATGACAGGGTGATGTAGTCTCGCCAACATGTTGTTTGATATATTTTCGAGGGATCTGATTATGTTTCTTTACCTTCGTGTGAGTTTTTAATCATGTGAACTGCAGACAGATTGTCTACGTACAGAGTAATAGGTTCCTTCATCTCCCGAATCCCCAGTTCAAAAGTAGGTCTCTTCAGCCAACAAATGTCATCGATGGCTGATCTGCTGCTCGGTATTCGGCTTCAGCTATAGAAGTTGCTACTAGATGTCTTTGTGAATACCAAACTAGTGGACCTCCTCTTATGAGAATTCCACATGGTCTTGGGATCTCCTCCAAAATTTATCTTTCCCAACAAATACTGGAATATTCGCTTTACCATCTTCCAATAGCTCATTGGCTTGGAACGGTGACGACTTGAATAATTCACAGCATAGCTAATGTCTGGTCTGGTTATTGTTGAAAGATACAGGAGACTACCGATTGCTTTTCGATATGGTGTTTCTGATGGCACTGGTGTATCATTTCTGAAATTTTCTTGATCCGTAACCATTCCTTTTTCAATAGGCATTGAGACCGGATTGAAATTTCTCGAAGTTCATGTTGCTGATTGCCTTTTGAGTGTACTTGGATTGACAGACAAAAATTCCTTCATCATTGACAGTTATTTGCATTCCAAGATACGATATATTCTTTTTAACCTCAGAATCGTAGGTGATTTCAAATTTTTTGTTGATGTCATCTAACATCTTCCAAGTCTGGTCTTTGTTCCTCCCAACGATAAGTCCGTCGTCAACAAAAAAGTGACATTAGAATACTCTTGTCCTTGTAATAAATACAGGGATCATCATCAGTGTTTACCATTCCTATCTCTTCTAGATAACATGATATCTTCTCGTTTCAGTTTTGGTGTCTGTTTAAGGCCATACAGACTTCAGTTTGCAGACTCGTCCTGAACCATCTTCAAAACCTTCAGGTTGTATCATATAAATCTTCTCCTTTAGGTCTCTATGCAGAAAAGCTGTCGACATCAAAAGGTATGAGGTCAAGTTTCTCCGAGGCGGCGTGACTCAGAAGTAGTCTGACTGATGCATGTCGAGCTACAGGGCTAAATGTCTCAGAGTAATCGATACCTTCTCTCTGTTCAAATCCTAGTCGAGCTTTCAATATTCCGTTTGTCTTCTCATGCAGAACCTTTTTGCACGTGAGTGGTTTGACATCTGGTGGACATTCAACGAGCTTCCAAGTATTCATTTTTATCAATGAGTTTTACTCCTCCGTCATTTTGTGTCCTCCTCCAGTTCGAATCCTTTAATGCGGCTGTTACAGAAATATCTTGTATCTCACTAATCATGACTGTGTTCTTGCTTCGCTGATATTCCATGATAAAGTCTTTGTACCTTTCCCGTTTTTAGAGGGTTGCACGATCTCGTAGAACTCTTCCTGATGTTCCTGTCTCTCTCAGACTTTCATATAATTGCTCTTCAGCTTCGTCTCCTTTTTCTTCTGTTTTATCAGATTCTATTTGCTGCATTTCCGTTTCTGTCCGGCTTTCCACTTTATCCTTATTTTCATTGAAGATTACATTGTCCGTGCTGACAATATAATGTTTATGTGGTATGTAGATTCTCTAACTTGACGAGTCCTGGTCGTATCCGACAAATGTTCCTTTTTTTTACTTTGGATCAAACTTCTTTTTTTTTGTTCCGGAGTTAACACAAAATATTCGCAGCCAAAAATCCTTAGCTTCTCTACTCTGAACTTCTGTCTGAACCATAGTTCAGCAAGGCTTTTCCCTTCAACGGTACTCGTGTCAGTTTGGTTGATTGAGAATACAGCATAATTGACTGCTTCAGCCCATAATCTTTCATCTAATTGTTTTGCATGAAGTGCTGAACGAGCTGATTCCACCACAGTCCTCATTTCACATTTGATTCTTCCATTCTGCTCTGGCATGTACGCATTTGAGAATGTGTGGAAAATTCCTAAATCTTCAAGTAGTTTCTTTGTGTCTGAGTTTTTAATTTCTCTTCCATTGTCTGACCTCAAACACTTGATTTTCCTGTCTAATTGATTTTCGACTAACTTTGTAAATACAGTCGAACCTCTAGATAACGAAATCCTCTATATAACGAATTTTTACCTGGTCCCATGACATTTTAGAAGTTATACTGCTTGCTTACCTCTATGTAACGAATTTCGGACCTCTCAATAACGAAGTTTTTTCTTCACTTCAACCGAAGAAATGTAGTGTTGTATAGGCAGCTCACAATGTCATTTCCAGGAAATTGTTTATTTTCAGCAGGAAGGTCAACAAAACAAAGAATGGTAGGCGAAACACATGTCGGCAATTGACTGCATGTTATAGTTCGATTCAGTTAAGAATGCAGTTACTCATCGGTTAGGAATTCTAAGAACTCGGCATTTATAGATAGGCCTACAGTACATTCCCATCCTCCCACCATTTTTTTTTTTATCACTCATTTCAATGTTGCAGTATCATTAGGACACTGTTGCTTTAACGCAAGTCATGGTTGGAAAAGGAAAATTGCACTTTTCATCGACAACTGCCCTGCACATCCGCATGACATCAATTCCAAACTGAAGAGTGTCAATGTGTTTTTCTTTCCACCAAATGTTACATCGATACTAAGCATTAGATAACTTATCATAATAGCCTATACAGAGTAGACCCTATGAAAAATATTGACTATGGATATCTAATACATACAATGAAGAAACATTTTTAACAACTTGAATTTCAAATAAATTGAGACATTATAAAACATCCTATATTAACATTGGCCTATTACACTACCTACGCTCGCGATATTATACTGTATCCCTTTTATTACCGTAAGTACATAGTGTGGTATGCTTAATGCGGTAAGCTTGGGCGGGAGCATTCTTGACAACACAACCTCTCTAACGAATTTTTTTTCTCTGGATAATCGGCTTCGTTATACAGAGGTTCAACTGTATTTTCAACTTCATATTTTGTTTTCATGAAATACACTGTCTTTTAGTGTGAATAGTTATCCTTAAAAAGCAGAAAGTACTTGGATCCTCCAAGTGATGGTATATTCACTTCTCCCATATCCACGTGAACCCTAGGTCCAGTGGCTCTTGGGCTGTCTTCAGGTTTGCGGGATGCGAGATTCGGTGCTGCTTTCCATAAACGCATCCTTCGCAGACATAGTCGTTCCAGTCGTCAATATATTCAATTACTTTTCTCTGCAAGTATGTGCTCCTCACATACTTAATGCTTTGGTGAGCGAATCTTTCATGCCAGACTTGAATTGAGATGGCTGCTAAACACGTCTGTTTTGCTTTCTTCTGAGCATTATTTTGAAAAGGCTTCCTTCACTTTTCGCTACTGCTGCGATTTGTCCATCTGAAGTCTTGAACTCCGACCATTCACTGTTAGCTTGTTGCAAGTAACCTTTATCCAGTGTCTGTCCGACTGAAAATAGGTTGTAGCTAGTTTGGGACGTACACAACATCTTTAAGTACAACTGGTAACCAATTATGACCATTAAAGGCTGCCAGTTCCACGTTTCCAACTCCCTCTAGTTGCGTTGCATCTTCAATTGAGATAGATATTGGTTCGTCCAGTTTGACTAATTTTGAGAACCATTCTCTACGAGATGTCATATGCTGTGTAGCACCACAGTCCTGGTACCAAACATCTTTCATATTGCCCGTTTTCTTTTTATTTTTAAAGTCTGCTGCAGTCAATCCGACTGTCATTAATGCTCGACGATTATTTTGCCTTCGCTTTTCCTGACTTGATTCGCTTCGTTGTGTACATTCCTTTGCAAAATGTCCTTTTTGTCCACATAGGTTGCACGGGTAGACTGTTTTGCAGTATTCAATATACTTGGTGCATGGTTTATTTTTGTAGTGACCCTTCTGTCCACATCGGTTGCATAAAGACTCTATCTTTTGCTCCTGTAGAAGATGTTTATGTTCAGGTTGACCTCGTGTTTTTTTTTTGTTTAGCGACTAGCGCATTCCGTGTACTCTCATCATATTTACTTGCCTCAGTTAATCGTTCGTCCTCCACTCTAAGTCTTTGAACAAGCTTTTCGACTGTTTTCTCATTTGCAGGAACGCTATCCCACGCTGTTCGAAAATGTGACAACTTCGTAGGAAGAACACTGAGAATTCTGGTCATCAACCAAGTTTCTCTGATGGGATCATTTTCAGTTGACAGCTGTTCACCAAGTTGTATAATTTCTTAACAAGTTTGTACTGCTGATCTACCCTCGACATATTCAAAACTGAAAAATTTCCTGCGCAAAGTTTCCAAGGTTACTTCGGTTTTTGCACCATACAAATTTACAAGTTTGTCTAACATATCTTTCGATGTGATACAATTCGATATTTTAACTGCTACACTACTGCAAACATTTAATCCAATCAAAGACTGCGCATTTATATCTTTCTGCGACCAAGTTTTTACATCTATATCATTTTCCTTGCCTACTGGCTTGACTGTTAGGCCAGTTGCAATACTGTATAAGTCTTTAGTTTTTAAGGCTAGGTTTAGCTTGAAACACCATGAGACATAATTCGTGACTCCATTTGAGTCTTCATTCAACATCTCTAATTGAGATTTGACAGAATCCATACTTACGTAAGATTTTACTTTAAATGCAAAAGATATAAACAACAATATGACTAAATTTACTGATGCTACTTGTCTTTAGAATTTTTAAATTTCTTGGTTGACTTAAGTTTCTGGTTTGTATCAGAATCCTGAGCACATAACCTGTTGAGTATTTTGCGTGTGACCAAGATTAATTTAAGTGAAAATAAAATAAAGGCCTACGTTTAATCTATACCTGAGACTACTTATTTAACAGGCAATAATAAATAACAGAATCGCAATAATTATTAATTAAATAATTGACAATGTTAATAAAAAGACATTCGATCTTTCCCTTCTAGACAATAAGACTTTTTTAGACAATATATTTGTTTCCTAACAAACAAAACAGCTGACCAGCTGCCACCACAATATTAAACAAATAGTTAACTTCAACAATGGCTCTTATAAATAAGGACTGTAATTAATAGTAAAGATAAGATTGAATAAATAGTTTATTTAATATTCCAAGTTACTTGCAATATAGTTTAATTTATGTAATATACAAACAGTCGCATGTTTATGAAAATTGAAATCATTATGTTACAGTTCGAAAATAAATGAACAATCTGGGGGAAACCGACATAAATGACTTTCCTATGATTTTAACTTATTGGCAATCGCCTTTAGTGTCTAATTTTGCTAAGTGGGTTTGGAAAGGGTCTCAATAAGTTTTTTTAAAAAATTAAATACAGGATAAGTTTATAAAAGTCGTAAAATTACAGTACAGGTTTTGCTACCTAGAACATACGATATCGAATAAAGAAGTGATACTTTATTTGGAGTATGTACTTGATATAGATTTTAAAAGTATCAATTTATAATGTGGTTAATCAAAATAATGTAGATAGGAGAAAATCTTTATTAGGTGCTGAAAAATTTACTGAATACAAATTCTATTTAATTAAATATGAAATAGGTTTTTTAAAAAGCCCCAGAGAGAGTTTTCATTTAAAAAATTGGAATACAACTTTTTATCATTATATGGAATTATAACTAGGGGCTCAAATTAAATAAAATTATTAAAATAAATTAATTAAAAAGCCCTACTCACAGTTAAATACTTTTTAATAGTTATATTAATAATGTGATTCAAATACCAATAATTTTATACTAGAATCACGATAGTATTTCTTAGTAAACTATGTTTTTTGTGTAACTGTTTTCATCGTTGTTTATTTTCCCATGTGTGCTTCAGTTTTCTATTTAAATCTCAAGGCACTCTTGCTCTACTACAACTTACATATAATTGTTCATGACTAAATACTGGGTTTCCCAAATTGATACCAATTTTTTAAAAGGTTTGACCTTGAGCTTTGATTATTGTCACTGCAAAGTTTAGCCTTATTTGAAATTGAGTTCTAACTAATGAAAAAGGCATATTTTTATCTGTTATTTGTTTTATTCTTGGAAGAAATACTTCTTTGTTTTTGCTATTACTATTTCAGTATAATGATTTTTCCAACATAGCTTTCACAGTTAGTTTTCATTTATCAGCCCAAAAGACATATTCATATTTCTGGTTAACATAATTATAGATCCAATCTTTATTTTTAAATTGTGTTTAGGCATTCCAGGTGGTGTTGTTAAGGCCAACACTACTGTGAATCACTTATTAAAAGGAGCCTAAAATTGTGGATATGTTTTCACTCGTCCACCATCCCTAAATACTCATCTACGAACTCGTCTTCCTCCATTACAAATCATTTTCACTTAAACAAAACACTCATAACAAAAACATAAACCATAATTTATGCAGTATTCTTGTAAATTATCTTTAACCATTTTTTGTACTGCACATCATTCCCAAATAATTTTACGCAAAACAATCAACACCAGCTGATGCTATTACCATCTGGTATATAGTGCTTACTTTTTAATAAACCCACTGTGGTGATAATTTTATTAGAAAATCATTGTTTAAATCAAGGCAAGTGGGGCGAAGCATAGGGAGTTTTGGACATGTCTGATAGTTTTCCCACTGTCTTTAGCGCTCAAGCTTTAAACTGAATCTAAGCTATCTTATCTTGTTCCTGATAAGAAATTTTATGGTGGCCTATTTCCTTCCAGAATTAAATATATAGACATGAATTTTCTAAATATCAATATATTTATTAACAAAAAACAAACATTTCATAGTAACGGTTTTTTATTTAATAATGTATAACATAAAATCAGTATGAATTCATATGTTATCAGTTATTTTACTTTGAATCTATATATATACTGTATACATAATTGAATGAATGAATGCGCCTTATGCATTATTAAACCACTGATCTGATCTCGACGAAACCTGAGTAAATTGTTAAATACATTCCCGGGGAGGTTTCTGGCAAAGCAAGTCTCGAGGGCGTAGCAAGAGGGGCCACGTAACCCCTCCCAACCAATTAATGTTGCAGTCACAAAATCTCAGTTTCGTATTATAATTAAATATATTGTATTCATAGTAAACACTGCACTTGGCCATAATTATTAAGCCTTATCCGTCCACACAGCATTGAACAATGTGCAGATCTAGTGCTGAAAAATATCACTAAGAAGTGGTCTTTTGCCAAGTGATACCATAACTAGTAATGATTATTAAATTATACTTTTGGTCAGGCGCGTATTCAGCGACTTGCTTTAGGGGGGGGGGCGATCGATGCATTATATATATATATAATATGTGTGTGAGTGTGCGTGTTTGTAAAAACATGTAACAAAAATGCTTAAAATTTGAAAATATTTAATGATTTTAATTTTGATAAGTATATATTTAACAATAGAATCAAATAAAAATTAAATTCTTACTAAAATTAATAGTTCGTAGTTAAATAATAAACTGTAGTCGATGTTTGCGTTTTCTTGCATAAAGATCAATGACAGAATCTATATAAATTTTTTTTTTCTCGATTGATATTAAGCAATGCTAATCCTGTCAAGCGGTCCTCTTCCATGGTTGATCTTAGCCATGTTTCTTCTTAAACTAGAAAAAGTTCTTTCTACGCTTGCGTTAGAAATCGGTAGGCCTAACGTGATTAAGATTCGTAGTAAAAAATGACACTTGCAAAATTACGAGGGAACGCGTCACATTTCCCAATTAAAAATTAAAAACTTTATTTCTTATTTACAATAAAAGACGAATTAACTTAAGTAAATTAAGTTTAAATTCGAGCGTATTTATAAACATAGATTAGCATTTGATAAGTGATTCTATTTTTGTAATTATTCAAAGAGTATTACAATGTTACAAAATTATTATTATGTTTATTACAGTTAGGATTTTATATTTGAGGATATATAATAACTTAATTATCGAAAAAAGTCCTAATTTAATAATATATTGTCGATTTTTAACCCAAAGTTCTTGAAGGTTGGGGAGCGATCCCCTTGGATACGCCCTACTTTTGGTTAACTTAACGTTTAATAAGTATTATTTGCGCTGCTTTGTGGGTTTAGATATAAATAACTGTAGACGAACTATCTATAACTTTGATCGTTTCACCAAACGGCTCGGTCTGACGAGGACGACGCGAAGTCGTAGAGCACAGACTGTTAGTACAGCCAAGCCAGCACGGAACTAGTACGCGGCTGGTAACGTGCCAGTGTTTATACTGGGGGGAACTAACAATGTTATCAAACGGCTCGGTCTGACGAGGACGACGCGGAGTCGTAGTGCACAGACTGTTAGTACAGCCAAGCCAGCACGGAACTAGTACGCGGCTGGTAACGTGCCAGTGTTTATACTGGGGGGGGGGACTAACAATGTTATCAAACGGCTCGGTCTAACGAGGACGACTCGGAGTCGTAGTGCACAGACTGTTAGTACAGCCAAGCCAGCACGGAACTAGTACGCGGCTGGTAACGTGCCAGTGTTTATACTGGGGGGAACTAACAATGTTATCAAACGGCTCGGTCTGACGAGGACGACGCGGAGTCGTAGTACACAGACTGTTAGTACAGCCAAGCCAGCACGGAACTAGTACGCGGCTGGTAACGTGCCAGTGTTTATACTGGGGGGAACTAACAATGTTATCAAACGGCTCGGTCTGACGAGGACGACGCGGAGTCGTAGTGCACAGACTGTTAGTACAGCCAAGCCAGCACGGAACTAGTACGCGGCTGGTAACGTGCCAGTGTTTATACTGGGGGGGGGACTAACAATGTTATCAAACGGCTCGGTCTGACGAGCACGACGCAAAGTCGTAGTGCACAGACTGTTAGTACAGCCAAGACAGCACGGAACTAGTACGCGGCTGGTAACGTGCCAGTGTATATGCTGGGGGGGGGACTAACAATGTTATCAAACGGCTCGGTCTAACGAGGACGACTCGGAGTCGTAGTGCACAGACTGTTAGTACAGCCGAGCCAGCACGGAACTAGTACGCGGCTGGTAACGTGCCAGTGTTTATATTGGGGGGAACTAACAATGTTATCAAACGGCTCGGTCTGACGAGGACGACTCGGAGTCGTAGTGCACAGACTGTTAGTACAGCCGAGCCAGCACGGAACTAGTACGCGGCTGGTAACGTGCCAGTGTTTATATTGGGGGGGAACTAACAATGTTATCAAACGGCTCGGTCTGACGAGGACGACTCGGAGTCGTAGTGCACAGACTGTTAGTACAGCCGAGCCAGCACGGAACTAGTACGCGGCTGGTAACGTGCCAGTGTGTATGCTGGGGGGGGGGGGAACTAACAATGTTATCAAACGGTTCCGTCTGACGAGGACGACTCGGAGTCGTAGTGCACAGACTGTTAGTACAGCCGAGCCAGCACGGAACTAGTACGCGGCTGGTAACGTGCCAGTGTGTATGCTGGGGGGGGGGGGAACTAACAATGTTATCAAACGGTTCCGTCTGACGAGGACGACGCGGAGTCGTAGTGCACAGACTGTTAGTACAGCCGAGCCAGCACGGAACTAGTACGCGGCTGGTAACGTGCCAGTGTATATGCTGGGGGGGGGACTAACAATGTTATCAAACGGCTCGGTCTAACGAGGACGACTCGGAGTCGTAGTGCACAGACTGTTAGTACAGCCGAGCCAGCACGGAACTAGTACGCGGCTGGTAACGTGCCAGTGTTTATATTGGGGGGAACTAACAATGTTATCAAACGGCTCGGTCTGACGAGGACGACTCGGAGTCGTAGTGCACAGACTGTTAGTACAGCCGAGCCAGCACGGAACTAGTACGCGGCTGGTAACGTGCCAGTGTTTATATTGGGGGGAACTAACAATGTTATCAAACGGCTGCGACTGAGGAGGACGACGCGGAGTCGTAGTGCACAGACTGTTAGTACAGCCGAGCCAGCACGGAACTAGTACGCGGCTGGTAACGTGCCAGTGTTTATGCTGGGGGGGAACTAACAATGTTATCAAACGGCTCGGTCTGACGAGGACGGCTCGGTCTGACGAGGACGACTCGGAGTCGTAGTGCACAGACTGTTAGTACAGCCGAGCCAGCACGGAACTAGTACGCGGCTGGTAACGTGCCAGTGTGTATGCTGGGGGGGGGGGACTAACAACGTTATCAAACGGCTCGGTCTGACGAGGACGACTCGGAGTCGTAGTACACAGACTGTTAGTACAGCCAAGCCAGCACGGAACTAGTACGCGGCTGGTAACGTGCCAGTGTTTATACTGAGGGGAACTAACAATGTTATCAAACGGCTGCGACTGAGGAGGACGACGCGGAGTCGTAGTACACAGACTGTTAGTACAGCCGAGCCAGCACGGAACTAGTACGCGGCTGGTAACGTGCCAGTGTTTATACTGGGGGGAACTAACAATGTTATCAAACGGCTCGGTCTGACGAGGACGACGCGAAGTCGTAGTGCACAGACTGTTAGTACAGCCAAGCCAGCACGGAACTAGTACGTGGCTGGTAACGTGCCAGTGTGTATGCTGGGGTTGGGGGAACTAACAATGTTATCAAACGGCTCGGTCTGACGAGGACGACGCGGAGTCGTTGTACACAGACTGTTAGTACAGCCGAGCCAGCACGGAACTAGTACGCGGCTGGTAACGTGCCAGTGTTTATACTGGGGGGGGAACTAACAATGTTATCAAACGGCTCGGTCTGACGAGGACGACTAGGAGTCGTAGTGCACAGACTGTTAGTACAGCCGAGCCAGCACGGAACTAGTACGCGGCTGGTAACGTGCCAGTGTGTATGCTGGGGTTGGGGGAACTAACAATGTTATCAAACGGCTCGGTCTGACGAGGACGACGCGGAGTCGTTGTACACAGACTGTTAGTACAGCCGAGCCAGCACGGAACTAGTACGCGGCTGGTAACGTGCCAGTGTGTATGCTGGGGTTGGGGGAACTAACAATGTTATCAAACGGCTCGGTCTGACGAGGACGACGCGAAGTCGTAGAGCACAGACTGTTAGTACAGCCGAGCCAGCACGGAACTAGTACGCGGCTGGTAACGTGCCAGTGTTTATGCTGGGGGGAACTAACAATGTTATCAAACGGCTCGGTCTGACGAGGACGACGCGGAGTCGTAGTGCACAGACTGTTAGTACAGCCGAGCCAGCACGGAACTAGTACGTGGCTGGTAACGTGCCAGTGTTTATATTGGGGGGAACTAACAATGTTATCAAACGGCTCGGTCTGACGAGGACGACTCGGAGTCGTAGTGCACAGACTGTTAGTACAGCCAAGCCAGCACGGAACTAGTACGCGGCTGGTAACGTGCCAGTGTGTATGCTGGGGGGGGGGGACTAACAATGTTATCAAACGGCTCCGTCTGACAAGGACGACTCGGAGTCGTAGTACACAGACTGTTAGTACAGCCGAGCCAGCACGGAACTAGTACGCGGCTGGTAACGTGCCAGTGTTTATACTGGGGGGAACTAACAATGTTATCAAACGGCTCGGTCTGACAAGGACGACTCGGAGTCGTAGTACACAGACTGTTAGTACAGCCAAGCCAGCACGGAACTAGTACGCGGCTGGTAACGTGCCAGTGTGTATGCTGGGGGGGGGGACTAACAATGTTATCAAACGGCTCGGTCTGACGAGGACGACGCGGAGTCGTAGTGCACAGACTGTTAGTACAGCCAAGCCAGCACGGAACTAGTACGCGGCTGGTAACGTGCCAGTGTGTATGCTGGGGGGGACTAACAATGTTATCAAACGGCTCGGTCTGACGAGGACGACTCGGAGTCGTAGTGCACAGACTGTTAGTACAGCCGAGCCAGCACGGAACTAGTACGTGGCTGGTAACGTGCCAGTGTTTATACTGGGGGGAACTAACAATGTTATCAAACGGCTCGGTCTGACGAGGACGACTCGAAGTCGTAGAGCACAGACTGTTAGTACAGCCGAGCCAGCACGGAACTAGTACGCGGCTGGTAACGTGCCAGTGTTTATATTGGGGGGAACTAACAATGTTATCAAACGGCTCGGTCTGACGAGGACGACGCGAAGTCGTAGTGCACAGACTGTTAGTACAGCCGAGCCAGCACGGAACTAGTACGCGGCTGGTAACGTGCCAGTGTGTATGCTGGGGTTGGGGGAACTAACAATGTTATCAAACGGCTCGGTCTGACGAGGACGACTCGGAGTCGTAGTGCACAGACTGTTAGTACAGCCGAGCCAGCACGGAACTAGTACGCGGCTGGTAACGTGCCAGTGTGTATGCTGGGGTTGGGGGAACTAACAATGTTATCAAACGGCTCGGTCTGACGAGGACGACTCGGAGTCGTAGTGCACAGACTGTTAGTACAGCCGAGCCAGCACGGAACTAGTACGTGGCTGGTAACGTGCCAGTGTGTATGCTGGGGGGGGAACTAACAATGTTATCAAACGGCTCGGTCTGACGAGGACGACGCAAAGTCGTAGTGCACAGACTGTTAGTACAGCCGAGCCAGCACGGAACTAGTACGCGGCTGGTAACGTGCCAGTGTGTATGCTGGGGTTGGGGGAACTAACAATGTTATCAAACGGCTCGGTCTGACGAGGACGACTCGGAGTCGTAGTGCACAGACTGTTAGTACAGCCTATCCAGCACGGAACTAGTACGCGGCTGGTAACGTGCCAGTGTTTATACTGGGGGGAACTAACAATGTTATCAAACGGCTCGGTCTGACGAGGACGACGCGAAGTCGTAGTGCACAGACTGTTAGTACAGTCGAGCCAGCACGGAACTAGTACGCGGCTGGTAACGTGCCAGTGTTTATACTGGGGGGAACTAACAATGTTATCAAACGGCTCGGTCTGACGAGGACGACTCGGAGTCGTAGTGCACAGACTGTTAGTACAGCCTATCCAGCACGGAACTAGTACGCGGCTGGTAACGTGCCAGTGTTTATACTGGGGGGAACTAACAATGTTATCAAACGGCTCGGTCTGACGAGGACGACTCGGAGTCGTAGTGCACAGACTGTTAGTACAGCCAAGCCAGCACGGAACTAGTACGTGGCTGGTAACGTGCCAGTGTTTATGCTGGGGGGGGAACTAACAATGTTATCAAACGGCTCGGTCTGACGAGGACGACTCGGAGTCGTAGTGCACAGACTGTTAGTACAGCCAAGCCAGCACGGAACTAGTACGTGGCTGGTAACGTGCCAGTGTTTATACTGGGGGGAACTAACAATGTTATCAAACGGCTCGGTCTGACGAGGACGACTCGGAGTCGTAGTACACAGACTGTTAGTACAGCCGAGCCAGCACGGAACTCGTACGCGGCTGGTAACGTGCCAGTGTTTATATTGGGGGGAACTAACAATGTTATCAAACGGCTCGGTCTGACGAGGACGACTCGGAGTCGTAGTACACAGACTGTTAGTACAGCCAAGCCAGCACGGAACTAGTACGCGGCTGGTAACGTGCCAGTGTTTATATTGGGGGGAACTAACAATGTTATCAAACGGCTCGGTCTGACGAGGACGACGCGAAGTCGTAGTGCACAGACTGTTAGTACAGCCGAGCCAGCACGGAACTAGTACGCGGCTGGTAACGTGCCAGTGTGTATGCTGGGGGGGGGGGACTAACAATGTTATCAAACGGCTCGGTCTGACGAGGACGACTCGGAGTCGTAGTGCACAGACTGTTAGTACAGCCGAGCCAGCACGGAACTAGTACGTGGCTGGTAACGTGCCAGTGTTTATATTGGGGGGAACTAACAATGTTATCAAACGGCTCGGTCTGACGAGGACGACGCGGAGTCGTAGTGCACAGACTGTTAGTACAGCCGAGCCAGCACGGAACTAGTACGCGGCTGGTAACGTGCCAGTGTGTATGCTGGGGGGGAACTAACAATGTTATCAAACGGCTCGGTCTGACGAGGACGACTCGGAGTCGTAGTGCACAGACTGTTAGTACAGCCGAGCCAGCACGGAACTAGTACGCGGCTGGTAACGTGCCAGTGTATATGCTGGGGGGGGACTAACAATGTTATCAAACGGCTCGGTCTAACGAGGACGACGCGGAGTCGTAGTACACAGACTGTTAGTACAGCCGAGCCAGCACGGAACTAGTACGCGGCTGGTAACGTGCCAGTGTTTATGCTGGGGGGGGGGACTAACAATGTTATCAAACGGCTCGGTCTGACGAGGACGACTCGGAGTCGTAGTGCACAGACTGTTAGTACAGCCGAGCCAGCACGGAACTAGTACGTGGCTGGTAACGTGCCAGTGTTTATGCTGGGGGGGGGACTAACAATGTTATCAAACGGCTCGGTCTGACGAGGACGACGCGGAGTCGTAGTGCACAGACTGTTAGTACAGCCGAGCCAGCACGGAACTAGTACGTGGCTGGTAACGTGCCAGTGTTTATGCTGGGGGGGGGACTAACAATGTTATCAAACGGCTCGGTCTGACGAGGACGACGCGGAGTCGTAGTGCACAGACTGTTAGTACAGCCGAGCCAGCACGGAACTAGTACGTGGCTGGTAACGTGCCAGTGTTTATGCTGGGGGGGGGACTAACAATGTTATCAAACGGCTCGGTCTGACGAGGACGACGCGGAGTCGTAGTGCACAGACTGTTAGTACAGCCAAGCCAGCACGGAACTAGTACGCGGCTGGTAACGTGCCAGTGTTTATACTGGGGGGAACTAACAATGTTATCAAACGGCTCGGTCTGACGAGGACGACTCGGAGTCGTAGTGCACAGACTGTTAGTACAGCCGAGCCAGCACGGAACTAGTACGCGGCTGGTAACGTGCCAGTGTTTATGCTGGGGGGAACTAACAATGTTATCAAACGGCTCGGTCTGACGAGGACGACGCGGAGTCGTAGTGCACAGACTGTTAGTACAGCCGAGCCAGCACGGAACTAGTACGCGGCTGGTAACGTGCCAGTGTGTATGCTGGGGGGGAACTAACAATGTTATCAAACGGCTCGGTCTGACGAGGACGACTCGGAGTCGTAGTGCACAGACTGTTAGTACAGCCGAGCCAGCACGGAACTAGTACGCGGCTGGTAACGTGCCAGTGTGTATGCTGGGGGGGGGGGAACTAACAATGTTATCAAACGGTTCCGTCTGACGAGGACGACTCGGAGTCGTAGTGCACAGACTGTTAGTACAGCCGAGCCAGCACGGAACTAGTACGCGGCTGGTAACGTGCCAGTGTTTATGCTGGGGGGAACTAACAATGTTATCAAACGGCTCGGTCTGACGAGGACGACGCGAAGTCGTAGAGCACAGACTGTTAGTACAGCAAAGCCAGCACGGAACTAGTACGCGGCTGGTAACGTGCCAGTGTTTATGCTGGGGGGAACTAACAATGTTATCAAACGGCTCGGTCTGACGAGGACGACGCGAAGTCGTAGTGCACAGACTGTTAGTACAGCAAAGCCAGCACGGAACTAGTACGCGGCTGGTAACGTGCCAGTGTTTATGCTGGGGGGAACTAACAATGTTATCAAACGGCTCGGTCTAACGAGGACGACGCAAAGTCGTAGTGCACAGACTGTTAGTACAGCCAAGCCAGCACGGAACTAGTACGCGGCTGGTAACGTGCCAGTGTGTATGCTGGGGGGGAACTAACAATGTTATCAAACGGCTCGGTCTGACGAGGACGACGCGGAGTCGTAGTACACAGACTGTTAGTACAGCCGAGCCAGCACGGAACTAGTACGCGGCTGGTAACGTGCCAGTGTTTATGCTGGGGGGGGGGACTAACAATGTTATCAAACGGCTCGGTCTAACGAGGACGACTCGGAGTCGTTGTACACAGACTGTTAGTACAGCCAAGCCAGCACGGAACTAGTACGCGGCTGGTAACGTGCCAGTGTGTATGCTGGGGGGGGGACTAACAATGTTATCAAACGGCTCGGTCTAACGAGGACGACTCGGAGTCGTTGTACACAGACTGTTAGTACAGCCAAGCCAGCACGGAACTAGTACGCGGCTGGTAACGTGCCAGTGTTTATGCTGGGGGGGGGGACTAACAATGTTATCAAACGGCTCGGTCTAACGAGGACGACGCAAAGTCGTAGTGCACAGACTGTTAGTACAGCCAAGCCAGCACGGAACTAGTACGCGGCTGGTAACGTGCCAGTGTGTATGCTGGGGGGGGGGGAACTAACAATGTTATCAAACGGCTCGGTCTGACGAGGACGATGCGGAGTCGTTGTACACAGACTGTTAGTACAGCGAAGCCAGCACGGAACTAGTACGCGGCTGGTAACGTGCCAGTGTTTATGCTGGGGGGAACTAACAATGTTATCAGAGGAATTTTTACACCTAACATTACATAAGTGTAAAAACAATATAGGCCTACGTTGATTTAATGTACATCATTCATGTGAAAAATATATTTTTATAAATTTAAATGTGTTTGGAATACGAAAAATATTTTAAAAAAAATAATAACCAAATACTGGGGGGGGCAATTGCCCCTCGTCTGGAGCCTTCCTTACAACTAAGAATACTTTATTATCATACTCGTTTCGACGAGTTGTCAACCATCAATGACACTACTAAAACATTACAGCTGGAACTAAACGCTGTTTATCTTACTGTAATGAAACTGCAACTTACTATGTATTAGGTTTAAAATTTAAAGATTTACATTTCCTTAAATTTAAAACAAGTGCGGGAAGATTTCACAGTTTGGATTTCGTTTTTCCAGGCATTGGAATACAACTCGGGCCTTGACGCTATACGGAACCCATCACACGCTCCCAAACAAAGGGAGTCAACGTTCGTGTTGTAGTGAAGGTCTTTTGCATGTTCTCGCCGATAACAGTGAACAAGAACAAAATATTCGTTCGCGTTGTACAAGGCAGTCGTGCCGAAGTATCGTATCATCTCAATGCCAGTGTCGAGTTCCCTAACCTCTTAGATTGGACACGCTCTGAAGCCCATGCCTCGCCACTCCTAATTCAAATCCAGTCTTCTTTTTATTTCATTCCTCGATAATTATTTTATCTGTGGTTTGTAATGGCTGTTATTTGAAACTAATTTCGCTCAAAGAGTCTTGTTTCAAAAGTAACATCTTTCTGGGGGAGGACGCAGATCTTAACGGCAGTCACGACCCCTAAACTGTGGCTACCCAAAAAATAAATCCTGACGCCTCTGTATTAGACTACAAAGGTAGCCTTATTCTAACCTTCCTGTTTTAGAAGGAAGGTTTTAGCCTACGTATAAATATATTTAGGCCTATATCTGGCCGTAGGCTTATACGTTACGTTTTCGTTAAACCATTTTGGGCGTCTTTATCAGAAAGCAAGTGTTTGATTTTAGTCAGAAATTTAAAACAAAAATAATAATTCCATTAAAAAAATAAATATGTAGGCAGTTGTTTTCCGATATGAAACACAGTTTGATATGAAATTTTCTTTACATTTCTTCATCCAGTATAAAAATAATTATGTCGGTGAAACACTTCCTGCAAATTTTAAAAAAAATTATCAAGTGCCTTCTTCTGAGCTTTAGCTACAACAGGGGACTAAGTTTTTAACAGAGATGTCAAAGACGGTCTCTAGACTCAATAGGCCCTACTTCTCGGTAGAATTGAAGTTTGTAAATTAGAATTTAAAGTTTTTCAAAGAACTTGTTATTTCTTGCACGCCTTAAAGTGTTGACTAAATAAATACCTCCCACCAGGCCTACTTGTACTTAAAAGTTATGTTCAATGAGCACTTTTAAAATTTGCAATGTATTTAAATTAAGAACAAATTAAGCCTCATTTCTTCATCTTGTGTCTAATTTTAAGGGTTAGAGGATAATGGAATTTAATTTTCCCACTTTTGTCTCGGGGTATAATTTAGCTTCCAGTTGTACCTGAAAGTTAATCGCCCCAGAAGGACTTTCTGACATGTTATCTCCCCCAAACCGTTACAGGTGTTTCCTTTAGGGCCAAAGACAAATTTTATAAATTTATCAAAATGTATTTTTCATTTGACTTTTATTTTAAATCAATGTATATTGTTTTTACGTTTATGTGATGTTGGATGTAGAAATTCTTCTGATAACACTGATAGTTCCCCCCAGCATAAACACTGGCATGTTACAAGTCGCGCACTAGTTCCGCACAGGCTCGACTATTCTAACTGTGTACTACGACTCCGCGTCGTCCTCGTCAGACCGTTTGGTGAAACGATCAAAGTTTAACAATATTTTGTATTATGTATAAAATAATAATTTTGTTATCTATGTAAATTCTGATAATATGCATGTTTTGTTGAAAAAAATACCAAATTTCCTGTGATTTTTAAGTACAAGAATAGCTTAAAATTTCATTTCTATGCCTTTATTTTTGAAAGTTTTGTCGCCCCAACCTCCCCCAGTTTTCCTAACTTTGTGCCCCCTCCCGAAAATCTATCCTGGAGCCGCCTTTGTTTAGGTATCGATGAAGACTTTGGTTTATTCTGTACGTATTGCCAGTCAAGCAGAACGCAGGAATTATGTCATTAAAGCTGCACAATCATTGAGACAACTATCGCTAATAGATCAGACGTGTTTAAAGTGGCGAGCTGCTTATCATGTAAATGCTAGTAGTCGTGTACTTGGTGCTGCAGTGAACAGAATCACTGCCACTCAGAACTGTCTTGAATGTGTCTTCATAATGTAATTAAATTCGTTTTGTTCTGCAATAAGTTGAAATTCCTTAAACCTGATTTCTATTAACCATGTTTATTTATAAATAATGTTTTAGCTAGCTTGTGAGTTAAAGATAGGCTATATGTAAATCTGGCAACGCCCAGATCCGGTTCCAACGTTTGTATAAATATGACAAGCAATGTTCCACTTCTTTAGTTGAAGTTAAATGTGTGTAGCAGCATCACTGATGATGATGATGATGACATAAGTCATCGAAACGCGTATGAAGTTAAAGTTTTATGATTGATTTTTGTATATTTATTTTGTTTATAGATATTTATAAAATTTTTAAAGAATTTAATCATCTACACCGCAAAAATAGACCAAAATATACCCCTTTCAATATTTCATATCTCAAGGATTTCAGTATTGCCCAGGAACTATAATTATGGGAAATATTTCTCAATGGGAATCTGGGTGAGGAAGGATTATCGGATGTTCGAGTATGTTTATAGGTGGACCTTTTTCACTTAATTATTTCTATGATCCATATTTTTTCTGAGATATTGCCTTAGTCTGGAAACACAATTGGCGTTTTTTGTCAGATCGTTGTTTTGCCGTCGTTAGTGGTGCGTAGGTTGGTATTAGTGCTCACACATTGTGCGGGAAAATAGCCGATCGGATTATATCGCTGACGCAACGGTAGTAATGCAGCCGCCCACTGCCACTACAATCAACGGGTTTTTCTACCGTATCTTCCGAAATGGTGACATACGTGACTAAATGTGCGATTATACACACTCGTTGTCCAGTCTGCCGTCGACAGCTGTTGTGGTGTGGTTTTTCATGAAAAGTAGTGGTTATTGTTGACAATGAATTATTAATTTATTTTGTACAAGAAACCCCTGTGCTCTGCGTCAAAACCTTAGATGTTTTTAAAGATACGAACACCACAAGTTTGTCTTCATCTTCATGATTTTGATAAATCAGCTTGATAAGTTCCAACTGTCTCTCTCCTTTGATTAATCGGATAATTCAATTAGGGTTCGCTTTTTCTTCAATCGTCGAAATAAAAATAATGGCAGAAGGTTTTCTCTATTCATGTTATACACAACACTATGGCTGCGGACATATGCAACTCTATACTAATAAACTTGAGTTGCTATTAGAAGAGTTGCTAGTCGGCTCACACGATTGTTCATATGAAGTTGCTAGTTTAGTTGTCAGTTATGTCGTCGTCAGAGGAAGATGGCGTCCTTGTTTATATTATAAGAAAGATGGAGAAATAAATTTCAGCTGGAGAAAGATTAACAATAACACTCAGCTAAGGTTAATTGCTCATTTATGTATTTCTTTTTATGTATAACTGCAAAACTTAAAATAACATTACATTGCAATGAAATAAAAATTAGTTGTTAAACAAATGAAATTTTATAGTTCAAGTTCCGATTTTATATACTTTGAAAAAAATTGTTGGTAATCATTTATATCGCCTTGAAGTTGTTGGATACACAAATCATGACCAGAACCAGCAATATTTTGTTTTTCTGACTTACTATATCAGTATAATAATACACTATTCAAAGAAATAGAAACACAAAAAATACAAATAAAAATAATTATTATTTAAATACGGGAGGTCTCTTGAGAAACGCATACACAACACAACAAATAATGCTGGTAACTGTGAAACTGAGCAACGAGTTTACAGCATGTCGTGACCGGAGCAACTCTAGTTTCTGTGTCACTCGCTAGTCGCGTTGCTACCACTTCACTATAATTATGTCCATTCAACTATATGCTGTGAAAAAGCAACTCAAGTTTGCGTTGCGTTGCCGTCACCAGTTGTCTTCTGTATGTCCGCGGCCTATGATGAAACGAGAATTAGACACTTGTTGCGCAGTTACAGTTTTAAACGGTTTGTATACACAGTAGGCCTAGTATTAAATTATCCACAATGAAAAGGTTTGAAAAATCTGCTTTTGAATTTGTGCATTAAAGTTTTCGTTGATAATTGTGTTGTTTGTCCGTCTCTGGCAAACGCTATAGATTAGCCAATGTGCTTGTGGAAAGAGAAGGAAGAAAGCCTATAGAAACGTGCTTGCAATGTCGTGACAACTCTCAATGTGGGATTACAATTTAAAAATTACAAGATTGATCTGATGATGGTGGTTACGCCGCCAAGACTGGTTTATTGTTGGAATAATCCAGAAGGTTGCGGTTGACAGGCAAAAGTTAATAATGTACATCAATTTATAAGAGACGGGCAATATTTATATATTACTTACCAATTAACCAAAGTTTTATTAAAGACAAAAAGATAATATATTGTAGACTGAAATTATGTTTACATTTATTCTCATCAATATTGCTTTCTCTGTGAGAAAATGTATTAAACTAAACGTGAGGGCTTTCAAATTGGTTAAATTTTGTCATTGCTCAGTAACAATCAATTTTCATCGTACGAAATCAGTTGTTAACAAAAGATTATTATTTAAAGTTAATTTAAATAACTCAAGACTTAACATAACCGTATATCTTTTAAAACATTTGACTAATTCCCTAATTTCGGAATTTTACTCAGTAGGCCTATGTTTTCACTAAACTGAATCCCACAATTAGTATTTGTCGGACCTAAATAATATATGTGTCAATGAAGGACAGTTTAAAAGTTTTTATTTTAATCTTTGAATCTGAATCACAGATTATGTCGTGAGATAAAATTACCAAATTAATACAAATCACAAATGTATTGGTAATTAGACAGGAATATATAATAAGTGTAGCAAAAGAAATAACAATTCATTGTTGAACATAATTTGATAAAACAATATATGTAAAAAAAATGTTTCTATCTATGTATGAGCCTAATGTGTTACTAAACCACTGATCCGATCGCCATGAAACTTTGGGAAATTGTTTAGTACATTCCTGGGAAGGTTTCTGCCATAATAAGTCTCAAGGGCGTAGCCAGGGGGCACGTATCCCCTCAAACCAATTAATTTTAGCAAAAAAATTATTAGCCTATAAAACGGCGCTAGGTTTTAGCAAAACAGCTTCCCGACGACATAATTCTTTTCAACGCGTATTTTTTAAGTACAAAAATAGCATAAAATATGATTTTCTATCTCATCTTAAGACATTTCGTCGAATTAATTCCAAATTTTGGTTGCTAAGCAAAACCTAACAAATTTAAAATAATTAGACTAAATTTTGAAAATCCATACTTCTTACATTAACAACTGTATGTAGCTTGTTCACGCGTCGGAAAACCTTCAAATTTATTTGTGTACGCACCAGAGAGAAAAACCAAAAATATTGTGTATTCGAGTGCACTTACATAAATAACATTCAATCAAGAACTTTTGTTGTCACACTTTTCTCGATCGACTACTATAAGTTCCGCTATTATTATGTTAATAAAATACTAAATTAAGTTCAGCTAATGATAAAACGCCATTCATTTACTTTTAGGCGGTACGAAGTTCGCAGGGTCAGCCAGTGTCATATATTATAATTCTCACATGCGTAGAAGGTAACATAACCTTATAGCCTAAAGGATAACCCTTTATTTACTGATAAATAAATAAAACTTCATTAGTTCATTCCATTTTCAAATTGAACTACGAGTTTACACTTGAAAGTATATTATTATAGCATATTTACCTATAGTAACACTTACTTTCTTTATTTAATAAGGATGGCTGTTTCGGCAGAGGTGTCCCATTGTTAACCCGGGCCGTAACTGACCTTATACTAACCTAAAACAACCAGGTGGGTAGTTAAGGTCTGAGCTAACAATGACACATCTCCCGAAACGTCCGTCCTCATGAAACAAGGACAGTAAGTGCTACTATAGGCCAGTGTGACGTGATATTATATGTTCAAGTGTTTAAATTAGACGTTTCCTTTACAAATCTTCCATGAATCCAAATAACCTTATAATTTTGAAATCTTTCATCTATTGGTTTATAAATAAACTTGTAGAGAAGTGTGAAGCCCGTTTGTACAAAGCTGTGTCTGTGATCACGTTAACACATGGGGCTATAATGTTCTGTTTGTTAGTGCCAGCATGCAATCACAACAGGTTAGGTTACACGCGACGTCGAGATGTGTAACACGGGAGGGTTTCACGAGCTCGTATTCCACACACTAAAGAGCAATCTGTATTTATACAGTGTGTTTTATTTAATACATTTTAAGCACAATCTGTACATTCGTGTAAAGTTCTGTGAAATTAAATAACTTTAAATTAAATTTACCTTTATTGAATATGATGGCAAATTTGTTAAAAAAATTAATATTTAATAATAATAATAAATAAATAAACTGGTGTAAAATGTCTTCTTGAAGAGGAAGTAGATAATTGTTTATCAATTTCTTCCATTAGTTCATTCTCTCCTTATATGTATATATATATATATATAGAATGTCAAATGTGTTTTCCTGTTAGAATATTTTTAAGATCAAATAATACACACAAATACAGGAATATTTAATTTATTGAACAATAAACTCTAAGCTTTTCGTTGGCTTACATTACCAACATCTTCAGGAGTTACAATATTAAGAATGATAAAACAAACTGTCTAACAAACATGAAGCTACTAGATAAAGCAATACACAGTTGCCAACTCTATTACAATATTGCCAAACCTACTCCACTGCTGCCACAACATTATATACATTGAACAAAGTATGGTATTTAGAACGTATTTGAATTTGTTCATCTATTAATTTGTTATTAATATTATGTTTGTAAATTTCAAATGCTTCACATACGTTCATTTTTAACCCTTTATTTACTTCTTTTATAATTTTCATATTATTTATATTAGGAAACATATGATTATTATTAATACAATGTGTTGCGAAATTAGACTTATATATATTTGGTTTTAAAAAAGCATTAAAATGTTCTTTATACCTTTCTTTTAATTTTTTCTTTGTTTGTCCTATATAAACCTTATTACAAAATTCACATTCTAATTTATATACTCCATTTTTCTCATGTATAGGCCTACTATTTATATTATTATTATGGTTAATTATATTTATTATTCTATTATTGGTTCTATATGCAATTTTTATATTTTTATTAGTAAATAATTTGGAAATATTTTTTATTTCAAAACCAGTGTAAGTAAAAGTACTCCATACAGTATTATTATTAACACTATTACTATTGTAATGAATATTATTTTTTATTTGTTTTTGTAAAATATTATAATTTAATTTTTGTTAGACAGTTTGTTTTATCATTCTTAATATTGTAACTCCTGAAGATGTTGGTAATGTAAGCCAACGAAAAGCTTAGAGTTTATTGTTCAATAAATTAAATATTCCTGTATTTGTGTGTATTATTTGATCTTAAAAATATATATATATATATATATATATATATATATATATATATATATATATATATATATAACGAGAGACTGAAACAATAAGCCGAATTGAACATTCTGAGTAAGTGTGCTTACATTAACATATGTACAGTGAAATTGCTACCCGTAGGGGGTGTCGACTAGCTGCACCTACTGGTGGTTTCGACGTCCCTCGCGGTACCCCAGTCAGACCTAACACTACTGACAACACCTACTTCCACAACACACACACACACACACACACACACACACACGTTTTTATACTTAAGAACCCTTACAATGTCTCACAGGGATTTTGCTTGTAAGAGCCGTTGCATGTTGCGAGTCCTGAAAGGTCAGAGCTCGTAAAACTCTAATCTGGGTCTAGCGAAGATGTAAGCGCGACTGGTGCCACTTCAGCCCCTGGTCCAGGCAGAGTTCGCGGTGCACAGATGTCGGAGCCTGTACTCGACTGATGATCGCCCAGTCGTGCTTATAGGGAAAGCTTTAGGCCCCGGGGTTATGAAGTTCCCCGTCGCGAGTGGTCCCCGGGTCTACCCGTTCCTATAGTCCCTCTCGTAATGCTTGACACGGAGGCTGGCTATGAACTTTACTTATATATATATATATATATATATATATATATATATATAAGTCAAGTATATACTGACCAAAGTGGTTTCGTCAGGAGTCTAGTGTTAATGGTGGCATCACCAACACACACACACACACACACACACATATATATATATATATATATATATGTGTGTGTGTGTGTGTGTATGTAGACTATCAAATAGGTTTTCCTGTTAGAATTATTTTCAAGATTAAATAATATACACTAATTACAGGAATAATTTATTGAATAATACACTCAAAACTTTTCGTTGGTTGACATTACCAACATCCTCAGGAATTACTAAGAATGACAAAAGAATTCTTAGTCATTTCTTTTGTCATTCTTAGTAATTCCTGAGGATGTTGGTAATGTCAACCAACGAAAAGCTTTGAGTGTATTATTCAATAAATTATTCCTGTAATTAATGTATATTATTTAATCTTGAAAAAAAAAATATATATATATATATATACTGTATAGTTGTTATGTGTGGAGTTAAAGGGAAGGTTCTACCAAAAATATCCATTCAGATTCAAATACATTTTTCTAAACTCGTAGTGAATGACTATTGATGTTACTACAGTTTTTTCAAGTATTTATTCAATAATTAAATTTAAAGAATTACCTTTAGTTTTATACGGGAGAAAAAATATTCACAAAAGGGGCAAGATATGCAATAGTTGTTTCGTTCCATTTGGTTTAAAATAAGTGATAACATATGATTGCATAAAACAGTTGACATAATGTTATAAGTTTAACGCATAGGCTATGTTACTTTATTTATAATAGTTGTAATTATTTAATAAAAAGCAACTACAATAAAAATATATTTTTTTACCTACGTAGGAATTGAGTTTAAGCTTTTTTCTGTATATTACTTGTTCTAATTAACAACTAGATGTACAAGAGTGCCTGCCTCGACTAATAAGAAATTGGAAAAATGGACACTGCTTGTAGTAACATTAAATGAGAGACAAATGAGTTCTCTTGTAAAAATGACCTATAATGGGTCATGGTATCTGTGGCTTTCCAACGGAAGTCATCACATACCCATATGTAGGGACATGATGTACAAGCCCAGAGATGAAATCATCTCTCGTCGCAGTCAGTGACATTGTGGAGATGGTACAGTGGCAGCATAATTTATCCTCACATTTGACTGAGGTCTCAGTAGGATAATGTGGCTGACCACGTCGATGCCATCGCGTTCTGGGCACAAGCAGGAGGTATGCGGCCAATGTATCTTGAAGGTCGTGACAAGGATTGCGCCAATGTTGTGGTGATCGCCAGGCGCGTCTTTACAATTATCCAAACTTCAAGGATAGGAAGGCTAGTCTGAGCATCATGGTTAAGGACAATACATCATTTTACCAGCCAAGGATAGGAAGGCTAGTCTGAGCATCATGGTTAAGGACAATACATCATTTTACCAGCCAAGGATAGGAAGGCTAGTCTGAGCATCATGGTTAAGGACAATACATCCTTTTACCAGCCAAGAATAGGAAGGCTAGTCTGAGCATCACCGTTAAGGACAATACATCATTTTACCAGCCAAGGATAGGAAGGCTAGTCTGAGCATCACCGTTAAGGACAATACATCATTTTACCAGCCAAGGATAGGAAGGCTAGTCTGAGCATCATGGTTAAGGACAATACATCATTTTACCAGCCAAGGATAGGAAGGCTAGTCTGAGCATCATGGTTAAGGACAATACATCATTTTACCAGCCAAGGATAGGAAGGCTAGTCTGAGCATCATGGTTAAGGACAATACATCATTTTACCAGCCAAGGATAGGAAGGCTAGTCTGAGCATCATGGTTAAGGACAATACATCATTTTACCAGCCAAGGATAGGAAGGCTAGTCTGAGCATCATGGTTAAGGACAATACATCATTTTACCAGCCAAGGATAGGAAGGCTAGTCTGAGCATCATGGTTAAGGACAATACATCATTTTACCAGCCAAGGATAGGAAGGCTAGTCTGAGCATCATGGTTAAGGACAATACATCATTTTACCAGCCAAGGATAGGAAGGCTAGTCTGAGCATCATGGTTAAGGACAATAACCATGTCCTTAACATATAATAATAAATAATTATACAAAAATGTAGTTAAAAGGGGCTTTAATAGATCTAGTTAATTATTTCAAAAAATAGTTAAAAGGGGCTTTAATAGATCTAGTTAATTATAAAAAAATTTAGTTAAAAGAAGCTTTAATAGATCTAGTTAATTATTTAAAAAAAGTTGAAAGAGGTTTTAATAGATCTAGATAATTATAAAAAAAGTAGTTAAAAGAGGTTTTAATAGATCTAGTTAATTATAAAAACAATATAGTTAAAAGAGGTTTTAATAGATCTAGTTATTTAAAAAAAAAATGTAGTTAAAAGAGGTTTTAATAGATCTAGTTAATTATAAAAACAATATAGTTAAAAGAGGTTTTAATAGATCTAGTTATTTATAAAAAAATGTAGTTAAAAGAGGTTTTAATAGATCTAGTTAATTATAAAAGCAATATAGTTAAAAGAGGTTTTAATAGATCTAGTTATTTATAAAAAAAATGTAGTTAAAAGAGGTTTTAATAGATCTAGTTAATTATAAAAAAATTAAGTAAAAGAGGTTTTATTAGATGTAGTTAATTATAAAAAAATGTAGTTAAAAGATTATTTAATAGATCTAGTTAATTATAAAAAAATGAAGTAAAAGAGGTTTTAATAGATCTAGTTAATTATAAAAAAATGTAGTTAAAAGAGGTTTTAATAGATCTAGTTAATTATAAAAAATAATATAGTTAAACGAGGTGTTTTAATAGATCTAGTTAACTATAAAAAAATTTAGTTAAAAGAAAAGAGATGTTGAAAAATGTAAAACATAAAATCAGCTGTTCTAAGAAATCGTATGTTATCACTGTTTTTATACAGTGAAATATTAAATATTGCAGTGTTTATTAAATAATATGAACAAAACAATGGTGTTTATTGTGACACTGACAACAATAGCTTTGTGCGGTAGAAAACGTTGTCTGTGTTACTTTTCCATAGATATACTCAACTTATATTTTTGTGAACTCGTTTAATAAAAATGTTAGTTTCACCGATTTTTATGGAGAATAAAATCCATGAATTTTTTTCAGTTAATAGTAGTAATTTTTTTCTAATGTTTTGTGTTTCACTCTTTTTAAGAATCGTGCAGTCCAAGTTTTCTAAAACAAATAATATAAAAAAGAATTCATAAGGTCAATTTCTACTTAAGTCTTCACAGAAAAATGTTATTAATTACTTTTTATTAGATAATTATAATTAATATAAATAAACTAACATAACCTATGCGTAAAACAGCTGTTCCACCAGATAAACTATAATATATAATCAGCTGTTTTATCACAAAAGAAATTATTTGTTATCGCTTATTTTAAGTAAAATGGGACGAAATAACTATAATTTATACAAATAAAAGACATACACAAAACTCACAAATTAATCATTTATTGACTCATACGCGTTTCAATGACAAATTCATCATCAGTGTGTTGCTACTACAACAAGTTACAAGTGAGAGTTTGTAGTAGCAACACTCACTGATAATGATGACTTTGTCATTGAAACGCGTATGAGTCAATAAATGATTAATTTGTGAGTTTTGTGTATAATTTTATTTGTTTTAACATAACCTCACAAGCTAAGCTCAAAGAATAGTAGCATATTGCATACCTTGCCCCTTTTGTGAAACATTTTTCTCCAAATAAAACTAAAATTAATTAATTACATTTAAATAATACATTGATATTTGGAAAGCTTTATTACCTTCAATTGTATCCACTTCAAGTTTTAAAAAAAATATTTGACTCATATTAATCTGGTGGAAATTTTACTGTCGCGCAATTGTATGTAAATGTCCAACCAATACGTTTTTGTAGGCGCCACTATAAAAGTTTTCAGTTCAAAAATCGTAATCATATTTATTGCAACGTTTTGTCAACAAATAATAATCTAATAGGACAAAATGAACTAAGAGGATTCAAGGTATACAACTAAAACATGGGCCTTAACATTTACACACAAAAATGGAGAACGTTATATCTATATATCATGTGACGTTATGGTTATTTTGTATTTGTATTTTTTTCCATATATATTATTGAACTATCTAAATGAATGTCCTCCTTGAGGAATTATGTATAAACGCATCTCCTTGAAAGGTTTGGGACGAAAGGAAAGAGAATTTGTGCGAGCCTTGCGTCATGCGATGTAGGAAGAAACCTGTTCCCTCCTACTCAGCCACTGGCAGCCAGCTTACTCAAGCGCTCGGTGCTGTCCAGTCGCCGCCTAACAGTGAAAGTGCCGCGGTGGTTTGTGAGGTCATGATTGCTAAGCCGACGTGACAAATAACTCCGTGCTGTGCACCCTGTGACGAAAGTAGTTAAATGTGTTTAGAGTAGAAGGTTCGCGCGTGTGTGTTGCAAAAAGTGCGCAGAATTACGTCACAGAAAATACGATAAGCGACCGCAATCAGCAATGAAAAGGGTGATTTTGTTTTGTTTGTGCATCGTCCTTCATTCGTCGGCTCAACCTTTCGATCTGCTCAACGCGCCGGAAGTCAACCAAGACGTCAAAATCGAATGCAACAACAACGAAATCAATGTGGCGATAAAAACGACGTCCGGAGAGTTCAACGGGATGATTTACCCGAAAGGACTGTCCAAGAACTCCACCTGCATGTCGGAATTCTTCCACCAGAAGAGTCCTGTGTATTACAAGCTGCCGTTGCGCTCCTGTAACACAATGAGCTCGCAGATGGTCCAAGGAGGGGTTGAGTATTTCAACACGATTGTCGTGCAGCCGCATAGGAAACTGGTGACCAATCAAGGGCGCGGATTTCATATCCGTTGTCGCTACCAGACCAGAGACAAGACCATCACAAACGATATGAACGTCAACACGTTAGAGCCGACCACTTTACTAGCGACAGCACCGATGCCTGCTTGCACCATGAAAATCTTCTCCGGTGAGCCGATACTGAAGACCGTCGCGCAGGATGTAAAGATCGGAGATCCTTTGACGCTGGTGATAAGCATCGATAGTCAAAATGTTTACGGCTTTAAAGTTTCCGACTGCTTGGTGCGCGACGGTCTCGGCTGGGGCGAACAGAAGCTAATCGATGAGTTCGGTTGTCCGGTCGACCAGGAAATCATGGGTTTCTTCGAGTACAGTTCGAACAGAACCACCGCGTGGGTGCACTTCCAGGCGCACAAGTTCCCCTACACGGCGTCGGTTTACTACCAGTGCAACGTGCATCTGTGCCTGAAAGCCGACAACGGTTGTGAAGGGGTGCCACCTTTGTGCGACGGTAACAGGCGACGAAGAAGAAGCGACGACGGGGATGAAACGGAAGGAAGCCCTGCGACTATCGAGGTCTACAGCGGCCTATACGTGAACGAAGCCAACGACCTGGTCACTCCCGACCAACTCGATTTAGTTTCCCGCGAGACGCTAGAGGATCCTGACAGTATATGCATATCCCAACGGAACTTCGCCATCGGTATCTCGATAGCAGGATTGATCCTAATGCTGCTGGTGATTGCGGCTTTCTTGATTCTCTTCGCGAAAAGACGATCTCCTAAAGACGTATCGACGACAGGAAGTTCCATTTACAGCGGCCCCTACACAAACACGGCCTACAGCCACAGCAGCTGAAGAACTGACTGATTAAACCGATGCAATGGAGGAATAGGAGCCTGAATAAATACAAAACCCTTCGAGTCTCGGAAGGAATCACTCAGCTGAACGGAATCAAGCAAAGAACTGCAAAACGGAACGACACGTTATCGATCATTATATAGTTAAGTATTTAATAATGAAAGTAAACAAAAGTGTAGGATTTGGAAAAGTAATTTAAAAAAGAGGTACTTAGTACAAAATATTCATAGTAGCTGCGGAAATTTTGAAATTTTAATTAATTTTATTTAATATTGGGCTAAAGAACTGAATGATTTGGAAATTTCACATTTCTATTATAATGTAGGGGTGAAATAATCATAGATGCAAAATAGCTCTATAAATGTTATCTAACAAAGTTGAATTACGTATTAAAATTTCTATAAAATTATCTAACTTATAAACATTTGTTTAAAATCAACGTTTATACGCTCGTTTTAAAAAATGATTGTTATATTTAAATTAAATTCGTATTTTTTCAAATATTTTAATCGTTTATTTCACTTCAAAGTTCTCTTCTTCAACACACTGAAAATATTATGATCTTAAATATAAACATCTATTAAATAGTTCTGAAATAAAAAAAAACTCAGTATTTTAATAGTGTAATTTTAAAGTTTAAATTTAATGTAAGTTGAATCTTGTATTTGACCTTGAATTATTGGAATGTTCGATTTCATTTTACAGTAATTTAGACATTTACAAAAATATATAACAGATATTTAACTTCTGTCATTAACAGATTTAAGCTTATAAATTTTCTGTTTCAATTATATAATTTTTAATCAATTTAAAATTATTCTTCGATTAAATTCATTACAATACTCTTACACACAGGCATGTTTATAGGCGATGAATACAGAATACGTTTTAAAATCTTTGTTTCCACATGTTGAATGTCGGAACCATTGAGCAAATAATGACCTTGTGACCAGCTGATCATAAAACAGATGCTATTTAATTCTAGTGATAAATAAGCCAGTGTATTACTTCCAACAATTCATTCCCTTAGCAGAATACTGCTTTGGTTTTTGTCGCGAGGTTCGCAAAACAATGTTAAAATGAAAGTTTCTTGAACTGTGACGCGACTGGAGAGGTCACATGACTGGTTGTTGACCTTCACAGTGTTCGTTGTACCTACCTTAAACGTAGGTGCCATGACGTCATCTCATCTATACATTACAATTCCGTTATCCCTAATGGCAATAATTTCTTATCATTATTTTTAATGAAGTTGGATTTTTAGGAATTGATTGGGCATTTAGGCCTTTAGTTTCTGAAATTTCAAGCAGAACATTTCGAACATATGGTCATATAATTGCTTTTATGACGTATGAATCGGAATCATTGTTTGGTTTACAAATTGCATAATAAACGACTTGTATAGAATAATTAAATCTTGTATAAAATTTTTTTAAAACTTTTTTTTATGAATGCTCAGTAAAAGAAGGACCATGTTTGCTATACGTCCGGGTAATATTGCAAAATGTGTTTAACGTCTACAAGAACAAAAACAATCAAACATTTCTTCATAAGACTGAGCTCATCAATAATTACTTGTAAAATTTAAAATTTCAAGTAGATAAATTACTTAATTTCTTTTCTAGAAATAGTAATTATTTTTTGAAAAAAGTTTCTTAAAGGGTTAATTTTAGAGGTTTGCATTGTTATATTTAGAGTTTTGGAGCAGTTTTATTGAAAAAATGCATCTGATTTTTCTATTCTCATACACCTACATTGTTTTTTTTTTTTTTTTTTTTGTACGAATGCTTTAAAAAGCGCTTGGAGCTTGAAAAACAGGTTTAACACCTTGGCACCTCAGCTATCAGCTGCATCCTACAGGAAGCTAGAAAGCCCGAAGGCTTTGCTGGCGGGTAGAGACGCCATGTTGTATCCCTTTGAACAAGAGTCTCGTAACAGTTTTACATATGCTTTGAAATATCAAGTGTTATTACCCGTAACAATAGGTCAGCTGTTTAGGGCGACATTCTTAATATCTGAAGCATTGTTTAGTAAACAATTAAGTTAAAATTTAGCATTTGTTGATTCCATCTTCGCGTGAGCTACTAGTAATCACTTACACTTTTTAAAAAATGTTTTAACTTGCCTATAGTAGCACTTACTTATATTTGTTGAGGACGGCCGTTTCGGGAGATGTGTCCCTTTGTCAACTCAGACCGTAACTGATCTCAAGGTTTACGTAGGTTAGGGTGGGGGTGGGATATTTAGGTGGTGTGGGTGTATTTTGTGTGTATTAGGAGTTATGATGTCAAAAAGTGCGTGTGAGTTGTAATGTAATTGTGTATTGAGTATGTGTGTAGGGTGTAGTTTGAAGTGCCTATATATTTCGTATTGTTCGGTTGTGTAGCGTTGGTTATTTCTGTGTTGTTTATAAAGAATTTGTAGGTTAGATGTTATGTCTGTGTAGTCGTGTTTTGTGGAGTTGAGATGATCTGCGAAGTTTGATTGGTAGTTATTGTTTTTTAGTGCTTTTATATGTTCTTGGTAACGTGTGTAGAATGACCTCCCTGTCTGGCCTATGTAAAAACTGGGGCATGAACTGCAAGTTAGTTTGTAAACTCCAGTGGTGTTGTAAATGTCGTTGATTTTGTTGTTGGGTTTAAATTGTTTGTTGAGAGTGTTGAAAATATATAGCACAAACAAACGGATACAACCCAACAATGATTGACAAATTATACAACCGCCTAAAAAATAAACATAATAACCCAAATACAAACACACAAGATGACAATCCCATAAAATACTTAGCAATGCCATACAGATCATCCAAAACCCACAACCTAACCAACACATTACGGAAATACAACTACAAAATAGCTTACTCCACACACAACACTCTCAACAAACAATTTAAACCCAACAACAAAATCAACGACATTTACAACACCACTGGAGTTTACAAACTAACTTGCAGTTCATGCCCTAGTTTTTACATAGGCCAGACAGGGAGGTCATTCTACACACGTTACCAAGAACATATAAAAGCACTAAAAAACAATAACTACCAATCAAACTTCGCCGATCATCTCAATTCCACAAAACACGACTACATAGACATAACATCTAACCTACAAATTCTTCATAAACAACACAGAAATAACCAACGCTACACAACCAAACAATACGAAATATACAGACACTTCAAACTACACCCTACACACATACTCAATACACAATTACATTACAACTCACACGCACTTTTTGACATCATAACTCCTAATACACACAAAATACACCAAAATATCCCACCCCCACCCTAACCTACGTAAACCTTGAGATCAGTTACGGTCTGAGTTGACAAAGGGACACATCTCCCAAAACGGCCGTCCTCAACAAGCAAAGTAAGTGCTACTATAGGCAAGTTAAAACATTTTTAAAAAGTGTAAGTAAAATTTAGCATAAATAGAAGAACAAAGTTGGGAATAGGTAAAACAAATCATGAATCTTTCTACTTAAATAAGAAAGAACTACATATGTTTATTTACTAAAGAAAACATTGTACATAATTTGCAACACAACACCCCTTCCAAAAAAAAACAATTTGAACCAATTGATAATTTAAACATACATTCAACGTGTTTGTAGCAGCTTATAGACGAAAGTACCCTTTTGTGATTAAACTATTAAGTCTATGTGCAACTTCTTCTATAACCGTTTTCTTTTTATTGCAATAGTTTTTTTTTTTTTTGAAGTGAAAACTTTTATAGTGACGCCTACAACTTATGGGATGGACATATACATACAATTTCGCGTATATAATATCCGATATGTTCCGCTATGAGTCACCTCAAAGTGAATTCAATGATAACATATGATTTCGTACATCAGCTGATTTTATGTAACACGTTATGTAAAACAACTGTTTTAACACGTAGGTAATGTTACATTATCTATTGAACATTGTTAAGGAAAAGGTTATTAATAAATAGTTTTGTTCAGTTAATAAATATATTAATTTATTTAAATGTTGATAAATCTCAATATATATAATTCAATGTAACGATATTAATAAGTTAAGTATTTTTAATCTAATTTTTTAAAGGAAAACATTCTTAGGCGTCTGGTATCAAATGTTTCTAGTTAATTTCTCATTACGTAAAATTCAAAATTTCTGTAACGAGGCTATAAAAGTGTTCACTTCTGTCGGCACTCCCTCGAGTGCCATAACCTATTTTTTAAATTTTTTTATTTAGATAGTAAAAATCAGATAATTATTTTATTTATGTACCTGATGTAAACAATCAAAATAAAAATTAAGAAACGTAACACTTATTCGATTTAGTATTTTTAAAGCATTTTGAGTTGGCTAATTACTGTTCAAATCATTATTTTTAAAATATTATTCTTTAACAAGTTTGTTTAGTAAGTTAATAAACGTAATCAGTTACTGAACCATTAAACAAGTTAATAATACGTTTCAACACTTAGGCTAACTATTATTGACTAATTATTTTCTAATCCGTTCAGGTTCCATGTCCGTCCTTACAGGAACCGTTCCAAAAAATGAGTACTTGTTCCGCTCCTGTTCCTCTAAGGTCACTGTGCCAGTGCGCACGGTGGGTAACATTTTAGTTTTAGTTAACTAACATTAAGTCGAATTAAAGTACTTTAATTACATAGAAAAGTCTCTACATTAACCGTTAATGTCAACCATTTCGAATATGTAGGCAATCTGAAATCAGTATTAATATAAAATATTAATTTACTTAATATTAGCCGCATATTTTTTGAGTAATTTATTTATAAGATCTAATTTAATTTTCTTCATTTTATTATAATAAGATTTACTGATAGTTTTAGAATATGCTACAGTTTTTAAACAAATTGAATAGAATTTCCCTTGTCAATGTTTTTTTTAAATTAGTAGTAAAAACATATGTACTGTACTTTACTTTAATGTTTTTTAAATGAGTAGTAACGTATGTACTGTACTTTACTTAAATGTTGTTTATAAGAGTAGTAATAACGTATTTACTGTACTTTACTTTAATGTTTTTTAAAAGAGTAGTAACAACGTATCTACTGTACTTTATTTTGATGTTTTTTAAAAAAGAGTAGTAATAACTATCTACTCTACTTTAATGTTTTTTTAATGAGTAGTAATGACGAATCTACTTTACTTGACCACAGAAGTTACAATCTGATGACTCGTGTGTACTTTAGTATACTCTATTCTTGCCATAACATTATGTTAGTGCCTATATTACTAGTTCATAGGAACTGCCATTGTTGAGTAATATTAGTTTTAACTAATTGTTGTATAATGCTTCAAGTCTGACAAGTTTAGTAATTAATGTAAAATAACAGATAAAAATATTTTTTATTAATTTTTTCAAGCGAGTTTGTATTTTTTTTAAACATGTAGTATAGAGTTTTAAATTAAAAATGTGATTCTACCAGTGTACTTGAGTTTTATTTAATTATAAGGAAATCTTTATAGCAGTATTTAATTATCTTGAGTAGAGGCTCGCAAATAGTTTGGTACCCCGTCCCCCCTCCACTTTACACTATAAATAAATGGTATAGGGATATGAAAAAGAGATAATTATTATATATATATATATATATATATATATATATATATATATATATATTCAGTTTAATATTCCTGATGATGTTGGTACTGTTTGCCAACGAAAAGCTTTGAATTGTAAATTCAATTATAATTCTTGTATTTGTATTTTGACATTTCTTTATTAATACACAAGAATACATATTGCGATATATATATATATATATATATATATATATATATATATATATATATATTGAAAACAATTTATTTATTAATACATACTTTCCCAATAAACATGATAACACAATAACATTTCAAGTTATAATTCGCAATGTAAATTTTAACTGATAAGAGACAAATCTGTTAGTGAGATGGACGAGCTTGGAATGTTTTCACTAGCATACCTATTTGAGGTTGGATTTTAATAAGGACACAGCCCAAAATCATTAACAATACCAAGTTTGTTCTTATATTTTGTTTTTTATTGCAACAAGAACTGAAAATATTTTTTCGCACAAGTAGGTGCTTGAAAAAGGCAAGTATAATCCAAGAGTTGCCAGTGATACAATTTTAAGTGTTTTATCAAAAATTAAGATTTGTCCATTGCGGCGCTGTTGCCACATTGAACGGCAAACATTCGATTCGCGACACTTTTGTACTATTATTCTTTTCAAGCTGTCGTGTTGATTTAATTTCAAGTTTATAAAATTTACACAATTTTTACTTATATTTCTTTTATAAATTCATGCAAGTAAATTCATAAATTTTTTTTTGTTTAATTTTTTGAACATTAAGGTAAATAAAATTACCTATGTAAATAAAATCTGAGGTATAAATTTAGTTTTAAATTTTGATAAATTGTGTACTTCATTTTTAACTAAATGAGAGTTCATCTATTTTCCAACTGCTCTCGCATCTCCCCTGAGTTCCCTTCACGTCCCCCCAGTTTGGGAACCCATGATCTTAAGTATTTTATACAATTCTATAGTATTTAACTGAATACTATAGACGTAATTTGATTAAAGCAGTAAGTTACTTCTTAAGGAAATAAGAACAGGTTTTTTAATGCAAAGATTTACTATTTTGGGGCTATATGAGGGGCGTTGAAAATGTCACAGCTGTTTTAATGAAATTTTAGAGCAGCGTTTTCATAATAACAAAGTAGCTTTATTTTGCTGCGTTCTGAAATTCTTAATAAATCCATTTTCACTTTTGTTAGGAATATTTGTATACATTTGAGTAAATGTTTCTGCTTTTCTTAACATTAGGTTATTTTTCATTGTTGAGTCTTTCGGTATAACTCCATTCTCGAAACTGTACTCCATTACAACTTTACGAGTACTATAAGGTTTTGAAAATGGAGTTATTCCGAAACTCGCTACGAAGAAAAATAATTTAAAGTTATGAAAGGCAGGAAAACTTTCTTTGTTTTATTTCTGCAGTAATTTTCTAACAAACTACTCTCTCTGGTTTTTTTTGTCACTTTCTCTTCGTTCATTCTGTGCTGTTTCTAGAGCGGATCAAACGGGCTCCTTTAATTAACTGAACTACACTATGCCAAAATTACTACTTTGTAAGCATTCAGGGCGTCTTTCTGATAACAAACATGAAAACATATAAACGTTTATAAAACTTAATGCTTCGTTCGTTAATATCAGTTGAAATTGTTTTATTCAAAAAATGTTTTCTTATATTTTTATTTTCAATATATATTTAGGCCTATATTAATTTAAGAATTAAAAAACCAAGTTTAAAACCCCAAACTGGTTTTTAGTGAACATTTTTAATTAGGAGAGTTAGGTAAATGAAACTTTTTTATTATTTCGGTATTTCGAAAAAAATACTTTCAGGCGCATCAGTGGCTTAAAGCTGGGTCCAAGCAATAACTCGAAGTATAAGATGAAAGCAATTAATAGCCATCGTTAACATACCTGAAAAAATAATTAGGCTATCTTTAAACAAGCAATATAAAAAACATTCAAATCAATTCCTACTTAGGTCAACAAAGAAAATTTTTTATTTCCTTTTTATTAAATAATTACAATTAAACCGCTACTGCTAGTGTATAATATATAGGCCTATAAGTTGTGTATATATATATATATATATATATATACACGACTGTTGAAATTTTTAATGATTTATAAAATTAACTGCTACTTTTTATCTATCCACACAAGTTCAAATACTTTTTTTTTATAGTTGTAGTGGATTACACTTGATGATTATACAGTTTTAATAAAAATGTATGAAGACATTAAGTCATCATTTTTAATTTAAAAATGTTGATGTCTATAGGTTGAATTCGACTGAATGACTACAGTTCGAATCCAATCTAAAGACATCAACTATTTTTAATTTAATTTATGAATTAATATTTTTTTTAAATGAATTACCGTACGTGTCATCCACTACAAGTTTAAACAATATACATTTGAAGTTAAGTGGATGATTAAAACGTATTTTATTATGGATTGAAAATTTGAACAAGAGATATGTAAGGAGAATGTGAACTGATAGATAAGGAATCGGAGAAACGTAGTTATTAATAAATAAATATTGTGAGATAAAATATAAATGAGATGAGTAAAATGTTTGCTAATGAAAAAAATACTTTATACGTTTTGTAGTACACTTGTTTGGCCAGGATATATTATAGACGGATCCCATAGGCGTGGGCTGCTCAAGTACTGTATTGGTTTACTCCCGTAATACAAAATTGTAACCTGGTCAAAAAAAAAACCTGACTAAATTTCTAGTACTTTTTTTCACCTGTATTTTATGAGCATTAATGAAATAACTTCTTGTAATATTTTACGTATTTATTCTAACTTGAAGTGGCACAAAACATATTTTTTCGTTTAGTTTTCTAATTACATGTAACTTGGATAAGTACATTATAACTTAAATTTGGATTTAATAAAATTCTCATTTCTGTAAAACACAAATTTGTTTTGTTAAACAAACACAATGTTAGAAATATTAAAAAAAGTAATAGACTGAAAAAGTCCACAAGACTCTGCATCACCCCAACAGGGATGTTAGAACAGATCATGTATGGATAGACGTGAAAGAAATCCAGGGGTGCAGCGAGGTGGGGTTCTGGGTGTTTACCCCCCAGATGGAGGTAGTTTTTTTAAAAATATTTCGTCCCAAAAAAATAATTTTCATAAGAAAATTCAAATATTATAATTTCAAAGTTTTTATTTGTGTTTGTTTTTGAATTGTTTAAATTGTGTATTTGGAAGAATTTGGAATTTAATTAATTGTGTATTTGGAATTTAATATTATTCTCCTGAAGAGGACAGTTTATCGAAACGTCGAGTATTATATTAGTAACTATATGACGTTAAATTATCTATAATTAGTTGCAAAGGCCCTATTTATTTTAAATTGGCCAATTTTGTAAATTTCGTAATAGGCCTTTTATCAAACTTGAATCCTGCAATTGAGGGGGGATTATCGAATGGCAATTGGAACGTAACGGTTGTCTAATGATGGCGGTTGGAGATTCCATTTGGATGGAACAGAGGTTCCATTACTTCTTGTATGCACAAATTGGATATCCTCTGTAACTCTTAAAAGAAATATTATAGATTATGTATCTATTAAAAGGGACATGAACAGACGTGATAGAAATATATATATATATATATATATATATATATATGAAACGCAGCTAGGCGCGTCCCCCCCTTTCCTTCAAAAGTATAACACAGTTTCTTTTTAATCTTTCTACTAAAATAAAATAACTTTAAATTGGGGAGTTTTGCAATAAATGTGATATAAAGTTAATACTCTTATAAAGATATTCAAATACAATAATTACAATATAACCTACGCTTCGTATAAACTGGGATCATATAATTAATATGGTTCTACAACACCCGTTAAATAGACAATGTGTATAACCACTTTAGGTGACGGATGCTTTTTCAACTCCTTTAATTAGTTCGCTATCTTTATATTGATCTTTTTCAAAATTTCAATCGTTAATAAAATACTTTCTATTCATCTACCCGAGTTCAATAGTTTTTAGACTTGTAGTGGATGACATTTGATGTTAATACAGTTTTATTAATATAATTAATTAAATATAATTAATTAGTTTTAGTTTTTTATGGGAGACTAACTTTCCACAAAAGGGGCAAGGTATGCAATATAGTTACAGTATTTCGTCCCATTTGGCATAAAATAAGTGATAACATATGATTTCATAAAACAGCTGATTTTGTGTTACAGGTTATGTGGTAGAACAGCTGTTTTAACGCAAAAGTTATGTTACTTTATTTATATTAATTGTAATTATTAAATAAAAAGTAACTCAAATACAATTTCTCTTTGTTAACTTAAGTAGGAAATGACTTGAATTTTGTTTATATTACTTGTCTTCCAAGTATATTTTTGTACCAATATATATTAATAGTTATTCCAAAGACAAAATAGTTGAACATGAGGAAGATAAAGTGGGTGGTGGTAAGTAGGTAAAAGGAGGGGCTTGGTCGTATAGGATGGAAAACCCATAAAACGCGTCCAACAGTACAAGTATTTGGAGGGCACTCGATAAAAATTGCGATAACGTAAGAAAAATAAAGTCCTGAGGCGCCTTTATCAAAATGAAAGCTGTACTATGCAGCCGTGATATCTACCCTTAAGGATACGTATTCTTAGATATTATGTATTCAGTATACTCATGTATGGTGCTAAAGCTTGGTCACTCACAGATGCCGTGTGTAAGACACTGGGAGCCTTCTAAATGTCGAGCTACCGATAATGTATTTCGTGGGTTGACAAAATCCGCAATCAGCTGAACAAATAAACAGAAATTATACATAATATGACAAATATCAAATGCTTCAGCTTACAAACAATATAAATTAATGGCACAAGAGTTGATGTCGCTGGACATTTTTATTGAACAAACAATGGTATGGAGCCAGCACAAGGAGACGTTTTAGAAAAGAAGTGGACAAAACTCAAATAGCGCTGATGATTTCCAACGTCCGATAAGACACGGTACTCCTAGAAAAAAGAAGTTATTCCCAGTTCCAAACCAAGTTATAATAAAAACTGCTCAAATAAACAGTTAACACGTAAAAGCAATGTTCTATAAAACAAAACGTTTGATATTTCTTCTAGTCGTCCTTCACAAATAATTAACCTCGACGCGAGCAATTCAGATGCAAGCTCAGTTTTAATTGTGGCAATTAATTAATCGTACAGCACTTAGCAAAGAACTAAGCGGATGTGGCGCTGGAGTTGGCTGTCGTAAAGGGGGTAATATGGGAAGCAGTGCTGCATTCTGTCGGTATAATCTGCAATTACTGGCAGACAGGACGTCCTTAGTACTCAGGATACATTTTTATAGAAACTCTAATCCCATAATGTAGATCGTACCTTCATACTCGTACCTGGGATTATAACGTATTTAGCGATAACAGAGGTTTCAAATGGAATTTGTTCAGTTGGCACTACTGACGAGTTTGTTACGTCAAAGCCTATAAAGTTTTATAGTAATTTGCCTACTTTTAAACCAAGCTTATGTCCGTCATTACTTAAGCCAAATAAAAGTGTATCTATTTTCTGGTATACCTATACAATTCTATTGACAGGTCTTTTACATTATTTTATAACTTTTTATCTTCCAGTTACATCGTAATTTAGTGAACGATTTGTTAATTTTTGTAACCCAACAATAGGAAGTTTTGTATAAAAAAAAGCACAGGTTTGCGAGCAAGTATTGTCATGTTTTTATTCAGCGATAACGTTTCGGTAACAGACTCGTCACCATCTTCAGGCCTGTACATATAAATAGTAATTAATATTGATACAAATTTATTAATAGCTATAAAATAAATAAATTATGTAAATTAAATAAATAGTAATTAAATAATATAATATATTAAATAATATAATACAATTGACAGTCGACAAATAACAAGAACATCCACAAATTTAATAAAATACTTAATTCGAGTATTTCATTTCATTCAGCAAACTAAAATACGACATTTAATACAAATAAAAATGATACGTGTTATTTATTGTAACATACTATTGAAAAAAAAACCTAACCTATTTCGAAAGACATCTAAACAACGAAACAAAACAATATATTACAATTTTAAACACTTCACGAATTATCGCTATATTTTTAATTTAAAAGTTAAATTTCAATTTGTCAATTAGTAAAATAAATGTATTACACTTTTGCTATTACTTGCGACCAGACTTTTTGTTTACTAAAAAATGTAAAATTGTTAACTTACACTTGAAGGAAACGTTTTCGTCTTACGACTTCTTCAGCGTCGTATTTTTGCCGCTAGGAATGCTGCAGTTGTGCTTCTTCGGTACCATTTTTAACAATTTAACGACCTTTAGTTAACAAAAAGTCTGGTCGCAAGTAATGGCAAAAGTGTAATAAGTAATTAACAACTAGCTCGTCTTGAACAGCAACAAGATTTCGATATTTAGTAAAATAAACATAGTTAAAATTGCAACAAACATTGATTGAACAATGTAAAATTACAAAACTCTTTCTTGGCAAGAGATTAAAAGATACAATATCGAGTTTACTTGAATTAATTACAATAATTTTCGATTTTAAAACTCTATCATCATCAATACTACAATTGCCATAAAATTTTTCTAACTAATAAATAATCATGATTTTTTTAAAATTTGTTTCGTAATGGCATGCAAACATTCGCTAGTTTATTAGAGTCCTCTTATGTTAATGACATTGTTTTGTATATTTGTGTTCCTTTTCTGAGAAAATACGTCGGCGCCAATTTCTCGCATTATCTAAAACAGTAGGACTTATAACATCAAAGCTATGGTCAAATTTACTAATATGATGAAAAAATACAGTTGTGGTAGGTAAGTCGTGCTTGGCGATAACTTCGTGTTCTTTAATGCGTACTTGTGCTGTGTTTTGGTCTCACTAACATATGAAGCATCACAGTCATTGCATTTAATCTTAAACACAGCTTTATCATGGTTAAGGGTGCCAGTCTCGTCTCTCCCTCGTTAAATTATATGTGACATTATGTTCTAAATACAGCAGAGTCCCGATATTTCGAGCTTCCGTTAAGTTCGAGCCTATTTCTACTTGAGGCTGAACCTTGACTACGCAGGGTATTGTAGTTTGCTTGGACTGACATTGTAGGGTATTAAGAATTATGTTGACCCTCGGTGTCCGTAGGCAAGACACAAGGGATGTGTATGCAATGCAGGCAGTGCCAGATCCGTCATTAGCTGACGCTTGGAGCTCACTACTCTGTTTGTGAAGCTTTGTCAGTTTGAGGATGAAACCCTCGAGCGACCTTTAGTCCACAAGTAATGGTGCAGTTCCTAATGAACCATGGAGAATCAGTAATGATCCTCAGAATCCAGTTCTGGGCGTGTTGCTGGAGAGGTCGTCCCGAGGGGTCGCTGCGCACCTGAGGTACAAATGAGGAGATTAGATGGCCTCAGGATCCAGTTCTGGGCCGTGTTGCTGGAGAGGTCGTTCCGAGGGGTCGCTGCGCACCTGAGGTACAAATGAGGAGATTAGATGCCCTCAGGATCCAGTTCTGGGCCGTGTTGCTGGAGAGGTCGTCCCGAGGGGTCGCTGCGCACTTGAGGTACAAATGAGGAGATTAGATGCCCTCAGGATCCAGTTCTGAGCCGTGTTGCTGGAGAGGTCGTCCCGAGGGAGCGCTGCGCACCTGAGGTACAAATGATGAGATTAGAGGCCCTCAGGATCCACTTCAGGGCCGTGTTGCTGGAGAGATCGTCCCGAGGGGTCGCTGCCCACCTGAGGTACAAATGAGGAGATTAGAGGCCCTCAGGATCCACTTCTGGGCCGTGTTGCTGGAGAGGTCGTCCCGAGGGGTCGCTGCGCACCTGAGGTACAAATGAGGAGATTAGATGCCCTCAGGATCCAGTTCTGGGCCGTGTTGCTGGAGAGGTCGTCCCGAGGGGGCGCTGCGCACCTGAGGTACAAATGAGGAGATTAGATGCCCTCAGGATCCAGTTCTGAGCCGTGTTGCTGGAGAGGTCGTCCCGAGGGGGCGCTGCGCACCTGAGGTACAAATGAGGAGATTAGATGCCCTCAGGATCCAGTTCTGAGCCGTGTTGCTGGAGAGGTCGTCCCGAGGGAGCGCTGCGCACCTGAGGTACAAATGATGAGATTAGAGGCCCTCAGGATCCACTTCAGGGCCGTGTTGCTGGAGAGATCGTCCCGAGGGGTCGCTGCCCACCTGAGGTACAAATGAGGAGATTAGAGGCCCTCAGGATCCACTTCTGGGCCGTGTTGCTGGAGAGGTCGTCCCGAGGGGTCGCTCCGCACCTGAGGTACAAATGAGGAGATTAGATGCCCTCAGGATCCAGTTCTGGGCCGTGTTGCTGGAGTGGTCGTCCCGAGGGGTCGTTGCGCACCTGAGGTACAAATGAGGAGATTAGAGGCCCTCAGGATGCAGTTCTGGGCCGTGTTGCTGGAGTGGTCGTCCCGAGGGGTCGCTCCGCACCTGAGGTACAAATGAGGAGATTAGATGCCCTCAGGATCCAGTTCTGGGCCGTGTTGCTGGAGTGGTCGTCCCGAGGGGTCGTTGCGCACCTGAGGTACAAATGAGGAGATTAGATGCCCTCAGGATCCAGTTCTGGGCCGTGTTGCTGGAGAGGTCGTCCCGAGGGGGCGCTGCGCACCTGAGGTACAAATGAGGAGATTAGAGGCCCTCAGGATCCGGTTCTGGGCCGTATTGCTGGAGAGGTCGTCCCGAAAGGTCGCTGCGCACCTGAAGTACAAATGAGGAGATTAGAGGCCCTCAGGATCCAGTTCTGGGCCGTGTTGCTGGAGAGGTCGTCCCGAAGGGTCGCTGCGCACCTGAAGTACAAATAAGGAGATTAGAGACCCTCAGGATCCAGTTCTGGGCCGTGTTGCTGGAGAGGTCGTCCCGAGGGGTCGCTGCGCACCTGAGGTACAAATGAGGAGATTAGAGGCCCTCAGGATCCAGTTCTGGGCCGTGTTGCTGGAGAGGTCGTCCCGAAGGGTCGCTGCGCACCTGAAGTACAAATAAGGAGATTAGAGACCCTCAGGATCCAGTTCTGGGCCGTGTTGCTGGAGAGGTCGTCCCGAAGGGTCGCTGCGCACCTGAAGTACAAATAAGGAGATTAGAGACCCTCAGGATCCAGTTCTGGGCCGTGTTGCTGGAGAGGTCGTCCCGAGGGGTCGCTGCGCACCTGAGGTACAAATGAGGAGATTAGAGGCCCTCAGGATCCAGTTCTGGGCCGTGTTGCTGGAGAGGTCGTCCCGAAGGGTCGCTGCGCACCTGAAGTACAAATAAGGAGATTAGAGACCCTCAGGATCCAGTTCTGGGTCGTGTTGCTGGAGAGGTCGTCCCGAAGGGTCGCTGCGCACCTGAAGTACAAATAAGGAGATTAGAGACCCTCAGGATCCAGTTCTGGGCCGTGTTGCTGGAGAGGTCGTCCCGAGGGGTAGCTGCGCACCTGAGGTACAAATGAGGAGATTAGAGGCCCTCAGGATCCAGTTCTGGGCGTGTTGCTGGAGAGGTCGTCCCGAAGGGTCGCTGCGCACCTGAAGTACAAATAAGGAGATTAGATGGCCTCAGGATCCAGTTCTGGGCCGTGTTGCTGGAGTGGTCGTCCCGAGGGGGCGCTGCGCACCTGAGGTACAAATGAGGAGATTAGAGACCCTCAGGATCCAGTTCTGGGCCGTGTTGCTGGAGAGGTCGTCCCGAAGGGTCGCTGCGCACCTGAGGTACAAATGAGGAGATTAGAGGCCCTCAGGATCCAGTTCTGGGCCGTGTTGCTGGAGAGGTCGTCCCGAAGGGTCGCTGCGCACCTGAAGTACAAATAAGGAGATTAGAGACCCTCAGGATCCAGTTCTGGGCCGTGTTGCTGGAGAGGTTGTCCCGAAGGGTCGCTGCGCACCTGAAGTACAAATAAGGAGATTAGAGGCCCTCAGGATCCAGTTCTGGGCCGTGTTGCTGGAGAGGTTGTCCCGAGGGGTCGATGCGCACCTGAGGTACACATGAGGAGATTAGAGGCCCTCGAGTTTATGCAGCTTCTGTCACCGCCACAGGTAGGAATGTGGGAACAGTGCTTTTGGTATTTTGCTGGATCTAAGGAAGGGTATATATGTAAGGCACGGAGTTTATGGGTGAGAGGGTAGAGAAAAAGTGTTTTTATACTGGGAGACTATTTAAACGAATGAAGGGGACGGGCTGACTGACACTCTCTCTTTTCCCCATAATTTTTTATCAATGTGTGAATCATGTGTAGTATGGATAACTGATTTTTAAGTCCAGTGTTTAGAAATATGGCTGTCTTACAAACATGTGTTTTAGAATAAAGTACAATAAAATTACATGGAATTACTTAAGGCTAATTACACTAGAAAGTAATTCCAATTGTATTGCAAATAAAACCTACTCACTATAAAACCTTGACTAAGTATGCGTTGAGGAAGGGTATGGGGGGGGGGTTCGAATAGTTAGAAATAATTATTTGCCACATTACGTTTATAGCATATTATGGATGACGTCACAGGATCAGCTGATTGAGCCATGGGTCATGCGCATCTAACAAGGGCGACTCAATCAGCACTGTTAACAATACCACAATGACCTTGAAGCATGCACTCTGACTTATTGGATAACCACTACATGGCAATGTTTATGCATCCTACATAATTACCCATTACTTATTAGATTTTAAATTTGTGTATGTATTGTAATCGTATTGGGATAGATTTTTGTTTTGTATTTTTAGCTAAAAAACTAATTTATATAAAATTCTCGTCTATTGGTATTTTACCAATACGAACAAACTGGTAATATTTGGAAGAAAATTTTAGATTAATCTACAACATATCCAATGATTGCACAATTTGGCATCCTATAAAGTAGCAACAATCTTGTCACAACAGTAGCAGATGAAAGTTTATCCGGGTTGAGAGGTCTGGCAGGTAGAGCACTTTGCTACCAACCTAAAGGTCCTGGGTTCGATTCCTGATAAATAATTAATGTATGCTTTATCACACCTCAGGCTATGGAAATGAGTGCCTAGGGCAGTAACAATAATTATTACTTACTAAACAAGTAACATAAACAAAACAAAAATTTGAAGCCAATTCCTACTTACGTAAACAAAGAGAAATGTTATTTTATAACTTTTTATTAAATAATTACAACTAATATAAATAAAATAATATAACCTATGGGTTAAAACAGCTGTTCTACCACATAGCCCATAATATAAAATCAGCTGTTTTATGAAATCATTTGTTATCACTTATTTTAAGTCAAATGGGAAGAAACAACCTTATTGCATTCCTTACGTCTTTTGTGAAATGTTTTTCTCCCCTATAAAACTAAAATTAATTCATTAAATTAATTTAATGAATTAATGTTTGAAAAAATTAAATTAACATCATGTGCCAGCCATTATAAGTTTAAAAATATGTGTTTGAACTTCAGTGGATGAATAAAAAGTATTTTATTGACCATTGAAAATTTGAACAAGATATATATATATATATATATAGGGAGAGTGTGAACTAACAAGAGGAATTGAAAAAGAGGCTGTAATTTGGCTGAGGGGCTTGTTTTATCAATAGTCGCAAAGACTCTTTTCTTCATACGTAAATATCGACTTGGCATTGGGAGACTGTAAATTCCTTGATTTATTAACCCTTCATTCAAGAGTAATAAAAAAGTGTAATAAAATAACTTGTGCATATTACTTTCCTTGAATACATCCAGCCCTCGTGAGGCAGTTCTTCCATTTTGTCTCTTCCAAGCCATCTTAATGGTATAAGGTAGCCATCATCGCCATTATTGTTATTATATTCAAATGTATATAATATTCGTCAAAGTAGGCTTCTTCTGCAAAGATTAAAATTTATTCTCTATTTCTAACAGCGAAGGACTTTTTTAAGCTGATCGCTCTCAGCTTTCTATAAATTGTTTTTTATATACATATATATAACAGATCTTTTACAGCTGTCGCCAACTCTAAAGTCCCCAATTTCCAATTTTTTCTGTCATACGTCAATCCTTCTTCTAGGTTTCATGCCGTCATTGCTTCGTCGATATCCTCACTCCAACTTCTTCGTGGACGTCCTATCTTTATTTTCTCAGGGGGAATCCAGTCTAGTACTTTTTGCGGTCACGTGCCTTCTGCTATCCTCTTTACATGCCTAAAACGTGCCACTTGCCTTCTGTCTATCCCCTCCCTTATACTTTTATCTATTTCCATTTCGTTGAAAATTAGTTCGTTTTTTTACCCTTTCACGTCTCGATTTACCCCAGCTTTGTCGTAAATAGATAAAATGGTTCTTTCAGATCTTTATTTAGCGTGACAAACATTTAGAGAAGAGTTTCAGACTATTGTGTAATGCTTTTGTGAAAAGACGAAAGAAAGACTGTGGAACATGAAGGAAGTAGATGGAGATAAGCAACCTAGACGGTCGCATCTTATTCCTTTGTCCCAAAACATAAAGATTTTGTAAAATGTTGGGAATCATATAAAATCCAGTACTTGAATGTACGTTCTCAAGAAATCCAACCTGAATTCGTGACTCCCAATCCGGGTGACTAGCGTCAGTCTCGAGACTGATAGCTTGATGCTTGGTACAAGTCTGTAAGAGCCTGAAAGGCTTATAGAGAGGTTTGAACTGGTCACCAGCCTGAACTCTCTTCACCCCCATTGAGTGCAATTCCATTCAAGGATGCCTAGGGAACCCTTTCCTTAGTCATACCTTATCCTTCTCCGTACAAGGCTGTAACGGACAGACACGTCTAGGATCCGTAGAGAGTAGGTCAACATCCGTTACGCTACCCTATATACGAGATCCATGATTTTCTCTTCATCTCAACTGCGAGGTTTTATGTCTACCTTAATCCTACTGAAACTCCCAATCCTTTCATATCCTTCGTAGAGGAAATATTAATACGGGATGATAAAATAAAACAAGTGATGAGTTCCTTGAGGGATTTTTATGTTACACTAATTCTGTAAATTCTTTAAACATTTATTGCGCTTTTATATAACATAATAACAGGTTTTCCGTAGGCTTCGTTACCGATTCTTAAAGTTTCTCGCAAATGTTTGTATTGCTTCTTGCTTTTCCTTACTACTCCCGCCCTCTCTCTCGCTCTTTCTTTCTCCTTCACCCACCTTTTTCCTCCTCTTTCTCCCTCCACCTCTCCTCTATCTTTCTTCCTCCCTCTCTCTTTTTTCCTCCCTCTCTCTTTCTGCCTTCCTTTCTTTCTACCTTCCTTTCTTTCTCCCACCCCTCTCTCTTTCTCCTTCTGTCTCTCTATTTCTCCCTTCCTCTCACTCTTTCTCACCCTTTGTCTCTCTCCCTCTCTCTTTCTTTCTCCATCTACCTCTCATTCTCTCAATTTCCCCTTCCTAATCCTCCTTCTCTATCCCTCTCTCTTTCTTTCTCCGTCTACCTCTTATTCTCTCACTTTTCCCATTCTTAATCTTTCTTTATCTTTATCACCTTATCTTTCCCCCTCCCTCTTTCTCTATACCTGCCTCTTTCTCTTTCCCTCCCTCTATTTTTCCCTTCCTCTCACTCTTTCTTCAGCCATTCCCCTGTCCATCTCGCTAGTAAATATACGGGCGATACTCTACATCCTATAAATAGCAAACTCTTTTGGTCAGCAACTCTTAGGAAACATCCTCATATTTGGAATCTTATCACTCTATGCTGTTAGAAGATTTAATATGAAATAGCTGCCTCCATTGGTAACCACATCCACTGCATGCTTTAAGAATGCTTTCTATCTCAAGGGAAAGGATTCTATCTCAGGGACGAAAGGTGCCATCGCTCCCCAGACTCCTCTAAAATTAAATTTGAGGTTCCTATAAAGGAGCCTTTACGTATTGACAACTAAAGTAACGTAAAGTAATATTATTTAGAAAATAACAAATGCAATAAAATTCTAACAACTCCATCCAGGTAGAGATAAGACGCCTGGAAACACATTCTGTTTTTGTCTGTAAACAATCTCCAGGGAACTGCCTTTACGGAAGTTCTGGATCAGAGCTTGCTCTAAGCAACAATGATTCCCCCCGTCTTCTAAAACAGAGATAAATCTTATCCTACTTTAACCCTGCTTACATTTCCATATCCTCGCCTATACGAGCGCCTACACCAGTGGATATACAGCCCCGCCACACACCACAATGACAATTCACGAACGCTTTACAGAATTGTCCTCTTAAAAACAATTAATTACTTTAATATTTACAGTTAGTTATAACACAATATTTTATGGCACTAGCAAGTGACCTTCGATAATATTTAGAAGGCACTTCTGTAGGTCGTTCCGTGGGATGGTAATCGCTTAATTTAGCAATGCAAATCGCCGTATGCTTTATGGGTGGATCACGTCCTCTGCTGAAGCGGTGTGACGAATCTGAGCAAATATCACTGGTGAAGCCCAAGGTAACGTCAGGTTCGTAGATTAAGGTTTCTTGGAAGTCCATAACCTGCGGTGGAGGTATTTTCCTCAGCCACATTTAAAGAGCGTCATAGATGGTAAAAGTGAAACTAGTCATTAATACATTCTTATTTGTGTCTTTAGGAAATCTAAAGTTACATTAAATTCTGTGTTTAAGAAGTTTTCTAAATATTCTGTGACGTGATCTAGCAGTAGAAGGTGGTAGTGTGCTTCCATTTAGGCACAATTTGTTTAGGTTTTGTATAAATGGGGTAACAACTTTCTTCCCTCCGGACTAGAATAGGTCTACTTTTAGGTGCCATCGCGATACCAAAATCCCCCCCCCACTCCCAGACCCAGGGAACGTTATAGCCTTTTTTTAATAACATCCCTATTTCCATATATATATATATATATATATATATATATATATATATATATATATATATTTTTTTTTTTTTTTTTAATATAAATTGCCTCCACGTCCACAATTTCTTCTGTCACGGTTAATGCCTCTTCTAGATTTCTTGCAGCCATTGCTTCGTCGATGCCATTACTCCATCTTCTTCGTGGCCGTCGTTTCGTTTCTCTGTGGGAATCCACTATAGTACCTTTCGCGGTCACCTGTCTTCTGCCATCCTCTTTAAATGTCCAAACCATGCCAATTGCTTTCTCTATATCTCCTCCCTTATATTCCTATCGATTTCCATTTCATTAAAAATGTGTTCGTTTCTGACCCTTTCCAATCTCGATTTACCTCTGCTATGTCGTAAATAGTGCATTGCCGTCGTCATTACTTTACTATTATTAGCTTCGGTAACCTCCCGTACGTCTGAGCCGTAGAGTGTAACGCTCTGAGCAATGCTTTAATAAAAGTGTTTCTTTGTGATTGCCTTTTGCTAGAGAAGGGAGTTTAAGGTTCGTGTCACTGCTTTCCCTGGTTTCATCCTCACTATCGTCTTTCTTATTAAAGATCGCCATTAGATATTTAGATGTTTGTACCCCCTTAGTTCTCTGTTTTCCTAAGCATGGGGTCATCTTTGTCTACTATTAAATATTCACGTTTTTGGAACGTTCATTGTTTCCATGTAGCCTTCTTCTTCTCTTTACACGTGGTCCTAACGTATACTTCTTTGTAGCACTGATAGAAAGTATGTCTACTCTACGTTACCTGCCATCTTGTACCATAATATTTCCCCTATATCCTCAATCACGTGTTACGATTGCATTTTAATCCTTCCTATATTCACAATACGTTTCTATCCTTCGTAAAGGCGTTAACATTTAGGCATGCTCATGGTCTGAAAACTGCAAGAAAAATTTCTAAATTTCTATAGAACTTACTTGCTTTCGTCGGTTATATCTTGCATAAGCTTTTAAATAATGACCAAGTGATAATTTTAAACAAGAGCGCAATTTATAACCTTAAAGAAATGATATTTTCAACATATAAACTAAACAATAATATAAACAAACATTTTAAAGACAATTCCTACTGAGCTCATCAAAGAAAAATTTTATTTTAATTACTTTTATTAAATAATTACAACTAATATAAGTAAAGCAACATAACCTATGCATTAACACAGCTGTTCCGTCACATAACCTATAATATAAAAATCTGTTTTATGAAATCATATATTATAACTTATTATAACGCTCCATAACCTGCCCCTTTGAGTAAAGTTTTTATCTCTTATAATTAATGTTTGGACAGAACTGTATTAACATCAACTGTCATCCAGTTTAAATAAATGTATTTTTACTTGAATAGATAAATAAAATGTATTTTAATATCGACTGGAAATTTTAAAAATACACACACACACACACACACACACATATATATATATATATATATATATATATATATATATATATATATATATATATATAAGGAGAGTGTAAAGGAGAAATATATATATATATATGGAAGGAATTGAATTATTATGCATGACGACCCCTGAAACTTTTACTTTTGAATAAAATAACTCATTACTAATAAATTTAACAGGTTTGGCAAGTAGTTAATTTATAAGATTTAAAAAAATAATAAGTAATTCTATTTAGAGAAACCTCTCTTAAACAAAGTTTCATGCAACAAAATTCACGAGAGATTAGTAGATAATAGAAAGTATAATAGAAATAAGGAAGAGAAAGTAATAGAAAATATATATATTTCTATACTCTTACTCACGATATATAGCTTAAAGACCTGACATTCGTATGAGGAGAGTATGCCGGAGGTGGTGAACAAGACGGGTTGGTTGTGGTGGACTGACATGTGTAGGAGTGAAGTTCAACACTGATTCAGCAGTCCCCTAGCTAAATGCACTGCGCTTCAGATGACCGAGTCTCTTTCTATATCTCGCGACTCATACATACATAAATAACTTTCCCAAGAGTGTTGCGTACACAATAAAGCGGAAGATCGTTTTGGAAGATGCTTATTACATTCAACTCGGTCTGTGGTTCGAATTAATTTAAGTTGTGTAAAATTTAATATCTCGAGTTTAATATGGAAACAGATATATTGTAACCACCTCAGTGTTCACAATATTTTGAAGATTTTTTAACTTTGGTTGCTATTTTCCAAATTTTTCGCAAAAAGGTTTGATAAAAAATTTGAAATTTTAAAAATTAAGCCCCTAAACTTATTAGTTTTCTAACGTTTGATTGTCTTTCGCTTGAAGATTTGATCTTGAGGTTAACCTTGTGGTTACCCTTGTTATTATCTTTGTGGTTACCCTTGTTATTATCTTTGTGGTTACCCTTGCGGTTATCCTTAATGGTTACCTTTGTGGTTACCCTTCCCTTATATTACCCTTGTGGTTATCCTTAATGGTTACCTTTGTGGTTACCCTTCCCTTATGTTACCCTTGTGGTTATCCTTATGGTTACCCTTCCCTTATAGTTACCCTTGTGGTTACCCCTGCGGTTATCCTTAATGGTTACCCTTTTGGTTACTCTTCCCTTGTAGTTACCCTTGTGGTTATCCTTGGGCTTACCCTTACGGTTATCCTTAATGGTTACCTTTGTGGTTACCCTTCCCTTAAGTTACCCTTGTGGTTATCCTTGTGGTTACCCCTGCGGTTATCCTTAATGGTTACCTTTGTGGTTACCTTTGTGGTTACCCTTCCCTTAAGTTACCCTTGTGGTTATCTTTGTGGTTACCCTTGTGATTATCTTTGTGGTTACCCTTCCCTTATAGTTACCTTTGCGGTTATCCTTATGGTTATTCTTGTGGTTATCCTTGTTATTAACCTTGTGGTTACCCTTGGGTTTACCCTTGTGATTATCCTTGTGGTTACTCTTCCCATATAGTTACCCTTGTGGTTATCCTTGTGTTTACCCTTGCGGTTATCCCTATCGTTACCCTTGTGGTTATTCTTGGGGTTACTCTTGTGGTTATATTTTTGGTTACCCTTGTGATTATCTTTGTGGTTACCCTTCCCTTATAGTTACCCTTGTGGTTACTCTTGTGTTTACCCTTGTGATTATCCTTGTGGTTACCCTTGTGATTATCCTTGTGTTTACCCTTGTGGTTACCCTTATGTTTACCCTTGTGGTTACCACTCACGTGTGATAAGCAGAGGTTTTAGGACTACCACGAAGCAAAACAATTATTTAGGCAAAACATTTTTTTAATATATCCGCTTTAACACAATAGGGGCTCCTTTTACTTCTCTAGGAACGTCTTTCGCCTCTGGGATGAGAGAAAACACTTGCCTGTACATTCCCCTTAACTCAGATCTGTCAATTTTGATTATCCTTAAAGGCTAACATCCAGAAAAATCAGAAAAACCTTAAGGGCTTCCTAATATAGATAGCAAAGAAATCAATTACGCTACTGGTTAATTTCAAAATTTTGATTTGAAAATGAAATTTAAAATTGATAATATGATTGTGACATCAAAGTGAGTAATGCAAACGTTAAAAATATAACATGTGCCAGCAACAAAACTAAAAATTAGTATCACTTAAATACCAAGTAATTTTTAAAATCTTTTTTCAAGTAAAATTTATTTTAAAGTAACATTTCATTTCATTGCTTACATTTAATAGTAGGCTCTAATGTGTAGCCTAACTCGTCATGAGACCCTAAGCTCACAAAGTGGCTCAAATTATGCTGAAACCCTTTCCACAGGGATGCCCTACTCCTTCTTTGCATAATGTAACACTATAGGTGTTGCATTCCGTATTAGACAGATCATGTTTTCAAGGGTAAAATCTGGAGCAGGAATGCTGTCTGTAAGCCGACAAGGACACAGAAGGAGGGGATAAACTTGAGGTCATCTTGCTCAATTGATTATACCATTATTTTATATCCGGTGGCAACAGAACTGACTTCAAAATACACACACACACAGTGACATTCAGTGCTGCATACATTGCTTAACGGATCTGTGGTTTGATTGCATTTCAGTGAATTCGTCGTCATTGTACAGAACAGCTGATTAAAATCAGTTGGCCCAAGATGTCGCCATTTCATGTCGCATTGCAGGTGAGTTGAGCAAATTACTTTCTCCATATAAACAAATACAGATATTACCATAAACAGTTTACTTTTCCAGATCAACGTATTTCCTTGATCAAACCAGATTACTCTCATTCGCTCTCTCTCCCTCTCCTCTCTCTTTCTACTCACTTTCTTCCTAACTCTGCATAATTGATTATGTTTTCAATCCGTTACGTCATAATTTAGACAATTGCGTAAATTTATTTACTCTATATAAATAAGTAATATAAACAAAAATTATTTAAAATCAATCCTACTTAATTCAACAGAGAAAAATTTTATTTTAGTTACTTTTAATTAAATAATTACAATTATATAAATAAAGTAACATAACCTATGCGTTAAACCAGCTGTTCTACCACATAACCTATAACATAAAATCAGCTATTTTGTGAAATGATATGATATCACCTATTTTAAGCCAAATGGGACAAAATAACTATATTGCATACTTTGCCCCTTTTTTTGAAAAGCCTTTCTCCCATATAAAACTAAAATTAATTATTTTTAAATTTAATTAGGGAATTAATATTTGAAAAATCTCAACATAAAGTGTCATCCACTACAAGTTTTAAAAAATGTATTTGAGCTTGAGTGGACGAATAAAAGGTATTTTGTTAACTATTGGAAATTTGTACAAGACATATATAAGGATAGTGTGAACTAATAGAAGGAATTGAATAAAAGAAATGAGACCAAATTAACATTTTGTATATTTGGGTGCAGTAAGCATACATAAACGTTTATATATATATATACACTTACACTATAATGTACTTAAACAAAAAATCTTACTTTGTATATACGCGAGTTAACTTTCGAAGATTAATTACGGTGTCTTCATTGTCGAGCATCAACTGAAACTCTGTAAATGTCTATTCATAAGCGATATTTACTTGTTCTTTTTATATCGTTTTAAATTTTATTGGTTTTAAATGTATTAAGTATAATGCAATCACAATATTCCAAATGTTTAATTAAAGTGGTTTCTTGAGAAATAAGGAGTAGGCCTATTGTATTTGGAAAAGTTGGATTGTACCTTTTTATGACCGGTATGCCGGTTTTAATATTAAAGCAGAATATTAAGAACCGTTAAAAATAATATTTTTTTTCTCTATTCAATTTTGGGATTAACATAAAATATTTATCCTCTGCATTTATCATATAACATTTATATTCAAGTTAAAAACTGCTTATAAATAAATCCAACTGCCTTTTGATAAAATAAAGAACTTATTGCAAATTTATTTAGTAACTACTGTACAGCTTGCTATTATTTGCATTACGGCGCGTCCGTAAATCTTGTATTTTATTACCAACCTAAATATTTACAACCTGTAATTTTCTTCCTATTATTAACACGTATCTTTAATTTTGAGTTTTAACATTGTATTTGAATGTTAATATTTAGACAAAAATAAAACAATTACGTCAGGTTGATGTTTTTGTAAATTTTGATCAAATCGTTAAACCTGTTTATGACGAATTTACATTCATGATTTTCTTTAATTAACTTATTTTTCATACTTAACTTTAAAATCATCATCCCAAACCCACAAACGTTTTACATAATATATTTAAACAAGTTAGATTCAAGCCACCCAATTTAGGAGGCTATAAATTGAAAGGCTTGCTAATTATTTAAGGCCCGTTAGAAATATATTACTACCGATGGATACGTCCCCGCCCCTTCTCCCAGTCTAGGACGTCACCAAGCATTTGCTTATTCTTACACGGGTGGGCATGTTCCGTAAAACTCCGCACCCTGTATCCAACACCAGAGAATGTTCTCGGCCCAACCCTTCTCGTACCCTGCATAAGGGACGACACACATTGAAGGGTTATAAAAGTATTAAAGTAAGGTTTTACCTCGTAATAAGGTCGAACCGTAATCAAATATTAGAGAAACATTATTTTATTACTTTTGCAACATAGGTAACCGTTGTGCATTTTAAAAAAATGTTGATTTAATGAAGATACTACTAACTCGTAATGTTTATAATGAATATACAACTTGTTTATATCCTTACAAAGAAGTCGATTATTAAAAAATATTTTTTATATAGCTCCAAAGAAAGGCAAAATATTCTAAACGTAAAGGCATGAGGTATTGCCGATTCTTTAAACACTAATTAATAAATTGTTTGAGCACTGTGGACTAATTTTAACTAATTAAATTAAACCCACTAATCACGATACTCTAAAGTACTACTGAAGATGATTACCAAGTAATCGAAATGTACATGAAGTAATTTTAGTGAAATAAAGATTTTTTATTGTGGCTAGGGGGTTATGTACTTAGTTATATCTTCAAATAAAGCATTTTTATGCTAAAACTAACTAAAGAAACGTTGGTATCTTTTAAATATTTCTAAATTCGCAAAGAGTAGGTTCGCAGATAGGAAAGACTTATGGCATAGAATATTGTAAGATTTCCAGCTGTGATTGTTGTAATTCCAAAACCGGGGGGTTTCCTATCTCTGATAATATCTACCATTGTGTTAAGTGTTATTTAGCAGTTTGTCGGTTGCTGTCTACCAGTGTGCTAGTTCCTATATACCATTGTGCAAGGTGATCTCTATAAGTGTATCAGTTCCCATCTTCCAGAGTGTTAATGGCTATCTACAAGATTGATAAATCGCTGCCTACCAGTGTCCCAGAAGCTATCTACCAGTGTCTGTTTCTATCAATCCGTCTGCTAATTTCTACCTACCAGAGTGACATTTGCTATCTACCAGTGTGTTAGGCTCCATATTCCAGTTGCTATCAGTCAATGTGCCAGTTGCTATTGCACAAGCTCTGTTATATACCAGTGTATTAGTATGCTAGATGATATCCGGAAATATGCTAGAAATCAAGAACCGGCAGTCCTCTAGAAACCTCGAAAATAAGAGCTCTGTAATTAATTAATTTCTCTTGAAAGTCGACTTGGAGGAAAAAAGTAAGATTCTTGTTTGAGTACTTTAAAATGTAAGTGATAAGTGAATTCAATAAAGCAGTGTTGTTAAGTTGAAAAATAATAATAATAAATAAATCTATATATATAAATATATATATATATATATATATATATATATATATACAGTATAGATACAGTATATATGTATTCATAAATTCACTTTTCTTTTTTATGAAAGTGTTTCATATCAGTTACTATCTGTTAATAGGCCTATTGGAAAAATGAAATCAATTAATCACCACCCAAAGAACAAGCAAGCTAACCCTGATATTTAATGACGTATTGCATTAATGGCTTGACAATTTTACTAAGTTAGGTTTCATTAAATATTGCGTTCCAGGCTCATTTTCGAATGTGCTTCGTTCAATTAAAATGTATTCTATAACTATGATTAAATGTACTTAACTAAGTGAATACGCAATGGCTTAATGCTGAGGCGTTTCGAAACAATCGTTCCTTTTACGAAACAAAGCCTCTACTGGCGGCATCGTGTTAGGTACAAAGGTTGTCGGGATGCAATTTATGATTGTACCGAGGGTGGGTTAAGTTGATTGTGTGCTATATTTCGTATTTTTCTAAAGTTGTTGGTTTTTTACTTTATTTTAACATGTGGAGAACGTTTAAATTAGTATGTATGTCCGTGTGTGTGTGTTACGTGTTTTAGGTGTGTGGCGAATCCGGGTTTGTTTTGTTTTTTTGGGCTATGTGTTCTTCGAATCGTGGGTAGAATGTTTTCTAAAGATTTAAGCTATTGATCTTTGTGATTCACCGAAATCTAAAGCAGTAGAATTCAACTTTGAATATAATTCAAGATAACTATATTTTTGCCCAGAGTCAGTCTGAGTTCTGAAATATTTGCATTATGCTTTATTTATACGTCGACTTTCTACAGAGTTTACGTGCTCGAGTACAAAGGATGACTGTACTCGACCGGTTTAACCAGTGCCTGCTTGATCTGATTGATAGATCTCGATCCAGACGACAATCTACAAAATGACAACTATATTTTATCCCAACATTGTCTGCCATCTTAATATTATAATTTCTGCAACTATTTATAGAAAAAACTGGTTATTTTAAAAATAGTAACAAATTTAATATCTGCGTTGGCGAATATCGCTTAGCGTGATATAAAACATGTCACAGTAAGTTTTAAATAAATTTGTTATATTTTCGACAAGTAGTTAATTAGTTTAATAAAGCGCCGATCGCCGAGGACAATAGAATCTACGAGTCTATTATTATATACAACATTAGTTGTTATACGAGTCTAACATTAGCATGCAATTTGATTACACTTGAATTTTGTAGTCCATTATGTTGGGTGAAACTTAATTAATAACTTTTACATTAATTAAGACTATCCGGACTGTAAATTTTTAAGTAAGTTTTTACAAATTTACAAAAAAAATAGAGTTCAGATAGTATAAACTAGCGTAAAAGTTATTAATTAATTTATTACTATGTTGGAATAGCCTACTTTAAAATTGTGTAAAATGCGTTTTATTTGGTAGATTTCACAAAATGTTTCCTCGTAATGGAAAGCGTTGTGGTTGAAATATGGGGCTTTTGGTATAGGGCTGGATCTGAAGATGTCTGAGGGGTCTGGCATATGCGGAACGGTAATTTGTTGGGATGCTAGACAAAGGCGTTTTGATTCTGGAGGACGTTTATTTCATGCCGAAGGTGAGACGAAAGAGTATTTACGTTTCCTGTGAAATACAAAATGTAAAAATGTGTGAATTACTAATGCTATAGTAAATAATGAATTCATAAATGACTTTAATCTCTGGCTACAGTTAAACACAACCTTTAAGGTTGTTACCAGGGTTTAAAGTTGTTCATTTGTTATAATTACGTTGCTGTGCTCTCTATAGTTTGTTGTAAAGAGTGAGCTACTTAGAGTGTGGCTTGAGAACTGAACTAATCTATAATTAAGGCTAAGCATATAGGATTAACTAACTGCCTAGAATGTACAATGAATGATTACACCTAAATAACACCCTAAATTAGAACCGCTGGGAACAGTAACTGTGGGAGGTGTTGGGAAATGGTAAATATTATAATTTGTGAGACTCAAAACTAACAAAATTAACTTGAAACAATATTAGACGGCTCAACCTCGGTGAGTAGGTATGCAGTCAGGAGAGAGAAAGGACATGCGTTAAGTCAGACGCTATGGGGACGCCAAAAAGACTTTATGTCGAAGTCGGAAAATAAGAGGAGATCCACCCAGGTCGCAGGGATTCTTGATGTAGCGGATGTTGAACTTTTGAGCGAATTATGTTTGTCAGGGTAGAAACGCGAAAATATTGACTGCTAGTGGAATTGGAGAGGAATCAGGGAGAGTTGGAGATGGACTTCTGCGATTTGGTCTGGAAGGCTTCAAGGAGTATATGGTAGGTTCTGTGAGCAAGCTGTCAAGTTTTGTAGATAATGATCGTAAGCTCTGACGTCACAACATTGGGACAGGCGAAAAATACGTACAAATTTAGGCGCAGATGGATCTTTTAGAATCATTGAGCTACCTCTGAGGGTCATGAGTTTACCACTAGATGTTGCTTAGTTTATCAGGGCTGGGATCCTTTAAAACTCTATCTAATAAAACTGATTTCCATCGCACGTTTTCCAGAAATTATGTTGTCACGTCATTTAAAAATGTTGATGTCTATAGGTTAAATTCGACTGAATGACTACAGTTGGAATCCAATCTAAAGACATCAACTATTTTTCCTTTTGGTTTCCTCGAGCGTCACTTTTATTGATTTGCAGAGTTATTTTAATAGACGAAGTTGATGGAATCTCTGTGACTAAGTCATATCCTCTGTTTGCTCCGAGTAAATCTGGAACATGGACGTAGACTCTTCTCTTGTTGCTTCCTTTGCCTTGCAAATTTGTTTGTTTACACTTAAGGAGGCCTCGTCAGGTGGTTCACACCTTTCTCTATGCTTTAGATACGAGATAATCCACCATATGTTTCCCCTTAGAAGTAGAAGTCTCCACCATATTCATTAAACACACTGAAATGAAAATTAAATCAAACTTATCAAGACAACATTCAAAGGCAAAGTGACCACGGCAAAGTGGGAGCTCCTTTTTTGGCCAATTTTGACAGGGAAGATCCAAAACTTTAAAGTTATTAGCAAATAATTTAGGGTTAGATGACCTGGAGGGACAACTGGAGTCTGGTTTGTACGCTCTCTTCGCTTATCAAATTTACCTCTTACCTTCGACGGTTGCTATTGTTTCCTCATGTACGCATATTTATCTGTACGCATTTTCGTGCCTCCCTATGAAAGTCCTCATAGCATTGGCTTCACCGCAACGTGACCGCTACCATCACCAGCTTTAGGGTGAACACCAAATACCGTGGCAAGTATAAACAGACTTTAATAAATTTACCTCTTACCTTCGACGGTTGCTATTGTTTCCTCATGTACGCATATTTATCTGTACGCATTTTCGTGCCTCCCTATGAAAGTCCTCATAGCATTGGCTTCATCGCAACGTGACCGCTACCACTACCAGCTTTAGGGTGAACACCAAATACCGTGGCAAGTATAAACAGACTTTAATAAATTTACCTCTTACCTCCGACGGTTGCTATTGTTTCCTCATGTACGCATATTTATCTGTACGCATTTTCGTGCCTCCCTATGAAAGTCCTCATAGCATTGGCTTCATCGCAACGTGACCGCTAACATCACCAGCTTTAGGGTGAACACCAAATACCGTCGCAAGTATAAACAGACTTTAATAAATTTACCTCTTACCTTCGACGGTTGCTATTGTTTCCTCATGTACGCATATTTATCTGTACGCATTTTCGTGCCTCCCTATAGCATAGCATTGGCTTCATCGCAAAGTGACCGCTAACATCACCAGCTTTAGGGTGAACACCAAATACCGTGGCAAGTATAAACAGACTTTAATAAATTTACTTCTTACCTTCGACGGTTGCTATTGTTTCCTCATGTACGCATATTTATCTGTACGCATTTTCGTGCCTCCCTATGAAAGTCCTCATAGCATTGGCTTCACCGCAACGTGACCGCTACCACTACCAGCTTTAGGGTGAACACCAAATACCGTGGCAAGTATAAACAGACTTTAATAAATTTACCTCTTACCTTCGACGGTTGCTATTGTTTCCTCATGTACGCATATTTATCTGTACGCATTTTCGTGCCTCCCTATAGCATAGCATTGGCTTCATCGCAACGTGACCGCTAACATCACCAGCTTTAGGGTGAACACCAAATACCGTGGCAAGTATAAACAGACTTTAATAAATTTACCTCTTACCTTCGACGGTTGCTATTGTTTCCTCATGTACGCATATTTATCTGTACGCATTTTCGTGCCTCCCTATGAAAGTCCTCATAGCATTGGCTTCATCGCAAAGTGACCGCTAACATCACCAGCTTTAGGGTGAACACCAAATACCGTGGCAAGTATAAACAGACTTTAATAAATTTACTTCTTACCTTCGACGGTTGCTATTGTTTCCTCATGTACGCATATTTATCTGTACGCATTTTCGTGCCTCCCTATGAAAGTCCTCATAGCATTGGCTTCATCGCAAAGTGACCGCTAACATCACCAGCTTTAGGGTGAACACCAAATACCGTGGCAAGTATAAACAGACTTTAATAAATTTACTTCTTACCTTCGACGGTTGCTATTGTTTCCTCATGTACGCATATTTATCTGTACGCATTTTCGTGCCTCCCTATAGCATAGCATTGGCTTCATCGCAAAGTGACCGCTAACATCACCAGCTTTAGGGTGAACACCAAATACCGTGGCAAGTATAAACAGACTTTAATAAATTTACTTCTTACCTTCGACGGTTGCTATTGTTTCCTCATGTACGCATATTTATCTGTACGCATTTTCGTGCCTCCCTATGAAAGTCCTCATAGCATTGGCTTCATCGCAAGGTGACCGCTACCATTGCCAGCTTTAGGGTGAACACCAAATACCGTGGCAAGTATAAACAGACTTTAATAAATTTACTTCTTACCTTCGACGGTTGCTATTGTTTCCTCATGTACGCATATTTATCTGTACGCATTTTCGTGCCTCCCTATAGCATAGCATTGGCTTCATCGCAACGTGACCGCTAACATCACCAGCTTTAGGGTGAACACCAAATACCGTGGCAAGTATAAACAGACTTTAATAAATTTACCTCTTACCTTCGACGGTTGCTATTGTTTCCTCATGTACGCATATTTATCTGTACGCATTTTCGTGCCTCCCTATGAAAGTCCTCATAGCATTGGCTTCATCGCAACGTGACCGCTACCATCACCAGCTTTAGGGTGAACACCAAATACCGTGGCAAGTATAAACAGACTTTAATAAATTTACTTCTTACCTTCGACGGTTGCTATTGTTTCCTCATGTACGTATATTTATCTGTAAGCATTTTCGTGCCTCCCTATGAAAGTCCTCATAGCATTGGCTTCATCGCAACGTGACCGCTACCATCACCAGCTTTAGGGTGAACACCAAATACCGTGGCAAGTATAAACAGACTTTAATAAATTTACTTCTTACCTTCGACGGTTGCTATTGTTTCCTCATGTACGCATATTTATCTGTACGCATTTTCGTGCCTCCCTATAGCATAGCATTGGCTTCATCGCAACGTGACCGCTACCATCACCAGCTTTAGGGTGAACACCAAATACCGTGGCAAGTATAAACAGACTTTAATAAATTTACCTCTTACCTTCGACGGTTGCTATTGTTTCCTCATGTACGCATATTTATCTGTACGCATTTTCGTGCCTCCCTATGAAAGTCCTCATAGCATTGGCTTCACCGCAACGTGACCGCTACCATCACCAGCTTTAGGGTGAACACCAAATACCGTGGCAAGTATAAACAGACTTTAATAAATTTACTTCTTACCTTCGACGGTTGCTATTGTTTCCTCATGTACGCATATTTATCTGTACGCATTTTCGTGCCTCCCTATGAAAGTCCTCATAGCATTGGCTTCATCGCAACGTGACCGCTACCATCACCAGCTTTAGGGTGAACACCAAATACCGTGGCAAGTATAAACAGACTTTAATAAATTTACTTCTTACCTTCGACGGTTGCTATTGTTTCCTCATGTACGCATATTTATCTGTACGCATTTTCGTGCCTCCCTATGAAAGTCCTCATAGCATTGGCTTCATCGCAACGTGACCGCTAACATCACCAGCTTTAGGGTGAACACCAAATACCGTGGCAAGTATAAACAGACTTTAATAAATTTACTTCTTACCTTCGACGGTTGCTATTGTTTCCTCATGTACGCATATTTATCTGTACGCATTTTCGTGCCTCCCTATAGCATAGCATTGGCTTCATCGCAACGTGACCGCTACCATCACCAGCTTTAGGGTGAACACCAAATACCGTGGCAAGTATAAACAGACTTTAATAAATTTACCTCTTACCTTCGACGGTTGCTATTGTTTCCTCATGTACGCATATTTATCTGTACGCATTTTCGTGCCTCCCTATGAAAGTCCTCATAGCATTGGCTTCACCGCAACGTGACCGCTACCATCACCAGCTTTAGGGTGAACACCAAATACCGTGGCAAGTATAAACAGACTTTAATAAATTTACTTCTTACCTTCGACGGTTGCTATTGTTTCCTCATGTACGCATATTTATCTGTACGCATTTTCGTGCCTCCCTATAGCATAGCATTGGCTTCATCGCAACGTGACCGCTACCATCACCAGCTTTAGGGTGAACACCAAATACCGTGGCAAGTATAAACAGACTTTAATAAATTTACCTCTTACCTTCGACGGTTGCTATTGTTTCCTCATGTACGCATATTTATCTGTACGCATTTTCGTGCCTCCCTATAGCATAGCATTGGCTTCATCGCAACGTGACCGCTAACATCACCAGCTTTAGGGTGAACACCAAATACCGTGGCAAGTATAAACAGACTTTAATAAATTTACTTCTTACCTTCGACGGTTGCTATTGTTTCCTCATGTACGCATATTTATCTGTACGCATTTTCGTGCCTCCCTATAGCATAGCATTGGCTTCATCGCAACGTGACCGCTAACATCACCAGCTTTAGGGTGAACACCAAATACCGTGGCAAGTATAAACAGACTTTAATAAATTTACCTCTTACCTTCGACGGTTGCTATTGTTTCCTCATGTACGCATATTTATCTGTACGCATTTTCGTGCCTCCCTATGAAAGTCCTCATAGCATTGGCTTCATCGCAACGTGACCGCTACCATCACCAGCTTTAGGGTGAACACCAAATACCGTGGCAAGTATAAACAGACTTTAATAAATTTACTTCTTACCTTCGACGGTTGCTATTGTTTCCTCATGTACGTATATTTATCTGTAAGCATTTTCGTGCCTCCCTATGAAAGTCCTCATAGCATTGGCTTCATCGCAACGTGACCGCTACCATCACCAGCTTTAGGGTGAACACCAAATACCGTGGCAAGTATAAACAGACTTTAATAAATTTACTTCTTACCTTCGACGGTTGCTATTGTTTCCTCATGTACGCATATTTATCTGTACGCATTTTCGTGCCTCCCTATAGCATAGCATTGGCTTCATCGCAACGTGACCGCTACCATCACCAGCTTTAGGGTGAACACCAAATACCGTGGCAAGTATAAACAGACTTTAATAAATTTACCTCTTACCTTCGACGGTTGCTATTGTTTCCTCATGTACGCATATTTATCTGTACGCATTTTCGTGCCTCCCTATGAAAGTCCTCATAGCATTGGCTTCACCGCAACGTGACCGCTACCATCACCAGCTTTAGGGTGAACACCAAATACCGTGGCAAGTATAAACAGACTTTAATAAATTTACTTCTTACCTTCGACGGTTGCTATTGTTTCCTCATGTACGCATATTTATCTGTACGCATTTTCGTGCCTCCCTATGAAAGTCCTCATAGCATTGGCTTCATCGCAACGTGACCGCTACCATCACCAGCTTTAGGGTGAACACCAAATACCGTGGCAAGTATAAACAGACTTTAATAAATTTACTTCTTACCTTCGACGGTTGCTATTGTTTCCTCATGTACGCATATTTATCTGTACGCATTTTCGTGCCTCCCTATGAAAGTCCTCATAGCATTGGCTTCATCGCAACGTGACCGCTAACATCACCAGCTTTAGGGTGAACACCAAATACCGTGGCAAGTATAAACAGACTTTAATAAATTTACTTCTTACCTTCGACGGTTGCTATTGTTTCCTCATGTACGCATATTTATCTGTACGCATTTTCGTGCCTCCCTATAGCATAGCATTGGCTTCATCGCAACGTGACCGCTACCATCACCAGCTTTAGGGTGAACACCAAATACCGTGGCAAGTATAAACAGACTTTAATAAATTTACCTCTTACCTTCGACGGTTGCTATTGTTTCCTCATGTACGCATATTTATCTGTACGCATTTTCGTGCCTCCCTATGAAAGTCCTCATAGCATTGGCTTCACCGCAACGTGACCGCTACCATCACCAGCTTTAGGGTGAACACCAAATACCGTGGCAAGTATAAACAGACTTTAATAAATTTACTTCTTACCTTCGACGGTTGCTATTGTTTCCTCATGTACGCATATTTATCTGTACGCATTTTCGTGCCTCCCTATGAAAGTCCTCATAGCATTGGCTTCATCGCAACGTGACCGCTACCATCACCAGCTTTAGGGTGAACACCAAATACCGTGGCAAGTATAAACAGACTTTAATAAATTTACTTCTTACCTTCGACGGTTGCTATTGTTTCCTCATGTACGCATATTTATCTGTACGCATTTTCGTGCCTCCCTATGAAAGTCCTCATAGCATTGGCTTCATCGCAACGTGACCGCTAACATCACCAGCTTTAGGGTGAACACCAAATACCGTGGCAAGTATAAACAGACTTTAATAAATTTACCTCTTACCTTCGACGGTTGCTATTGTTTCCTCATGTACGCATATTTATCTGTACGCATTTTCGTGCCTCCCTATAGCATAGCATTGGCTTCATCGCAACGTGACCGCTAACATCACCAGCTTTAGGGTGAACACCAAATACCGTGGCAAGTATAAACAGACTTTAATAAATTTACTTCTTACCTTCGACGGTTGCTATTGTTTCCTCATGTACGCATATTAATCTGTACGCATTTTCGTGCCTCCCTATAGCATAGCATTGGCTTCATCGCAACGTGACCGCTAACATCACCAGCTTTAGGGTGAACACCAAATACCGTGGCAAGTATAAACAGACTTTAATAAATTTACTTCTTACCTTCGACGGTTGCTATTGTTTCCTCATGTACGCATATTTATCTGTACGCATTTTCGTGCCTCCCTATAGCATAGCATTGGCTTCATCGCAACGTGACCGCTAACATCACCAGCTTTAGGGTGAACACCAAATACCGTGGCAAGTATAAACAGACTTTAATATAATCCTACTCATAGACGTTGCTTAAAAATTTAAACCTTGAAACTCTCGATTTTACTACATCATAAAAACTTGATACGATATGAAATTGTATATTCAAGATTTTACTTCTAAATATCTGGTTCAAGGTATTTAGCCCTCATTAGAAGCATTTTATAAAAGGTTTTTCTATCGTTTGTGTGAAAACCTAAATTACCCTAGAAGAAATTTCATATTTTATAATTTCTTTGCCAATCTCCAAATTTAAAAATTGTTGACTTAATATTTGATAAATAAGAGTAGCAAAAAGAATGATTGTTTATCTAAGCACTCATTTAAAGTATGGTATGAAAGAAATGTTAGGAAAGCAATATCTCAAAAGTCGTTTTATTAAAATGTAGGAGGATTGACATTTTACCTTATCACATTATCCATTTAATTGTGAAATGTACTGAGTTTGGTTGTTGTAGCACAACAGGTTTGATAAGGGCAACGAACTGGCCGAAACTTTGCTGATGATATATAATGTCGATTTTATATGTTTGCCGTCGCTGTCCGATTTCTAAACTTTTCATCCATGCTTTCCCATTGTAGCAATGTTCCACCGATAAGTTCCTTTCACTTATGGACTTACTGATAGTTTCTCCCCGTGTTAGTCTGGGTCTTCTCTGTCTTCACTCTCCGGTGGCGTCCATCCCTAAGCAACTCTCTGTAATCTTCCCTCCGAAATCCTCTTTACGTGTTCGAACCATGTCGGCTGTCTCCTCTGAATCTCCTCTACGACTGTCTCCTTCTCTATCGTGTCTCTGAACGTCATTTGTTCTATATTCCCGTCATGACCTCCTAAGAGCGTCCATTTCTCCTGCGTTAACCCTGCTCTTGCCTGCATGAGCCATTACCCACGTTTCTGCCCCGTACGTCAAGATATTCTTAACTATGGTGTTGTAAGTCCGTTTTTTCCATCCTCTTGTTATTTCTTCGTTCCACCGTATTCCGCCAAGTATTTTTACTCTTCGTCCCTGTCCTACTCTATGCTTATTTTCTTTTTTCACCATCCTTTGTTATTTCCAATGTTATTTCCTAGGTGTTTGTATTTGTCGCAGATTTTGATTTCTTCACCTCCTTCCAACACCAAGTTAGTCTCCATGGGGTTTCCAACGCACATGTACTTTGTCCTATCTGTAATGATTTGGAGGCATCCTTTTTTCGTATTCTTCGTCTATTATTCGTATTATGTATTCCAAGTCTTCTTTTTCTCGAGCTGTAAGACTTGTTAATCTGCAAATTATAATGTAAATACATTTGTATTGTTTATTTGGGACCCCATCCCCTGCATTTCTTTCTCCTGTTGTGTCACTACTTTGTCCACGTATATTCTAAACAGAGTCGGAGAGATGCAGCACCCTTATCTCAGTCTCTCCTACATGGAAGCTTCTCGAGAAACCTTTCTTTCCACTTTGATCCTAATATGTGAGTCCTTATATAATTCTTGCACGGCTATAATGACGTTCTCATTGATACTGGTTTCTCGTAGCGCTTCCATCCGGGTACATTGTCATAGGCCTTTGATAAACCCACGAACTGATAACATGCACTTCTCTGTTTATTACTAAGCTTTTTTCTATAGTTTGTTTTATACAAAATAGGTTATCCGTGCATCTTCATTCTTACTTCTTCTTTCATTTGATATTCCTCTTCTATGGTGTCTACTCTTCCGTACACCCCGCTCAGTGAGTGTTGCTGCTATGCCGTTATAATTATAAACATTGCCGTTACTGGTTTAAAATATATTATAATTAGAAGATACGTAACTAAGTGAATGCTTAAGGGCTTACTTGGTGACACGTTTCGAAACAATCGTTCCTTTAACGAAGCTAAAGTATTCACTTAGTTACGTATTAATTACTCATAGTTTAATCAGTGAATTCAAGATGATTAGGCCTACAACAAAGTAACTTTAATATAAATATTGTTGACTCGGTTATCAACCGCATTTTCATTCATACGAAATTTTTTTTTGTCAAAAAAATAATGACTTTCATTGAAACAAATAAAAGACATACACAAGACTCACAAATGAATCATTTATTTACTCAAACGCGTTTCAATGACAATGTCATCATCAGTGAGTGTCGCTACTACAAACTCTAACTTACAAGAGTTGTAAGCAACACTCACTGATGATGACATTATCATTGAAACGCGTACGAGTAAATAAATGATTAATTTGTGAGCCTTGTGTATGTCTTTTATTTGTTTAAACATAACCTCACAAGCTAAGCTCAAAGAATAGTTGTATGATTTTCATTGAAACTGATGGAAGAATAGGAAAGGGATAAAGTCACAATATCGATGGAATATGTTCATCATAAATTACAAAGGTAATACAAATGTTTGTTTCATCAAAAGCTGTTCCATTTACTGAACATTTACTGTAAAAGGAAATTAGGATTAAAAAAATAACTACAATGCTGATTTATTGCATCTCAAGTTTATTAAATTTTAAAAAATAAAGTTATATTTCAAGAATACGTATTGTAAACTTGTGGTAAAGCGTTTATTCAACAGGAGGCCAATTGTTATCAAAGCTTATTAGCTACAGAAAAGCAATATAAATATTGCAAAAGAAATTCTCGTTGATTTGAAACATAACATGGCCGATCATGAAGTAGCTTATCAAGCCTGTAAATCATTCTCGAAGAGAAAGTTCTCAGAGATGAAAGTAAAAGTGATATATCAAGTGTTTGCTTTTCAACGCCATTGTACTCATTTCCCCTGCTGTTCTCACTATAGGAAGACATTGTTCCACTTATGTAACCTAAACATTGTTGTGAGGAAGAAAAAAAAACCAGAATATTTTGTACCACCAAATTAGTGTTCTCTTGTGGATTATTTAATCTCGCCTTTCTTTATAATTAAAAACTTGATTTAAATCACAAACTTACTGACATTTCTCAGAAGATGAATTTTCTTCCTAGCATTGTGCAATGATGTGAGATACAAACCCATCTTTGCGGCTCATAGCATTGAACAATGCACTGAACTACTGGAAAATGTCTGCTGAGAAGTTTCATGAAGTGCTTTATGTAAGGTTTTTAATCATTAAAATCCTGAAGAAAATACATTAGTTTTAAAATAACTGCAAATTCTAATTGTATACTGGAAGAAATTACAATTGTATTTAATTTTTTTTCATTTCCTATTAATATTTCACACTCTCTTTATATATGTATATATAAATCTTTTTCAAATTTTCAATTAATTGTTAATAAAATACTATTTATTCATCCACTCAAGTTCAAATAAATTTTTTTAAACTTGTAGTGGATGACAGTTGATGTTAAAACAGTTTTGTTAATTCATCAATTGAATTTACTATGAATTAACTTTAATTTTATATAGGAGAAAAACTTTTCACAAAGGGGCAAGGTATGCAATATAGTTATTTCCTACCATTTGTCTTAAAATAAGTGATAACATATGATTTCATAAAACAGCTGACTTTATGTTATAGCTTATGTGGTAGAACAGCTGTTTTAACTCATAGGTTATGTTACTTTATTTATATTAATTGTAATTATTTAATAAAAAGTTACTAAAATTAATTTTTTTCTTTGTTGGCCAAAGAAGGAATTAACTTTAAAAATTATTTGTTTGTATAACTAGTTATAATGAAATGAGCTGTTTTTAAACAACATTACAACCAACAACTAACTGAACTTATTATTTGAATAAATTTATGAAAAACTTCTGACATAAAACGTTTTGAATGGCACTAAGAGATCTTTGTCAGTGCCGTATACACTAAATACACGTACAAAAAGTCGTTACGAAACTTCAAATTTAAAAAAATTAGTGTTTGTCATGAACAAAAACATGTACAAGCTATTTTTTACGAGCACACTAATTATTGACATAAGTGTTTAAAATTTTGTTACTGGAGGCAGAATTTCTTTCTTAATTGATTTACCTAGAATATTTTGATTATATAAAATCAAACCTTGTTATAGAAAAGATAAAAATACCAAATTACAGAAGAATACTAATTAATAGATTAACTTGATCACTATATATACGCCTAGTCTGATATCTTTGGTAGGGAACATTTTCATTTACTTCAGGGAAAATGATTTCCACAAAAACAAAGTAATATCCAAGTTAAAGGAGAGATGCATGTGTTTGTCAATCAATATGAAACTTTAGAACGACTTTAGGACACTCCTGCAAATATTTCTGGACACTTATAGGCACATTGGTAGCCCCCCAGCCGATATTTGTCATAAAGTAACATTAAAAGTGCTAATAGTTTTCTGATTAAACATTCAGTCACTTCTATGAAAGTAAGAATAATTAATATAAATGCAACTAATAATCAATAGATGGTGGTCATCACGGTATGACTTACAGCGTTATGAAAATAACATTTCATACAACAATTTCGATGTGTTCAAACTAGTATGCATAGCAGCTGTTTTAACATGTAAGTTATATTACTTTATTTAATATGTTATATTAAGTTGCAATGCTATTGAATTGGTGACTTCTTTAATTTATAAGGTAATAAATATATTAGTTTATAAAATAAGTCTTACAAAATTATTTTAATGAAATAAAAATAACTATCCAAAGCACTCAAATAAATAAATAGAATTAAAAGAATACTTTGAAATATTTTCCCAAAGTATATAAATTTGTTTTCAATGAAAATAACAGAATTTAAATTGAATTTTTTCATAACATTAATTTCTTCTGATATCGCAACAACCTGTGACAGGTGAGCTAGTAATATTTATAATTAAAATATTTGTAGTAATCATGTACAATTGTAAGCAAAGTATAGCCAATTATATAGAAAGGTTTTACTTCTTCAATGTTATTGTGTCACTGTTCTGGTAACTTGTTAACAAGACACTTTCACTTAGTTGGAAAATAATTCTGTTAACTGCAAACACCAATGTATAAACTCAAAGTCGCTTGTTGTAATTATCTTGAATTCACTGATTAAGCTTCAAGTAATTATTGCATAACTAAGTGAATACTTTTGGACTTACTTGAGTAGTAGAGTGTCAGCTTCGTAAAGGATTGTTTCGAAACATCAGCAACTAAGTTCAATAGTATTCACATAGTTACCCAATAATTATTAACAGTGTAAAATCAGTTTCTTGTCTCTTTACAAATAATTATTTAATCTAATCCCAAATATTTTGTGAATAAAATGCAAACTAACATATTATACTTGTTTATTGTTAAAAAGGAAAACTATTTCATTCATAAAGTAAGTACTTTCTTCCAAATTTTCTGTACACCCCAAAAATAATAAATAAAATGGACATTTATTTAACAGCTGTCCAAATCCATAGTTGTTAACCTTCTGAATTACAGGAACAAGGCAAGGCCAGCTTTAGAAAGAGTGTGGCGTAGCTCTTAGTATGTTTAACTGTTATTATCATCAAAAGGAAAGCTACAGTTTCCATTATAAAAAAATTGTTCTGATCAAAATTCCAATTCAAAAAATAATTGTTATAATTTTACGTTATCCTCTTGAATTGTATAGTCCACTACGTTCAATGAATCTTAATTAATAACTTTAATTCTAGTTTATGAGTATCCAAACTTTAATTTTGTAAAAACTTACTGAGACAGAACGTTTTCTATTGCTATGTGGCGATCTTCATCATTGTCTTCTCATCTCTCAGAGAAGACACTGATGAAGATCGCCACATAGCGATTAAAAACGTTCTGCCTCAATATGTTTTTACACATTTAAAGTTCGGTTAGTCATAAGCTAGTGTTAAACACATAAACACACTACACTCACAGACTGACATAGACACCAATCTAAAAATCCTACATTACGTCAATAAAAGCAAAAAACTTAAAACAGTAGAAAACTATGAGATATATAAACACCATAAATACTATCCACAACACATTCTAAACAACAAAACACACTCCCAATCAAACACAATATTTGAGCACATAATTAACAACTACTCTATGAACAATACCACACCACAGAACAAAAATACACCACAGACTCACAACAACACCAGTCTCAAGAGTCGCACACCAAAGAAAACTGACAAGAGACTACAGACTCAAGTAGAAATTGACTTTAAACAATTTTTTTTATACTGCTTGTTTAATAAATACTTATTGATATCAGTTGGCAATAAACCACTACCTACTGATATTTTTCAATACACACATTTCAACACTAGATCAGTCTATTGTTCAATGCTGTGATTTTGTCCATGACTCACAGCATTGAACAATGCACAAAACGCGTCTTGAAAAATATCAGTAAGTAGTGGTTTTTTGCCAAGTGATATCAATAAGAAAATTAGGAATTAAAAACAATAAACAACAAGGAAGGAGAAGAAAATCTGTAATTACAGTTGTTTTTAAGACATTTTTAAAAGAATTGTCATGCAGTAGTGAAAAGGAAAGAACTAGTTTATTGGCTAAGAGGATTGCAAAGAAGAGGCAGCAATTCCCATTAGAAATCGTTAGTTTAGTATTACTATGTATTGAATATTCAGTGTATGTAAATTCTATTAGGAAGCTAGTAAATGCTTCTATTATCAAGTAAATTCTATTAGACACCTCTCTACCTCAGGGATTTTAGTGTGCAACAGAAGTCATAATTTTTCTGCACTCCAAGTACAAGGGCATCATTATGATCCTTCTTTAACCCTACTTTAAGTCCACCTATTTTTCCTTGCTCCTATAAGAGGTGTAACGGATAATCAACTTCCTATGAGCCAAATGTTCTGTTACCTTAAGTATGACAACCTTGTAAACATTGTACCATGGGCTTTCTCTACATCTTACACTATAGAGTTTTATGCCGCTGTCTTATTTCTAATTAATTTGAATAAACAATCCTTTTTTTATCATCGATAGACAAAAATAATGAAATTTACTAATTATTCTTGAATTTTGTAGTCCATTACGTTCGGTGAAACTTAATTAATACGTTTTACATAGTTTATGACTATCCGAACTTTAATTTTTTTGTAAATTTGTAAAAACTTACTGGGACAGAATGTTTTCAATCACTCCGTGGTGATCTTTCATCAGTGTCTCAGAGGTGATGAACTCAGAGATACTGATGAAGATAGTCACGGAACGATTGAATAACATTCTATCTCAGTAAGTTTTTACACATTTACAAAAAAATTATAGTTTGGATAGTCATAAACTAATGTAAAAGTTGTTAATTACTAATTACTTTAAAACGAAACAAAAATTTTTTTAAAGAATCTTTATCTTATGACATAAAAATATTTCAAGTTTTGAATTTCTTTACTTACTTAATTACTTTTTATAATAAAAAATATTTGCAAAAACTGGCCTTAAGATTGTAATTGTATCAGTATTGTTATTATTTTGGAGCTTAGTACTGTGTTGTTATTGGAATTGTGATCTGATCTAATAGTGGCTCAGTAAACCAGTGTAATTTTAAATTTTCCAAAATAAAATAAAGTTCTATGAAGACCCATTCACTTGTTTCTATCATTGCTTATTATAATTATAAATACTCAAATTATAATTATCAAAACTTATTTTAAGTATTCAGTTAATGATAAAAATTAACCTCAAGTCAATCTGTTGCAGTTAGCCGCCTTGTTAAATATAGTTGCTTCATCTTCCTTACAAGGTGCCAAAATATTTCCAATCAAAAATCCGATTGCGGAGGCCAGCAATGAATTTTGGATGAGAGAGTCTAATCTTGTTGAAGCTCCCGAACCTTCTTCTACTTTATGGCAAGTATTTGAAAAACCAAGAGCGCAGAAATTCACTTCAAGTTACGTGAAAAATTTAGTAAAAGCTCTTTACAAATTTGACTCTTTTCACAAACGTCAACAGAAAACTATTCCAAAAGCTGATAATCAAGCGTTAAAATCTGATGTAAAAACAATGCTGATTTCAAATAGGAATATCTTTCAGAAAGAACAAACCACTAAGGCTGAAGGTTTATCTACTCCCATCCCACCGGCTGTAGAAGAACTTTCTGATATTGTCCTACAAATACCTTCACAAATAGAAGTTGATAAAAGTCAAAAGTTTACTCATTCAATTCGATACGGTTATGGTAAATCTGCATTTTGAATTATTTAATATGCACAACAGGATTTGTTTAACTTGTGAATTAAGTCAAAGCAAGACATTTTTAAAGGAACTAAGTAAAGTTAATTATTAAAGATAATGAGGTTTAATTAATTATTAAATGATTGTTTTCTTGTATAATAAATTTTATGATTTTATTTTATTATAGGTTATACAAAAGAAAGTGAAGAGCAAATTATATGTGCCTAATTAAATAGCTAAAATATTTTGAAACTGGCAGGTTTCTCCCAATGTAAATACTGTATATTCATTACAGCTTATAGTTATCCATTATTTTAAGTTTTGTAGTTTAGTGAAACATTTAATCTTAAAAATGTAATTATACTCAATTACAATTAATTGATTATAATGAAGAATGTTTTACAGAGCTAATGATTTAACAGTATAATTATAAAAGTGAACCATATGGTGTTACGTTACACTTGCCTGAGTTGTCAGTGGCACATAACTCTCGAAACTCTATGGGCCATGTTCAATAATCAAAAAACTAAGTATTACTATAGGCAAGTGTAACATTACAACATATGTTCAATTGTTTTAGCGGAAAACTAGTAGCTCAAGTGAAGATGGACTAAAATAATATAAGAGTGTATTTTTAAGTAGCAACTAGTTAAAATGAAATAAACTAAATTCTTTTAAGTAGGAGTACAATTTTTAGAAAAGGATAAAATACAATACCCTGTGTGCAAAATAAAAAAATATATGTATTTTAAACATTACTACATAATTATTATTATTCATGCTAAGTGTACATAATTTATTTGAGTAAAATGTTCTGCTATTCTTTCATGAATCTATTTATTCATAACTGACACCTTTTAGATAATTTTGTCATTTTTCTGCTGTTACAAGTAGAAAATATCTGAAACACATTAGCCACTTATATTGATTTACTAAGATAGGAATGATAAAAAATTATGCTAAATTTCTGATTATAATGTGTTTTATTCTATTAATTATATCAAATGTGATCTATGAACATTTTGTCTTAAAATAAATAACTGTGAAGTGGTATATATACACAAGTTATTTGAAAACTTTGTTTTCTCAATTATATTGATAAAAGTATTCTGATTTCCTGACATTTTTTTATCTTTGTAGTTCTTTCACGTATTTATAGAATTTAACAATTAAAGATACATTTAATTTTAAAACTTGCAGTTTTTGTGTTGTACATCTTGTGTGTATGTTTTTTTTAAATTACTACTTTTTGGTATCACTTGGCAAAAAACCACTACTTACTGATATTTTTCAGTATACGCATTTCAGTGCATTGTTCAATGGTGCTGATCTAGCGTGAAACGCGTCTGCAGAACAATATCAGTAAGTAGTGGTTTTTTGCCAAGTGATACCAAAAGTACTAATTTAATTTGAAAGTTATTTCTCCATTTCCAGAGGTTTGTTTGTTTCTACACAACACAAATAGAATATTTCTAAAAGAAGATGCTTCAGAATGGTTAATCTGAGAGTATACAAAAGAAGATGCAATATCATTTGATGTTATTTGAACAGTATTTGACTGTATTATAACAAGGGTCACAGAATGTTTATAAAACTAACTTTTTATTACATTGTATTAGAGGAACATTTATTATAACTAGATATTTTCTGTTAGATAACTACAATTTCTTTCCTACAATTGTATTATGATTTCCATTCTGTTTTATCTTTCACTTTGGAATTACTTGATTTTCCTCGTTTTTTCCACGGATTGAAAAATTCATGTTTTGTTTTCAGCAATATAATCTTAAAAACTATATAATTTAAATCTTTTATTTTCCATATTCTGTGAAGATATTATAGCACGTCTAGAAATATTTTATAGTATTATTCTGTTATTTTTAAATTATGTTATCCAAAAAATAACACTGGGTACAATCACTCCTTTCATATTAACCATGTTTTTATCAATAAATTCAAAGCCATATCATTAATATTAGTTTTATTGTATTTTCCATCGTCATATTCCTTGACACAAATTGTTTTTTTTTTTGCAAAAATATTGTATTTTTTCCTTGACAAAAGTTGTCTTTGCCTGAAATATTGTATTGGACTCAATTCTTGTTTAGGAGGAGTTGTAGTGTGTTTCAAGAGTATTGTAGTTATTATCAAAATCTAATTTTTTTGAAAATTCAACTGTTTTGCATTTCTTTTAATAAATTAAGAGATAGCCTTCGTTTTTTTACAAATCTAAAGGACAAGGCAGCTGTCTTTAAACGATTTTAAATAATGTCTTTATAAAATGGTTGAGAAGGATCTTTTATGTTTATTTTATAGCTAAAGTATATGTCTATCTATGTATAATATATAGATTTTTTGGACTAGGAGACTGACAGACTTACCTTGGTAAGAGTCCACACTGTAGTCTTGAAATAGAAACACATAAAAGCACTTAAACAATGATATATTTCAACCACACAGTGGTCTTTGTCAATCGAAGAGAAAACACAAAAACACATTGTTTACTAAAACACATTGTTTAAATGCTTTTATGTGTTTCTATTTCAAGACTACAGTGTGGACTCTTACCAAGGTAAGTCTGTCAGTCTCCTAGTCCAAAAAATCTAAATAATCTTTACCAACTAAAACTAACCTAAAAATATGTATAATATATTAAACATGAAATATTTTATGTTTAATTTAGCTTTTTTATTAATAATTGTTGGCATAGCTAGAGCTACTGATTCCTATACTTGATTATCCTCAACTTATTTGTTTTGTAAAATAGCCGCCTGGGGATTTGATGATTCTGCGTGATGGTTTACTTATCTAAAACTTATTTATTTTTTAAGAAAGTTTGTGGCCACTATGAGCAACTTGTCTTCTAAAAATATCCTCTATATCTGGTTCACCAACTTCTGACAAGTTTCCGTCTTCAATGGTCCATAACAGGGTTGGCCAACTTTTAAACCCAAAAGCGTTACTTCAGTATTTTAGTGAAGCTGAGGGCCGCACAGCTAATGTAGGCAATATGTATCATATAGTATTTGTTGTATATTATCAAAGGATCAAAATAAGTATAATATCGAGTTTTAGTTGTTATTTAATCTTGGCGTTTACTTTTACCAGAACAGGGTATTCGAATAAAACTGTAATTTATTTAAATTTAAAATCATCCATAACTATGTAGGCCTACCTACATCACTAAGGAGAACACTGTGGGTGGGGACAGTCGTTCAAAATTCATCGAAATCATTTTGAGTTGAAGGGGTTGCTAATTTAGCTGATCTTGAAGATGGTTGTCTATTAGTCTGTTGCAGTGAGTTGATTTTATAAATTTCATTGTTGAAAAAATGAACTCACAAAGGTATGTGCTTCCAAATATTGAAACTATTTTTCCACCAAGTTATGGAAAGTTTACATTAGTTTGGGAAATTTCTCCTCAGGCACTTGACTCTAAGACGCAGCACCAGTTTCTGACCTTGTCTGAAAACATAGGTCACTTTGCAAGTCACATAGCTCTTACTGGGGTTAAGAACCGTGTTCAGCCTATTTGCTTTATTCTATACCAACCTATATTTTTATGTTTTACATTTATTAATAAATCACTACTCTAATGTTTTTAGCATCCGTCTGGGGCAGTATTAAGCCAGGCCGTAGGCCAGTAGTTAGCCAACCCTGATCTATAATATTTTATGTACATCACAATATGAATTTTATCTATTTTACATGTGATTGTCGGAATTGGATAACATTATACTGGTGGCTAATTTTGGATTAACCACTAGTTCTTATTCCGTACAGACAACAGAAATGTTGTGAATATAGAGTTAACAAGTTGATAAAAATCATAAAACTACTATGGGTACCAATTCTATTATTAAAGCCTTAATTCAAACTCAGTGTAATTCATATAAATAGCCGCCCTTAAAATACATGACCTGAAACCAAAACCTCCAGGTCTTAAGCAAAACTAGAACGGTCTGCCATCAACTGGTTCCCTGGGAAACTAAAGATATTATCGAAGAACAACAGTGAGTTTTAAAAGGTAAAATCATGGTATTTAGTACTTGAAATGCCTTGTAGATAACATATTATTCTAAAATGACTATGGTAACAAAAATGTTAGTCATAAAAATATGTCATAAGATACTTATATGGATACTTTATATGGATAAACACTAACTTCCTGTTACACACACCACTGTTAAACCAAGATAGTTAATGTTACTAAAACAGTTACCCCAGTTGAAATTATTTCAAGTCGAGCAAAACAATTGATACAAATTTGAACTACGATAAAAAATTTTAAAAAAAAAAGAATTCAGTCATAATAAAAACTATGCAACTTAATTAATATTCTGCCTCATTTACTACGCTCACCATTTAACAAGAATATGTTGCTTTATATCATACTACTAAATCAATTTTAAATTCTCCTATCAATTATAATTAATTGTGTTCTTCAAAAGTATCTTAGGTTAGAAGAATATTACCTAACAACTTAGGTAAAACTTACATAATGCTATAATCAACTGTAGTCAGGATATATTATGTTAGAGAACCCATTGAACAAGAATATTCTCTTTGTAAGAGATATTGCCTATTACATTACTGTGAAGTCTCGATAATCAGAACTTCAGTAATCCGAAAGTCCACTTAAACCGAAACCGAAAGTAAGATATTTTTAGTAATAAAAAAGAAGAGCAGTGAATAAGTGTATTTGTACTCAAAATTACAGTAAGTTTCAAAGATAGACAGTGTAATGAATAAAACAGAACAATGTTATATGTAGTTCTAAAGTATATAGGTTTAAACAAAATCTGTCACATTTTTTGTCGAAGAGAAGAATACCTCTGTTTTGAAGCAAAATTACACCAACGCCTCAGAAATAACATATCCGATGGGGTCGAGGCGAACTGTTGTTCTACAGAGTGTACCACTGCACCAAAGAGAGCCACAGTGTCCGAGTGAAACACCCTCTTCTCGCTATCGTCGTTTTCTTCACCTTCACTCTTGTCTGAGGTGTTGTCTGGACCTCTCAAAACCATTTCAACAAGCTCCTGGTCGTTTAAAATTTCATGATCAATATCGTCAGCTTGTTTCATTCACATTATTTGCTTTAAGATTCTCACAGCCAGGATTATTTTTTAATAGCTCCTGCACCTGTACTAGATAGCGGTGAATCAATTTACTAAGATAAGCGCCTACAATATGGAGTATGACTTGGAGTATGTTCGGACTCAAAGTGTTAATGACTGTGGTTATGCTACTGCACCATAATATTAATATTTTAGGATACGTGGTAGCTTTGTTAGTAGTGTTTAGTATCTTTTACTTAATCATTATGTTTGTTTTAGTCATAGTTTCGCTTAATCCGAAATATTCGTTAATCCGAAATGAGACCAGTCCTAATCATTTAAGACTTTGGGGACTCTACTGTACTTCTAAACAAGGGATATTATATGTAGTTTAATTGTCTGTGAAAACTAGATGACACAATTAATTATCTTTTGAAATTTAATGGCGTTTTTTGTAAAGTAAACAAAATAGAAAATTTATCAATTCAAAATTTGTAAGTTTAAATAGTTACTAAATTTTGAATTTTAACATATTGGATGATGATTACCTAAAGCATAGTTTTGCTTAAGGATCTGACATAAAATTATCTTTTATCACATAGGCTACACATAAATGTATCAGCCAGGAACCAGCAACAAAAGATTACTTGTATTAGCCTAGAAACTGATGCAAAGAAGCAGGTACTTATGTGCGCAGCTAGAATCCCACCGCCCACACAGGTTGTGGCAGCTGTTGGTGCTAATCTGTCGGTAATAAAAAATATTTTGTGTTTATTTGAAGAGAGAAATTTTATAACTTCACAAATTCCTTTATTTGTCTTAATCAAATTAATTTGAAGAGCCATAGATTTATAAACAATACACCTCTTACTATGGCTGAATTTATAATCTTAATCAGTTGTTATGATTGTTGTAATATCATAGGTTAAAAATGCAGTCCAGGAAGTAAGCTAAAGTTTTTAGATTTCTGTCTCATTGGCTGCTATTACATTTGCATGTGTAACATTATTTAGCCAATGCCCTCCCAGCAGCATTGAGCGGAGTCCTCAGGAGTGCTGGAGAGATCTGGGCAAGAGAGCAGATGGTCGGAGTTCATTACACCCATTTAGCAGAGGGGGCAAGTCGAATCATCAGCAATCCCAACCAGGTGCAGATAGCTCTGCAGATAGTTGTGGCCTGCTGTTGCTATACGGAATCTGGCAACCGCCTCCATCTGGTGTAAAAATCTCAAAATTTGATCCTTGATTACTAGTAACTCCCATTTTTACTTTTAGCCAGTTCTGCTATACTTCCTCAGTTAGAGGCACTCACCATAGCGTCAATGATGTTTTTAGCTGAAATTAGGGAGCATTGGACTTTAGGTTGCTCAGCTTCTGCTTCCTTTTTTTCTAGTTTGTCGGCCTTTTTGTTTCCTGCAACGCCTATATGGCTAGGGACCCATTGTAGCTGTACATGCCACCCTGCTCTGATGAGTTTAAATGCGAAACAAAGATATAGCTTTTATCTATATAGCATAGGCTATACAAAAAGGAGAGTGGTGACTGATACATACCTATACAATACTCTTTGTCAATACAGGCAGAGAACTTTTCATTCTCGCCTGTAAATTCATTCTTCTTAAATTGAACTTCATTTAACAACAATTCATTTAAACTTTATGACTGTAACAAAGCAAATATAGTGTCTGTTGTTGAGAGAAATTTACTAAAAAATCCCTATTTTACACAAGTAGGTACTGAAAATTTGTAAAATTGAGGGTTCTGTTATAAGAGTTTTTAAAGAGAGGTTTTACTGTATGTTTTTATAATGTATGTTCATTATGGTATATGTTCTGTATTTCATACTGTATATTATTTCTTTTTTGGATTGGTGTATTGTTTTTCCCATGAATTTAAAGAAGTGAAAAATTTCCTTTCCTTTTCTATCATAGTAGCACTTTGTTCACAAATTGACAACAAATTTTCTAAACTCTATTACTCTTAATTTCCTTGTCTAATTTTATATCAGCTTTATAGTTTGAATACTGTTTACCTTCCTCTAACATTTTATCTGTAGAATTGTTTTAAAATTTTTTCCATTATGATATATACAACTCTTTCCATGTTTTTTATGTTCTTCCATTGTTATTCGGTTCCCTCCTCCTTTTGCTTTCATATCTTCCAGATTCGTTTGATATTAAACTATTTTTCTTATTTTCTCAAAATTCCAGAATTGTTACACTTTCACTGGTAAAGGAAAATACCTATTAGAAACTATAGAAAATGAAAGAAAGATTTGGTCAGAAGAAAGTATGAGATTTAAAACAGTACTATGACATTTACTTGGTCTAGGTAACTGGGCAGTCAATAACAGTTTAATCAAAAACCTTTTTCCAAGATACAAAACTTTTTTTCTAATATTACTGCTAATAGCATCTTAAAAATTACGAGCAATACTCATTTTTAGAGTTGGATCTCAACTCTCACTGAGTGAAATCATTTTCGGGGATATGTTGCCATATGCTATCAAAGTGTCAAATGACCCACATAGTGGTATTTGTAAGTTTATTATATATGTATATAATTATGTCCTAAAATTAAGACTATTATTTACTAGTTAGTTTTGTTATTAAAAACTTATAAAACTAGGTTTTGTTTATTTGTGAACCAGAACATGAATATTGTTTAATCTTTTTCCAGTTAGATTTAACAATCTGTTGAATCACATTTCTTAACTCAACAAAATATTCTTCTAAGTTTAATTGAACAGGAAAAAATGTTGGACAATATTAAGGGTTTATTTGTCGGAAGGTTCAAAATAAGAGTTGGGGGGGGGGATGTATTAGAAGGAAACATTTGTCATTTTGCAGTTGTGTTAAAATAAATGAGTCATATGGTAGCTCATGAGGAAAAGTTGGATTGAAAAGTCTATCCTTGGTTTGAGAACTCTGAGTTTATAAGTGCATAATACCACACTTTTAAGACAGGACATTCCTTTTTCACTTTTAACAAAAAAGTAAGTTGCTTGTTGTAATCATCTTAAATTCATTGATTAAACTATAGTTAAATGATACTTAACTAAGTGAATACGTAAGGGTTTACTTGCTGACGCGTTTCAAAACATTTGTTTCCTTTACGAAGCTAAACCTCTACCTTTGAGGTAAAAACATTTGTACATATGTTGATATGTTACACTTGCCTATAGTAGCACTTACTTTTATGATTGTTGAGGACGGCCATTTCGGGAGATGTGTCCCATTGTCAACTCAGACCGTAAGTGACCTTTTGATTGTCTTAGGTTAAGGTGGAGTAGAATATTAGGGTAGTGTTGTAAGTGTGTTTTTAAAGAGCGTTAGAGCAAATAATATCAAAAGTGTAAGGAGTTATAATATAATTGGGTGTCGAGTATATGTGTAGGGTGTAGTTGGAAATGATTGTCTATCTCATATTCTTCAGTTGAGAATAGTTGGTTATTTTTGTTTTTTTTGTGAAGAATTTGTAGGTTGAAGAAATGTTTGAGTAGTTATGGTTTGTGGATATGAGATGTTCAGTGAAGTGTGATTGGGTGTTTTTGTTTGAGAGTGCTTTTATGTGTTCTTGGTAACGTATGTAGAAAGGCCTTCCTGTTTGGCCTGTATATTCCACCTCTACCCCAACCTAGAACAACCAAGAGGTCAGATAAGGTCTGAGTTTACAATGGGACACATCTCCCGAAACGGGCATCCTCAACAATCATAAAAGCAAGTGCTACCTCAAGGCGAGTGTAACATACCAACATACTCTATGTACAAGTTTTCTTAATTAAATTATTACTGATTTAAAGATAACATATTTGTTGCTTCCATCTTCACGTGAGCTAGTAGTGTTCACTAAAACACTTGTGAATATTTACAAACTTGCCTTTAGTAGCACTTACTTATATTTGTTGCTTCCATCTTCGCGTGATCTACTAGTGTTCACTAAAACACTTGTGAATCAACAAAACCAACGACATTTACAACACGGCATTGTAAATGTCGTTGGTTTTGTTGTTGGGTTTAAATTGTTTAATGAGAGTATTGTGTGTAGAGTAGCCTATTTTTTAGTGTTATTTTCGTATTTTGTTGGTTAGATTGTGGGTTTTGGATGATCTGTATGGTATTGATAAATACCTCAACAAATATAAGTAAGTGCTACTAAAGGCAAGTTTGTAAATATTCACAAGTGTTTTAGTGAACACTAGTAGCTCATGCGAAGATGGAAGCAACAAATATAAGTAAGTGCTACTAAAGGCAAGTTTGTAAATATTCACAAGTGTTTTAGTTAAAGATAACAATAATAAAGTTAATACTAAATTTTGGTTTAGGTGTTAGAGTTAGTTGTCTGAAGAGTTAAGAAGTCATCTGAAAAGTTAAGATGATCAGGGTTACAACAAATTCATGTCTAAAATAAAGAATTAAGTTTGTTTGATTTTATTTTGGTTAATTATTACAACGGGTTTTCCTTTTAATACAAATTCGAACATTATACTTTAACATAAAATGGATATAATGAAACTGGGCAATTTGATAAAAATAGGAAATCAGTAGCCCATATAAATACTATAACAGAACTTTATTTCTTGGCAATACAAAAACTGTCACCATTTTCTTAGAACAGATACTACTGTACAGTACATACGGTGTACCTGATTTTCCCACACAAGTGGTTAGCAGCCTCTGTTACTTACCTAAGTTTATCTCTGCCCACACTAGTAAAGCTCCTTCCTCCATGTATGCTTTACTGGTGTTATTGCTGGTTTTACACTAGTTATATAATCAATTTTAGGCTGATTTCTGCTTCAATACATACTGTATGTACTGTATTGTAATTTCAATAAAATGCCGAAGCATAAAAATGTTTTACTTACTGAAAAAGTACAAATGATTTAAGAATTAAAAAGGATATAATATAATCATTCTAATTTAACTATGTTAAAAAAGTATGGACTATCTGCATCAACATATAGATTTTGGACAAATCAGGACACTATACTGTTAGCGTTCGAAAATAATCAGACAAATTGTGAATTATTTTTAGATTGTAAAAAAATTAAATTTACCTAACTCTTCTTTTGTTAATCACTTAAACAATAGTTTATGACTATCCAAACTTTTTATTTAGTAAACTTGTTAAAACTTACAGACAGAACGTTTTCGATCGCTATGTGCCGATCTTCATCAATGTCTTCTGATGATGTCTTCGGATAGTCATAAACTATTGTTTAAGTGATTAATAAGATTCACCGAACGTAATGGACTACAAAATTCAAGAATTCTTCTTTTGTACTTTAATATGCATCATGAGATATACCATTTAGTGGAACAGTATTAACTGTTCAGATGGAAAAGTTTGCGATATAGTAAGGAGGTACAAGAACTTTGTGTGCAATAATGGATTATTGGATTTCTTAAAAACAGCTCCTTGTATGGAAAAATGAGTGGTGAAGCATCTGCGGTTGATCAAACTGTGGTCAATGATTGGTTAAAAACTGTGTGGCCAGATATAAAATGGGATTATAGTGATATTAACATTTATAATGCTTATGAAATAGGGGTCTATTAGAATATAAAGCCTGATGAAACATTAAAACTTAAAGGTAAAAATTGTGCAAGAGATATGTTTGTTAAAAACCTACTAACAGTTTTACTAAGTGATAATATGACCAGTACCAGTATTAGAAACCTCCTGGTAATAGACAAATCAGAAGAGCAAAGGTATTTTAAAAACATGAAGTGTCTTCCAATTAATTACATAGCTAAAGTAATGAATGGCAGCTAGTATTTTTGAAAAAGAAATCAGTCAGTGGTATGAATCACTGAGATAAAGAAAGTAAAAATTTTACTCTTGATTGTTAACAGCAGAGTGTTGGTCATAAATTTAATTGAAAAAATAGACATTTCTGATAAGTTTATGATGGCAAAGTTTCCAAGCTCAATGCAATTCCTTTTTTCAGCAATACATGGCAAAATGGAACAGAAAAAGTAATACACAACTCATTTAAAAAAAAAAACAGGATTTGCAACATGTTCAGATGACAATGAAAATCCTGAAGACGACTTGCTGACATTGGTTTAATTCAAGAAATGTCAAAATTGCCTATATTTTCTATTGATACCTATAAGTAAGAAGGTATCATACTTGTTGCCCACCTTTCACCAGTCATTCATTAAAGAAATCAGATCAATAGGTTCATCAGTTCCCAAGGTTGACTTCACCGAACTGATGCATCTTCTCTCACCACACACAGGACCTTATAGCTGCCATCATTCAAAGCTGTTTGGATTAATTTTTTAAAAAATAATAAAATGTATTTATTTTCCCCCATTTTAACATAGATCTCTCTTTGTAACAATATAATTTCTTCAAATAAACAATAGGTTTGGGAAGAACATAGTTATTTCCCCAAAACATAAAATCATGTACTTTCAAAAAGAGCAGCCTCTAGCAGTAGGGCTAATTGCCCCCCCCCCCCCAAGAATTCGGGTAATACTTTTTTTTTATATTTTTTTTTCAAACACATTTAAATATCCTAGTTTACTTATAAAAATGTATTTTTCTTTTTTTTTAAAGCAATTTATATTGTGTTTACACATTTATGTAATGTTAGGTGTATAAATTCATGTGATAACATTTGTAGTTCCACCCAGCATAAACAACACTGGTATGTTACAAGTGGCACGCTAGTTCCATACGACTCGGCTATACTATTAGTCGGTGTTCTTTGACGAGAAGATGAATGTTGAACAATATTTTCTATGTTGCGTTGATTTTACCATCGCTGGGGCACAAGAGCCACAGCCGGACTTATAATGTGCGACTTATAGAGGTTGGTAACACTACTTCTGAGTCCCACTACTCCCACTCAACTTAGTACTTAAACTACCTAAATATTTTGAATTTTTATACGGTAGTTAACATACTTGGGGTATGTTAGTTGGAGTATAATACTAATATCATTAAAGACAGTGATGGAACATCTACCTCCAATGATGAAGACATTGCAAATGCCTTTGGAAATTACTACAAACAAACTAATCAATTAAACTTCAATAAAACAGATAAAACTATAAGCAAAAAACAAGACAAATTATTCATAATTGTCAGAACAAACCTAGTAGTTGCACCCTCTCTAACGAACCTTCAAACATGTCAGAATTAGAATTTGCCATAGGATAGACCGATGAAAAGAAATCTCCAGGTCCTGATGGAGTTCAGGGGCATATTTATAAAAATCTGACCAATCTTGGGAAAAATAAGTTATTAGATATATTGAATAATTCATGCAATACAAACAAAATCCCTCAAGACTGGAAACAAGCTACTATCATCCCATTTAAAAAACCCAACAAAAGTAATGAACATTTAGAAAACTACAGACCGGTAGCATTAACTAATATTGCATGTAAGATCATGGAAAGAATTATATTAAAAAAGATCACAGATCACATAATCTCAAAGAACGTATTTAGTAAAGAACAATATGGATTTCGAAGATTTCACACAACAATTGATCAGATATTATATCTCACACAAAAAGTTAAAGACTCACAAAACAACAAACCTACCAATCACACAATACCGCTGCGGTCCTCGACTTAATACAGGCTTATGACAAGGTTTGGAATAACAAATTCGTGATGAAATTAAATCAAGACTGCAAGATAGATGGGAAAGCACTTGCATGGATAGCAGACTTTCTCAAACACAGAAAATTTAAGGTCAGATTCAACAACACACTATCAAAAACATATCAAATGAGTCAAGGACTACCACAAGGCTCTGTCCTAAGTCCACTACTATTTATCCTACATCTTAACGGTATTGAAAAAACTGTATCCAATAACACAGAAGTACCATTATATGCAGATGATATCATCATATGGAACAGTGACTCAAATATAAAAAATATAGAAAAACAACTTAATAAAGATCTTAAAAAGTTAGATGAATTTGCAAAGGAACACAAATTAAACTTCAACATACATAAATCTGAAGCCAGTTTCTTTATAACAGATAAACGAATATATCAACGTAAACCAAACATATACTTAGATGGTTAAAGGCTACAATATAATAAACATATTAAGTACCTAGGATTTATTCTAGATCCAGAAATAACCTGTCACAAACATATCAAATACATTGCAAATAAAGCTAGGAAAAGACTTAATATAATGAAGTATATTTCTGGCAAAAACTAGGGAGCAAATGCTAAACCCTTAAAATAACATACACATCACTAATAAGACCCATTATGGACTATAGCTATCAAATTTACTGTACAGCTGCAGAGAGTAACTTAAACATACTCGACAGGATTCATAGCAGTGCTTCAAGAATTATTGCAGGACTAAGAAACCATGTTCAACTGAAATAAGTTTGTACGAAGCAAATCTAAAACCCTTACATCTACATCGAGAGATAAACAACACAAAATATTTCAACAAACTTTACAGTCTGGGAAATATAAATAGAACAGCAGAATACTTAAGGAAATGGAACAGCAATCAAAGATTAAAGGAAAAGACCGCCTTCCACAACATCAAAACAAACAATGTAATATACCATAATATAGATCCAACATCTTTACCTAATTTTATAAATCCTCTGAATTCAGTCTTCTTTCATACTACTCTACATGAACCGCTAAACAAAAAAAAAGAACAACCCATTAATATTAAAAAAATTGGCACTGGAAGTAATCAACTCCATCCCACAGCAAGCGATAAATATTTACACAGATGGAAGCAGACAAGCAAATGGAAAAACGGGTAGTGGAGTATATATTATAACACACGAGTCAAAAGAGGAAATTAAATTAAGAAATCAAGACAACTCATCAAACTTCACAGCTGAACTGGTTGCTATTGAAGAGGCTTTGTATAAATTTGAAGAATACCAGAACCCAGAACTACTATGGATTCTAACTGACAGTAAAAGCTCAATTCAACATTTACACAATTATAAAGAAATATCTGATAATATATCAATAAATATAATAAAAAAGTTAGAAAGTATTTCCAAATCATCACAAATACACCTACAATGGATTCTATCACATGTCAATATACCAGGAAATGAAAAGGCAGACAACTTAGCAAAAGAAGGCTGCAATAATAGTAATTTCCACAAAGAAACCCTAACATATTTAGAAGTATATTCCAAATTTAAAGAAGGAAAATGGAAATAACCTCCACAATATGAATGGTACAAAGAGCACCAACCTGATGCATCTATCAACTGTCAACTTGACAGAATTTCACAGACATCTTTAGCAAGATTAAAAAGCAGCCATACAAAACCTATGAAAATCACAGACCTTCGGAAAATATATCCAACATGTACAAGATGCAACCAAGAACCAGCCGGAATTCATCTACAAGGAACCAGCAGAAGTAATAAGACTTCTAAAAGAATATGACCTCATGAAGTTGGTCTAAGGACCTAGGGATAAGAAGAAGAAGATGTTAGTTGCTCATTCATTATTACTTGAGATATTATTAAGGTATTATTAACCTCAAGGCCTTTGCAGTACCTCAAGTGAACAAATTTACTGACAGAGCATAATAATCACACTGTTTTACAATTATGTACATTAATACTTATAATTACATTTATTTTTAAGGTTTAATACTAACATTTGTTGATTCCATCTTCGCGGGAGCTACTAGTAATCACTAAACACTTTTAAATGTTTTAAACTTGCCTATAGTAGCACTTACTTTGCTTGTTGAGGAAGGCCGTTACGGGAGATGTGTCCCTTTGTCAACTCAGACCGTAACTCCGGAGTTACTATAGGTAAGTTTAAAACATTTAAAAGTGTCTAGTGTTTAATACTAAGTAAAACTCCAATCAAATTTATGCCTACTAGAGGTAAACAGACCTCTTCACATGAACCATAATATTTCCAGTTCCAGGAGACCTCATGTCCTTTCCTTAAGCCTATCATTCCATCTCTCCTTCCTTGTTTTTATGCTGCATATGAAGTATATACAGTGAAGTCTCAATATTTCAAGGTAGATGGGACCGAGACCCCTCAGATTACATGGAAATATATTTTTGTTCATTAGAAAAAATTGCAGTTTTAATGAACCCTAATGATACAGGTAATTAAAAATGCACTAAATAAGTTTATATAACATTTCTTGCAAGTCCGAGTATTTTCCTTTGCATACCATGTATTGATATAAATAACTCTTGGAAGCCTGACTATCCTTTTCTTTAAAAATGATAACATCGGCTCTAATAGAAATGGGCTCGAAATATTGGATCTCAGAATTTCGAGATTCTACTGTAGTAAGAAGGTACCTCACTTAAACGTAAGCACCTCATAAACAACAAAATAATTAAATCTTCAAGAACACCAGAGGACAAAAATCAACCATAGATTGCACCATTGAAAACTGAAATATTCAGCCCTCAAAAATATTAGATTTAGGACTAAAGGATTCTATGCTCGGAAAACGGGTCAACCACAGAGAGGATAACATGAAATATCTGTATCAACAAAGGGCTATACCTGTATCCCTTGGACTAGTTAGGATGTAAGTGTACTTTAAGGTATGGCTCATACTGTGTACAGCATCCCTATATTTCAATCAGAATGTTTTCCCTCGCTATTTTTAATTCACTCACAATCTGCTTCATATCTTTGAGAGCCAAAATGGTGTAATTACTAACCTCTTATGGGAGATTAGAAAATACACAAAATAAAGGAGGAGGGTTCTGTCATAAGGCCAGTAACCTGCCTCGAGTAAAAACACCAAATATGCTCACAGAACAAAAAGAGTAGCCTCTAATACATCTGATAAAATTTATGAGGATCTGGCAAAATTAAGGAGAAAAATATTTTGGAAATGAAAACCACATGAATACCCACCTGGAATGTCACATCGTTTACCAATAAAAAAACAGGAAATAATAATTGAGCTGAAAACCCATAAGATTGATATGTGTTCATTGTTGGAGATGAAAAAAAGCCGATGTGTTCCATCGTAGAAAGGTGATGTCAGAGCAGCTCCAGGATTAGGTCTGATAGTTCATGAGAAATACTACAAAAACAAAAAATGTATCACCTATGTTAGCGACAGACTGTTCATAGCTACAATTCAATTTACAGAGACAACTAGGATGCATATAAGTGTAATATGCTCCTAGCGCAAACAAAATCCCAAGAATTGAGGGATTTGATCTACAATGAATTTCAGAGCATTTTTAACAAGACACCGAAATCTCAGGAATCTCATGGTTCTTGAAGATTTTATAATACAAGGTTTGGTGATGAAATTGTCAAGGGTGTCAAAAATCGATTCAATGAAGAAATTTTAAACAATAGGAGGGAACAACTCATGGAATGTTTCCACACAAAATGAGTTCTAAATTAATTATTATACATATTATTAAACGTTCTATTAATACGTTCTCATAAACAACATCATAATTAAACACTTAAAACAATAGTTTATGACTATCCGAACTTTAAATTTAGTAAATTTGTTAAAACTTACTGAGACAGAACGTTTTCGATCGCTATGTGCCGATCTTCATCAGTATCTTCTGCTTGGAGTTATTGGGTCAAGCGGTGACGGTTTTTAAGGTAGGTTGACCCAATAACTCCAAGCAGAAGACACTGATGAAGATCGGCACATAGCAATCGAAAACGTTCTGTCTCAGTAAGTTTTAACAAATTTAAAGTTTGGATAGTCACAAATTATTGTTTTAAGTGATTAATAAGATTCACCGAACGTAATGGACTACAAAATTCAAGAATAATTAAACAGTAAAGAACAGTAGGGAACAAAAACCGACCGCAGATTATATGACTAAAAACAGAAATATTCTCTTTTCAAAAATATTAAATGATAACCATTTTGTTCTATGGTCAATAAACATGGACCCACCTCAGCATAATATTATCCAACAAATGGAGTTTTATACAAAAAAAAATAAGACACTGATGAAGATTGCCACATAGCGATCGAAAACGTTCTGTCTCAGTAAGTTTTTACAAATTTACAAAATTAAAAGTTCAGATAGTCATAAACTAATGTGAAAATGATTAATTAAGTGTCACTGAACGTAATGGCCTACAAAATTCAAGACAAAAAGACGTAACAGTTAAAAAACTGAATATATAGTTAATTAGCAGAGATGCCATGATATTACTGTACTAACAATGGTTAAAGGCAAGAATAAAACCTTGGAGCAGACGATAATGAGATCATCCACTGCAAGGATGAAACTTAGCAACCTTTAACAGCAGCTGCGGATTAAAAACTATGTGAACAAACAGTGACAAAAAAATGGTAAGACCAATCCGAAACGATAAATGAATGAAGATATTAAAACATTTGCAGTAAAGAATGTAAAAGCTTACCTTCATCTAAGAAGTCAAACTATTACAAAGGACGAATAAAATCTGTAAGAAATAGAATAAATAGAGACATCTAAACAATGAAAAGAGAGTTCTGGGGGAAATACCGAAGGATGTATACCCAAAAGTTAAAAGAAAATATAGCATATGCTGTTGAACCATAAATATCAGTTAACAAATATGTGCGTACAAAAACATAGGAGAGCTACTTTCACACTCTCTATAGAGACACACACAGTAGAGATTGTACAACTGGAAAGCAAAATAACTACACTGAAATCAGAGGTTGAAAAACAGATAATACCGAAACAAAGTTTAATAATAATGACTAAACTGAAGAATCGAAAAGCGCTAGGACTATATATTATTAATAAAGAGCTGATCAAATAAGATGGTGACATAACAAAGAACAAAATACAAACTCTATATAACATGATATATATATATATATATATATATATATATATATATATATATATATATATATATACATGATAAATACAAACATGAATGATATGACAAAGATGTACCTAAAATGGATACAACATTAAGAAAAGGGAAAAGCAGATAAAAATTGTAGACATGACGAGCCGGTTGAATATCGAGTCCAAAGTTTATTTATTTAATGCGACGTTTCGGGAACTGATTTGTTGCCCTTATCAAGACTTTAGTGCTGTCACATAAAGTCCTTACATATAATGTTTAAGTGAGATCCAAAAATTATAGTGATATCACTTTATTAATCATAGTTTCGAAATAGTTTACAAAAATTATTACAGAAAAGGTTCTACAGAGTAGCATCAGTGAACAGCATGGGTTGCACCACTGACGGAATATTTATTTTAAGGCAAATATCGAAGAGACTGTAAAGTGCATTAGTTGTTGGGTATAGTAAATCTGCCAGCCCAATCCTTGTTTAATGTCGTCATGAATAGGAAAAAACTGGTGATATGGCTTTAAGTCCTGGAGAGAACAAAATTTAAAATAATTTGCTATGATTACGGTTCAATGATAATATTGGAAGATGAGTACAATTTTCAGATATTACTCTGTAGATGTTAAACAGTAGCAAAGGAATTAAATATGATCATCTCTGTTCAAAAAATTCAGTCTCTGAGAATATCAAGAGAATTCAAAAGATGTAAGTTAGCAATCTATAATAAAAATATCGAACAGGTCATGACCCTCTTGTACTTAGGCATTAATATTACAAGTAACAGAAACCTAAAATAAGTAGTACAAGCACTAGATAACACAGCTAGGGTGTTAGGATTTCTCCACGGTGTAGTAAGAAATAATGAGTATATGAAATCAAAAGCAAAACGCTAATCTACCGACCTGTACAAGAACTATAATGATCTACCACACAGAAACACAAACAGTATTACCAGACAACTGCTAAGAACAATAGAATCAATGATACTAAGATCAATTACAGACAAAATGCTTAGATATAGAGTGAGAAGGAGCGATATCAGATCCTTGTGCAACAGTCAAGTTGTAAGGTGGTCTAAACAGAGAAGAAGAGCAGGAGAGAGCATGTCGATAGAATTGCTGACAATCTAGTAGTATAAACAAAATATAAGTCAATTCCTACTTTGTCAATAAAGAAAAATGTTTTTTTGGTTATTTTTTATTAAATAATTAGGATTAATATAAATAAAGTAAAATAACCCATGAGTTAAAACAGCCGTTCTACCACATAACCTATAACATAAACTCAGCTGTTTTATGTAATCATGTTATCACTTATTTTAAGACAAATGGGATGGAATAACTAAATTGCATACCTTGCCCCTTTTATGGAAAGTTTTTCTTCGGTATAAAACTAAAATTCATTAATTAATTAATTAATATTTGAAAAAACTTACTTTACTTTATCCAATGCCAGATCTTGGCATTTCTGCCATTCTCCACTTAGCCTCCCAGTAGAGACAATGCTGGCTTCGCTCTTCCACATCTTGCAATGCTGTGCAATTCTAAAGATGTGGAGCGTCCATCTTTTGATGGTTACACAGAGGACTAATATCTGAGGCTGCTAATCCTTTTTTATAGGATTATCCTATAAGGATTGAGATATAGGATTGTCGAGCTGTGCCATAGTGTTACTTTTCTTCGCTAGCTGGTCTGTGCGTTCATTCCATTCAATGCTAACATGGCTAAGGAGCGATTGCAGCACAATGTACCACCCTTCTTCAGTCATCCCTTTTGTTCATTCATTGTTTCCACACAGTCAGTTTGAAAAAACTATATTAACATCAAGTGTCATCCACTATAACTTTTAAAAAATGTATTTGAACTTGAATGAAAGAATAAAAAGTATTTTTTATCAATTGAAAATTTGAACAAGATATATATATATATATATATATATATATATATATATATATATATATATATATATATATATATATAAGGAGAGTGTGAAATAATAGAAGAAATTGAAAAAAAACGGATCACCTGAATGAGAAGAGCTCCCAAACCCTACTAAGAACGATGAATAACAAAGTCTCTTCTTAGGCTACAACTTTGAAAAAACAAGAAATTGTTTTATAATAAGATGAAAAGAAATAAACGTACACAAACAAATATTCAACTAACTTTAGATCATTTACAGCAGCAAATATCACCACAATAGTAGTAAGAACTAGTTTAAGACTTTCCTAAACTGTATAAAACTCGACCAACAACTTTTTGACCACTATGCAGCTCACAGTAAATGCTGTAATTAATAATATTTGAATATTTCCCTTATATTTGTTTATACAAATATCGAAAGGTATTTTTATTTTTTTTTTTTTATCACATATGAAATCACGTTTAGATCCAAATTCATTTCTTTTAAAGCCATTTTGATTTATTTTCTCAAAACATGTTTGACCTCGGTATATAACTGACTGAAGGTACTGTAAATTTTAATTGTACAAAACAAATATGTAGCTTTGTGTATAGCCATTTCCTTTATAAGGCTTTCAATACACTCAATTATTTTCATGGGTGCATTGGATGTGAAGGAACAGTGAAGAGAAGCATTTCTTTAGACCTAATACCCAATTTGTAATAAATTAATTTGCTTGTTGTAATCATCTTTAATTCACTGTTTAAACTATAATTAAGTAATACTTAACTAAGTGAATACATAGGGCCTACTTGCTGATACGTTTTGAGACAATCGTTTTTTTCACAAAGCAGAAGCTTGCTTCGTAAAAGGAACGATTGTTTCGAAACTTGTCAGAGTTACCTTAAGCTCTCAAGTATTATTTAATTATAGAATAAATGTGATTCAAATAAAACTACTGGTTTTTATCGTCCATGGGAATCAGAAAATTTTAAAGGCCTTATTAAACTAATTAATGACTTTGGTAACTTGTTTTTATGGCATTATGCTATCTCCATCAGTGACCTGCCAAAATATATTGCCTCAGTATGTATTTTATAAGCTTACTTAAATCATAAGTTTGTAAATTAATTTAATAAAATGTTTGGATAAAACAGTATTTTTTTTTCAATAATATAAATCAATAGCATCTAGATTTGGATGCCTCATAAACTTTGCCACTCAAGACAGATGATTTTCCTTTCCCCCACCATAGTTGCAACACTTAAACTAACATCCCACCCCTACCATAACCTACATAAACCAAGAGGTCAGTTACAGTCAGAGATGACAATGGGACACATCTTCCAAAACCGCTGTCCTTAACAGTCATAAAAGTAAGTGCTACTGTAGGCAAGTGTAACGTATACAAGAGCTTTCAGTTTAAAACTATGAACATTGTTTTTGCAAAATATACATATTGAGCAGTTTTTATTTCTCTTACACCACTATCGTTGCTGAATTTGTTGCATACTGAAGATTAAAATAAATTTTCTTGTAACTTCTCTGAAGGTTACCCCAGCTGACATTTAGTCACCACATTTTGAAACAGCCTCCATTATAGAAACTGTAACCGACCCAAAAAGTAGTTTGTTGTATTTTCACTTTAGGCACAACATTCGTTCTAGCAAAGTAAGATTTCTTTCAAGATTTTATTTTAGATCACTAATTACCAATAGAGCAATCTCGTGACTAGAATCATGGGCAAAGGGAAGCGAACTACCTGAAGCCTTTAATCAAACGTCTTCAAAAAGCCAAAGAAGTAAAAAAAGGCAAATTTTGAAAGTATTAGATCTGCAATAATTTAAATAGGGACTCAATGTTCAGGATGGACACTTGAACATGCCCGGTTTCTATGAGGTTAATGTTAGATGAAATGGGCTACAATTCCACAGTATATAACGTCTAAGTTCCCCAAATTTCTAAGTGAAGTAATAACTGTTATTTTATTAATAGAAGCGTTAAAATTTTAGAATATTTATAAAACATCAGGAATGGAATTAACTTGAAATATGTTTGTCCACTGATAGTTGTTTTTTCTTTAGCATTGAGATTTTTTTGTTGATTCCATCTTCGCGTGAGCTACTAGTAATCACTTACACTTTTTAAAAAATGTTTTAACTTGCCTATAGTAGCACTTACTTTGCTTGTTGAGGACGGCCGTTTCGGGAGATGTGTCCCTTTGTCAACTCAGACCGTAACTCGAGTTACGGTCTGAGTTGACAAAGGGACACATCTCCCGAAACGGCCGTCCTCAACAAGCAAAGTATGTGCTACTATAGGCAAGTTAAAACATTTTTTAAAAAGTGTAAGTGAGATTTTTTGTTTGTTTAATAATTTTAATTTAAAAAATGTTATTTATTTTTTTATATTATTTGATTCTATTGTCACTTGAGCTACTATTATTCAACTAAAAACACTTGTACATGTGTTAGTATGTTACACTTGCCTACAGTAAGAACTGCTACAGACCAGTGTAACACTAACAAATTTGTAAAGAGGGTTGAAGGTTTTTGTTTGAATCTTGATAAGTGGGTCTGCACTGGGAGATATGATTTTATTTCTGTATGTATTGTGTTGCTCTGAGGGGTTCAAAACTGCTCTCAGCTATATATATATATATATATATATATATATATATATATATATATATATATATATATATATATACAGCTAGTCTTCTCTGTGGAACTCTAGAAATTTAATAATGTCTATAAATACTTTAATTTCACATTTTCCATTATACCAAGTCATACCAGTGTCTTTAAAAATAATCATTTAAACAAAATTAAAACTAATAACTAGTTTAAACATAACTGAAATATTGCCAACTGGATTTCCCTGGATAACTCTTATTGGAGAAATAATCATTGTCTTACAAAGAGATATTCTTTAAAATATCTTACTGTGGGAAGGCATGCTCTATATTTCGTGATTCTAGAAGAGAAAAGATTAGGTATTCTTGCTGCAAAAATCTGAATTTTTTTTATCAGATTCCTTCATTATTGGTCTGAAGAAATTATTATATTTGTCGATTCCATCGGCAGTTACGGTCTGAGTTGACAATGGGACACATCTCCTGAAACGGCCATCCTCAACAATTATTATAAAAGTAAATGCTACTATATGCAGGTGTAAAATAACAAGTGTAAATAAATACAAGTGTTTTTGTTAAATAATTCTAGTCAAATTAAATATTTCCCCATTATTGTACTGGGAGACATTTTGCTACTAAATCTAACAATGAAAAAACTAGAACTGTTAAATTTGAAATAAAAGCTGTACAATAAGGCTTAAGTTCTGTTATGCATGCCTTAGGCTCTGTTCTTAGGCTGTAACAACTCCTTCGCAGTACCTCTTTCAAAGACAATAGTACAACATTTTTAACAATCATATTTAAACACACACAAATATTTACTTTTAGGTATACTGCTGTCATGGGTTGGACGGACTTTGGCCCATATGTTGAAACCCACCAAGTCTGAGAATCCTGCTCATTGTTAAGGTCATCCAAGGAAGAATAAGAACCTATTTTCCCACCGGACATAATTAATCAGAAGGGGTATTCTAGTAGTATACTGAAAACCAGGATGTTCAAAAATTTCTGCTGAGTAGTTTTGAAAAGCGGTAGAAACTGAAGGTTCTGGTTGGTGCACATACCTTGTCCAAGGGATAGGCTGCCGATCAGTCCAGCCCCTATAGTAAGGCTTTCCCAATCTTACTACTACCATAGGTCATTGCAACACCTGCACAATTTGGGACTGACACTAGTCACCAGATTTGAGATGCGATATGTTTGAGTTTTGAGTTTAGAGGAAGTCTTTAACACACTGAATTATTAGATCCTAAAAATTGTATCTTTGTGCTTTCTGTTTTCCCCTCTTCAGTTTCGTCATCTTTATTATTCTACCTATCTCCAGAGGTAAACTGGTATAATCTATTTCAAGTCTTCCGGAGCTAAGCCGAAAGTTGCTGTCATTTATGCCTAGCTCTCAACAGGTGTGGTCATGCTTTGTGAAAACTGGAAGAAATAAAAAACATCACCATATCAAAAATACAAAAAACAAACATGAATTCAACATATACCGCAAGCCAACCATGACAGACACACTGATACACAATTCATCGAACAACCCAATACAACATAAACACGCAGCATTCAAACATTTACTACACAGACTAAATAAAATACCTATGTCCACAACTAACTACACAGAGGAACTAAACACAATCAAATATTTAGCCCACAAAAATGGATATGACAATTATTTAATAGACAAACTACACAGCAAAATACTCAACAACAACAGTAACAACAAAAACACGAACACAAACCTATTCATCACCCTCACATACAAAAAGAAACTCACAAATAAAATAGCACACCAATTCAAAAAAGCAGGATACAATGTAGCTTACAGAACAACAAATAAAAGCCAAACGGCTATCAGACGCAGCATTAATAACAATACCAACACATACAATAGCCCAGGAGTATACAAACTAAAATGCAGCAACTGCAATAAGTTCTATATTGGACAAACTTATAGAAAGATCTTTCGCCGAAAGATATAAAGAACACAAAAGCGCACTGCATACTACCATTGAATCCACCTTCGCAAATCACCTCATGGACACTAAACACTCATGCAAAAGTATGGAAAATAACATGAGCATCCTTCACACATGCAACAAAGGCCATAAATTAAACACACTAGAACAGTATGAAATATATAGACATAGCAACACAGATAAAAATGACATCCTAAATGAACAAACACGGCACAGATCACATATACTCTTCGATCACATCACTTCTAACTTTCAAAGTAATGGTACCGAGGAAGCACAACTGCAGCAATCCTAGCGGCAAAAATACGAGGCTGAAGAAGTCGTAAGATGAAAACGTTTCCTCCAAGTGTAAGTTAACAATTAACAACTTTTAGTTAACAAATGTCTGGTCGCAAGTAGTAGCAAAAGTGTAATAAGAATTAACAACCAGCTTGTCATGAACAGCAACAAGATTTCGATATTTAAATAAAAGACATTGTAAAAAAAGAAGAGTGTGGCAAAGGAGCTCCTTTGGCTTTCATCTCCTTTGCCAAAGAACACAGTTTTAGCCATAAAGTTGGGAATTCTACAATTCAGTTAATGAGATTTCTGCCACCACGAATCCAATCTCAAACTTGTATCTCCTGTCCGGGTGACTAGTTTCAGGCCCAAGGTGGGGGGCTTGGAGCCATGACTCGTGCTACCAGTATGTAAGAGTCTTTCGACCTTACTGTAAGGCCTTGACTGGTCACTGGCCCGCCACTGGAACGAGGCTAGATCCACCAGTGACAGCTGTTCGACCGCTCTTCCAGAACTACTCGGGACCAGTAGAACCTTTCAAGTGGCCAGGTTTCAATACCTCAATACCCCGTCTGATTAGTTTGGTCCAGGTAGTGCAATCGGATCTTTATCCACTTTCGATTGACCTTACCTAAGGGCCAGATGGACTTGGTCTAGCTGGGGGGGGGGGTAACCTCAGAGCTAGATTTATTTCGAGTCTCCTGCCACATAGACACTCCCTGGTACCTGGCAAGTACATATAGAGAGTAAGTCTTCCTCAGGTATGCGACCCATTCTTGACCCTTCCACAACAAGAGCTTCATCTCCTTTCCCTATTTATTATCACAGGTTTTTCTCATAATTCTTTGGCAATAGGAATCAAATTAACAAATCGACTAAAAAGAGTACGGAATATTCTACCCTTCTCATGAAGTATTTAATCAGTAAAAAAAGGTTTTATGGTGAAAAAAAGTCATTTACAAAGAAATACAAGTTTGAAGAACGGCGTTAAGGACCGAGCAAAATGAGTGGTGATTAATTAAAGTCGGTATGGCGAGTCACAAGTTCCTTTTAATACCTTCTTTGTCATTAAAATAACAAAACATGCAATCAGTAGATTCATTAAGGAGATTTAACTACCGGCCCCGAATCTGTGTTCTTTGTAAGCATAATGTCATCTCGTACAGTCTGGACTTGGCCCCACGCTAACAAAAAACACGTCCAACCTTAAATTCTTTGCCTTCCACGACAGGAATTGCCATTCTGTTATCTACTATCTCCGTGGAGCATAAAAGAGCGAAAGATCGGATTTAGACCGTAGATCCCCGATATAGGAATAACAAACTCATAACATGAGGCCTACAATTCTTCAGTTGCTAGAGGTTTAGTCAGGTGACCTTCCTTGTTGCAGAATGCCATGAAGGTCTGTGAACCTCGGCTGACATTGCACGACGTAACAAGTGTGACCAAGACGCAGACTTCAAACTGGAAAGGTCACGGCAAGGACGTGTCATCCCTCTTGTCAGAGGCTGATTTATTGCTTTGCAGTTCTTTACAAAAATCAACCTTTTAGGGGTGAAACAAATCCAAGAGGTTTAAAAAATCACTCTTTTATAAGCAAACCTATGTAACTTTGAAAATTAGTCTTGGAGTAAATGTGTTTTCTAGAATTTTTTTCATAGACTTTATCGTAAAATGTTCATTTTTTAAGGAAATGCCTAAAAATACCTTTGGTTAGTAATAATACTATGTGTGTATTTTTTTATGTAGTCAGGTCAATTTTTGTTTGGAATTTTACGCTTTTTGCAAACAATGTTAAAAAAATTTAAATAGAACAACACGGTGCGGTTAAATACTGACATTTTATGAACATTTTGTGTATAATCGATAGATTCAAATATTTTAATAGTTCGTTGCTACTAAATATTAAAGCACTTGTCGGTAAGGACAGAAATAAATAAGATATTCAAACTCTCTCTTCACACTCACTTTAAAACGTTGTTCACTAACCAAAAAAGTTTCAGAAAGCTCAAATCCTCATTATTACTATCCAACATTATTTGTTGAAGTTTAAAAGAGAAAATATAAAAAACACAAACTATATTTATTATAATAGCTAAAACGAACGAAACAGTCTTTTAACATTGCTCAAAAATTATTGTTTAAGTAATTCTAAGTAACTGAACATTGCTATTCAACAATGGAGTTTAATGTATAATAGGCTATGTCACCTTGGAACACCTAAAACGTTATTGAGTGTCACAGTTCCCCTTTGGAACACCTTGGAACACCTAAAACGTTATTGAGTGTCACAGTTCCCCTTTGGAACACCTAAAACGTTATTGAGTGTCACAGTTCCCCTTTGGAACACCTAAAACGTTACTGAGTGTCACAGTTCCCATTTGAAACACCTAAAACGTTATTGAGTGTCACAGTTCCCCTTTGGAACACCTAAAACGTTATTGAGTTTCACAGTTCCGCTTTGGAACACCATGGAACACCTAAAACGTTATTAAGTTTCACAGTTCCCCTTTGGAACACCTAAAACGTTATTGAGTTTCACAGTTCCCCTTTGGAACACCTAAAACATTATTGAGTGTCACAGTTCCCCTTTGGAACACCTAAAACGTTATTGAGTGTCACAGTTCCCATTTGAAACACCTAAAACTTTATTGAGTGTCACAGTTCCCCTTTGGAACACCTGAAACGTTATTGAGTGTCACAGTTCCCCTTTGGAACACCTAAAACGTTATTGAGTGTCACAGTTCCCCTTTGGAACACCTAAAACGTTATTGAGTGTCACAGTTCCCCTTTGGAACACCTAAAACGTTATTGAGTGTCACAGTTCCCCTTTGGAACACCTAAAACGTTATTGAGTGTCACAGTTCCCATTTGAAACACCTAAAACGTTATTGAGTGTCACAGTTCCCCTTTGGAACACCTGAAACGTTATTGAGTGTCACAGTTCCCCTTTGGAACACCTAAAACGTTATTGAGTGTCACAGTTCCCCTTTGGAACACCTAAAACGTTATTGAGTGTCACAGTTCCCCTTTGGAACACCTAAAACGTTATTGAGTGTCACAGTTCCCCTTTGGAACACCTAAAACGTTATTGAGTGTCACAGTTCCCCTTTGGAACACCTAAAACGTTATTGAGTGTCACAGTTCCCCTTTGGAACACCTAAAACGTTATTGAGTGTCACAGTTCCCCTTTGGAACACCTAAAACATTATTGAGTGTCACAGTTCCCCTTTGGAACACCTAAAACGTTATTGAGTGCCACAGTTCCCCTTTGGAACACCTAAAACGTTATTGAGTGTCACAGTTCCCCTTTGGAACACCTAAAACGTTATTGAGTATCACAGTTCCCCTTTGGAACACCTAAAACGTTATTGAGTGCCACAGTTCCCCTTTGGAACACCTAAAACATTATTGAGTGCCACAGTTCCCCTTTGGAACACCTAAAACATTATTGAGTATCACAGTTCCCCTTTGGAACACCTAAAACGTTATTGAGTGCCACAGTTCCCCTTTGGAACACCTAAAACATTATTGAGTGCCACAGTTCCCCTTTGGAACACCTAAAACATTATTGAGTGTCACAGTTCCCCTTTGGAACACCTAAAACGTTATTGAGTGCCACAGTTCCCCTTTGGAACACCTAAAACGTTATTGAGTGTCACAGTTCCCCTTTGGAACACCTAAAACATTATTGAGTGTCACAGTTCCCCTTTGGAACACCTAAAACGTTATTGAGTGCCACAGTTCCCCTTTGGAACACCTAAAACGTTATTGAGTGTCACAGTTCCCCTTTGGAACACCTAAAACATTATTGAGTGTCACAGTTCCCCTTTGGAACACCTAAAACGTTATTGAGTGCCACAGTTCCCCTTTGGAACACCTAAAACGTTATGGAGTGTCACAGTTCCCCTTTGGAACACCTAAAACGTTATTGAGTATCACAGTTCCCCTTTGGAACACCTAAAACGTTATTGAGTGTCACAGTTCCCCTTTGGAACACCTAAAACGTTATGGAGTGTCACAGTTCCCCTTTGGAACACCTAAAACATTATTGAGTGTCACAGTTCCCCTTTGGAACACCTAAAACGTTATGGAGTGTCACAGTTCCCCTTTGGAACACCTAAAACGTTATTGAGTGTCACAGTTCCCCTTTGGAACACCTAAAACGTTATTGAGTTTCACAGTTCCCCTTTGGAACACCTAAAACGTTATTGAGTGTCACAGTTCCCCTTTGGAACACCTAAAACGTTATTGAGTGTCACAGTTCCCCTTTGGAACACCTAAAACGTTATTGAGTGTCACAGTTCCCCTTTGGAACACCTAAAACGTTATTGAGTGTCACAGTTCCCCTTTGGAACACCTAAAACGTTATTGAGTGTCACAGTTCCCCTTTGGAACACCTAAAACGTTATTGAGTGTCACAGTTCCCCTTTGGAACACCTAAAACGTTATTGAGTGTCACAGTTCCCCTTTGGAACACCTTGGAACACCTAAAACGTTATTGAGTTTCACAGAACACCATGGAATAAATCAAAAATTACAGGAATGAGCATAGCTATAATTCAGATTGTCGGGTTTAGTTGAAGTTATAATAGATTAGTAGAGCAGTGATGAAGGGGTTGGAAGTTAACCTTCTCCTGGAAGATCAAGTTTTTTTTTAACCTTTTATCTGCCAAAAATTACTTTAAATTGGTCATTAAATTTCATGTTAATATCAAACTCTCACAATTAAATTTAAATAACATAATTAAAAGATAGTTTGTATACAAAAGAATCGCTTAGGCCCTATTGATAAATATGTTTAGGCTCTATACGACATCCGTAAATGACTTCAATATGCCTACATAGTATGCGCCAAAATAAACAGTACTGAAACTGAATCAGCTATAGTAGAATGATCGGTGGTCATTCTTGGTCGTTTTATAGGAGACCTCAGGAGATATTGTTTTGCGCAACCAGTCACACTGGCTTAGACAACATTGCTTTCCTTCAAAAATCTTTAGCAACCGCCTCATCTCCCTTAGAACAAACCTTCCTTAGGCTGGGGCCCACTTGTCGTAGTCTATCGCGCCGTACGTTTCGGTGCCTGTGTGTGGTTGCTCCACAGGCAACAGAATACCAACCACAATCTGCAGTGTCGTCGCACGCTGCTTGGCTTCATTACTGTTTATTGCGATAGACGCGATCCTGTGAGCCAGACGCGACACTACAGTCTATAGCTAGTGGAGCAACCTGTTTGCGGCACAGTGTCGCACGATAATAAAACAGGTTCCATTTTCGCGCGACACTTCACCCTGCAGAGCGCACTAAAAGGTTGGATCCTCAATTTGCTCACTGCCTTCCCATCCCTCAGACTTACCAACCACAATTTGTAGCGCGATAAATAACGGCAGGTGGAGCCCCAGCCCACACCACCTGACGCCTATGTATGGCTAATGGTGAGGGAGAATATTTTCCCGTGATGACACAGCAACCACCATCGTCCGACTGTCCAATGTGTAAACAACCCCTCTTCACCAAAATGATGCAAAACCTTCAAGAACGGCTCGACTGTAGCCTCAAATAGAACGGAGGTCATATAGAACATGTTTATACCCGAGTATAACCAATTTAGCTTCTTTTTACTTATAGGCCTATGTGTTTGTAAAACTTTTTAAGTAAAATAAAATAATATCTTACAACTGCTTCAGTACTGTTTATTTTGGTACATGCGGTGTTAGGCGATGGTCGTATATTTTAGAAATATAATTTCTGAAAAACGCTTTCGGCGGGACAGTCCCGCTTTTTAGGTTAGTATCCCGCTGTCCCCAGATTTACTCGGGGACGTGTTATGTCCCGCTTTGGCAGGATAAAGGTAAACAAATAAACGTCCCACTTTAAATATTATTTAACATTATATCCCAAAATAAAATGTTCTTGACTGACTCTTTCACAATATAAAAGCAACAAGGACATTGCATACACTTGAACGTATTGTTTATTTGGTCCTTGTAAATTATACCTGCATCGGGGAATTTTGTAGTTTTGGATTGGCAATTCTGCTAATTAACTAATCTGTCATCGCGTAGCATAGGTTATCTCAGTGACTGAGTTCGCAACTTTTTACCTTTGTATTGCTACGGGAGTGACCTATGGACCAGAGAGAGAGAGAGAGAGAGAGAGAGAGAGAGAGAGAGAGAGAGAGAGAGAGAGAGAGAGAGAGAGAGAGAGAGAGAGAGAGAGAGAGTGAGAGACAAATCATTCAGTTGATTTCACTGTGTAACTTACAACATTTTCAATTGTTAATTGTGTATTTTTGTTTGTTTCATTATTAATAAATTAATTTAACTGATGGTCCGATTAGTGTAATTGTTCTACTTTTACCACCTGAACAGTAAAGTTTTTCCTATGCTCATTTCTGTAAATTTAAGTGCTAAAATAGATAAAATAATGAGTTTAGGACCTTTAGTAGTGTCCTTTTAGAGAATATCATTCACACGGTATCAGGGGGGAAACCCCTGACCCTCCTAATGTGTGTCCCGCTTTGAGGTCATTACAAATATGGTTACCTTAGGTTATGCCCATCTAGGACCAAGTTCCGAGTCTGAAGCTCCGGCCCTTAGATGAAGCCAAGCGAGAGTGGTTGAAAGTTCGATTGCACTGCCTGGACCGAACTAATGAGACGGGGTATCCTAGCCGTTTGGAAGGTTCAACCTTCCACGGGAGAGCCGGCCATCAGTCCAGGCCTTACATTAAGGTTGCAAGACTTTGCATACCGGTACGAGTCCTGGCACCAAACTCCTCCCCCGTATCTGGCCTGACGCTTGCCACCCTGCTAGGAGTCACGAGTTTAGGGTTGGATTCGTGGGATGGCGGTTTTATATGCTACATAATAGATATCCCAAAGAGCATCTCTGAGGAAATAGGGGTAGAGGCAAACTCGACGGGGGTTATTCCTCTAACACGTGTCCGAACACGAGGCATAACCTCACTGCTACTGTAAAGGAAATGATCGTTATATAGGAAAATTGTATAACCTTCCTAAAATACATATCTTTCCTACGACCCTGTCTATGTGGGATTATAGCCTATACTCGTATGTGTTGCAACATGGAACTTAGGATAATGTTTTATTTAAATTCCTGCTATTACCTCACACCCTCCTGATATTTATCTTATACAAATTTTCAATCGTTAATAAAATACGTTTTTGTACATCCAATCAAGTTCAAATACATTTTCTTTAACCTACAGTGGATGACAATTGATGTTAATACAGTTTTTACAAATATTTATTCAATAATTAAATTATAAAATTTGTGGGGGACAGGCGGATTTGAACTGAGACTCTCCATATTCGAAGTCTAGCGCGCCCTGACACTGCGACAACTTTCCAATCCAGGAATATTTCTCAAAGATGTGTATGAATTCTTTTCCCACATCTGGTTATTGTCGAAACCTCCATTGTACAGCCTTAAACTGTTGTCATGGTTACCACATAATATCATAAATAGTGCTCTAGGGTAACTAAAATATTTTTTTTTTTTTAACCTCAGTAGGAATTTACTTGTTTTACATAAAGTTTTGTTGAGCAAGGTTAGGTTATGACTTTAGCCCGTATAACGTGCAACAGAAAAGGTAAAAAAGCTGTAGTAAAGATCATTGATTCTAGAGATAAAAATAAACGAAACCTTTGTCGATAATGTGTGCCCTCGCGGCGTCAAGTACGCGGTTAAATCATATTTCAGACAGTGATTGAGAAGGTTTGAAATCAAGTTTACCCGTCCGCCATCTTGGTTGCAATAAATCTAGAAGACTCGTGTAACACGGCTGCGCTCGGACTTGATTGCTCACCGTTGGAACAGGTTTGACAGTCCGGTCAGTCATAACTTTCGGTTCATCTGTTCAGTTCGAACTATCCTCCTGCCTATATGGAACGCAGAACTGAGAGCGAGACAGTTTTATAGTGTCAAGTCGTGCTTTGATTTATATAAACACTAGGCCTATAAAAACGCAATAAAATATTGGCGGGTGGTTTATCACGAGCAATAAACCGACGAACAAATTCGGACAGTAAAAAGGTACTTAAGTAGAATTTAAGCACACAAATAAGTAATGAAATGTTATTTTAAATTTGGACAAAGGGACTCTGAAGTTACTGATATTATTTTAAGCACTATGATTTCACAGTTTGAAATAAACGATTTGGTGTTTTCTTCTAAACGAGATTTGTATCAAAGTATAATAAACAGAAAGGTAATTCATAAGGAAGTACGTTCTGATATTACAAATTCATAGACGTTCTCTGGTACCCTTCTCTCAACAACTGTTTGCTTCTTAGCTTTTCACTTTGTCTCAGGTGAAAATCCTTCCCCGCACGATGACGTAATTTTCCCCACACGATGACGTAATTTTCCCCAGACGATGACGTAATTTTCCCCGTTCCTAGCACCAGGAGATTATTATGTCATTTCTTAGTATTTCCGTTAAATAGTAGCGACCGCTGTACATAACAATAGGACGAACAGTTCGCTGTTAAATAGTAGCGACCTCTGTACATAACAATAGGACGAACAGTTCGCCGGTAAATAATAGCGACCGCTGTACATAACAATAGGACGAACAGTTCGCCGGTAAATAGTAGCGACCTCTATACATTACAATAGGACGAACAGTTCGCCGTTAAATAGTAGCGACCGCTGTACATACCAATATGACGAGCAGTTCGCCGTTAAATAGTAGCGACCGCTGTACATACCAATATGACGAGCAGTTCGCCGTTAAATAATAGCGACCGCTGTACATAACAATAGGACGAGCAGTTCGCCGGTAAATAATAGCGACCGCTGTACATAACAATAGGACGAGCAGTTCGCCGGTAAATAATAGCGACCGCTGTACATAACAATAGGACGAGCAGTTCGCCGGTAAATAATAGCGACCGCTGTACATAACAATAGGACGAGCAGTTCGCCGTTAAATAATAGCGACCGCTGTACATAACAATAGGACGAGCAGTTCGCCGTTAAATAATAGCGACCGCTGTACATAACAATAGGACGAGCAGTTCGCCGGTAAATAATAGCGACCGCTGTACATAACAATAGGACGAGCAGTTCGCCGGTAAATAATAGCGACCGCTGTACATAACAATAGGACGAGCAGTTCGCCGTTAAATAATAGCGACCGCTGTACATACCAATATGACGAGCAGTTCGCCGTTAAATAATAGCGACCGCTGTACATAACAATAGGACGAACAGTTCGCCGGTAAATAATAGCGACCGCTGTACATAACAATAGGACGAACAGTTCGCCGGTAAATAATAGCGACCGCTGTACATAACAATAGGACGAACAGTTCGCCGGTAAATAATAGCGACCGCTGTACATAACAATAGGACGAACAGTTCGCCGGTAAATAATAGCGACCGCTGTACATAACAATAGGACGAACAGTTCGCCGGTAAATAATAGCGACCGCTGTACATAACAATAGGACGAACAGTTCGCCGGTAAATAATAGCGACCGCTGTACATAACAATAGGACGAACAGTTCGCCGGTAAATAATAGCGACCGCTGTACATAACAATAGGACGAACAGTTCGCCGGTAAATAATAGCGACCGCTGTACATAACAATAGGACGAACAGTTCGCCGGTAAATAATAGCGACCGCTGTACATAACAATAGGACGAACAGTTCGCCGGTAAATAATAGCGACCGCTGTACATAACAATAGGACGAGCAGTTCGCCGGTAAATAATAGCGACCGCTGTACATAACAATAGGACGAGCAGTTCGCCGTTAAATAATAGCGACCGCTGTACATAACAATAGGACGAGCAGTTCGCCGTTAAATAATAGCGACCGCTGTACATAACAATAGGACGAGCAGTTCGCCGGTAAATAATAGCGACCGCTGTACATAACAATAGGAAGAGCAGTTCGCCGGTAAATAATAGCGACCGCTGTACATAACAATAGGACGAGCAGTTCGCCGTTAAATAATAGCGACCGCTGTACATACCAATATGACGAGCAGTTCGCCGTTAAATAATAGCGACCGCTGTACATAACAATAGGACGAACAGTTCGCCGGTAAATAATAGCGACCGCTGTACATAACAATAGGACGAACAGTTCGCCGGTAAATAATAGCGACCGCTGTACATAACAATAGGACGAACAGTTCGCCGGTAAATAATAGCGACCGCTGTACATAACAATAGGACGAACAGTTCGCCGGTAAATAATAGCGACCGCTGTACATAACAATAGGACGAACAGTTCGCCGGTAAATAGTAGCGACCGCTGTACATAACAATAGGACAAATAGTTCGCCGTTAAATAGTAGCGACCTCTATACATTACAATAGGACGAACAGTTCGCCGTTAAATAGTAGCGACCGCTGTACATACCAATATGACGAGCAGTTCGCCGTTAAATAGTAGCGACCGCTGTACATACCAATATGACGAGCAGTTCGCCGTTAAATAGTAGCGACCGCTGTACATAACAATAGGACGAGCAGTTCGCCGTTAAATAGTAGCGACCGCTGTACATAACAATAGGACGAACAGTTCGCCGGTAAATAGTAGCGACCTCTATACATTACAATAGGACGAACAGTTCGCCGTTAAATAGTAGCGACCGCTGTACATACCAATATGACGAGCAGTTCGCCGTTAAATAGTAGCGACCGCTGTACATACCAATATGACGAGCAGTTCGCCGGTAAATAATAGCGACCGCTGTACATAACAATAGGACGAGCAGTTCGCCGTTAAATAATAGCGACCGCTGTACATAACAATAGGACGAACAGTTCGCCGGTAAATAATAGCGACCGCTGTACATAACAATAGGACGAACAGTTCGCCGGTAAATAATAGCGACCGCTGTACATAACAATAGGACGAACAGTTCGCCGGTAAATAATAGCGACCGCTGTACATAACAATAGGACGAACAGTTCGCCGGTAAATAATAGCGACCGCTGTACATAACAATAGGACGAACAGTTCGCCGGTAAATAATAGCGACCGCTGTACATAACAATAGGACGAGCAGTTCGCCGTTAAATAATAGCGACCGCTGTACATAACAATAGGACGAACAGTTCGCCGGTAAATAATAGCGACCGCTGTACATAACAATAGGACGAACAGTTCGCCGGTAAATAATAGCGACCGCTGTACATAACAATAGGACGAGCAGTTCGCCGTTAAATAATAGCGACCGCTGTACATAACAATAGGACGAACAGTTCGCCGGTAAATAATAGCGACCGCTGTACATAACAATAGGACGAACAGTTCGCCGGTAAATAATAGCGACCGCTGTACATAACAAAAGGACGAACAGTTCGCCGGTAAATAATAGCGACCGCTGTACATAACAATAGGACGAACAGTTCGCCGGTAAATAGTAGCGACCGCTGTACATAACAATAGGACGAACAGTTCGCCGGTAAATAGTAGCGACCGCTGTACATAACAATAGGACAAATAGTTCGCCGTTAAATAGTAGCGACCTCTATACATTACAATAGGACGAACAGTTCGCCGTTAAATAGTAGCGACCGCTGTACATACCAATATGACGAGCAGTTCGCCGTTAAATAGTAGCGACCGCTGTACATAACAATAGGACGAGCAGTTCGCCGTTAAATAGTAGCGACCGCTGTACATACCAATATGACGAGCAGTTCGCCGTTAAATAGTAGCGACCGCTGTACATAACAATAGGACGAGCAGTTCGCCGTTAAATAGTAGCGACCGCTGTATATACCAATATGACGAGCAGTTCGCCGTTAAATAGTAGCGACCGCTGTACATAACAATACGACGAGCAGTTCGCCGTTAAATAGTAGCGACCGCTGTTCATAACAATAGGACGAACAGTTCGCCGGTAAATAGTAGCGACCGCTGTACATAACAATAGGACGAACAGTTCGCCGTTAAATAGTAGCGACCGCTGTTCATAACAATAGGACGAGCAGTTCGCCGTTAAATAGTAGCGACCGCTGTACATAACAATACGACGAGCAGTTCGCCGTTAAATAGTAGCGACCGCTGTTCATAACAATAGGACGAGCAGTTCGCCGTTAAATAGTAGCGACCGCTGTACATAACAATACGACGAACAGTTCGCCGGTAAATAATAGCGACCGCTGTACATAACAATAGGACGAGCAGTTCGCCGTTAAATAGTAGCGACCGCTGTACATAACAATACGACGAACAGTTCGCCGTTAAATAGTAGCGACCGCTGTTCATAACAATAGGACGAGCAGTTCGCCGTTAAATAGTAGCGACCGCTGTACATAACAATACGACGAACAGTTCGCCGGTAAATAATAGCGACCGCTGTTCATAACAATAGGACGAGCAGTTCGCCGTTAAATAGTAGCGACCGCTGTACATAACAATACGACGAACAGTTCGCCGGTAAATAATAGCGACCGCTGTACATAACAATACGACGAGCAGTTCGCCGTTAAATAGTAGCGACCGCTGTTCATAACAATAGGACGAGCAGTTCGCCGTTAAATAGTAGCGACCGCTGTACATAACAATACGACGAACAGTTCGCCGGTAAATAATAGCGACCGCTGTTCATAACAATAGGACGAGCAGTTCGCCGTTAAATAGTAGCGACCGCTGTACATAACAATACGACGAACAGTTCGCCGGTAAATAATAGCGACCGCTGTACATAACAATAGGACGAGCAGTTCGCCGTTAAATAGTAGCGACCGCTGTACATAACAATAGGACGAACAGTTCGCCGGTAAATAGTAGCGACCGCTGTACATAACAATAGGACGAACAGTTCGCCGTTAAATAGTAGCGACCGCTGTTCATAACAATAGGACGAGCAGTTCGCCGGTAAATAATAGCGACCGCTGTACATAACAATAGGACGAACAGTTCGCCGGTAAATAATAGCGACCGCTGTACATAACAATAGGACGAACAGTTCGCCGGTAAATAATAGCGACCGCTGTACATAACAATAGGACGAACAGTTCGCCGGTAAATAATAGCGACCGCTGTACATAACAATAGGACGAACAGTTCGCCGTTAAATAATAGCGACCGCTGTACATAACAATAGGACGAACAGTTCGCCGTTAAATAGTAGCGACCGCTGTTCATAACAATAGGACGAACCGTTCGCCGGTAAATAGTAGCGACCGCTGTACATAACAATAGGACGAACAGTTCGCCGTTAAATAGTAGCGACCGCTGTTCATAACAATAGGACGAACAGTTCGCCGGTAAATAGTAGCGACCGCTGTACATAACAATAGGACGAACAGTTCGCCGGTAAATAGTAGCGACCGCTGTACATAACAATACGACGAGCAGTTCGCCGTTAAATAGTAGCGACCGCTGTTCATAACAATAGGACGAGCAGTTCGCCGTTAAATAGTAGCGACCGCTGTACATACCAATAGGACGAGCAGTTCGCCGTTAAATAGTAGCGACCGCTGTACATAACAATAGGACGAACAGTTCGCCGGTAAATAGTAGCGACCGCTGTTCATAACAATAGGACGAGCAGTTCGCCGTTAAATAGTAGCGACCGCTGTTCATAACAATAGGACGAACAGTTCGCCGGTAAATAGTAGCGACCGCTGTACATAACAATAGGACGAACAGTTCGCCGGTAAATAGTAGCGACCGCTGTTCATAACAATAGGACGAACAGTTCGCCGGTAAATAGTAGCGACCGCTGTTCATAACAATAGGACGAGCAGTTCGCCGGTAAATAGTAGCGACCGCTGTACATAACAATACGACGAGCAGTTCGCCGTTAAATAGTAGCGACCGCTGTTCATAACAATAGGACGAACAGTTCGCCGGTAAATAGTAGCGACCGCTGTTCATAACAATAGGACGAACAGTTCGCCGGTAAATAGTAGCGACCGCTGTACATAACAATAGGACGAACAGTTCGCCGGTAAATATTAGCGACCTCTGTTCATAACAATAGGACGAACAGTTCGCCGGTAAATAGTAGCGACCGCTGTTCATAACAATAGGACGAACAGTTCGCCGGTAAATATTAGCGAACTCTGTTCATAACAATAGGACGAACAGTTCGCCGGTAAATAGTAGCGACCGCTGTTCATAACAATAGGACGAACAGTTCGCCGGTAAATAGTAGCGACCGCTGTACATAACAATACGACGAGCAGTTCGCCGGTAAATAATAGCGACCGCTGTACATAACAATAGGACGAACAGTTCGCCGGTAAATAATAGCGACCGCTGTACATAACAATAGGACGAACAGTTCGCCGGTAAATAATAGCGACCGCTGTACATAACAATAGGACGAACAGTTCGCCGGTAAATAATAGCGACCGCTGTACATAACAATAGGACGAACAGTTCGCCGGTAAATAATAGCGACCGCTGTACATAACAATAGGACGAACAGTTCGCCGGTAAATAATAGCGACCGCTGTACATAACAATAGGACGAACAGTTCGCCGGTAAATAATAGCGACCGCTGTACATAACAATAGGACGAACAGTTCGCCGGTAAATAATAGCGACCGCTGTACATAACAATAGGACGAACAGTTCGCCGGTAAATAATAGCGACCGCTGTACATAACAATAGGACGAGCAGTTCGCCGTTAAATAATAGCGACCGCTGTACATACCAATATGACGAGCAGTTCGCCGGTAAATAATAGCGACCGCTGTACATAACAATAGGACGAACAGTTCGCCGGTAAATAATAGCGACCGCTGTACATAACAATAGGACGAACAGTTCGCCGGTAAATAATAGCGACCGCTGTACATAACAATAGGACGAACAGTTCGCCGGTAAATAATAGCGACCGCTGTACATAACAATAGGACGAACAGTTCGCCGGTAAATAATAGCGACCGCTGTACATAACAATAGGACGAACAGTTCGCCGGTAAATAATAGCGACCGCTGTACATAACAATAGGACGAACAGTTCGCCGGTAAATAATAGCGACCGCTGTACATAACAATAGGACGAACAGTTCGCCGGTAAATAATAGCGACCGCTGTACATAACAATAGGACGAACAGTTCGCCGGTAAATAATAGCGACCGCTGTACATAACAATAGGACGAGCAGTTCGCCGTTAAATAATAGCGACCGCTGTACATAACAATAGGACGAACAGTTCGCCGGTAAATAATAGCGACCGCTGTACATAACAATAGGACGAACAGTTCGCCGGTAAATAATAGCGACCGCTGTACATAACAATAGGACGAACAGTTCGCCGGTAAATAATAGCGACCGCTGTACATAACAATAGGACGAACAGTTCGCCGGTAAATAGTAGCGACCGCTGTACATAACAATAGGACGAACAGTTCGCCGGTAAATAGTAGCGACCGCTGTACATAACAATAGGACAAATAGTTCGCCGTTAAATAGTAGCGACCTCTATACATTACAATAGGACGAACAGTTCGCCGTTAAATAGTAGCGACCGCTGTACATACCAATATGACGAGCAGTTCGCCGTTAAATAGTAGCGACCGCTGTACATAACAATAGGACGAGCAGTTCGCCGTTAAATAGTAGCGACCGCTGTACATACCAATATGACGAGCAGTTCGCCGTTACATAGTAGCGACCGCTGTACATAACAATAGGACGAGCAGTTCGCCGTTAAATAGTAGCGACCGCTGTATATACCAATATGACGAGCAGTTCGCCGTTAAATAGTAGCGACCGCTGTACATAACAATACGACGAGCAGTTCGCCGTTAAATAGTAGCGACCGCTGTTCATAACAATAGGACGAACAGTTCGCCGGTAAATAGTAGCGACCGCTGTACATAACAATAGGACGAACAGTTCGCCGTTAAATAGTAGCGACCGCTGTTCATAACAATAGGACGAGCAGTTCGCCGTTAAATAGTAGCGACCGCTGTACATAACAATACGACGAGCAGTTCGCCGTTAAATAGTAGCGACCGCTGTTCATAACAATAGGACGAGCAGTTCGCCGTTAAATAGTAGCGACCGCTGTACATAACAATACGACGAACAGTTCGCCGGTAAATAATAGCGACCGCTGTACATAACAATAGGACGAGCAGTTCGCCGTTAAATAGTAGCGACCGCTGTACATAACAATACGACGAACAGTTCGCCGTTAAATAGTAGCGACCGCTGTTCATAACAATAGGACGAGCAGTTCGCCGTTAAATAGTAGCGACCGCTGTACATAACAATACGACGAACAGTTCGCCGGTAAATAATAGCGACCGCTGTTCATAACAATAGGACGAGCAGTTCGCCGTTAAATAGTAGCGACCGCTGTACATAACAATACGACGAACAGTTCGCCGGTAAATAATAGCGACCGCTGTACATAACAATACGACGAGCAGTTCGCCGTTAAATAGTAGCGACCGCTGTTCATAACAATAGGACGAGCAGTTCGCCGTTAAATAGTAGCGACCGCTGTACATAACAATACGACGAACAGTTCGCCGGTAAATAATAGCGACCGCTGTTCATAACAATAGGACGAGCAGTTCGCCGTTAAATAGTAGCGACCGCTGTACATAACAATACGACGAACAGTTCGCCGGTAAATAATAGCGACCGCTGTACATAACAATAGGACGAGCAGTTCGCCGTTAAATAGTAGCGACCGCTGTACATAACAATAGGACGAACAGTTCGCCGGTAAATAGTAGCGACCGCTGTACATAACAATAGGACGAACAGTTCGCCGTTAAATAGTAGCGACCGCTGTTCATAACAATAGGACGAGCAGTTCGCCGGTAAATAATAGCGACCGCTGTACATAACAATAGGACGAACAGTTCGCCGGTAAATAATAGCGACCGCTGTACATAACAATAGGACGAACAGTTCGCCGGTAAATAATAGCGACCGCTGTACATAACAATAGGACGAACAGTTCGCCGGTAAATAATAGCGACCGCTGTACATAACAATAGGACGAACAGTTCGCCGTTAAATAATAGCGACCGCTGTACATAACAATAGGACGAACAGTTCGCCGTTAAATAGTAGCGACCGCTGTTCATAACAATAGGACGAACCGTTCGCCGGTAAATAGTAGCGACCGCTGTACATAACAATAGGACGAACAGTTCGCCGTTAAATAGTAGCGACCGCTGTTCATAACAATAGGACGAACAGTTCGCCGGTAAATAGTAGCGACCGCTGTACATAACAATAGGACGAACAGTTCGCCGGTAAATAGTAGCGACCGCTGTACATAACAATACGACGAGCAGTTCGCCGTTAAATAGTAGCGACCGCTGTTCATAACAATAGGACGAGCAGTTCGCCGTTAAATAGTAGCGACCGCTGTACATACCAATAGGACGAGCAGTTCGCCGTTAAATAGTAGCGACCGCTGTACATAACAATAGGACGAACAGTTCGCCGGTAAATAGTAGCGACCGCTGTTCATAACAATAGGACGAGCAGTTCGCCGTTAAATAGTAGCGACCGCTGTTCATAACAATAGGACGAACAGTTCGCCGGTAAATAGTAGCGACCGCTGTACATAACAATAGGACGAACAGTTCGCCGGTAAATAGTAGCGACCGCTGTTCATAACAATAGGACGAACAGTTCGCCGGTAAATAGTAGCGACCGCTGTTCATAACAATAGGACGAGCAGTTCGCCGGTAAATAGTAGCGACCGCTGTACATAACAATACGACGAGCAGTTCGCCGTTAAATAGTAGCGACCGCTGTTCATAACAATAGGACGAACAGTTCGCCGGTAAATAGTAGCGACCGCTGTTCATAACAATAGGACGAACAGTTCGCCGGTAAATAGTAGCGACCGCTGTACATAACAATAGGACGAACAGTTCGCCGGTAAATATTAGCGACCTCTGTTCATAACAATAGGACGAACAGTTCGCCGGTAAATAGTAGCGACCGCTGTTCATAACAATAGGACGAACAGTTCGCCGGTAAATATTAGCGACCTCTGTTCATAACAATAGGACGAACAGTTCGCCGGTAAATAGTAGCGACCGCTGTTCATAACAATAGGACGAACAGTTCGCCGGTAAATAGTAGCGACCGCTGTACATAACAATACGACGAGCAGTTCGCCGGTAAATAATAGCGACCGCTGTACATAACAATAGGACGAACAGTTCGCCGGTAAATAATAGCGACCGCTGTACATAACAATAGGACGAACAGTTCGCCGGTAAATAGTAGCGACCGCTGTACATAACAATAGGACGAACAGTTCGCCGGTAAATAATAGCGACCGCTGTACATAACAATAGGACGAACAGTTCGCCGGTAAATAGTAGCGACCGCTGTACATAACAATAGGACGAACAGTTCGCCGGTAAATAGTAGCGACCGCTGTACATAACAATAGGACGAACAGTTCGCCGTTAAATAGTAGCGACCGCTGTTCATAACAATAGGACGAACAGTTCGCCGGTAAATAGTAGCGACCGCTGTTCATAACAATAGGACGAACAGTTCGCCGGTAAATAGTAGCGACCGCTGTACATAACAATACGACGAGCAGTTCGCCGTTAAATAGTAGCGACCGCTGTTCATAACAATAGGACGAACAGTTCGCCGGTAAATAGTAGCGACCGCTGTTCATAACAATAGGACGAACAGTTCGCCGGTAAATAGTAGCGACCGCTGTACATAACAATAGGACGAACAGTTCGCCGGTAAATATTAGCGACCTCTGTACATAACAATAGGACGAACAGTTCGCCGTTAAATATTAGCGACCTCTGTACATAACAATAGGACGAACAGTTCGCCGTTAAATATTAGCGACCGCTGTACACATCAAGAGGACGAACCGTTCGCCGTTAAATAGTAGCGACCGCTGTACATAACAATAGGACGAACAGTTAGCCGGTAAATAGGAGCGACTACTGTACATAACAATAGGACGAACAGTTCGCCGGTAAATATTAGCGACCGCTGTACACATCAAGAGGACGAACCGTTCGCCGTTAAATAGTAGCGACCGCTGTACATAACAATCTGACGAACAGTTCGCCGTTAAATATTAGCGACCGCTGTACACATCAAGAGGACGAACCGTTCGCCGTTAAATAGTAGCGACCGCTGTACATAACAATCTGACGAACAGTTCGCCGTTAAATATTAGCGACCGCTGTACACATCAAGAGGACGAACCGTTCGCCGTTAAATAGTAGCGACCGCTGTACATAACAATAGGACGAACAGTTCGCCGTTAAATATTAGCGACCGCTGTACACATCAAGAGGACGAACCGTTCGCCGTTAAATAGTAGCGACCGCTGTACATAACAATCTGACGAACAGTTCGCCGTTAAATATTAGCGACCGCTGTACATAACAATAGGACGAACAGTTCGCCGGTAAATAATAGCGACCGCTGTACATAACAATAGGACGAACAGTTCGCCGGTAAATATTAGCGACCGCTGTACATAACAATAGGACGAACAGTTCGCCGGTAAATATTAGCGACCGCTGTACACATCAAGAGGACGAACCGTTCGCCGGTAAATATTAGCGACCGCTGTACACATCAAGAGGACGAACCGTTCGCCGTTAAATAGTAGCGACCGCTGTACATAACAATAGGACGAACAGTTCGCCGTTAAATATTAGCGACCGCTGTACATAACAATAGGACGAACAGTTCGCCGGTAAATATTAGCGACCGCTGTACATAACAATAGGACGAACAGTTCGCCGGTAAATATTAGCGACCGCTGTACACATCAAGAGGACGAACCGTTCGCCGTTAAATAGTAGCGACCGCTGTACATAACAATAGGACGAACAGTTCGCCGGTAAATAGTAGCGACCGCTGTACACATCAAGAGGACGAACCGTTCGCCGGTAAATATTAGCGACCGCTGTACACATCAAGAGGACGAACCGTTCGCCGTTAAATAGTAGCGACCGCTGTACATAACAATAGGACGAACAGTTCGCCGGTAAATATTAGCGACCGCTGTACATAACAATAGGACGAACAGTTCGCCGGTAAATATTAGCGACCGCTGTACACATCAAGAGGACGAACCGTTCGCCGTTAAATAGTTGCGACCGCTGTACATAACAATCTGACGAACAGTTCGCCGTTAAATATTAGCGACCGCTGTACATAACAATAGGACGAACAGTTCGCCGGTAAATATTAGCGACCGCTGTACATAACAATAGGACGAACAGTTCGCCGTTAAATAATAGCGACCGCTGTACACATCAAGAGGACGAACCGTTCGCCGTTAAATAGTAGCGACCGCTGTACATAACAATAGGACGAACCGTTCGCCGTTAAATAGTAGCGACCGATGTACATAACAATATAACGAACAGTTCGCCTTGGCTTTGGTACAGTTCTGACAAAGACAACAGGTATAAAACGTCAGCCTCTGTAGCTGAACGCTTGAGTGCGCTATTTGCCATTTTCTGTGCGGCAACGATGAAAAGCAGAAATAATGTAAAACGCAATAAAACCGCTAACACACTATCTACCCTCAAAGGCAGAGGTCAATTTTCCTTGTTAAAAGTATGCGGGCTATGTATTTGCGTTGCCATAGCGACATCAGCTGGTTCAGGTATTGTACTGGCGTTACTTTTGATCCAATTTTGTCAAAAGCTAATGTACTGGCTTTTTGGTGCTCATGTACTGGCGTTACATCAGGGACCCAATTGTTCAAGTATTTACCTTGCTCTTTTTGGTAAACTAACATTAATGATAAAACTGTAAATAAATAGAAAATTAACACTAATGGTAAAACTGTTAAATAAATGGCAAAACTAACACTAATGGTAAAACTGTTAAATAAATACTAAAAATAACAATAATGGCAAAACTGTTAAATAAATGGCAAAACTAACACTAATGGTAAAACTGTTAAATAAATACTAAAAATAACAATAATGGCAAAACTGTTAAATAAATGGCAAAACTAACACTAATGGTAAAACTGTTAAATAAATATCATAACTAACACTAATGGTAAAACTGTTAAATGAATAGCAAAACTAACATTGATTGTAAAACTGTTATTAAATAGCAAAACTAACACTAATAAAAAAACTTTTAATTGAATAGAAAAACTCACACTAATGGTAAATCAGTTTGATAAACACGAAACTAACCAGTTTAGTTTAAATGGTAAATGTTACTACGGATAAAACTGATAGATGGGCCAAGATGCTTCTTGCAACCCGTATATATACGCATGCCGTGTGTTCTGGTGTTGGGGTGATACTTAATCTTTTGTCCTACATAAACTTCACTTTTACACTTACATATATGGAACATTCACTCACTGAGTTTGCTTTTAGGGTCCTACATAAACTTCACTTTTACACTTACATATATGGAACATTCACTCACTGAGTTTGCTTTTAGGGTCCTACATAAACTTCACTTTTACACTTACATATATGGAACATTCATTCACTGAGTTTGCTTTCAGGGTCCCACATAAACTTCACTTTTACACTTACATATATGGAACATTCACTCACTGAGTTTGCTTTTAGGGTCCTACATAAACTTCACTTTTACACTTACATATATGGAACATTCACTCACTGAGTTTGCTTTTAGGGTCCTACATAAACTTCACTTTTACACTTACATATATGGAACATTCATTCACTGAGTTTGCTTTTAGGGTCCTACATAAACTTCACTTTTACACTTACATATATGGAACATTCACTCACTGAGTTTGCTTTTAGGGTCCTACATAAACTTCACTTTTACACTTACATATATGGAACATTCATTCACTGAGTTTGCTTTTAGGGTCCTACATAAACTTCACTTTTACACTTACATATATGGAACATTCACTCACTGAGTTTGCTTTTAGGGTCCTACATAAACTTCACTTTTACACTTACATATATGGAACATTCACTCACTGAGTTTGCTTTTAGGGTCCTACATAAACTTCACTTTTACACTTACATATATGGAACATTCATTCACTGAGTTTGCTTTCAGGGTCCCACATAAACTTCACTTTTACACTTACATATATGGAACATTCACTCACTGAGTTTGCTTTTAGGGTCCTACATAAACTTCACTTTTACACTTACATATATGGAACATTCACTCACTGAGTTTGCTTTTAGGGTCCTACATAAACTTCACTTTTACACTTACATATATGGAACATTCATTCACTGAGTTTGCTTTTAGGGTCCTACATAAACTTCACTTTTACACTTACATATATGGAACATTCACTCACTGAGTTTGCTTTTAGGGTCCTACATAAACTTCACTTTTACACTTACATATATGGAACATTCATTCACTGAGTTTGCTTTCAGGGTCCCACATAAACTTCACTTTTACACTTACATATATGGAACATTCACTCACTGAGTTTGCTTTTAGGGTCCTACATAAACTTCACTTTTACACTTACATATATGGAACATTCATTCACTGAGTTTGCTTTTAGGGTCCTACATAAACTTCACTTTTACACTTACATATATGGAACATTCATTCACTGAGTTTGCTTTTAGGGTCCTACATAAACTTCACTTTTACACTTACATATATGGAACATTCACTCACTGAGTTTGCTTTTAGGGTCCTACATAAACTTCACTTTTACACTTACATATATGGAACATTCACTCACTGAGTTTGCTTTTAGGGTCCTACATAAACTTCACTTTTACACTTACATATATGGAACATTCATTCACTGAGTTTGCTTTTAGGGTCCTACATAAACTTCACTTTTACACTTACATATATGGAACATTCACTCACTGAGTTTGCTTTTAGGGTCCTACATAAACTTCACTTTTACACTTACATATATGGAGCATTCACTCACTGAGTTTGCTTTTAGGGTCCTACATAAACTTCACTTTTACACTTACATATATGGAACATTCACTCACTGAGTTTGCTTTTAGGGTCCTACATAAACTTCACTTTTACACTTACATATATGGAATTCACTCACTGAGTTTGCTTTTAGGGTCCTACATAAACTTCACTTTTACACTTACATATATGGAACATTCATTCACTGAGTTTGCTTTTAGGGTCCGAGGATCGGTTAATCACCTTTCTCTAGCTCACGCTCTGTAGAGAGGATATCTGCCCAGGTAAGTAACGCTTCTACCCCTTGATACACCCAAGCATCGTTTCCCTCTTTACAATCCTTACTTCATTATCCACCTTTAACTGTCTTATTATACAGGGGGAATGAAGACATCCACCTCCAAATATGGGTTCAGAGGTAGATCTTCCCCAGGGATGTTTTCTTTCCCTACAATCCAAACCAGGAAATATATGTCCACTACCTTACCCCTATGTAACCCTTTCAGTATCACCCACAGACAAATTGACTAAAGCAAAACTAAACAAGCACATTGGTTGTCTAGGTTTGACCAGATTAGGAAGGCCTAAATATTATAATGAAATAGGATCTACCCAGAACTACGCGATGTCTTTGGGTTAATCCTTTAGGCGATGAGAGGTTTATATATACTCGTATATCAAGTTTTTCTAAACTAATTAAGTGTTATTAAAATTGTATTGCTTTTTTAAGGCTGTTAAAAAAGACTATAAATAAAATGGCTTTCAGCGTTGAAACTTTAAACTTATTTTAAAATGGATCAATTAAGTTTTACGATATTTACGTAGTTTTTATAACTAATTGCAGTTCTTAATAATTTTATTGAATATTTTACTGAACAAGATTCACGCCTTTAAATGCAAAGGTAGGTGATCCTTCTTATAGCTGAGTGCTGCGCACAAGATCAAGGCGTCTTTTGTAGGACAAAATTATATAAAAAACACAGATAATGATATGGGTTTGGGATATTTTTAAAGAGTACTTCGAACTGTTTTGAACGCATAAACCATTTAATTTAAGATTACCACAGCTTAATTATTTTTTAAGGTTAGAAGAGAATAAAAATTATTGTACATAAAAAAGATCTTACAAGATATGTTCTATATAAATGTGTGAGTTTTGTTATTTAAGGGTTTTATACGTATATACTCCATTAATTAAAGTGTAATTTGTAAAAATAGAAATGTTTCATAATTCGTGTTTCACACATCATTTCAAATATTTAAAACTTATACTGTTTAAAAATAAATAAATTGACTTCAATATAGTAAACAATTGGAATAATTTTTAAAAGTGAATTAAATTTAAAATATCACGAAAGTAATGTTGGAGAGCATTCAGTCTTCAGAGCTATTCGCTTATATAAGGACAACCAGCTTTGCCTCTGCGAACGTATAATACAGAAGCGATCAAACAAAGAACTCTGGTCTGACAAAAGCATTCGACAACGTAGCAATTCCTGACTTTAGGGATACACAACATAAGTCACATTATGATCAAGGCTGTACTTACTGCTAAGAACCAGAGGCCCTGTACCTAAAGAATTTGTACAAAGGACTCTACGTCGAAGATATTGTATGTGTCCGGCTTTGTTTAAAATCTACGTACAACAAGCTCGAAAGAAATGAAATGTCGAATATTGGAACAGGGCTGTTCGGTTTAAGGACGACAAAGTGTTGTTAGCAACCGGTAAGGAATATCCATCGTAAGACACACAAAACTCCAGGAAAAGTATGAGAAACGGGAAATAATATCAGTTAAAATAGAAATAACAGAATATCTTTAAGCACAGTCTTAAAACTATACAATACTGATATACATTTGCTGCCCTCTTCTGCCTTTCCTAATATTAAAACATTTTCTTTAGTGACGCGTTTCGGAATGTCTCCATTTTCAAAACTTTAATTATACCCTTTCAATATAAAAAAATCTATACTGTATTGTATCCATACAATATAGATTTAAAAATGGAGACATTCCGAAACGCGTCAAGAAAAAACAATGTTTTTTTGTTAGTAAAGGTTTGTTTAAGAGTGTTTAAACAAACAAAATTGTCTGTGATCTGTCATTAGCTTATATAAAAAATTAATAGTTATTAAAAGACATTAAAAAAAAAAATATTATTTAGTAAGCCAGAAGAGGGCTATTCAAATTTATAACAATATTTTTAACGGTAAGAACGGTGATTGCATTAAGTATTTATACAATACTGATTTGTAAAGCGGATAAGAGATTAAGAAGAGTCCAGAACACGTGTCTAGAAAGAATCTAACCAACTTTGGCGGTAACTACCAAACATTCAATGCTAAAGATGCAAGAGAAATTAGAATAAAAGGGTTATCCAGGCAAAGAGGAGTGTAATTGCATTATTTTGGAATCTCAAAATAGGAAAAATGAGAACATATAATACGTATATATGACTTCGGTCAAAAGATGTTTACTATAAGGGGGAATATAAGACAAGAAAAGAAGGTCAGAGACATAGAGGAGGGTGTTTTTAGATGATCTTTATGAATATAGAAATTGGAACATGCAGGACAAAAGTATTAAGATCGCGCATAAGAACCGTTATGACTGATGTGGAAAGAAAGCCGCCAGTTTTGTGCGGGGATGTTTAAGCGTTGGGAACTTCAAGGCTCAAGTATTGAAGTGGGTAACACCATATGGATGAATCTATTTTAAAGAAACAAGACACGCAATGAATGTAAAAGATCTTGGAGTCGACAATGGAAAACCTGCAAGGAAATTAGCTATCGATTACCTACGAAAGACGTTTTAAAATACGATTTTATATTTTTTAAATTAAACTCCAATTTGTTTTTAACTTTGGTTATAACTGTTACCATTTCTTTGAATTAAAAATAAGTAAATAAAATTGTTTTATAAAAATATACTTAACTGTTAAACAACCGTTATGAATAGTGGATATCTAAAAGACGTATTTTCTAGTATTTCACGTTTCACGAGGCAATACTGTCAAAGACTAAAGTCCTGTGTATTTACTATGTTAATTTGGGCTCTGAAGAGTTATTGATCAGGTTAGGCAGCGTCTATTTCTCTCCAAACCCAAGCCATCAACCTGGAGGTTCAGTCCTTAGGTAAACCCAACCGAGAGTGGATAAAGGTCCGATACGTCACCTGATCGCTCTGAACACCTGGTCTGAAGTAATCAGAAGGCGTATTCTTGCGGTACGAAAACCGAGGCGCCCGGAGAAGTTTGAGAAGAGGTGTCAGACCTTTGGCTTCAAGTGGATCCCTTGTCCAGGCCCGGTGGCCTTACAGTAAGGTTCTCGGGCTCCTACATACTATCTCGGGTAGTAGCACTGACGCTAGTGGTCGCTTTCAAGGTCCAACGGGGTGGGGACCAAGTCCCCAGTCTGGGGGTACTGCCCTTAGGTAAGGCCAAGCTAAAGTGGATAAGGGTCTGATTGGACTACTTGGACCGAACCAGTCAGATAGGGTATCGAGATATGGAAAACCTGGCAGTTCGGAAGGTTGTATTGGTTCCGAGGAGTTTTGGAAAAGCGATTGAAACCATAGTGTCTGGTTGGAGTTCTTGTCGTTCCAGTCGAGGCCTCACAGTGATGCCAAAGGACTGTTTTAGACTGCTACCACGGGTCATGGCACCAAGCCCCCTCCGTCTCAGGCCTGACAGGCGGGAGTCATTTGTTTGATGTTGGATTCGTGTGGGTGTGGTTTCAAATGTTGGACAGTAGCTTTCCTGATAATGGATCTATCTTTCCGCTCTTTGAGTTCGGCGAGCGCCGAAGGACTAGGTACTCCAAGTCATTTTAGACACCCCACCATTCTACTTTGTGTTTTATGACCATCATTTCTCCACATTTCATGATGTTTTTACTTCATACTCTTTCACATGCACAACGGAAGGTCTTTGGGCACGGCGCAAGAAATGTCTCTACAGACTAAACGCCAATTGTAACCGATCAGTCAGAACACTCAACAAACGTTTGCATCTTTTATAATTACTTCAAGTTTTCTACAAAAACACGAATATAATCTTTTAAGGATTTTAAAAATGCGTGGAAACTTAATGACATTTAGTTCTCCTAGTGGTACCTGGTCTTACTAAGGTATCAAAGGGACTTTTACAATTATAAAACTCAAAACTTTCATTAAAAACTTGTTGAAGTATGTGGCAAAACTGTTGCTTAGTGTAAAGTAAACTACAGCTGTGGGAGACGTTAAGTGAGCTCGTGGAGTGAGCGTGTGTTCGAGAAGAGGGAAGGGAAGGCTACCCAACCTTGAAAAAGTGGATAATTAACCTGAGAGGATATCCTGTAATTATGCACTGCTTGTAAGAGTTTCAGAGTGTCCAAATATCAAACACTTGTTAAAAAATCGGAACATTTTGTCCAGACGCGATGCGCGATAAGATTACATTCTAGTTCGTTGAGCGCCGAATGTTACCGTGGCTCTGATTCGCTTGATCACTTCCCAGAATGTTGTTGAAAGTTTGCAGGGGATTTGAGTTCGACAGATGATTGGTTATGCTTTCCGATGCATACAACTGACTGACTTGCCTCGCTCACTTGGCGTGCCATACTTTGACGGCGGCAGATACGATTCCAACACCTGCTCTCCCACTCCCCCATCTTGTTCTTTCTTTTCATCTCCCTCCTCCCGGCACGTTAATGACCTTCTTATACGATTCCAAGGTCAATAATTCCAAGAGGTGTAGGCGTGTCGAATGTGTGTGTATATGTTTACTACCTCGTGTGCAGAGTCTTTTTTTACCTTTTCTCAATGTAATTGCTGTTTCTCCTACTTGTAGGTTACATTGTTACCACGGTTGAACGTATCTAGAGGACCTTGAGGAGTCATAGGCGTTAGCGCTCGCTTAATGAATGCAGATTCTAGCTCGCTCCTTATATTCAGTGCGACCCTGACTACGGTAGTTGGAAAATTTTAGACACATTCACGCTTAGCTTATGCTGTAGCAGAAATCTTGCTATAACGATATTCCCTATCTACCTTGCTTAGATATATTACTTCATAAAATCTTGATTTCTCAAGCTCCAATCTGCCCAGTCCGAATACCACGAACCACTATATAGCAATTTTATACTATATTCAAACACTATAGTTATTTTATACTATATTAAACCACTATATAGGTATTTTAACTAGATTCAACCTCTACATAGCTATTTTGTACTATATTAAACAACTATATAGCTATTTATACCACATTAAACCACTATATAGCTATTTTGTACTATATTAAACCACTATATAGCTATTTTATACTATATTAACCACTACATAGCTATTTTATACTGTTGTGAACCACTATATAGCTATTTATACCATATTAAACCACTATATAGCTATTTTATACTACATAACCACTACATAGCTATTTTATAGTATTTTAAACCACTATATAGCTATTTATACCACATTAAACCACTATATAGCTATTTTATACTATATTAACCACTACATAGCTATTTTATACTATTTTAAACCACTATATAGCTATTTATACCACATTAAACCACTATATAGCTATTTTATACTACATAACCACTATATAGCATTTTATATTATATTAAACCACTATATAGCTATTTATACCACATTGAACCAATATATAGCTATTGTATACTACATAACCTCTACATAGCTATTTTATACTATTTTAAATCACTATATAGCTATTTATAACACATTAAACCACTACATAGCTATTTTATACTCTTGTAAACCACTATATAGCTCATTATACCACATTAAACCACTATATAGCTATTTTGTACTACATAACCACTATATAGCATTTTATATTATAATAAATCACTATATAGCTATTTTGTACTACATAACCACTACATAGCTATTTTATACTATTTGAAACCACTATATAGCTATTTATACCACATTAAACCACTATATAGCTATTTTATACTACATAACCACTACATAGCTATTTTATACTATTTTAAACCACTATATAGCTATTTTATACTATTTTAAACCACTATATAGCTATTTATAGCACATTAAACCACTATATAGCTATTTTATACTACATAATCACTACATAGCTATTTTATACTATTGTAAACCACTATATAGCTATTTATACCACATAAAACTACTATATAGTTATTTATACTACATTAAATCACTATATAGCTATTTATACCACATTAAACCACTATATAGCTATTGTGTACCACATAACCACTACATAGCTATTTTATACTATTTTAAACCACTACACAGCTATTTATACCATATTAAACCACTATATAGCTATTTATACCCCGTTAAATCACTATATAGCTATTTGTACCACATTAAACCACTATATAGCTATTTATACCACATTGAACCACTATATAGCTATTTTATACTACATTAACCACTATATAGCTATTTTATACTACTTAGTGAACTTTCTTCCCAATATAAATATCGTTTGAACAGAACGAATGGCGAATGTCGAATTCTAGCGCAACAGTTCATTTTGGAATCATCGAAATAACATCACTCTAGGCTCTAGGTATAGAATTATTATTGTTAATAATTTATAAGTAGAATAGTTACTGAATGAAAATGAAAGCATTCAAACATACAATTTTACGTTTATAATGTTAACATCACGACGGGGACTGGGTGTAGGCAGAATCAGTTCCTCCGCGTGTGTCACCTTTGTTTCAGGATCTAAGGTATTTTTGAATTTAGAGTTGTTGTTTACACGTTCGTTCAAGCTTACATTGTTATATAAGGGACTAAAAGAACACGATGGAAAACCAGTGCAAAGATGAGTACCACTTGTAAACCTGGGAACTACAACCTCGAGAGGTTGTTAGGTCATTCGTAACACGATGGAAAGCCAGTGCAAAGATGAGTACCACTTGTAAACCTGGGAACTACAACCTCGAAAGGTTGTTAGGTCATTCGTAACACGATGGAAAGCCAGTGCAAAGATGAGTACCACTTGTAAACCTGGGAACTACAACCTCGAGAGGTTGTTAGGTCATTCGTAACACGATGGAAAACCAGTGCAAAGATGAGTACCACTTGTAAACCTGGGAACTACAACCTCGAGAGGTTGTTAGGTCATTCGTAACACGATGGAAAGCCAGTGCAAAGATGAGTACCACTTGTAAACCTGGGAACTACAACCTCGAGAGGTTGTTAGGTCATTCGTAACACGATGGAAAACCAGTGCAAAGATGAGTACCACTTGTAAACCTGGGAACTACAACCTCGAGAGGTTGTTAGGTCATTCGTAACACGATGGAAAACCAGTGCAAAGATGAGTACCACTTGTAAACCTGGGAACTACAACCTCGAGAGGTTGTTAGGTCATTCGTAACACGATGGAAAACCAGTGCAAAGATGAGTACCACTTGTAAACCTGGGAACTACAACCTCGAGAGGTTGTTAGGTCATTCGTAACACGATGGAAAACCAGTGCAAAGATGAGTACCACTTGTAAACCTGGGAACTACAACCTCGAGAGGTTGTTAGGTCATTCGTAACACGATGGAAAACCAGTGCAAAGATGAGTACCACTTGTAAACCTGGGAACTACAACCTCGAGAGGTTGTTAGGTCATTCGTAACACGATGGAAAACCAGTGCAAAGATGAGTACCACTTGTAAACCTGGGAACTACAACCTCGAGAGGTTGTTAGGTCATTCGTAACACGATGGAAAACCAGTGCAAAGATGAGTACCACTTGTAAACCTGGGAACTACAACCTCGAGAGGTTGTTAGGTCATTCGTAACACGATGGAAAACCAGTGCAAAGATGAGTACCACTTGTAAACCTGGGAACTACAACCTCGAGAGGTTGTTAGGTCATTCGTAACACGATGGAAAACCAGTGCAAAGATGAGTACCACTTGTAAACCTGGGAACTACAACCTCGAGAGGTTGTTAGGTCATTCGTAACACGATGGAAAGGCGAAGAAGGTTAAGTTTATACTCGTTCACTTCCCAACGAACTGAATCACTGAACGAAGTGAGAAAGTTCACATGCTAACAAATTCCCTTCTTCAGGATTTAATTTAGATTAACAGTGATGAAAAATAAACACACTGAAATGCAGGTATCTTACCGCATGTTGGAAAGAATAAACTGAAAACAATGAAATTTCGAAGAACCAAGATTTTGAGTTCTTTACTCGTTTTTGGACATCATTTCTTTCTGTAGTAACCCCTCTGTATTAACCTAGGTCAGGGTTTAGTATCTATTTTGAGTCTGCAACCTTGCACACATAATGCAACAATATCTTACCTATATGAAGTATATAGGGGTTTTATACCCGTACTTAGATGTACAGTCATTACCTCTGTAGACAAGCTAATCCAGACTCATAAGCCCCCCAGAGGCTTATGCAACCCTCGCACCTCCTCGCGCACACATAACGCAACAATATCTTACCTATATGAAGTATATAGGGGTTTTATACCCGTACTTAGATGTACAGTCATTACCTCTGTAGACAAGCTAATCCAGACTCATAAGCCCCCCAGAGGCTTATGCAACCCTCGCACCTCCTCGCGCACACATAATGCAACAATATCTTACCTATATGAAGTATATAGGGGTTTTATACCCGTACTTAGATGTACAGTCATTACCTCTGTAGACAAGCTAATCCAGACTCATAAGCCCCCCAGAGGCTTATGCAACCCTCGCACCTCCACGCGACTACAGGCCCTGACGCTATTTCATGACACACCTTCTAGCCCTTGATCTAAATACCTAAAATCTTTTAAACTATTACATTTAGATAGTTTTGGGAATTTTTTGATACTTTCGGGTTGTAGACATTATTCCTTGGAAATATAGACAAACACGACGAAAGTTTGTCCCTCCCAAAGATAATGTTAACTATCGATTTCCGATATTTGCTAAATCATATTAAATATGTACATAATTAAGTCGTGTTTGGCCTCTATTTCCAAGGAACAATATGTTGAATCCAAAAATACCAGTTACATTTACCAAAGTAACAGTTTAGGCATTTTAGTTTTGTAGACCAAGGCCTAGGTAGGTGACTCATCGGCGGCAGATTGGCCGGGTCAGCGCGAGTGAGTGTGTGAGGGTCACCTAACGCTCTGGTGCGCTTCAGAGTCTGGATGGAATACAATAATCGTATCGGTTAATAGCCTTAAACCAAACAAAACTTTTTACAACAATTTTTATTTGGACTTACACAAAATGTAAAAAATACCCTTTAAATTTGTATAAAAAGTTATAATATTTGTATTCGTTGGAGAGTTAAGTTCAAGCAGAAGTAACAATATAACGGAACTGACCAAGTATGGTCACCTTGTGACACGATTCCAACTGTTGGTAAGCGTGACTATTTTATGATCATGAATGTTTAACTTCAGAGCACGAACTATTTAAATGAGAATTTATTTTAGAGAATATTCAATAGATGTAATGTTTAAAAGTGTGTAAGATTATTTCAACATGAACTTATTAGCTACGCTGGTCATATTTTTAGTAGTCACAATCAGGGCAACCTACTTTTGGATGTAAGGAAATCGCTTAGACCCTCGAAATTTCAAAAGCAATAGATTTATCAGAAATGTATGTATTATAAAATAAATATACTTAAAAAGGTCTATTTCTGTGTCCCAACGAAATTTCTAAGAGTATACGATATCTGTGTAGACTAATTTATCTATTAAAATTTTTAATTTGACGAAGGGAAAACTGTTGCCAACGCTGCTAGATAAATAGTTTCTACGTGGACATATGCATGAACAAAAATGCGCTTAAAATACGGGGCAAATATATTATTTTACGTGATTCCGGGACTTTAAAAACCAGGATTGTCCCGATTTTTCCGGCACGCATGGTCATCGTACTTATAGAAGACAGTGTTTTTTTGGTTTACAGGAGAACATGCACTCTCGTCTCTAAGCTCCTACATACAATGGTTATTGCTTTGCTTATTGCGACAAAGGTCTTGTAAAGAGAAACAGCTAAACCTTAGATCTTACTTCAAAGCGATTGTAAATGATGTTTATACAATTCTTAATAAATAGCAAAATATTAAAATGGAATAAACATTACGACAAATCCCAGTCGCTCAGGTCACCAGCTTTCATCAATGAATGGAACTTTCATGATGGAGGAAATGATGATTTGAGGAAAAGAACACTAGCATAGCTATGTAAATAGATTCGATTCTCCCAGAGGACAAATCAATCAATGACAGCTATTTCCTACTTCAGTTATTAAACTACAAACTAAATATAGAAACCGTCTTGAGTGCTGATTGTAAAGCAAACTGAAAGTATAAGTTAACTTTACATCATACAAAGAGAGCTTTTGTATTGATGACATTAGTAAAAGGTTTTATAAGTGGATAAAGTGAATGGATTGTACGTGTACCACGAGGCACTAATGGTAGTTTCGAGAAGACTCAAGTATGCCGAACATTATCAATACTCAGTTCTTCGTTGAGCTAGCATGCACGCACGCACACAACCACGCCTGTTCCAGGTGGCGGCGACAATGTATTGGTCTACTAGTATGGTCTCCGCAGGATGCACTTTACATAATTATTGCTACAAGAAAGTTTGAGCGGTACTGCTTTAGAAGGCGCGTCACCTGGGACACCAAATGGTTTCAGCAGAGATGGGGACTAGCGGCACAGGATGAGAAGGGCTTGGAGCACTCTTGTCACAATTATTACTTACGCCTAATATTTGCATATGTGTTAAGATTGTGCTTTGTTTAAACGAAGCGGGGCACATCGCAAGGGACGCAGACTGCCCTTTGCATGCCCATTTCAGGTAGTGCAAGTCATTCACACCATAACCTCACTACCCCACCTACAATACACACACACAGACGGCCGCTTTCCCTCTCGATCACGTAGCTCTAACCATAAGATATAAATAGAATGTACATACTAATAATAACCTGCTTTGAAGTTTTGTTCCAGGTGACGCAGAGTCACAGCCTCAGGGACGCAGCTTAGCCCCAACGGAAGTACTAATTTTGCCTTGCATGCCTCTCCAGTTTCGAGTAGGCAGCAGAAGAAGAGGTGCATGCAATTCCTGTCATAGCCTCACTAACAAGGTATTAGCAAGGTGACGCAGAGTCACAGCCTCAGGGACGCAGCTCAGCCCCAACGGAAGTACTAATTTTGCCTTGCATACCTTTCCAGTTTCGAGTAGGCAGCAGAAGAAGAGGTGCATGCAATTCCTGCATAGCATCACTAACAAGGTATTAGCAAGGTGACGCAGAGTCACAGTCTCAGGGACGCAGCTTAGACCCAACGGAAGTACTAATTTTGCCTTGCAAGCATTTCCAGTTTCGAGTAGGCAGCAGAAGAAGAGGTGCATGCAATTCCTGTCATAGTATCACTAACAAGGTATTAGCAAGGTGACGCAGAGTCACAGCCTCAGGGACGCAGCTTAGCCCCGACGGAAGTATTATTTTTGCCTCGCATACCTTTCCAGTTTCGAGTAGGCAACAGAAGAAGAGGTGCATGCAATTCCTGTCATAGTATCACTAACAAGGTATTAGCAGGTGACGCAGAGTCACAGCCTCAGGGACGCAGCTTAGCCCCAACGGAAGTACTAATTTTGCCTTGCAAGCCTTTCCAGTTTCGAGTAGGCAGCAGAAGAAGAGGTGCATGCAATTCCTGCATAGCATCACTAACAAGGTATTAGCAAGGTGACGCAGAGTCACAGCCTCGGGGACGCAGATTAGTCCCAACGGAAGTACTAATTTTGCCTTGCATACCTTTCCAGTTTCGAGTAGGCAGCAGAAGAAGAGGTGCTTGCAATTCCTGTCATAGCCTCACTAACAAGGTATTAGCAAGGTGACGCAGATTAGTCCCAACGGAAGTACTAATTTTGCCTTGCATACCTTTCCAGTTTCGAGTAGGCAGCAGAAGAAGAGGTGCATGCAATTCCTGCATAGCATCACTAACAAGGTATTAGCAAGGTGACGCAGAGTCACAGCCTCAGGGACGCAGCTTAGCCCCAACGGAAGTACTAATTTTGCCTTGCAAGCCTTTCCACTTTCGAGTAGGCAGCAGAAGAAGAGGTGCATGCAATTCCTGCATAGCATCACTAACAAGGTATTAGCAAGGTGACGCAGAGTCACAGCCTCAGGGACGCAGATTAGTCCCAACGGAAGTACTAATTTTGCCTTGCATGCCTTTCCAGTTTCGAGTAGGCAGCAGAAGAAGAGGTGCTTGCAATTCCTGTCATAGCCTCACTAACAAGGTATTAGCAAGGTGACGCAGAGTCACAGCCTCAGGGACGCAGATTAGTCCCAACGGAAGTACGAATTATGCCTTGCATACCTTTCCAGTTTCGAGTAGGCAGCAGAAGAAGAGGTGCATGCAATTCCTGTCATAGCCTCACTAACAAGGTATTAGCAAGGTGACGCAGGGCCACAGCCTCAGGGACGCAGCTTAGCCCCAACGGAAGTACTAATTTTGCCTTGCATGCCTTTCCAGTTTCGAGTAGGCAGAAGAAGAGGTGCATGCAATTCCTGTCATAGTATCACTAACAAGGTATTAGCAAGGTGACGCAGAGTCACAGCCTCAGGGACGCAGCTTAGCCCCAACGGAAGTATTATTTTTGCCTCGCATACCTTTCCAGTTTCGAGTGGGCAGCAGAAGAAGATTTGCATGCAATTCCTTGCATAGCATCACTTACAAGGTATTAGCAGGTGACGCAGAGTCACAGCTTCAGGGACGCAGCTTAGCCCCAACGGAAGTACTAATCTTGCCTTGCATACTTTTCCAGTTTCGAGTAGGCAGCAGAAGAAGAGGTGCATGCAATTCCTGTCGTAGTATCACTAACAAGGTATTAGCAAGGTGACGCAGAGTCACAGCCTCAGGGACGCAGCTTAGCCCCAACGGAAGTACTAATTTTGCCTCGCATACCTTTCCAGTTTCGAGTAGGCAGCAGAAGAAGAGGTGCATGCAATTCCTGTCGTTGTATCACTAACACGGTATTAGCAAGGTGACGCAGAGTCACAGCCTCAGGGACGCAGCTTAGCCCCAACGGAAGTACTAATTTTGCCTCGCATACCTTTCCAGTTTCGAGTAGGCAGCAGAAGAAGAGGTGCATGCAATTCCTGTCATAGCCTCACTAACAAGGTATTAGCAAGGTGACGCAGAGTCACAGCCTCAGGGACGCAGCTTAGCCTCGACGGAAGTATTATTTTTGCCTCGCATACCTTTCCAGTTTCGAGTAGGTAGCAGAAGAAGAGGTGCATGCAATTCTTGCATAGCATCACTAACAAGGTATTAGCAAGGTGACGCAGAGTCACAGCCTCAGGGACGCAGCTTAGCCCCAACGGAAGTACTAATTTTGCCTCGCATACCTTTCCAGTTTCGAGTAGGCAGCAGAAGAAGAGGTGCATGCAATTCCTGTCGTTGTATCACTAACACGGTATTAGCAAGGTGTCGCAGAGTCACAGCCTCAGGGACGCAGCTTAGCCCCAACGGAAGTACTAATTTTGCCTCGCATACCTTTCCAGTTTCGAGTAGGCAGCAGAAGAAGAGGTGCATGCAATTCCTGTCGTTGTATCACTAACACGGTATTAGCAAGGTGACGCAGAGTCACAGCCTCAGGGACGCAGCTTAGCCCCAACGGAAGTACTAATTTTGCCTCGCATACCTTTCCAGTTTCGAGTAGGCAGCAGAAGAAGAGGTGCATGCAATTCCTGTCATAGCCTCACTAACAAGGTATTAGCAAGGTGACGCAGAGTCACAGCCTCAGGGACGCAGCTTAGCCTCGACGGAAGTATTATTTTTGCCTCGCATACCTTTCCAGTTTCGAGTAGGTAGCAGAAGAAGAGGTGCATGCAATTCTTGCATAGCATCACTAACAAGGTATTAGCAAGGTGACGCAGAGTCACAGCCTCAGGGACGCAGCTTAGCCCCAACGGAAGTACTAATTTTGTCTCGCATACCTTTCCAGTTTCGAGTAGGCAGCAGAAGAAGAGGTGCATGCAATTCCTGTCATAGCCTCACTAACAAGGTATTAGCAAGGTAACGCAGAGTCACAGACTCAGGGACGCAGCTTAGCCCCAACGGAAGTACTAATTTTGCCTTGCATACCTTTCCAGTTTCGAGTAGGCAGCAGAAGAAGAGGTGCATGCAATTCCTGTCATAGCCTCACTAACAAGGTATTAGCAAGGTGACGCAGAGTCACAGCCTCAGGGACGCAGCTTAGCCTCGACGGAAGTATTATTTTTGCCTCGCATACCTTTCCAGTTTCGAGTAGGTAGCAGAAGAAGAGGTGCATGCAATTCTTGCATAGCATCACTAACAAGGTATTAGCAAGGTGACGCAGAGTCACAGCCTCAGGGACGCAGCTTAGCCCCAACGGAAGTACTAATTTTGTCTCGCATACCTTTCCAGTTTCGAGTAGGCAGCAGAAGAAGAGGTGCATGCAATTCCTGTCATAGCCTCACTAACAAGGTATTAGCAAGGTAACGCAGAGTCACAGACTCAGGGACGCAGCTTAGCCCCAACGGAAGTACTAATTTTGCCTTGCATACCTTTCCAGTTTCGAGTAGGCAGCAGAAGAAGAGGTGCATGCAATTCCTGTCATAGCCTCACTAACAAGGTATTAGCAAGGTGACGCAGAGTCACAGCCTCAGGGACGCAGCTTAGCCTCGACGGAAGTATTATTTTTGCCTCGCATACCTTTCCAGTTTCGAGTAGGTAGCAGAAGAAGAGGTGCATGCAATTCTTGCATAGCATCACTAACAAGGTATTAGCAAGGTGACGCAGAGTCACAGCCTCAGGGACGCAGCTTAGCCCCAACGGAAGTACTAATTTTGTCTTGCATACCTTTCCAGTTTCGAGTAGGCAGCAGAAGAAGAGGTGCATGCAATTCCTGTCATAGCCTCACTAACAAGGTATTAGCAAGGTAACGCAGAGTCACAGACTCAGGGACGCAGCTTAGCCCCAACGGAAGTACTAATTTTGCCTTGCATACATATTCAGTACCGTACTATTCTATTTCACTATCTCCTGATTCCCCATGGATGAGCTCAATAACTAAGTACACGGAGACTCATCCTGAATCTTTCACGGGTGTTGGGGTAACCGCATGCGCATGTGAGACGGAGGTAGCTTGCTAGAGGTTGGCTGCAACAAAGCCTAGATCCGGGAGGAGGGTGGGTCTTGTGCTGATAATACACTTGGGCTGCGTAGCTAGGAGGAGCCTTTCTCTAACCCCAGCTAGTTGTACTTCTAATAAGCGACCCTGACCACTCGGCCTATACTTTCCTCCTTTCCACAGAATCGAGGGTGCTTCAGGCTCCCACTTACTCCAGTTCTGCCCTATTCCTCTTTTCATACAAATGAGAGAGACGCCTTGCGAAGACCCCGGTAGAGAGTAAGTGAAGCGTCCTTACATTCTTCAACCATAAGCTTACCTCAAACAGCCGCCCAGGAAATTGTACACCCTTATCCTAAAGCTCTCTATTATGTACGACTCTCCCTCTTATGAGCAATAATTGCCCAGCTTAGTCATCCTGTTATGAAACCTCGGCGTCATTTAATAATTACCAAATTCTCTGTCCACTACCAAATTCTCTGTCTTGTTTCTGTTAATGTTTATGGTATAATTTGCAAGAAATTACTATTTTTTAAAAAAATTTTTTTATAAGCTTTCACTCTTCTTATATTCCTATATGTTGTACAAAATTTCAATCGTTAATAAAATACGTTTTTATTCATCCAATCAAGTTGAAATAAATTTTGTTAAACCTATCGTGGATGACAATTGATGTTAACACAATTGTTTCAAATATTTATTCATTTATTTAAATTTAAAAATATGATGCCTCGGTCGGTTTCGAACTGTGGATCTACATGTTTCAAAAGCAGCACTTTTAGCACTCAGCTAATTTTCCCAGAACTAAAAATTGCTTAAAGAAGTACTATTTGAAATTTTAAGAGAAAGATTTCTTGTAAGAATGAAGCATTACAAGAGGGAGATAGAATCATAAGTTATAGACCACTATGAGCTTAAATTAGAAAGGAAAAAAGCAAATAAATAGTAAGAAACAAAGGAAATTCATTTTATATTTTGCCACCTAATATTGTAATTCCGTAATATATGCATACTTAAATTAATTGTAATTATAAAATAAAAAGTAATTTAAATAAAATTTGTCTTTGTCAACCTCATTAAAAATTGCTTTAAAAAATTATTTTTCTGTATTACTTGTTTATAAATAAAACTGTTCATATTGAACATTGAGAAAGATAAGTGTGAAATATACTATTTTTGACACAATGCCTAGAAAATAGCTAAAATTATTGGACTCGAAACTGTCTCAAAATGTGAGGAATGTCAAATTTTGAAATCCATTGAAATCGGCAGGTTAACAAAACTACTGGCGCAACGTTGCCACATCGTCAGGATGCAGCTGTCTTTGGTTCAGTTTGTATAAACAGACCCTACAAAACGAACCATTCCCTGAATTAAAGAGTTGAATGAAAAAATGGCAATCCCATTGTCCGGTTGCCATGGAAACCATAAGTGCCCGAATGATCTCAAGTTCTTACTACGTCTTGTCCAAAATGTCTTTTTAATTTAAATTCTACTTCAGTGTATAAGCTGCCGAATCCATACAGTTCACATTTTTACCAATCCGTGACTTACTTGGAAAAGTAAATATAATTTCTTAGACATTCCCAGAAGCCCCATATTTAAACACGTCCATATTACGTACTCTAAGTTGAATGGAACCATTTTGCAAAGCGTTGAAGACGCACTGAAGTACACTCCATGAAAGTGCACAATTTAAATAGCTAATGATTCATCATTGCTTGTGTGAGTACAGAACAAACAAACAAACGCCTTCCATGGAACTGTTACAGTGCGGAGCTATGCATGATGACGATGCAAGCACTTTGTTTCTGGGAAGGAAGCTACTTTCAAGGAACTCTTAACAAGTGGAATGTTACTGGTTGATGGTAGTGTGTGATGGTATTTATCATTGTGTGTGAACATTCAAACACACATCTATGGTAGCTCTTTCTCATGTGATCTATTTCCTTTCCACTAAACATCTTTCTTTTGAAACTATCTCTGGGAATGCATTGTTATCCTCTGGCAAAGCTTAGTTAACCCCAGCTTCGCCATTGGCAAAGTTTGTTAGCTCCTGCAAATAACTTGTTTTTTAAAATTTTAATTTTTAAAATGTATGACCACAAAAATTAATGTCATAGTTTCTGTACTTATAATTTAGTTGTAATTTGCTAACTGAAAACCTATACTTCCGAAACGTAAACAGGAGCTGGCCTATACTTTTGAAACGTAAACATTAGCTGGCCTATACTTCCGGACATAAACAGGAATCTGCCTATACTTCCGAAACGTAAACAGGAGCTAGCCTTTACTTCCGAAACGTAAACAAGAATCTGCCTATACTTCTGAGACGTAAACAGGAGCTGGCCTATACTTCCGAAACGTAAACAAGAATCTGCCTATACTTCCGAAACGTAAACAAGAGCCGACCCATACATCCGAACGTAAACCTGAGCTGGGTTATACTTCCGAACATAAACAGGAATTTGCCTATACTTCCGGACATAAACAGGAATCTGAATATACTTCCGAAACGTAATCAGGAGCTAGCCTATATTTCGAAACGTAAACAAGAATCTGCTTATACTTCCGAAACGTAAACATGAGCTGGCCTATACTTCCGGACATAAACAGGAATCTGCCTATACTTCCGAAACGTAAACAGGAGTTGGGCTTATACTTCCGGACATAAACAGGAACTTGCCTATACTTCCGAAACGTAAACATGTGTTGGTCTATACAGCTGAACATAAACAGGAATCTGCCTATATGTCTGAAACGTAAACAGGAGTTGGGCTTATACTTCCGGACATAAACAGGAATTTGCCTATACTTCCGAAACGTAAACAGGAGTTGGTCTATACAGCAAAACATAAACAGGAATCTGCCTATATTTCTGAAACGTAAACAGGAGCTGGCATATACTTCCGGACATAAACAGGAACCTGCTTATACTTCCGAAACGTATACATGTGTTGGTCTATACAGCTGAACATAAACAGGAATCTGCCTATATTTCTGAAACGTAAACAGGAGTTGGCCTATACTTCCGGACATAAACAGGAACCTGCCTATACTTCCGGACATAAACAGGAACCTGCCTATACTTCCGAAACGTAAACATGAGTTTGGTCTATACAGCTGAACATAAACAGGAATCTGCTTATATTTCTGAAACGTAAACAGGAGTTGGCTTATACTTCCGGACATAAACAGGAACCTGCCTATACTTCCGAAACGTAAACATGTGCTGGTCTATACAGCTGAACATAAACAGGAAGCTGATTTTACTTCCGAACGTAAACAATAGTTGATTTATACTTCCGAAACAAAACAGTATAAGTTAGTATGAGTTAGTTTATACTTCCGAACGTAAACAGGAGCTGCCCTATAATTCTGAACCTAAACAGGAGTTGGTCTACATATCCGAACGTAAACAGGAATCTGCCTATACTTTCCAAGGTAAACAGAGGTTGATTATATACTTTAAACACAAACAGGCGTTGGTTTATATTATTCGGAAACGTAAACAATAGTTGGTCTATACTTCCGAAGCACAAACAGGAGTTGGTCTATCTTTCCAAACGTAAACAGGCCTTGGTTTATACTTCCCAAACCAAACAGGAATCTTTGGAAACGTGAAAAGTAGTTGGTATATACTCCCGAGTTGTAATCATAGGTTGGAGTTGATCTATAGGTCATATATTTGTTTAGACTGTTATGCAACGTGTTCCTGCATAGAGAGTTATAGTCTGTCATAACACAGATCATAGCTATTGGTGTTAAAACACTATTGAGCCCTCCTTACCATAGTAACATTGAGAAACGATAACTTACCAAGCAATTCTGACTGGTTATAATGTAACTTTATTTATAAAGGTAACTAAACCTTACTGTATCCATTAAACACGTCTGCTACTGTTCTCTTACAATGGGTTTCCCATGCAGTGACCTGTTGCGGTGGTAAAGTGTGAGCCTTGTCTGTTTACCAAAGTAGACAATGGAAGAGTGGGAGGCGAACGTATAATTATTGTCCTTCCGAATGTAGCAAGCAGAACGAGGCTGGAGCAGTATAAAGTAGCTTCTTTAGTGTACAGCAGACGTTGTAAATACTCTAGTACACTCAATATAAATAAAGATCGCCCTACATGAGTACTGAAACACCAGACGATGATAATGGATCACTTACCAAACGGGGGTCGTTCTATATTAGTGTGAAGGTAGTGTCTATCCGTATCATCCTCATAGAGCAACCGAGGCAGGACTAGACCTGGATCAAGGACCTACCTTATTGCTTGAAGCTTAGGAGGGTCCTTACTGAAGTAGACCCGCTACTCAGCAATGTAACATTTCCTTTGCGAGGGTCGTTGGGTTTGGTGTAGCGCTCAACTCTCGTGTTTTATAGGCAATGCAAGCTCAACACTTATCCGATGGCAAATGTATTTATACTATGGGTAACACATACGTTGTTCGCTAGCTGTGGAGTCTCGCATGTTGCTTGCGGTGGTCAACAGATCGAGAAGCGGGCCTCCCGCATGCGGGTTGTGTTGCCACTTGACGGCGCGTTGCCTGTTCTTTGTGTCAGTTACTACAATTTCATGTTTTCGTTGATATGAATTCTATTCCGCGTACGTTCATTGAGGCTTAGACTTTCCGAAAATAGGACTGTATTTAGTGAACTACGTAAAACCTTTCGATTAACCATTACAGCCAACGGAATTTCTCTGTTTTTCAATTCCCTCTGTTAGTTAACACTCTTCTTGTTCAAATTTTCAATCGTAAAAATAAAATACTTTCAATTCTTCCACTCAAGTTCAAATATATTTCTTAAAACTTGTAGTGGATGATAATTAATGTTAATACAGTTTTACCAATATTAATTAATTAGTTAAATTTAATGAAATAAATAATTATAGTGTTACATGGGAGAAATATTTTCACAAAAGGGGCAAGATACGGAATATAGTTATTTCGTTCCATTTGTTTTAATATAAGTGATAACCTACGATTTTCATGAAACAGCTGATTTTATGTCACAGGTTATGTGGTAACTGTCCTGGTTGTTTTAACGCATACGTTATGCTACTTTATGTACGTATATTAATTGTACTTATTTAATAAAAAGGAATTAATATAAATTTTCTTTGATAACCTAAGTACAAATTGTCTTTAAACAGGTTCTCCGCGGCCGTCTCCGATCGGAGACGGGTCGATTGCCAGTTGGATGCGGCCGTCTCCGATTGCCAACTGGGTGCGGCCGTCTCTGATCGCTAGTTGGATGCGGTCGCCTCCGATAGCCAGTTGGATGCAGCCGCCTCCGATTGCCAGTTGGATGCGGCCGCCTCCGATCGCCAGTTGGATGCGGCCGCCTCCGATCGCCAGTTGGATGCGGCCGCCTCCGATCGCCAGTTGGATGCGGCCGCCTCCGATCGCCAGTTGGATGCGGCCGCCTCCGATCGCCAGTTGGATGCGGCCGTCTCCGATCGCCAGTTGGATGCGGCCGTCTCCGATCGCCAGTTGGATGCGGCCGTCTCCGATCGCCAGTTGGATGCGGCCGTCTCCGATCGCCAGTTGGATGCGGCCGTCTCCGATCGCCAGTTGGATGCGGCCGCCTCCGATCGCCAGTTGGATGCGGCCGTCTCCGATCGCCAGTTGGATGCGGCCGCCTCCGATCGCCAGTTGGATGCGGCCGTCTCCGATCGCCAGTTGGATGCGGCCGTCTCCGATCGCCAGTTGGATGCGGCCGTCTCCGATCGCCAGTTGGATGCGGCCGTCTCCGATCGCCAGTTGGATGCGGCCGTCTCCGATCGCCAGTTGGATGCGGCCGCCTCCGATCGCCAGTTGGATGCGGCCGTCTCCGATCGCCAGTTGGATGCGGCCGCCTCCGATCGCCAGTTGGATGCGGCCGCCTCCGATCGCCAGTTGGATGCGGCCGTCTCCGATCGCCAGTTGGATGCGGCCGCCTCCGATCGCCAGTTGGATGCGGCCGCCTCCGATCGCCAGTTGGATGCGGCCGCCTCCGATCGCCAGTTGGATGCGGCCGCCTCCGATCGCCAGTTGGATGCGGCCGCCTCCGATCGCCAGTTGGATGCGGCCGCCTCCGATCGCCAGTTGGATGCGGCCGTCTCCGATCGCCAGTTGGATGCGGCCGTCTCCGATCGCCAGTTGGATGCGGCCGTCTCCGATCGCCAGTTGGATGCGGCCGTCTCCGATCGCCAGTTGGATGCGGCCGTCTCCGATCGCCAGTTGGATGCGGCCGTCTCCGATCGCCAGTTGGATGCGGCCGCCTCCGATCGCCAGTTGGATGCGGCCGCCTCCGATCGCCAGTTGGATGCGGCCGTCTCCGATCGCCAGTTGGATGCGGCCGTCTCCGATCGGAGACAGTTAGCATTTTATTCGGATTTGTTGTTATCTACCCCAGCGTTGTACAAGAGACATAGTTGAGTGTTGCAGCATCAAGGTGACGTATGTCGGATGTTTGTTTTAGTTTGGACAAGATTACTCGCCATATTTGTTAGGGAGAGTCTAGTGCATGACTGCGGCTGTGTGTGACATAGTTCCCGACATGGAAGGTGTGCCTGAGACTTGTAAGGACTGTTTATTTAATACCAATGATGCAGTAGAGTGTACTAGTGACCCTACAAATGAGGCTTCGGAGTATGCGGAGTCTGAGGTAACCGACGACGACAGCCATGTCAGTGACCTGGATCCAGCTGAAGAAGATACAGACTACGATCGCGAGGAACTCTCTGATTCCTATTTGGAAGAGGAAATAGATAATCTTCAATGGTCACCTAGTATATTAGCCCTTCACAACCTTCTGTATACAAAGGAAAATTAATTTGTCGTACTATTCCCGGGAGGAAATCGACCACATGACTGGTTCAGACTACCTCCTGATGACATAGTTTTGGAGAATATTGTGAGAGTTATGCATAGGATGTGTATGGTAAACCAAATCTCACGCCATTGTCAAGAATAAATAACTGTAAAGAGTTGTCAGTGCCTTAACTGAAAACATTCATAGGCTTACTGATTCATATGGGACCACAGAAATGTTTATGTCATTTTTATTAAGTATTTTAAAAGCTAATTTTTAGTTTTTATTTCACGAAATAATGTTTATTTATTATTTCAGTGATTATTAATTATTATTTATTACAGTTAAAAATGTGAATTACATGCATAACATGATAAATACAATACTGATAGCAATACATACTGCCGTCCCCGATCGGAGACAAAATGGCGGCCTAGTATTTTTTCCATTTTCAAAGCTCAAAATTAATTTTTATTCTCATACTCTTTTATTTCTATTGCAAATCCATCAGAATAATTGTTAAATGTCAGCATCTTATGAACTTTACGCAGAGGCCTTTCGCAGCGAACGTGTTTTAAAAGAAAGTTTTGTTTATATGACTTGTATATGTGTTCCTCTCCTATGGGCTGCATGACCTTGACGTGGGGGAGAGGCTTAATCCACGCGTGGGGGACGGGTGGAGCGGAGCTGTACGTATGGGGGTTTCCTATAAACGGGAAGTCCAGGCAAATGTGTGAGTGCACAAAGGCGATTAAAAAAAAAATGGGGACAGTCCTAGCACTTGAAGGGTTGTTATCTACCCGGCTCTAGCCCTGCCCTTCCCTTGCGGGCGGCAACCAAGAAGCACCCCCCATCCAGGTTGGTGGTCTGGATAGGTACATACACCTCCGATCTGAAGGTGTTATGCGATCCGTGCCGATGTAGATTCGTGGCCCTCAGGGTAAGGAGAGTCTTTAACGGAGCCTCAGGGGCACCTGGCGCCACCCCTGAGTACTAGAGCCGCCTCACCGCCGTAAGCTGAGCTCTGCGGCGGCGGACCTTTATTTCCCTAGCTGTTCGTGGGAATACACAGGGGCCGTAGAGACAGATGGAAAACCAGTTGCGAAGGCAACAGGAGGAATTAGTTGGGCACAAAGGAGGAAAGCACTCTGGCTTGCCTACCATTAGGAACCAAAGAAGGCGGAGGCGGAGGGCAGAGAACCACCGCCACCCCCTTTGAGGAAACACCAGTCCAAAAAGCGGAAGGGTTTGACGGAGACTGGGGCTAGAACCAGTCGTCATCCCGAAAGCTAGTGGATCTGGTAGGACCACAATACGACAAGAGAAAGATAGGAAAAGGAAGGAAAGGAGTACTTCTGATCCTACTCCAGAGTCGGAGACCAAGAGGAATAGACAAGGATCTAGGCCTGTTGGGTCGGGAGGGCCGTCCTTCTGGTCAAACTCCGCCAGCCTACCGAGGGTACTAGTGACTTTTGGGGATAGTGTAGGCGTGAGGATGGAGATGTCGGCGTTCGACCACCTTAATGGCACCGAATTTTGGACATTCCTAGTAGAGGTTTTGTTCCGCGGTTCAGGGACACATACTTGAGGGATGGAGTCACAGCATTTATTTGTGCTGAGGAGGACTCGGCAAAATGGCTGATGGAAATTATTGGTCAGTTGTGGACTTTATTGAGGGTCAGATCAACAATAAGGGGATATCTATTGGGGCTTTTCTTGAATAGAACCTCTAGACTGGCCATGCTACTAGAATGACCTCAAGAGACCAGCTATGGATCACGGGATTTCTGATGGAATTATAAATTGGATTATGAGTTCCTTGGAAAATCTTAGTCTATAAGTACTGCAACCTTGATAGGGTGTACGGTAAATGGGATGGTCTCGGAGGGCTGCCCGCAGGGTAGAGAGTTATGCCCTCTGCTGTGGAGCCTTGTCGTGGACGGCCTACTAGGACGCTCAGTCGAATGGGTGTAAAGGTTGTAGGATATGCGGATGATATAGCTATCCTTGTTAGGGGACCATTTGAAGAGGTCCTCAAAGACCTGCTTCAAGAGGCACTCAAAGTAACAGAAGCATGGAGCAGGGAAAAGCACTATGCATTCAAAGAGAGACATCTGTGGCACTCATCTTCACTAGGCGATATAAAACTAAATCGGTGGAGATGATGGAAATTGGTAATACCAAAATAAGCTACGTTGAGAGTGCTAAATATCTGGGAGTTAATCTGGATAGGAAGCTACTCTGGCGTGAGCACTTGGAGGATACATGCAAAAAAAGCCATAGCTACGTTCTGGCAATGCAGAGGAGAGATAGGCATGAGATGGGGTTTGGGTCCACGTCAGATGAACTGGATTTATTCCGCCATTGCGGTGCCGAGGTGGGTCTTTGCCTCAATCGTCTGGTGGGACAGAGCACAGAAGGAAACAAGTAAAAGAGTGCAGGGGCTCTTCCTTAGAGGCATAACAGCTACAAGGAGAAGCACAGCATATGGGACCATGAGGGTTATGTTGGGTTTTCCATCCTTGAGTCTTCAAATTAGAATGGGGGCAATGAAAACTGCATACCGGCTAAGTTGTACTAGGCTGTGGAAGACAAGTAGCAAACGACAGTTATTTAGGGATTCACTGAAGGAGCTCTGGATAGAACATCAGGATAAGATAATGTCTCTTAAAAGGGAAAAAGGAAATTACAAAATCCATATTCCTGCAAGAGAAGCATGGGCAGAGTGTAGACCCAAACATGGTGAAATCTGGTTCACGGATGGGTCCAAGATAAAGGAAGGAGTGGGAGCAGGATTTAGTGAACCGAGACACCAAGACAGATTTTGTCATCGCCTGGAAGACTACAACTCTGTTTTTCAGGGGGGGAGGTGCTCGCGATCAAACCATGTGCTGAGGAAATAATAGGGTCTGGCAAGAGGAGCAAGACCATCTTGATTTGCTCTGACAGTCAGGCAGCTTTGAAGGCTTTAGGTAAGGCTAGTACCAGTTCTAGGCTGGTGGCTGAGACTATAGCTTCTCTAGCAGAGCTGAGTAAGTATAATTCGATCAACCTAACCTGGATTCCAGGACATTCTGGCTGGATAGGGAATGAGAGAGCTGACGCCTTAGCAAAACAAGGGTGTATAACTCAAGGACCGTTGTTGAGGGCAGTGGACATGCCGCCTTAGGAGGGGCGCAAGAGGATCACGGCAAATATAGAGAGGTTGTGCAGGGAAGAATAGAATGCGACCTTAGGGTGTAACAAATCCAAGGTACTGTGGTGTTACTCAGGAGACTTGTGGGGCAAAGAACTACTCTCCCTAAGTAGACCTCAACTCAGAGCTACTGTAGAGCTGGTTACAGGCCATGGGAATCTGAGGGGGTTCCAATATAAAATTGGAAGATCTAGGTCTCCTGTGTGCAAGAGATGCGACGAGGACCAAGAGGAAAGCCCAATCCACGTACTCTGTGAGTGCCCTGCTTTGGGAGCTGCAAGGAGAAAGTGGTTTAGCTGGCAGGTATTTACACCACAGGATATCAGAAGATTTAGCATCAGGTGGGTACTTGGTTTCTGCTAAGGTATCCACTAAGCTAGTCCTGTGGTAGGGTTGGGAAGAGAGTACAAAGGCTGCAGCTTAGTGCTCTACACCGATAAGGCCCCTCCGAGTATTAGTAATAATAATAATAATAATATATACATATGTGTTGGTGCCAAATCACTTAGGAATAATCTACTTGACACTCATCACATTCTACGTCAGTGCTTCCCTGTGTAACCTAGTTACAGACTTTGTTGCATTTTGTAATCAGCCAGTTTCCGCTCTCACGTGTTGCTTTTGCTGACAGCTGCGGCATCAGCATGTGACGCAACACTAGTAGACGTTCTTCTTACCCCAGGCTCTAAGCCAAGTACTTTCATCCTCGAAAAATACTATTCTTTGTAAATAAACTTTAGAAATATTCTAAATATCCAATATTTTTCGGTTTTAGATATTTTCTTAAAAGTACATTATACGTAATCAAGTTAAAAATTATTTTAAATATCGTAACCCATGACGCGTCGAGGGGAATTTTGCGGGTTAACCCCCTCACAAAGTTTCCTGCTAGTCTTTTAAAAGCTAAAAGAATTATTTTCAATTCGCGATTTTGTAACAAATCTAATGCTACTTTCAGCTTTTCACGTTCGCTGCGGCTGGATACAATCTCTAGAAGCTGGCAAAATATTAGTTCTTAGTCACTAAATCTTCCTTTTATTTAATTTTTTTTTCAATGAGATTCGAAATCACTTTTAACGTAATTGCGTATTATAGGCTTGTGTCACCCGTTAGCGGGCGATCAGTATCTTGCGCTGTCCCACACAAGGTCTGGGACTAAAATCTGTAAAATATCACTTGAATTCCATAAAGACTTTATCAAGATCACGTGAAACTAGTAAATAGTTTTAAAATCAGGTAAAGAAACAAATTTTTCTAATTTTTGTAAAATAAACAGGTTTTATACCGGGCGCATTATTTGCCTAAGATGGGTTCGATGTCACCGCTTCCCGAGTCAGACTCTGATCTAAAATTACGCCTTTTTCACTGCTATCTCGTGAGTTATACATTTAAATATAGTGTAGAACTTAAAACAATGAACAATGTATGGAATAAAAGTAATATTTTCACTACAATTGTGCTCGATCGAGGTAACAAAAAAAAACACAGTTACGTAGCTTGAATCCCTCCACAAACTGACAAATACATGAGGACAGATTTAACTGGAAAACAAACTGAAGCTATTCCAGCCGGATCTGAGGGATCGGCAGTGATATTTAAATATCATAATTTCACGATAGTTTTTATATTAAACGATAAAGTGTGATATGTTGATAAATATACGTGTACAATGTCCGTAAATACTTGCATATGTGTCCCTTCATTTGTCGGTGGCAGCGTGTTTGTGAAATAAAATGCCTGAAGAGTGTCGACATCACCTACATAAATGAGAGAACAGCTGTAACAGATGAAGTTTAGTATTTACTGATTAATATAGCCGAACATGTATATGTGCGCTGCAGACTCAAACAGACAAAACACGGCGCAGAGCAGATAGAGTTACTGACGTGAAACAATGAACAGATGAACGAAAGTAAGCTACACCCAACAACATTTGGAGGTTTATTTACCCGCAGGGGAGGTGCGGACTAGCCGCATCTACTAAGAGGGGTTTGGCGTCCCTCGCGGTGCCCTAGTCTAACACTACACCACTGACAACACACACACACACACACACACTCACACGCGCGCGCACACAAACATATATATTTTTTTAAAACAAAATAGGTTATTCAAATACAAGAATATTTATTAATTTATATCCAAAGCTTTTCGATGGTAAACAGTACCAACATTATCAGGAATGAATATTACAATAATGTAAGCTATAGGCCTAAAACATATGTTAAACTAGAAATAGAATTGTTGCTAAATTTATACAAATTGCCAAATTTATTTTGTTTCTGTAACATTATAGACATTGAATATAGTATCAAATTTAGAATGTATTTGTATTTGTTCTTTTATTAATTTGTTATTATTATTGTATTTATATATTTCGAATGCTTCATATATATTCATTCTTAATCCCTTATTAATTTCTTTTATAAGTTTCATATTTTCAATATTTGGAAATTGGTGCTTATTCTTATAAGTTAGGATATAAATTATAAGGATATTAAATTAATAATACCCTTATTAGGATATAAATTAATAAATATTCTTGTATTTGAATAACCTATGTTGTTTTAAATTATTAAACAAGAAAACGTATTTTATATATATATATATATATATATATATATATATATATATATATATATATATATATATATACCGACACACACACACAAACACCAAACACTCACACACATATTTAAAAATCTCATCAAACACAATTCTATACATTCTATACTGACATCTTCTCTTAGGGATATTGACTGGTCAGAACCGTTGATCGTTGGGAGTGCTGAAAAGAACTTGGCAACTATGGACTAGGATGCTGATGTGAGCTTGCTCTGCCGAAGACGTATGCGCGGTCCCTAGTCCACCAAACTCTTCGGTCCTTCGTCAAGAAGTGTCCGCGGTGCACAGGTGTCGGAGCCTGTGCACAGTATTACGAGTTCTCGACTGATGCCCATCCAGTCGATTAAAGGATGAAGCTTTGGGCTCCCTCCCCAGAGTACTGGGAATTGGTAATGATCGAAAGTAATCCATAGGTGTACCCATTCTCATAGTCTCGCCCTTAACGTCTGACATAGTGGTGATGGTAGCTGAGAAAATAATGCCTGAAGCCACGTGCCTGAAACGATAGACAATGACGTCAGTGAGAGCCAGGTCAATCCTTTTCACTAATCCGATATGTCCATATTTAAGGAAACCATGATATAGTGGAACATAAATGGCACTAGAAGTTACACTTAGGATCTCAAAGTAATTGTGAGAGATGTGTCTCCTATGTACATCTGCATCCAAGAGACACATCTCCACGAATCGCACAATGTTCACCTAAGAGAGTATTCTGTTTTCAGATCAGTCTTTGTTACAGAAAATCGAGCTAGAGATGGTGTAGCTATCATAGCCCGTGACTGTATCGATGCTGTTTCTGCAAGCTTTACGACTCCCTTAACGTCTACAGGTGGATCGACCTGTCAATGTACAGTCCTGTTTTGGCTACAAAATTGACATGACCAATATTACCTGACCTACATAGTAGCCATCACGTACCCACTAAGATCTTTCTGTGTGACTCCGCAAACCTGTTGTGTTCAACATCCCCGTTGGATCCTTATAAAGGCCAACCGGGAAAGCTGAGGAAACAATCTCTATAAAACACAATACACAGCTGAGGCATAAAAATCACAATACTCCTGACGTTATCTATCGCCAGGAGCTTATGGAGATCTGCGGTACATACCAACAGTGTGTTAATACCTTCATTGATGGTTCGAAACTGGACAATGAGGTAGAAGCGCAGAATGCACCTACACCTACGGATTGCCATCAGCTTGTAGTGTTTTTACAGCTGAGCGTTTTGCCATCTTTAAATCGTTAACAACTATTCCATATGGAACATTCCACTATCTTGTGTATCCGACTCCAAAAGTGCTATCTAGGCGATAGAACCCTTTAGTTGGAGACATCCTGTGCTCAATATATATGTTCCAATTACGGGTGTCAAGGTGTCATTTTGGGTGCCTGATCACTGCGGAATAGTCGGAAACACAAAAGCAGATAAAGGGGCTAAACTAGCTACTAGCCACAACGTGTCATGGGAGAATAGTCGGAAACACAAAAGCAGGTAAAGGGGCTAGAGCTAATAGCTACAACGTGTCACTGTGGAATAGTCGGAAACACAAAAGCAGATAAAGGGGCTAAACTAGCTAATAGCTACAACGTGTCATGGCAGAATAGTCGGAAACACAAAAGCAGATAAAGGGGCTAAACTAGCTAATAGCTACAACGTGTCATGGCAGAATAGTCGGAAACACAAAAGCAGATAAAGGGGCTAAACTAGCTAATAGCTACAACGTGTCATGGCAGAATAGTCGGAAACACAAAAGCAGATAAAGAGGCTAAACTAGCTACTAGCTACAACGTGTCATGGCAGAATAGTCGGAAACACAAAAGCAGATAAAGAGGCTAAACTAGCTACTAGCTACAACGTGTCATGGGAGAATAGTCGGAAACACAAAAGCAGGTAAAGGGGCTAGAGCTAATAGCTACAAAGTGTCACTGCGGAATAGTCGGAAACACAAAAGCAGATAAAGGGGCTAAACTAGCTACTAGCTACAACGTGTCATGGGAGAATAGTCGGAAACACAAAAGCAGGTAAAGGGGCTAGAGCTAATAGCTACAAAGTGTCACTGCGGAATAGTCGGAAACACAAAAGCAGATAAAGGGGCTAAACTAGCTACTAGCTACAACGTGTCATGGAAGAATAGTCGGAAACACAGAAGCAGATAAAGGGGCTAAACTAGCTAATAGCTACAACGTGTCATGGCAGTAGAGAGAATGGCAAAATGTGTTTGGAAACAAGCTGACGGACATCAAGAGTACCGCCGACCATGGAAGTCTTCGGTTAGTTCGAAACGTAGAAAGGAAGTGGTGGTTAATCGTCTTCGCATCGACCACTTTTTTGTTAACGCATGGATGGTTGATAGAACACGAAGACCAGCCACTATGTCAGTTTTATGGAGGAACCATTACAGTCAAACACATTCTGCTTGAGCGTTGATCGATGTATCGAAGGAGTTTGAAGGTGGATTTTCATAGGGATGATGCCACTGCCGTCGACCGTGTCATTGCGTTTTTACGCCATCTGTATTTACTTATTGCTTTTAATCTCATTTTGTTTATTTCATTCAGTTAAATTTAGAATGAAGGTTCACTAATTATTTTATTTTATTTAAACTAGAATTAGTTTTAACTACTGTATTTAATATAATTAGTAATTCTACTTTTAGTAATTTAGACTTAGATATTAGAAATAGTTTAGTTTAGAATAGATTATACTGATTGTTCTGGGCAATGATAACCTTATTAGTTTTTCGCAAAAAAGGTTAATTTCTTGATTAGTGTAATAAACTGTTTAACATCAACATCGGTCACCTGAAGTGACGATTATCAAATATAATTTAAAGTTGCTTGTTGTAATCACCTTGAATTCAATATGATTACAACAAGCAACTTTAATAGCGACCAACGGTCATCAGTAATCAACCTCTCCCGACGGACGAAACCTTGCGCGACGCCGCCAGTAGAGGCATACCTTCGTAAGAAGGAACGGTTGTTTCGAATCGCGTCAGCAAGTAACCTTTTAAGTATTCACTTTTTTACGAATTATTTAATTAAATATAATTTGTTGAATAGTTGTTACTTAGTACAGGCATCCTTTAGGGACAATAATGAGTTCGAAACATGTGATACTACGGAGAAAGTTTTATCTGCGTTTCGTGTGTTTTATACAAGTTATCAATATTCTATTACGCTAGCGGCGTCCAAAGGCCTGGTCATGTTTCTCTGAAAGGAAATCACGTTTGTCCACAAGGATTAAAATAAGAGCTAAGAAGATAAATTACACCTGTTTTGTTATTACCTTCAGATTCCGGAGCTGTTCATAAAATTAATAGCGTAGTTTTGTCGAGGAGATAGATTTAAACCGACTTCCGGAATTACGTTGCGAACGCAATTAATAAAAGAAATGCTTCAAGTAATTTTCAGAATTAACGAGAGGCGATGAAACTGGTTCTTTCAGTTTCCGACCTAGGTGTATGGCTTGAGCAAAGTATTTCCAAGAGCAAAGCCCAAGGAGGGATGCGAACCCGTCTTGGCTTCTGATGAACAGTCCATAAATGTCGACGTGGCTCCCGGCTGATGGGACCGGTTTCCGATATCACTTGAACTCCGTCGCTCTGCCATACCGAGCGGTAACTGTGAGCAAACATGGCTCGAAGAATCCAAGCGCAAAATGTACTCAGTCATAATTGAAGATCTATCCTTCAACTCATTGTTTTGATTAAATTTTCAGGAATGTTGTCAAGAAACATTGCTAAATACAGTAGAACTTTGATAATTCGAAGTTGAAGAGACTAATAGAAATATTCGAGTTATGAAAGTTTGAAAATACCCTTTTAATCAAGAGCTGACCACTTGATTTGTATCTACGACTATTGTTTTGGTCGTTACCGCGGCCGTTTTGATATCGTGTCACTAGTCAATTTTATTCTAAAACACACACCACACACGTACATTAAACATTTTAATAAGTTCTCAGAGTAGTGACTAATGTACCCAGTTCCACTAACTAGATCTAACGTATAAACCATCAGTTTATACGTTAACACATTCAGCATATACCTGGGGAAACATTTCTAAATGCATACGTCATTACTTTGACAAGACAATATTCCCCACCAAGTAGGCTCAGGTATACAACTCACACATTAAGTAAGCATATTTAGCATTTTTCTTGTACGGTTTGTACGAGAGACAGAGAACTGGCGCGATTGCAGTGGAGAAGTCCTAGAGAAATGAACTTTCGTGCGTTCTGTTTGGGGTTTCAAGAAGACATCAGATGATGTTTGCGTGTACAAATGCTATCTATAGCAAACTTACTGACAAGGTAATGCCTCCTTCAACCTTGGAATCCTGTTTTAATCAATCGCGAGGCTTTTCGTGATAGTGTTTCTGTAAAGTCAGGCTTTCCCGTTTTGTACTTCACACAACACTTGTCTCTACACATGGACAAAGCTTAATAGTACCTGGGAAAGTATTCATGACACCTTCCTACGCGACGAAGGAAACTATCAGGCACGAGTACGATCGGTGGGGGGGGGGGTGACGAGAGCCTGGCTCAGGAGGCATGCTGAATTGGTCACCCCGATGGGGTTGAGGTCCGGGAAAAAATAAAATTTACTTCCGTCTTCGCTTACTGGAAGGTTTCGCCTAACTAGAGCCTATTTTAGAATTTATGCGTATTTTACACCGTATAAGTATTGACAGCATAGAGGGAGCGGTGGTCCCTAAGCTTGGACCCATGGCTTCCTGGCGGCGCACCTATTCCGTTGGAAGTAAAGTTTTACGTAATTAGATGTTTCTACCTTCTGTACTACTGATACCGTTCGTAAGGTCTAATGGGATGGGTTTATGCACTCCTAGGACCAAGTCCCAAGTCTGAGGGACCGGTCCTTAGGTAAGGGGGACTAAGAGTGGAACTCAGACTGAAGGTTCTGAGTACTTCTGGAATTCCGTTGTGCAACCCAGTTGGTGGGTTGGACTTCGTCTAGTCCCAGGGACGGGACGATGACTAGTGAAGGCCTTATAGCAAGACTCTTATATACTGGTAGTGGCACCAGGCGCCCCGTCTCGGGTCTGACACTAGTCGCCTTGAGGAGAGGGGTCGTCACGGATTTGACTGGAGATACTTCTACATAAGGATCTATCTTTATGTTCCTTGACAAGGAAGGTGGTCCTTGTCATCTTCTTTCCTTCTATACCTTTCCGAATAACACACTGCCAAATGTACTTACCAGAGAACAAGCACATACTGTTATAATTTAAAAAATTTTTTTCAACTGTAAAAGTTTCCAATAGACATATATTTAAGGCTTGACCTAGTTACTGGACGCGAGGTAGTACAAGAATTTGACTATGTTAACAAAAATCTTTTCACTGGGTAATAAATAGAGACGGAAGCGTATTATATACTATATCAGCTCTATACTCTTAGTAAAAAACTAATTCAACAATCAAATTAGTATTAGTACTAACACAAATTGTGACCCATTTCATGACATTTTTAAAATTTGCAATTCTGAGGCACGCCGTGGCGCCCCTGACAAGGAACAGTGGCGCGCCAGGTAGCCGCTACGCACACTTCGGGAATTACTGGCATTGGCAAATCTAGGGAATAACACGAGTGATTCTCCCATGATTCAGCTTGATAAACGTAGAATGCTGAATTCCATAACCCACTCTTGTCTTAGTTGACAAAAATCTTTGCTTATCTCGGCCAGCTGCCGACTCGTTGCTTTGTCAAGCATGCTTGTAGACGCCATACTGTACAAAATATTAATTAAGTTTAACACATGATTTCATACAACTGATTTTATGTTATAGGTTATGTGGTAGAACAGCTGTTTTAACGCATAGATTATGCCTATTAATTTATTTACAATAATTATTTGTAATTATTTAATAAGAAGCACGGAAACTAAAATTAAATTTCTCTTTGTTGATTTAAGAAGGAATTGACTTTAAAATGGTTTTGTTTGTATCGCTTATTTAGTAACGTTTTTTTAAAATAACAACTTTAATTGAAAAAAAATACTCGTGGGTGAAACAGCCTAAAGCAATTTCATATCTTTTAGTGGAAAAAAACTATCAACAAGAATTATACGCAGATGATTTGATTTAATAATTTGTTAAATTATAACAAACTGTTCGCTTTATTTGGGCAGAACAATGAACATAATATATGTAGTTAATTAGAGCTTAGTTAGTGAGAACTATTCGCAAAGGTAAACAACAAAAATGTCTCACCACGCATTAGTTTTTAATACAACTTACACTAGTTCATAACAGACTAGTTTGGCGACTATGTTGCCTTCCTCAGGGCTTGGCTATCTCAGTAGTGGCCAAGCCCTGAGGAAGCCGACATCGTCCCGAAACTAGTCTGTGTTATGAACTAGTGTGTTTGTTTTTATTAAAAAATAATGTATGATGAAATTTTTAAGCTGTTTTGTTTTTTACCGTTGCAAAGATAATCTAGTTTAAATTATTGTTTATAATTTGCGATTATTTGTTTCATACATTCTGTATAGACTTAATATGAATTACCTCATTTCTTAAAATTCCCGATTATATTTATACAGCTCGTAGTAAAAATACACGGCTTCTGCCAACCTAATACGAACTGCAAAACATGAAAATAAATATTGTTGAATAAATAATATTGTTGCTTTATAGTTTTTTCAATAAATAATCAGTAATAATGAACTTGCTTGAAACATGAATCATAATTACGAAAATTGATGAAGACATATGAGTACTGTATAATAAAATTGACAAGAACGCCAAAAAACCCAGGCGCGGACCAGGCAGTGCCCCTTTCAAAGAGGCCTTCACATCTAATAAGTGTCTTTCACTTTCACTGTGTACGGTTGGTGATGTAATGTGTGTCCTTGAGGCGTTGCCGAGAGCCAGACGTTCAAAGCACTGTGCGTCGGTAGCTGACTGCCGGCCAGTCGGTTGCCATGGTTCGTTACCGGAAGGCTAGCCCGATCTGAAGTCCACCTGACATTGAATAACCAGTCCCTACAAAACGCATCATCTAATTACCATCGAGCGAACAAAGACATATTTTAATTTTGTTCTCTATATTTGTTAAAGTTTAATAAACAAGTAATATAAACAAAAAGTTTTTAAAGTAAATTCCTACTTAGGTTAACAAAGGAAAATTTTACTTTAGTTACTTTTTATTAAATAATTACAATTAATGTAAATAAAGTAACATAAGCTATACGTTGAAACAGCTGTTCTATCACATAACATAAATTCAGCTGTTTTATGAAATCATATGCTAATACGTATTTTAACCCAGAAGTAAAGCAATAAATATATTGCATACCTTGCTCCTTTTGTGAAAAATTTCCATCCCATATAAAACTAAAATTAATTTATTAATAAATTTAATTATTGAATTATTATTTAAAAAACCTGTATTAACAAGTGTCATCCTCTACATATTTTTAAAAATTGTATTTAATATATATATATATATATATATATATATATATATATATATATATATATATATATATATATCTTGATATTTAACGTTATCCATTGTTTTTCCGTTGCACTGACTTTATGAAGTTAATATATTACTAAGTAAGTAATTTTCTTACTTACTTAGTAATATATTAACTTCATATATATATATATATATATATATATATATATATATATATATATATATATATATATATATATTAGGGATGGGCCGATTCCTAAAATTTTCGATTCCGATTCCGATTCTAAAATTTTCCTTTCGATTCTCGATTCTTTACTCGATTCTCGATTCTCGATTCTTTCAAGTTATATTAGCTTACATACTAGTTCTCTAATAATTAATTTAGTTAACATCTTGGTCATATGGCAAAACCTTTTAAAAGTTCCGTTTTAATGTAATAGGCTACACAAAACCTTAAACAATGAGAGTGATATCTGTCTATAATATAATTTATTAAGGTTAGGTTTCGGAGGAATAATACAGTGTTTCTGTTATCCGTCTATTCGCTCAACCGTCATGGCCACGGTTCCGACGGTGACGGTTAATCGAGTTTTTACTGTACTTTTTTGTGTTTTGTTATGACTTCTATAAATCAGTGGCAGTAAGACACGTGGGTGAGAGAGAGAGAGCAAAAGAGAGTATCGAACCCACTCTAGTGAGAGAGAGAGAGACGAGCGATGTCAAACGACCAGAAATGGTTACGATCTTGATTGCTGTTGCTTCATAAATAATAATATTTTCGTTTACTTTAATCATTTAATTCATTCAAATCAACTAATACATAAATAAGACATAGTTGGTAATTAATTATTTTTCCACACAAATATATTAAATTTTGTTTGGTAATAAATTACTCCACACGCATATTTTAATAGTTAACAAAATAGGAATCGGAATCGACACTTTTATGAATGAAGAATCGAGTATCGATGATTCCTCGATACCACCTAGAATCGACGATTCCTGGAATCGAGAATCGGAATCGGCCCATCCCTAATATATATATATATATATATATATATATATATATATAAGGAGAGTGTGAACTATTAGAATGAGTTGAAAAATTACTGATTGTTATTTTCAATAATTGTTTTTAAATGTTTTTACCCATGATGAAGTACCTGTTCTTACTTACGATGAAGTAGTGTTCTTACTCACGATGAAGTACGTGTTCTTACTCACGATGAAGTACCTGTTCTTAATTACGATGAAGTAGTGTTCTTACTCACGATGAAGTACGTGTTCTTACTCACGATGAAGTACCTGTTCTTAATTACGATGAAGTACGTGTTCTTACTCACGATGAAGTACCTGTTCTTAATTACGATGAAGTACGTGTTTTTACCCATGATGAAGTACCTGTTCTTACTTACGATGAAGTAGTGTTCTTACTCACGATGAAGAACGTGTTCTTACTCACGATGAAGTACCTGTTCTTAATCACGATGAAGTACCTTTTCTTAATCACGATGAAGTACGTGTTCTTACTCACGATGAAGTACGTGTTCTTACTCACGACGAAGTACCTTTTCTTAATCACGATGAAGTACCTGTTCTTACTCACGATGAAGTACCTGTTCTTAATTACGATGAAGTACGTGTTCTTACTCACGATGAAGTACGTGTTCTTACTCACGATGAAGTACCTGTTCTTAATTACGATGAAGTACGTGTTCTTAATCACGATGAAGTACCTGTTCCTAATCACGATGAAGTACCTGTTCTTAATCACGATGAAGTACGTGTTCATACTCACGATGAAGTACCTGTTCTTACTCACGATGAAGTACCTGTTCTTAATCACGATGAAGTACGTGTTCTTACTCACGATGAAGTACCTGTTCTTAATCACGATGAAGTACCTGTTCTTAATCACGATGAAGTACGTGTTCTAACTCACGATGAAGTACCTGTTCTTAATCACGATGAAGTACCTGTTCTTAATCACGATGAAGTACCTGTTCTTAATCACGATGAAGTACGTGTTCTTACTCACGATGAAGTACCTGTTCTTAATCACGATGATGTACGTGTTCTTACTTACGATGAAGTACCTGTTATTACTCACGATGAAGTACCTGTTCTTACTCACGATGAAGTAAATGTTCTTACTCACGATGAAGTACCAGTTCTCACTCACGAGGAAGTACCTGTTTTTACTCACGATGAAGTACCTGTTCTTACTCACGACGATGTACCTGTTCTTACTTACGATGAAGTACCTGTTCTTACTCACGATGAGGTAAATGTTCTTACTTACGATGAAGTACCTGTTCTTACTCACGACGATGTACCTGTTCTTACTCACGATGATGTACCTGTTCTTACTCACGACGATGTACCTGTTCTTACTCACGATGAAGTAAATGTTCTTACTTACGATGAAGTACCTGTTCTTACTCACGACGATGTACCTGTTCTTACTTACGATGAAGTACCTGTTCTTACTCACGACGATGTACCTGTTCTTACTTACGATGAAGTACCTGTTCTTACTCACGATTAAGTACCTGTTCTTACTCACGATGTAGTACCTGTTCTTACTCACGATGAAGTACCTGTTCTTACTCAAGATGAAGTACCTGTTCTTACTCACGATGAAGTACCTGTTCTTAATCACGATGAAGTACCTGTTCTTACTCACGACGATGTACCTGTTCTTACTCACGACGATGTACCTGTTCTTACTCACGATGAAGTACCTGTTCTTACTCACGATGAAGTACCTGTTCTTACTCACGACGATGTACCTGTTCTTACTCAAGATGATGTACCTGTTCTTACTCACGATGAAGTACCTGTTCTTAATTACGATGAAGTACGTGTTTTTACCCATGATGAAGTACCTGTTCTTACTTACGATGAAGTAGTGTTCTTACTCACGATGAAGAACGTGTTCTTACTCACGATGAAGTACGTGTTATTACTCACGATGAAGTACCTGTTCTTACTTACGATGAAGTACGTGTTCTTACTCACGATGATGTACCTGTTCTTACTTACGATGAAGTACGTGTTATTACTAACGATGTAGTACCTGTTCTTACTCACGATGAAGTACGTGTTCTTACTCACGATGTAGTACCTGTTCTTACTCACGATGAAGTACCTGTTCTTACTCACGATGAAGTACGTGTTCTTACTCATGATGAAGCACGTGTTCTTACTCACGATGTAGTACCTGTTCTTACTCACGATGAAGTACCTGTTCTTACTCACAATGAAGTACCTGTTCTTACTCACGATGAAGTACCTGTTCTTACTCACGATGTAGTACCTGTTCTTACTCACGATGAAGTACCTGTTCTTACTCACGATGAAGTACGTGTTCTTACTCACGATGAAGTACGTGTTCTTACTCATGATGAAGCACGTGTTCTTACTCATATTTTTCTTACCTCCATTTCATTTTCAAGCAGTATCAGTTTCTGAGTATTTTTTTGGTCATCAGTCAATTAGAAATTCGAAAACCATTTGATCATACATATAAATAAATGCAGTTCGTCTGAAATTTTTAAAATTGTAAGAGTTTGTAGTGATTTAGAAAGTAAAAAAGGTTATTTAATGTGGCAATGAGTCACTGTTATTAATTAGGAGGACGTTACAGATTACGTCACAACCTGAATTTCAAACCTTTAATTAACACGTCAACACGCCTTTTGTACCACGAAGCTCTGTTGCCGTAGCGTATTGTTGCCAATAAATGTAAACCTTTAACGCTAGAACAAGTTGCGAAGACTTATTATTCTCGCTAAGTTAATCCGGACCATCTGGAATGTTGATTGTAGTATTATTAAAATCAGGAAGGTATTTGGCGTTCAGCAAGTGGTAAGACGTTGGCGCTACGTCAGTTAAAGCCTTTCATTGAGAAAATGCTCTGAAAACATGGCAACCATGCATGGTAGTCACGGTCGCTGAGACCGCCAGTATATGATTGGGCAAAACTGTGGCGCTGTCTATTCAACCTTGACTGGTAACTTTCAATAATAGAACATGTCGGATTAAGTCAGATCTCTGAAAATACGGATTAGTCGTTTTAAAATTAGAAAGGTATTTAGAAGTCAACAGACTAGAAAAAAAACGTTGACGCTTCGTAGTTACAAATCTTTCATTGAAAAAAAAGGGAAACGAAAGGGAATTTTAAACACAGCGAGAAGTGCCCTAAAATATAGCAATGTTGTCCTGGTCTCGGTAACCGCCAGTATCTAATTGGTCGAAACGCTGGCGCTTTCTTTTCGACCTTAACTAGTAAACTTTCAATACTAGAACACAGTTCAAATCCTTTATTGAAATAGAAAGAAAGATTTAAAAAATGAAGATACAGCGGAAGATGTCCTGAGTGAATGTGCAACCCTTGTCACTGTCTCTAAAACCAGTCTTTGACACATTCGACTTTGTCTTGTGAAATACCTTTTTAATTTTAATTCTACTATAGTAGCGTCTTATTAAAGTGGATCTATTGCAAACACATTAGGCATATATTGGTCGGCATAGAAATAACATTTATTGTTATTAATTTTTATCTTGAAAAACAATTAAATATCTCCACTTATCTCATGAAATACATGAACTGTGTGTGTGTGTGTGTGTGTGTGTGTGTGTGTGTGTGTGTGTGTGCGTGCGTGTGTGTGTGTGTGTGTGTGTGTGTGTGCGTGCGTGCGTGAGTGTGTGTGTGTGTGTGTGTGTGTGTGTGTGTGTGTGTGTGTGTGTGTGTGTGTGTGTGTGTGTGTGTAGGTGTGTGTGTGTGTGTAGGTGTGTGTGTGTGTGTGTGTAGGTGTGTGTGTGTGTGTGTGTGTGTGTGTGTGTGTGTGTGTGTGTGTGTGTGTGTGTGTGTGTGTGTGTGTGTGTGTGTGTGTGTGTACATGTTGACTTTGCTATAAACAATACAAAATTAACACTTAATTTCAAAGTAACTCCAGTAACCCGTATTTTATCAAAACTTGATAACCTATAAGTAAACAAATACACCCTGTATATCTACTTGTGGCATCACTTGGTATACTTACTGATAATTGGTGGTTTTTTGCCAAGTGATACCACAAGTAGTAATATCTAGAAAAAACCTCGAGATGTGCAACACAAAAACTGAAAAAAAAATATTATAAAATTCAGTAAAAGAAAGAATGTGAAATTGAATAAATTAGATAAACGAACAAAGCTGAACTTAGAAGAATTACAAAGAGAGAGGAAATGCCGACCGTGAGAAAGGAAGTGTTGGTTCTTCAAATAATTAAAAAAAGCAAAATTATAACGTTTAGGAATGCAATAACTGAGCTGTAATTTGCCGTGGAACAAGACCAACACCTTTACTTAGTTCAAGAAGTAAACAGGTTTCCTACATTACTTATTCAGGACACCGATTTTTTATTGTTGCCAAAACCAATAAGGCTGTATCAGGTTAAACAAAGTAATTGGGAAAACTCCTTAGATAAGCTCTTCAAGGCCGTATGCAGCGGGTAAGCGGATCAGGGAGACATGCCTACCGACATTTTGTAAAGATAAAACCCATTTAAATGATTTTCATGTAGTTACATTTTCTAACCCTATTTTTGTCCTGAAACACATATAAGTAAGCTTTTTCATGCCTTAAAGTCTCAAATATATCCCCGCCCAAAAATTACTCGCAGACACCTTGGTACGCTTTCTCAGGAAACATTCCTGGCTACGGACCTGCACAAATTTTCTGGGGTAAATAATTGCCATAACGTTAATACTGAAACACCGTTTACCCATCAATTGAATGAATTTGTCCTCTTTCAATTCCTTCTATTAGTTTTTATTCATTCACTAATCCAGTTTTTCGAATATTAATTAATTAATTTAATCATGAATTATGTTAGTCTTATATGGGAGAGAAACTTTTCACAAAAGGAGCAAGGTTGCAATCTAGTTATTCGTCCTGTTTGACTTAAAATAAGTAATAATATATGATTTCATAAAGCAGGTGATTTTATGTTATAAATTATGGCGTAGAATATCTGTTTTAAATCATAGGTTATGTTACTTTATTTATATTAATTGTAATCATTTAATAAAAAGTATCTAATATAAAATTTTTCTTTGTTGACCTAATTTGGAATTGCTTCTGTTTATATTACTTGTCTGTTTCTTCAGTAGCAGAAATAAATATTACCCTTCATCCAACCTCATAAGCCTCACTTTATCCAAACCATTGTTAAAAAAGAGCGTCACGTTGCTGAAAGTGTTTACGTTCTGGCAGTTTCTTTGTGTCTGCCATAAGACAGCTTGTGCTACTCTTTTGCCTCTTCGGTTATTTTCGTCATTGGTAAACATTAAATTTGCATTTTGTAGTATAATTCGCACAAATGGTCGTAACTGTTTTTGAGGTTCGTCACAGCTTCTGTAATGAGTAAACTGTAGCTTTCAGTGCCGAATTTTTTAATCATCGCTCTTGTTCGTCTTCTATGCTCTGGGTAGTTGTAGGAATGTGAACTAGAACCCAGTATAAAATAGAGGCGTTTTCATTAATCTACCATAACCTAAAAAGTTCCTTGTAGTTAGTACATTGTTTGAACATTGTAAAGCTATAGTCAAATTAAAATTAGAAAGGTATGTACACTAGAAGTCGGTAGTAATGAACGCGACGTTGCCAATTCGTCAACATGCAATCCATGTTGTCCATGAGGCCAGTTCTCATTTCTCACAGAAGACGAAGCCAGACAATGAGAGATAAATAGTTTGTATCAAGTACACCGAGACCCATGTTAAATCAGTTGTCACGGAAACCATAATTTCTGATTGGGAAAAAATCTGTGACGAATTTGTCTAGTGAAATATTCATCTAATTCCAATTTTTTTTTTCACCAGAATTTCACCTCCCAATTAGCAGAAGATAATTCTCCAGAGAAAAATCCCGAAGGAACTAACAGTATCATCAACTCTCAATTTGTAATTTAATCATTGTTTTTTTTTCATTTTCCGTTAAAGTGTAAACCAACCGTCAAACTTTTTTTTAACGATACATACGTGTTTAAAATGTAATTTTGAAAACGGATGCAATTCTTTTCAATTTTTTGAAAGAATTTTTTTAAAGTGCGATAAATATGAAGAAACATGAGTAACAAAAACCTAAAGATTGTGGACAAAAATAAGCTGTTAATCTGTGATAAATCCGTATCATCAAAAACTGAAAATATTACGAAGTATAATGTATGATGCAGTCAAGGACAAAACCTGTGTATTAGAACGAACAATAAGCAATACTGCTAAGTAGTCAAATACGTTTGAGAGTAGAGATATCTGAAATTGGATGATGTAACTGTGAAATGATAATAAAGTCAGTAGAAAAAACAGGATATGATATATTTGGAGCTAACACAATCTAAAATAAGAAATAAAATTGAAGAGGCTTTAAAAGTCAAAACTGGGTAGAGTAAGAAACAAGGTCACACCAAAATGAATATTAAACACATAAATGAGGCAAAAAAAACTATATAGGCCTACATATATATATATATATATATATATATATATATATATATATTGAAAAATCAACAAATGATTCCTTTAGATATGAACTAGAGAAATGAACAGCGGCGGCTGGTGCCTCAAACCTATGGAGTGCAGATCCATTTTTAGGGTAAATAAATCGTAATCGTGAGAAATTAGGGGCTGTTTTAGGGAAAAGAGATAGATACTGCTTAATACTTTGTGATTTATTCTATTGGAGGAAATGTAGAAACTCGGAGCAGAGAGCAAATGCGTCTCTTCCAATCTTAACCGTTCACTCCCGACATTGCAGACAGTGTGCAACCTAAAGAGCCTTATGGCGCTGCCTGGCTGATTCAGTTTGTCTGAATCTTCCAACTCGTTTTCTCTATTAGGGGTGACATCACTTGGTGTTGCAGGTTTCTCTGCAACCAGGCCGGACGAAACTATCTGCGACTGAGCGACCGTTCGTTGCGGTTCTGACGTTTTCATTAATATTTATAATGATGGGTCATGTTATATAATGAATACCAATGATCATAATTCTTACATAAATAAATTTGTTTCGTATGGATCACAGGTTTGGGGGTTGCACAACCGTTGCAACCTGCACTCGAGCTGCCATTGGAACTGAATAGCCCCAAACAACCTTTAAAGGTAAAGTATACACAATCATTAAAGGAGTTGGAATCCTTGAATGTGCGATAATTGTAAACTCGGGGTTGAAAAGGAGAAATAGTAAAATATCTTTGTAAGTAGGAACTGGTTTATGTAACAGTTCCCGATCCGTGGCGTCGATCCATAATTAGACCAGCACAAAGAATAATGCCCGGTCATTTTGTATTTCAATAAATCGCTAGTGCACTGTACACGTGGCCTCCTTGTCCCGGACATTCGTCAATTATACAATCCCGCAAGGCAATCTCGTACTGACAACTATTCATCTTGTTCGGAGCGGGCATAAATTTTACACTTTTTAATCGAACCGAATTTATTATACACAAAGTAGCCGAGAATACGCAGATTGCATCGATGGAAGTAGGCGGGGAGTACAGATTCGGTTGGCTTTTGCTACCACTAATTATTAACTCTAGACGGTTTAAGTTATATGCGCTGCATTTTCGCTAATAATGATAAAATATCAATTAATTAACTATTGAAACAAACTTCAGCAAAATAAACTGTTCACTTATCGCTCACATAAGCATTGATTTTACAGTTTTAACTAGAGAATAAACTTTGTGAGTTTTCTTTAATTTTAGGTCATTTTCAAGAACAATACTATATTGTAGTAAAATTAAAATTAAAAGGTATTTATGGGGGTCGGCTAGATGGGAGGGCATTTGAGCGCGATGTTGCCACTTCGTCAGTATTCACCTGTATCCCGGTTAACATTTCTCAAGGAGAACAAAATTGACGGGGAAAGCATGTGCGCTGATAAACATGGCAACCCTGTTAATCCGATTTGTCATGTAAACCGTCAATCTCTGGTTAGGCAAAAGACGAACCCTTGTGCGTCTTCGAACTTGACTAGCAAAATACCTCTCTTATTTTAATCTATTTCAGTACAAATACAATGTATAATATCTACCATTGTTTAGTAACTAGGAAACATCAGTAATTAGTTGTTTTAGCGAAGTTAATTAACAAGTAAATACTATTAAATAGGTATTATAAACAAAAAATAAGTTTTAAAGTCAATCCCACTTAATTTTGCAATTCGAATTCACACGCCAAGCTATGTAGCGTGCACTATACCATCTCATAATCCAGTAGTGACTACAAATTTAGGTACCTAGCAAAATCCAATAATGATGCTTTTTTTGGTACTTTAGGCTTATCGGTTTGCCTGAGGGCCAGATACTGTGTTGATATAAATACTCCCAAAATCGTTACTCCACTTCACAATCGGTTCGGTGTCCTTTAGCTCTTGCAGTTATTACGGCACTGTCTTTGTCCTACCCAAATCCATCTACTCTTCCATATCTTTTAATTTTAAAACGAGTAAGATTTGTAAAATGTTTTACAGACAATTCCTACATACGTCGGCAAACAAAAATTTTATTTTAGTTACTATTTATTAAATAATTACAATTATGTAAATAAAGTAACATAACCTATACGTTAAGACTATAACATAAAATCAGCTGTTTTATGAAACCATATGTTATCACTTATTTTAAGCCAAATTGGACGAAATAACTACATTAGATACCTTGCCCCTTTTGTGTAAAGTAAAACTGAAATGTCATCAAGTGTCATTACATCCACTACATGTTTTAAAAAAATGCATTTGAGCTTGTGTGGACGATTGAAAAATTGAAGAAGATATATATGTATGTATGTATGTATATATATATATATATATATATATATATATATATATATATATATTATAACTTAACTTTTGTTATAATTAAATTTATTTTCTTAAATGTTATTTAATTGCCTTACCTTCAATGTCACACCTTCAGGTTTATAAAAGAATTAACAATCTTATCAATTTTTAAACATCACTTGCATTTATTCTCTTCAATTAACTCTATACATTATTCCAAATTTATATTAATATTGTGCAGTGACAGGCTTGATATCTTAACTAAAATTACAATTATAAAAGGTGGACTTCTGAGGCTTTAGATTTCTAATAGAATAACATAAAAAAACAGTATTAAAATTTTATTCTTGCTCTCGGGGTCGCTATTACGGGAACTTTGCTTTTAAATCAGAAATGGCGAAACTAGAATTTTTATAAATTTTGATGAAATTAAAATTTGTTTTGAACTAAAAGATAGATGTCTGTTGGCTACATTTATATTCAAATATACTTATTGTTCTGAAGAGTCCCTGGAATCCTGGCTTTGTTCACTTCGGCGCTTACACTTGACACACAAAAAAAACTTACTTTTATATTTCAAAAAAACCTTACGTGCACTTTTCTAAATTTTACTTATAAAAAAAACTCTACTTAATTTAACAAAATTCTCCCTTTACAACACTTCCATCCTTGTCCCCACCAACCTGTCTTCCTCTCTCTGAGACTCTCCTCAAACTTCCCCTCTAAACTTCCGATCATTTAGTTTTTATTAAAAATTTAATCTCTCCCACTACCACCAATACGTTCTTTGTAAGTTTCCCACAGTTCTACAATTAGCTAAACCTAACGGTACACGGTTAATTTCCCAGGCTATATTGGCCGCTGGATTTCCCGTCTTAACCACTATGAACCCTTCTCTATTGTCTATTTGCCGGACTCGACTTATAGCTTTCCTGGAAAGGATAATGACATGGTACCTGCTTTGTCCGCACTAGAAAACTATTTGTGTCTTTTTTTTTAAATCCTATAAATGATTATTTTAGCAACTAACTTAATTTAATCTAAAGCCTTGTACTTTATGTTATAATATATATATATATATATATATATATATATATATATATATATATAAAGAAATAAAACAATTTTCAAATTCAAGAATAATTTATTGAATTTACAATTCAAAGCTTTTCGTTGGCAAAGAGTACCAACATCCTCTGTAGAAATTTAATATCAACCATACATTTGCATACTAGATGCAACAAACAGCGTTGCCAAATTTATTACATTGTTGTCAAACTATTACTTTACTGCCCCAACATTACAAACACTGAACATAGTATCAAATCTAGATTTTACTTGTATTTGCTCATTTATTAACTTATTATTAGTATTATATTTATGTATTTCTAAAGCTTCATAAATATTCATTCTCAGGCCTTAGTTAATTTCTTTTACAAGCATCATATTATCTATATTAGGAAATATGTGATTATTTTTAATACAATGACTGGCAATATTTGATTTATAAATTTCTGGCTTTTTATATGCATTTAAATGCTCTTTATATATTTTTTTAAGTTTTTTCTTAATTTGCCCTATATAAGCCTTATTACAACAGTCACATTCTAATTTAAATACAGAGTTTTTTTATGCATATTAATAACTTTATTAATATTTATTATATTTATTAATTTTTTATTGGTATTATATGCGATTTTGATATTGCTACCTTTAAACAATTTTGTAATATTTTTCATTTCATTACCAAAAAATGTAAATGAAGTCCATATGACATTTTCATCATTATTTTTGTAAATTAAATTATTATTTTGTTTCTTTAATAAATTAGAATTATGTTTATCAACAGTTTTCTTTTTATAGCCATTCTCAATCGCAATTTGATAAATAATGTTTTTCTCTCTAATTTTATTTTCAGTACTCATGGGTATTTTATGTAATCTATATAATAAATTGTATAAGGCAGCAATTTTTTGATTATATGGGTGATTAGAATTATTAAGAATTATTTGGTTAGTTTGTGTTATATTCAAATTCATTATGTCTTATTATTGTTATATCTAGAAAGTTGATCTTATTATTTTTTTCTATTTCATAAGTAAAATTAATATTTGTATTTATCCCATTTATTTTATCTAAAATAGTTATTAAGTTTACATCATTATTATTAGATAGGCTACATACAAACCATCATCTACATATCTAAACCAATAACTGTTTTGAAAATTGTTTTATTTCTTTATTAATGCACAAGGATATATATATATATATATATATATATATATATATATATATATATATATATATATATATATATATATATAGAGAGAGAGAGAGAGAGAGAGAGAGTGAGTGAGTGAGTGTGAACTTATAGAAGTATTTGAAAAACGAATCCAGTATTAGCTATTAATTCCAATTAAAACCAAATACCTTTAATTTTGGCCTAAAATTTATTATAAGGTTTTACAATTATTTTAATAAGATTTAGTTTAGAATCTTGGTTTTCCTGATACTATATTACTAGAAATTGCTTTATAACTAAGAGAAAAACTTATGAAATGATTTTCTCGAATTTTGTAACTACGCAGAGAGCAATTTTTAGTAATATATAATAATAATAATAAATACACTCTAAATATTATTGTAAGTATTATCAAGTATCAGGCTAACCTTCATTAATTTCTGAGTGTCATAGAAATGCTTTCACAAGCCATGTTCAGTTGAGAAATATCGTCATATTACTCACACAACCATGCAGTGTTTATGTAGTACTTAAATATCGACCCAAGATATGAACGCGAAAATAGAGCATGCAGTGTGCGAGGGTCGTTTAACTGTTTTTCGAGGGGTCTCCGAGGGGGTTCGTCATTAGTGACGACTCAGCTTCCCTCCCTTCTACAACCGCATTGTACAATACAGTTTGTTACAGACACAGAAGATGCAAACATAACACAGCCTTATTTCTTAGAGGGGTTTTTGGAATGATTTAAGTACGAAATAGAGAAATTTACTTCCATAGTTTTAAGTTCATGACATCTTTACCTAATATTTACATATTGAATAAATATTGAAAAATGTCTGTGTTCCTAAAGGCTTGTTTCCCCATACGAAACATTATTATTTGAGTTTCTATTGATAACGCTTATACATGTCAAGTTGTTGGTGTATTTTTTGAATATTTATTTATAAGGAAATCACTTTGAAATATTTTGTTTGTATGGTTCTTTTGTGGATAAATATAGCTAATGTGTTCGCCACCCTTTTCCTCTCTCAAAAGAGATAAGTTTAATTAATCTCAGACAGAGGGACTTTTCGGGGTTTTATCTTAATATTAAAAAAAAATTCTATAAGAAACTTGTTTATTAGAAAGTGTTATTTGTTTATTTCATTCTGTTACATTTGTAACTTATTTGTTATAAAGGTGTTAGTTTATTATTGTAGTGAAAATAATATTAACCACGTTTTTCGCCTTCTTAGTAATAATTATTTTTTACCCTCATTTTTAATCAATTTTTCTTATTAGTTCTCTGTCTCCCCCCCCCTCTCTCTCTCTCTCTCGCTATATATATATATATATATATATATATATATATATATATATATATATATATATATATATAGTCCAAATATTCAATCGTTAATAAAATACCTTTTATTCATCAGTTCAAATACATTTTGTAGCGGGTGACATTTGAATTTAATAAAGTTTATTGGAATATTAATTCATTAATTAAATTTAATAAATAATTTTAGTTTTATTTGGGAGAAAAACGTTCCGCAATTGGGCCAAGTATGCAATATATAATTTCGTCCTGATTGGGTTAAAATAAGTGATAACATGATTTCATAAAACAGCTGATTTTATGTTATAGGTTATGTGGTGGAACAGCTGTTTTAACGCATAGGTTACGTTTCTTTATTTATATTTATTATAATTATTTAATAAAAAGTTCGTAAAATTTAAAAAAAAATTATAGACCTAGGTAGGAGTTGACCTTGAAACATTTTTGTTCACATTACTTGTTTTTATTACAAATTAAATTATTTATTAATTTTAAAATTTTTTAACAATTGTAAATTTTTGCAATAACCATGATTATCTATTTGTTCGTTGAAGTGTTACAAACAATAGCTTGTCTATCTTTTGTTGTGACCTTGATCCGAGTAATTGCACCGAGACGACTGATGGGGCAATGAGCCTCTCGCAATTTACCATCTGTAACGCATCATCAATCTTCAAAAAATGTAGATATCTAGAGTTATAAATTTATAGCATTTTATACTAATTGATAATATAGCTGCCTCTCGTTCTCTAACCAAACAATACCACAACAATGAAAATAATATACAGGTAATGTACTTCTAAAATCCATTTCCGTTAATTTAGGACTTTTGTCAAATTATAAGTTCTCAAACTGTAGCCTAAAGTTTTGTGTGATCGTGTTTGCTACATTAAATTTATGAATTAAAGCTAAACTCAAAGAAAGCACTTCACCGAGCTGCAGCATTTTAATTGTGCGCTAAGCGTTCTGATCGAAAATTCAGAAAGCATAAAATTTATAAGAAGGAATCGAAAAGTAATAATAACATTTTGTAGAAAGCATTGAAAATTCATGAAGAATATTATAGAAAGCATCAAAAATTAATAAAGAATATTGTAGAAAGCATCGTGATTTCAAAAACCATTTTATAGAAGGAATCGATGTCATAAAGAATATTGTAGAAAGCATAAAAAATTCATAAAAAATATTGTAGAAAACATTGAAATTTAAAAAAGAATATTGTGAAAGCAGCGGAAATTCATAATGAATATTATAAAAAATATAAACAATAAAGTGGAAATCATAAAAAAATTCATGAAATATATTGTAGAAAGCATCGAACATTTATAACGAATATTGTAGAATGCATGGAAAGTTCCTAATATTTTATGGAAAGCACAAAAAATTCATAATATTATTGTAGAAAGCATCGAAAACTCATACGGAATACTGTAGAAAAATCGAAAATTCAAAAATAAGATTGCTGGAACACTAGCAAACTAAAAATAATATTGCCGCAAATATTCACTATTTTAACAGAACTTGAAGTTGTGTTTGTTTTTCTTTAAATTCGGAAATATAATTTGTTTGCATTTGCGATTACTTTAACAGGTCTGTTTAGTTTTTACATTGTGTAATGTTTAAAATACAGTAATTGTTTAATACGTGTTGTTTTACTGCTTCAAGGAGATCAGTCAGGGTTGGGAATGTAGGAGAGATCCAAGGTAGGGTCATAAAATCTCCTGGTAGAGGGCGGAGATGGATACTACACGTGCTGGTCGCGTATCCTGGTTTAAGAAGGATGGCTAGACGGAATTAGTTAGGATTAAGGAAAGGGTAAGGATCTGCTGGTATAGAGAATGGGGGAAACTATGGCTCGAGTGAGCAGGATTGCTTACCTTGGGTAGACCTGCTCTCTGTCGGGGTGGGGATGGGTCTAAAATCCTTATATACATTGCATCAGTCACTTTGAAATGGGCTATAGTGTGAACTTCTCTCTGCACATCCCGGTAGCTTGCCACGCAAGCTATGATTCTCCCCCACTTAAAGGTTCATGTTTCTATATTCACGCTTCTACCTTAAAGCGCTAACCCAATTCCCCCCTCAGCCAAGATCCCCCCATAAAGGTTCTCCCCGTCTTCCAGAATAGGTTCATTTAATGTCCCTAACAAAAATCAAGCAGTAATTCACGAACTAGTAACACGTTATTTATTGGCGATACTAGTATCATGTAAAAACAAACAGTAAATACTAAACAAGCAAAGATGCATCAAACACATTGACTCTTGTCTTGGTAGCACTCACGGTCTAAAGAGTGAGCTAGGACCAAGTCCGGCCCTTAAGTAGAGCAACGAATAGATAGTGTCCCACTGAAATACTCTTACCGAACTAATCAGGTTTGTATTGTAGGTACGGAAAACCTGGCCGTAGGAAGGTTCTACTTCAGTTCTGGAGACCTAGGCGAAACCATAGCGTCTATCGCTCCAAGGAGAACCGGTTCAGGCCCTGAGGTTGGATTCGTCAGGGCTTAGAATCACATGCTCTACTGTAATTTTCCCCAATATTGGCATCTTTGTGATCTTTAGATGAAAAGATAAAAGGCGAAGGCATTCGTCTAGTTTCTTCTTGTTTCACTTCTTTTTTTTCTAAACGTTTTCTCGAACACACGGGCGAATATCTTTTTTTGTGCTTTCAAAAGTCAGTAAGAAGATTGGGCCGTCGCCCATCTCTGTCTAAACTGACAACCCCACCCAGAGAATCCTACACTAAGGTACCACCAACCGAGATTGGATAAAGTTTCGATTGAGCTATCTGAAGGGAAAACCCAGGCGTTCTACTTGTCCAGAGTAACACAAGTTCCTCCCCTGTTTTCGCTTTACTCTATTCTAAATGTCGTGAGCTTGAGGTTGGATTCGTGAGGCAGGTTCTTCACATGCTAACTTAGTAACCCCTAAAGTGCTACAGTTTTACGTTCTGTTCCCCACTCTTCAGTTTCGCCATCTTCAACTTCTTTTTAACACTCTGATAAAGTTTGTTTCGAGTCTTCTGAGGGCAGAGTTCGGTTGAAAGACATGTCTCTGTCCTTAGGCCGCTCTCTCGACTCAAACGAACAGTCTTTCTTGAAACAATCAACGTGCTAACGGTCAGGTTAGGCTGAACTCAAGTACGTTGTTTGAGAACCGCCCTTCGGGTTGGCCATCCTGGAGTGGAAAGGTCAATGTTGCACTACTTGGACCGAATAGCCAGTAGCCTAGTTCTGGAAAGGGGATCATCCAAGTGCGGGCCGGCGACCAATCCAGGCCTTACAGTAAATCCTTCGGGCTCTTACATACTAGTAAGATAGGATCGTGACAGCAAGCTCCCGTTTCAACTCTGACGGTAATCACCTGACTCTACCGAGTCACGAGTTTAAGGTCGGATTCGTTGGTGTAAGGGTTTCACACGCTGGGTTTTATGTGTCCACAATTTTGCTTTATTTTTGTGCTCTACTAAATTAAGAAATAAGATCCTTTTTTCAGTTCCTTCTATTATTTCACACTCTCGCTATATAAACCTTGTCCGAATTTTCAATCATTAATAAAATTAATCACTTTAGCATTAGTTAAGATTCACCGAACGTAATGAACTACAAAATTCAAGAATTAATAAAATACTTTTTATTCTTCCACTCGTTCAAATACATTTTTTTAAACTTGTAGGATAACAATTGATGTTCATAGATTTTTTTCAAATATTATTTCATTAATTACATTTTTACAAAAGGATCAAAGGTATGCTATATAGTTATTTCGTTCCTTTTGGTTTAAAATGCATATAACTGATCCCAGAAGGTGAAGCAGTGTAAGGCAAATATTGCCTTTTGATTGGACGTGTAGCTTCTTCCCCTCCACCAACATCAACTGTCAAATTCGTAGAGCCTTTAAAAAAAAATTATTTCGGCCTCAGACATGCAAGCCTCCAAATAAATTACAACGGCCTCAAATACTAAAAAAAATAATGGAAATGAAGTAAACAAATTTTGAAATTTGCTTAAGGACGTCAAATTGCGTCTGTTTACGAAATTTCGTTAAATTTGGAGCATTCTAAGGTAAAATACCCAAAAGCTCTGCACGTACCGGAAATGAAATGTTTATATATAAATATAGTTAAAAATTGGAGCGTTTAATTCTCACCAAAATATTATAATATTTGTATTTAAACCATATATTCAAAGATTTCTTTCCTCCATTATTTTATAATAATAATTTGGTGGTAGGCAATCCAAGAAAAAAGGTAGAAAACATAAAATAGTTCAAAATACAGTAATAAGTTTATAATACACAGCAGACGATATAAAATTAAACATAAAACACGGAACACTTGTTGTTGTTATTGTAACTAATGGCAAAGTAGGTAGAAGAAATAATTTACAGATATTTCATGTACATAGGTGCTACACGATCAATCAAAAGGAAGTATTTGCCTTACATTGCTTCGCCTTCTGGGATCAGTTTAAAATCAGTAATATTATATGATTTCATAAAACAGCTGATTTTATGTTATAAGTTATGTGGTAGAACAGCTGTTTCAACACATAGGTTATGTTACTTTATTTATATTAACTGTGATTATTTAATAAAAAGTAACTAAAAAAAAATTAGCCCAATTGACTTGAGTAAATTGACATTAAAAAATGGTTTATAATATTTTAGATAAGATATGGTTACGTTTATCAGCTTTCTATTTTTTTTCTCTTGCCATCTGTACTAAGGAAACCTTCTACTAAGTTTACCAAAATAATAGTAGTGCCTATCCTGAAATATTATATTAATGTTCTATAGTCCAAAAGGGGGGAAATGAAAACCGAATTCCTGAAAACAAATTAAAGCAACATTCAAAATTACCGTAACGTCAGTTAAAAAAATGAAGCCTCCATTTGGTGAATTGATACAACATACCTGGTAGTAAAACTCAGGTATGAAAGGAAATGAGTCGACATGGCCAGACAAGACAATGACATAAAATAGCCTATGTGGGTTTCGATCGATGGCGCTCCTTAGTGGAGAGCCGAAACTGGTGTGGTTGGAATATAAAGCAAGTGGATCCACGTGGAATATCTAACAACAAATAGCCTCTAGCCTGGGGTACGATTCAAGTAAAACGAATCTTCTGGCCGAATATTTAGCAATATCTTCTCGCTGCCAGTGTCTCGATACGAGTGTGTATATAATAAATACATGCCACTGATCTTCTTCATAAATTACTATGGCTTTAAACATTAAATATGAGTTTTCAAACTGTTGACAATTACATCATTGTCCCACTGTCAAATAAAAAAGTTTAATGAGATAATATTAATGAAGTTTATTCAAGACAGTATTTTATCGATAATGATCTTGACTTTGATCATCAATCTCGGATCATTCAATATGGTAACATAAATGTAAGTAACAAGTACAAGGCAATAATACAATGGCGGTAACGCTCAAGTCTACGGAACTAATTTACCACATAAATTAAAATTAAATTCAAGGCTATTGTCAGGACGCAAGGTAGAGGTTTAGAATAAAATATTTGTTCCCAAACTTCAAGAAAAATGATATTCCTATAAATCACGGGGTGCACAAAAAGCACCCCCCCTCCCCGACTTGTTTTTTGTTGCCCGCAGACCACTCTTGTAGAATGTTACTCTTTAATTTAGAGAAACGTAATACTATTTCATAGGGAAATGCGTAAGCCAGCACAATATTGCTGTACTAGCAGTACTTGTGACAATATTCAAATGGAACTTATTGATCTGCAGTACATAATTCAGATAAAGTCAAAATTGTAGGAATTGAATAAGTAAAGATTCAAGGACTGAATAAGAAATTGTAAGATTTGTGTAAAATGAATATGTATGCGTTTATTGTTGAAAATTTCCGAAACAAGAGACACTTGCCCCCCCCCCGCTCCCCGAAAGTCAGATTTACACTACACACAATTCTCTGAACTTTACAATGTTTCATTACATAGACCTATAGTTTGATTTAAAACAGAATAGGATTCTGCGTAAGTGAAATCGACCAGAGCGAGTGAGGTTTACAGCCGTCTAGTACGAAATTCTTATCTTGCTGCGTGGGTGAGCCTTGTTGCCAATTCCACGTTAAACTTCCGTTCGTCGCTCAGTTTCATTGTAGCTGTGGTGGAGTGATTTACTAGTGGTGTAGCTTGCTTCGTTCTGCAATTTCAGTCGCTGGCAGTGGCGGGTTGACTGTCTATGCGTTCGAACTGACAACATCGCACCTCTATCCTGCCACAGACCCATTCCTATTCTACTTTAAAGCAAAGTATAATTGCTTTGATACTGCGGTACCTCCTTACACTGGTAGGTTTCTTACAACGTTGTGATGAAATTCTGTTTGGACTCATGTTGAACATATTTAATGCAAAACGTATTGAATACGTCGATACTCGCCCACAAATAATCGCATATGTCAGAAAAATGTGAGGAGTTTGTGAAGAAATTACACCCCTCCTTGCAAGTAGTGATGTAGCAAACCCGAGTTACTCTAGTTTGATCTATACCTTTTTACCTAGAACCAATTTACACTATAAGTGTATTGAAAAAGGGGGTTACTCTTGTAATAATCTGATATTTCATGCAATGATAGACTAAATCCGTGTTTAAAACAACAAAACTACTTTAAACAAAATTAAAAAAATAGCAATAATTGAACACATTGCTTCAAGCATATTCGTGAAAGTAGTTTAATAAATATTTCTTTTCCTATGTTTTGGAAAAAATAAACAGACTGTCTTTATAGGAAGTGGGTTTGGTCTCGAAAGAATATTCGTCATATAATCGATTGTGATTATGGTTATTTCAAACCCGTGTATCGATTTAGGTGGTCAGAAATTACAACACACGAAGCAACCTTCAACTGGCTATTACCATGAAAATTGGGCTGTGATGCAATCATAGTGTCAACTAGGCAGATGCCTACATTGTGTGCTCCTCAATGTATTTGCATATCAATTCAAATAAACACCTGGATTCTTTTCATTAGATTCGAAAAGCGCAAACACTTACATGTTTGTCTTCAAGTTGTAGTGTATTTGGAATATCAAGAATTATATTTATTTTCTTATTTTATGGCGAAACCCTAATCTTGGAAAAGCAAAACATTAATAATTTACTTACAAAATTTTATGTCACATATTTTTGAAGACTATAACTTTTTGTAAATAATTGCTTGCTTTTGTTAGTATATTTATTGAAATTTCATACCAATATTCAGAAGTTTTAAAAATATAGTCTGTATGATGTAACTGTCTTCTGTCCACTGAGCTACCTGGGTTAGTCCGGACGTGCCTTATAGCAACAAAAATTTATTATTCCAATTCAATTTATTGCTTATAGTAACAAGTAATAGGACTCTATCAGTTCTTTGCTGATATTTATTGATTCCCTGTTATTTTTACAATTGAGATATAGTTTACAAAAAACATTAACAATAAAAACTAACAGGAAAAATGTGTGTAATGAAGTTTTACGGTTGGTTTATTAATGTGTGATTACGGTGTATTAATGGATCTTTTAATATCGTATATTATTAAAAATTAGTATAATTTTCAATATTAGTTGATAGCATATTTTATTAATATATTTATGTTACACTATTTGGTTGTTTGTCAACTTATTAATATTACCATTGTGGTCACTGAAACCCCCAAAACCCTCCATGTATAAAAGTCTGTAATCTGCTCTATTCCAAATCTAGTTTTTACAACTACATGAACCTGGTAGAGCGCAGACACTTCTATTACTCTGGTAGAGTAGTAGGTCTACTCACAAAACCCTCTTTGACCCTAACCATTAGGGCTACCACACTAAATAGTTCTCCCAACATCTCGCAATATCAGGAGAAGGTAAATAGACACTTCTATTACTCTGGTAGAGTAGTAGGTCTACTCACAAAACCCTCTTTGACCCTAACCATTAGGGCTACCACACTAAATAGTTCTCCCAACATCTCGCAATATCAGGAGAAGGTAAATAGACACTTCTATTACTCTGGTAGAGTAGTAGGTCTACTCACAAAACCCTCTTTGACCCTAACCATTAGGGCTACCACACTAAATAGTTCTCCCAACATCTCGCAATATCAGGAGATAGTAAATAGACACTTCTGTTACCCTGGTAGAGTAGTAGGTCTACTCACAAAACCCTCTTCGACCCTAACCATTAGGGCTACCACACTAAATAGTTCTCCCAACATCTCGCAATATCAGGAGAAGGTAAATAGACACTTCTATTACTCTGGTAGCGTAGTAGGTCTACTCACAAAACCCTCTTCGACCCTAACCATTAGGGCTACCGCAATAAATAGTTATCCCAACATCTCGCAATATCAGGAGAAGGTAAATAGACACTTCTATTACTCTGGTAGCGTAGTAGGTCTACTCACAAAGCCCTCTTCGACCCTAACCATTAGGGCTACCGCAATAAATAGTTATCCCAACATCTCGCAATATCAGGAGAAGGTAAATAGACACTTCTATTACTCTGGTAGCGTAGTAGGTCTACTCACAAAGCCCTCCTCGACGCTAACCATTAGAACTACCAAAGTAAATAGTTCTCCCAACATCTCGCAATATCAGGAGATAGTAAATAGACACTTCTATTACTCTGGTAGCGTAGTAGGTTTACTCATAAAGCCCTTCTCGACGCTAACCAAAAGGGCTACCACACTAATAATTCTCCCCCATCTCCCAATATCAGGAGAAGGTAAATAGACACTTCTATTACTCTGGTAGCGTAGTAGGTTTACTCATAAAGCCCTTCTCGACGCTAACCAAAAGGGCTACCACACTAATAATTCTCCCCCATCTCCCAATATCAGGAGAACGTAAATAGACACTTCTGTTACCCTGGTAGAGTAGTAGGTTTACTCATAAAGCCCTTCTCGACGCTAACCAAAAGGGCTACCACACTAATAATTCTCCCCCATCTCCCAATATCAGGAGAAGGTAAATAGACACTTCTATTACTCTGGTAGCGTAGTAGGTCTACTCACAAAGCCCTCCTCGACGCTAACCATTAGGACTACCAAAGTAAATAGTTCTCCCAACATCTCGCAATATCAGGAGATAGTAAATAGACACTTCTATTACTCTGGTAGCGTAGTAGGTTTACTCATAAAGCCCTTCTCGACGCTAACCAAAAGGGCTACCACACTAATAATTCTCCCCCATCTCCCAATATCAGGAGAAGGTAAATAGACACTTCTATTACTCTGGTAGCGTAGTAGGTTTACTCATAAAGCCCTTCTCGACGCTAATCAAAAGGGCTACCACACTAATAATTCTCCCCCATCTCCCAATATCAGGAGAACGTAAATAGACACTTCTGTTACCCTGGTAGAGTAGTAGGTTTACTCATAAAGCCCTTCTCGACGCTAACCAAAAGGGCTACCACACTAATAATTCTCCCCCATCTCCCAATATCAGGAGAAGGTAAATAGACACTTCTATTACTCTGGTAGCGTAGTAGGTTTACTCATAAAGCCCTTCTCGACGCTAACCAAAAGGGCTACCACACTAATAATTCTCTCCCATCTCCCAATATCAGGAGAAGGTAAATAGACACTTCTATTACTCTGGTAGCGTAGTAGGTTTACTCATAAAGCCCTTCTCGACGCTAACCAAAAGGACTACCACACTAATAATTCTCCCCCATCTCCCAATATCAGGAGAAGGTAAATAGACACTTCTGTTATTACCTGGTAGAGTAGTAGGTTTACTCATAAAGCCCTTCTCGACGCTAAACATTAGGGCTACCAAAGTAAATAGTTCTCCCAACATCTCGCAATATCAGGAGAAGGTAAATAGACACTTCTGTTGCTCTGGTAGAGTAGTAGGTCTACTCACAAAGCCCTCCTCGACGCTAAACATTAGGGCTACCAAAGTAAATAGTTCTCCCAACATCTCGCAATATCAGGAGAAGGTAAATAGACACTTCTATTACTCTGGTAGAGTAGTAGGTCTACTCACAAAACCCTCTTTGACCCTAACCATTAGGGCTACCACACTAAATAGTTCTCCCAACATCTCGCAATATCAGGAGATAGTAAATAGACACTTCTGTTACCCTGGTAGAGTAGTAGGTCTACTCACAAAACCCTCTTCGACCCTAACCATTAGGGCTACCACACTAAATAGTTCTCCCAACATCTCGCAATATCAGGAGAAGGTAAATAGACACTTCTATTACTCTGGTAGCGTAGTAGGTCTACTCACAAAACCCTCTTCGACCCTAACCATTAGGGCTACCGCAATAAATAGTTATCCCAACATCTCGCAATATCAGGAGAAGGTAAATAGACACTTCTATTACTCTGGTAGCGTAGTAGGTCTACTCACAAAGCCCTCTTCGACCCTAACCATTAGGGCTACCGCAATAAATAGTTATCCCAACATCTCGCAATATCAGGAGAAGGTAAATAGACACTTCTATTACTCTGGTAGCGTAGTAGGTCTACTCACAAAGCCCTCCTCGACGCTAACCATTAGAACTACCAAAGTAAATAGTTCTCCCAACATCTCGCAATATCAGGAGATAGTAAATAGACACTTCTATTACTCTGGTAGCGTAGTAGGTTTACTCATAAAGCCCTTCTCGACGCTAACCAAAAGGGCTACCACACTAATAATTCTCCCCCATCTCCCAATATCAGGAGAAGGTAAATAGACACTTCTATTACTCTGGTAGCGTAGTAGGTTTACTCATAAAGCCCTTCTCGACGCTAACCAAAAGGGCTACCACACTAATAATTCTCCCCCATCTCCCAATATCAGGAGAACGTAAATAGACACTTCTGTTACCCTGGTAGAGTAGTAGGTTTACTCATAAAGCCCTTCTCGACGCTAACCAAAAGGGCTACCACACTAATAATTCTCCCCCATCTCCCAATATCAGGAGAAGGTAAATAGACACTTCTATTACTCTGGTAGCGTAGTAGGTCTACTCACAAAGCCCTCCTCGACGCTAACCATTAGGACTACCAAAGTAAATAGTTCTCCCAACATCTCGCAATATCAGGAGATAGTAAATAGACACTTCTATTACTCTGGTAGCGTAGTAGGTTTACTCATAAAGCCCTTCTCGACGCTAACCAAAAGGGCTACCACACTAATAATTCTCCCCCATCTCCCAATATCAGGAGAAGGTAAATAGACACTTCTATTACTCTGGTAGCGTAGTAGGTTTACTCATAAAGCCCTTCTCGACGCTAATCAAAAGGGCTACCGCAATAAATAGTTATCCCAACATCTCGCAATATCAGGAGAAGGTAAATAGACACTTCTATTACTCTGGTAGCGTAGTAGGTCTACTCACAAAGCCCTCCTCGACGCTAACCATTAGAACTACCAAAGTAAATAGTTCTCCCAACATCTCGCAATATCAGGAGATAGTAAATAGACACTTCTATTACTCTGGTAGCGTAGTAGGTTTACTCATAAAGCCCTTCTCGACGCTAACCAAAAGGGCTACCACACTAATAATTCTCTCCCATCTCCCAATATCAGGAGAAGGTAAATAGACACTTCTATTACTCTGGTAGCGTAGTAGGTTTACTCATAAAGCCCTTCTCGACGCTAACCAAAAGGACTACCACACTAATAATTCTCCCCCATCTCCCAATATCAGGAGAAGGTAAATAGACACTTCTGTTATTACCTGGTAGAGTAGTAGGTTTACTCATAAAGCCCTTCTCGACGCTAAACATTAGGGCTACCAAAGTAAATAGTTCTCCCAACATCTCGCAATATCAGGAGAAGGTAAATAGACACTTCTGTTGCTCTGGTAGAGTAGTAGGTCTACTCACAAAGCCCTCCTCGACGCTAAACATTAGGGCTACCAAAGTAAATAGTTCTCCCAACATCTCGCAATATCAGGAGAAGGTAAATAGACACTTCTGTTGCCCTGGTAGAGTAGTAGGTCTACTCACAAAGCCCTCCTCGACGCTAAACATTAGGGCTACCAAAGTAAATAGTTCTCCCAACATCTCGCAATATCAGGAGATAGTAAATAGACACTTCTATTACTCTGGTAGCGTAGTAGGTTTACTCATAAAGCCCTTCTCGACGCTAACCAGAAGGGCTACCACACTAATAATTCTCCCCCATCTCCCAATATCAAGAGAAGGTAAATAGACACTTCTATTACTCTGGTAGCGTAGTAGGTTTACTCATAAAGCCCTTCTCGACGCTAACCAAAAGGACTACCACACTAATAATTCTCCCCCATCTCCCAATATCAGGAGAAGGTAAATAGACACTTCTGTTATTACCTGGTAGAGTAGTAGGTCTACTCACAAAGCCCTCCTCGACGCTAAACATTAGGGCTACCAAAGTAAATAGTTCTCCCAACATCTCTCAATATCAGGAGATAGTAAATAGACACTTCTATTACTCTGGTAGCGTAGTAGGTTTACTCATAAAGCCCTTCTTGACGCTAACCAGAAGGGCTACCACACTAATAATTCTCCCCCATCTCCCAATATCAAGAGAAGGTAAATAGACACTTCTATTACTCTGGTAGCGTAGTAGGTTTACTCATAAAGCCCTTCTCGTCGCTAACCAAAAGGGCTACCACACTAATAATTCTCCCCCATCTCCCAATATCAGGAGTAAGTAATTCATCTGAATGAAAATTGTGAACACCCCTCCTTAACAATTCGTGTGCCCTATGCTTCTGAATAAAATTGAATATTTATGACAAGATTCAGTAATTTATACCTGTCTAAATCTAAATAGAGACAGCGTTATCTTGAAATATTAACTGCCAAATATTACTTTCATGATATAAACTGCACAAGGAAATACATTTTGCATTGAAACTAGTTCCTTGAGTACGAAAATGCTTTTACCAAGAGAAGTTTGCTATTAACAAGACAAACTAAGTTTATTCAAACCTAACAAGAGATTAGCGTGAAGCATTTGGCCTTGAACTACTTTATGTTTAGAAAAAAAGACCCTGTTGGAAGCAAGCAACCCTTTTTTTACTGCCTTGTGTTCAGAGAGGCTCCCTCGTCTAGGTCTGGATTGTTGAGCAAAGCGGAACCTTTATTCTGTTGTAATGTTAGCCTTGTTTTCTTCTCAAGTCAATCTATTGGTCTCTTATTGTAAAAACAGATATTGAAACGTGAATTAATGTATCAGGGGTTCAGAAGTGAGTTGGACTTGACCTGAATAAAACATTGTAATATTTCATCCTGTTAATTAGATTAAAGCATTAATATCAAACCTAAATAAAATAAAGTAATAACCTGATCGGAGCCGTATTCTGGTGGGTGGGTGAATGGGTTAGAAACCTACAGACATTAATTATTACGACACTAAAATTTCTAATGCTTTTAAAGTACAAATGGACGTTATGGATCGTTAGACTAGCCGCTGAATCTTGAAAATGCATATACAGTAATTGCACATTCTGGTGGGAAACGTTGAAACTGCAGTACAAATATTCCGCACACTATTCTACCATAAGGTTGTTATAAACAAATAAAATAAAGATATACACTGATTTTAAACAGAATATGAACCTGGAAGGGTTCTTTTGGCTTTTAGTCTAGTGATGCAGAACATCGTCCTAATAATAACGTAGGGGACATGGGGGGGGGGGGAGATTTGCAATCCTGTTTTTGACTTGAAACAAGTTTGAGAATCCCCTATCTTGAATTTTCAAAAGTCACTTCCCCCATTTATTGGGCTGGACTACCTCACTGTTTGTTTCGGCCACTAACTTGATCAACTTGCCACCCAAGCCACGATACATTCTGGTTTTAAAAGTATTATAGTTTCAATTTGGCTACAGCACAATTACTCCAATCCTAGCTTTAAGCTGCAACAGCAAAATACACATTTATGTAACGCTCTTGGGTGATTCGGGTGGTCCGGATGACACAAAGCTTACTGCTTCTAATTTAACGCTCTTGGGTGATTCGGGTGGTCCGGATGACACAAAGCTTACTGCTTCTAATTTAACGCTCTTGGGTGATTCGGGTGTTCCGGATGACACAAAGCTTACTGCTTCTAATTTAACGCTCTTGGGTGATTCGGGTGGTCCGGATGACACAGCGCCTACTGCTTCTCCTTTAAATCTCCTGTCACCTTAGTTTTAGCCAACTAACCACCTACTGATCAGGATATCTCGCTCTCCCTACTAAATAAAATTTTTTTAGAAAGGCAGCTGGGTGGCTTAGGGATAGAGCACTTGACTTTAAGGGCCTAGGTTAGATCCAGGTAGTCTTAAAGAATTTCTTTGCGCTTGTTTAGCTCTAGACCGTCCAGAAAACGACTTTATAGAACTAAAAAAGTAGAGTAAAAATGGGCAACTGATAATCTGACAATTATTTTTCTTCCTGTCTCTTCTAGACCATGTCAAATTAAAAATGAGTAATTATTATTAAAATAATAATAATATCATCGGATTTTTCATTATGTGGAATGAGGATCAAACCTAAGGTAATAGTGGGCGGTTTAAGCATAATGCTGGCCATATTACCTTAGATTTCCGTATAACCCCTCCGCAGTCTGTAAGCCCCTCAATAAGTCGCGAGAAACGGTAGGTTTACTTTTGGTCCATCCTATGTCCTCCACCACTTTAACCTATATTTACATATCTGTCTTAGGATCGCCTTTCCCAGATAATATTTGAACTGGCTAATCATTAAAAAATGCTGTTGTCCTATAGACATTTAAACCTTTTTGCCAATTTTTGCAGCCTTTACAATGCTAACTATTAATATATAATAATGTGTCTTTACGTTACCAATATATAGAAAAACAAATTGAACGAAAAAAATTTAAGAAATCTATCTATTGATAAACATGAACGTTTAAAAATTTATAATTCCTACACCGCCGCTTGAAATATTACTAATTTGTAATTAAAAAAAAAAAAAACTGTTTGAGAAATACAAGGAGACAAAACATTTGATTGGACTAAACTAGGTACTACGAGTATCTCTGACATTTTGCTGGTACCGAGGAATATCACGTAGTGTAACCTAAACCATAATGGACAATAAAACTCCATTAGCATGTAATATTCTATCACTTACATTGTGTTCTATAAGGACAGTCATTTCAGGATATTTTTTGTATTTATTCACTTGGACATATATTAATCTGTGACACAGCTTATAGCTGCACTTGGGTTTGGTTGGATGAGGCTGGTTATTTCATTCAATGGCAGGCTACTACCATTTATAGTAGGCCTACAATATTCACAGCTATTGGGGCGGGTATATTATTAATGTGTAAAATACAAACTGATGCACTAACGTATACACTAATACATTTACAATGTACGAATTAGGACAGTGAAAGAGATAATTTCACCAGGAAAGGTTTTGCAGCAATAAAGAGGTGTGTGCATGAACTAGGCCCATCTTTCATCGACTAATACCAATAAATCGTGTATATTTTGGCAGTTGGCGAGTACAATATCTCCAAAGTCGGGCACAAAGGTCTCCAGCCTTGTACGCGGCTGAAGCTGCATTCCTGTCTGTGAGAGAACCAGACTTGGTGTGCGGTCATTGTTAGACACGAACAACCTTCAGCAAATATTCTATACAGTCTGTTCCACTCAAGCCAGCGTCTTATATCTTGCCTCGTCAAGCTACAGCTGAAATTAGTTACGCCAATAGAAATAGCACGTTTTGTCTGCATTTTACACATTTTGCCAAAGAAAACAATACTTTTGAAATAACTATTTGATAAATATATAAGAAAAATTAAATGTTTTAAAATTTTTAGAAACGTTTAAACTGTTAGGTTTCACTTGATGAAGCAAGCTGTCAGTGCTACGCTTGCCTATAGTTGCGCTCACTTTAATTTATATATTCAATTTTATTTCAGTTCTGAAGCTTCCTCATTTTAGGTAAGTTTATATACGTATATAAAAGTATATTAAATAATGAAACCCGCAAGGGGGGTGCGGACTAGCCGCACCTACTAAGAGGGGTGTTGGCGTCCCTCGCGGTACCCTAGTCTAACATAAACACTACTGACAACACTAACACTCATACACAGGCTCTCATATTCACACCCACTCTCTCTGTCTCTCTCTCTCTCACATATACATACACACACACACACACTCTCTTTCTCTCTCTCTCTTTCACACACTCTCTCTCACACACACACACTCTTTCTCTCTCTCTCTCTCTCTCTCTCACACACACACACACACACACACACACACACACAACGCCTTCAACTAACAACACAATTCTACATATTTATACTAACATCTTCTCTTAGGGATTTTCGTTTTTTACAGCTATTCTTTATTGCCAATGCCCGAATTGGTTTTTCGCTAAAAAAATCAAATTAAATGTTGGCAAAAAACAATGTTTTAATAATTATATGCGTTTCAGATGAATATTTAACAAAGAAGAAAACAGCTGGAGGATAAATAAATTTGGCAGAAAACTGAACTTCAAACTCAGCAAATGTAACTGAAAACAGAGCAACAGCAAACATAATACATTATACAAAAAAAAGAACAACTGCAAGCAGAATACATTCAACATAAAAACTGCATACAGATTGCACACAACAGAAAATAGAATAAATGTAACACAGAAAACAGAGCAACAGCAAACATAATACATTATATAAAAAAGAACAACTGCAAGCAGAATACATTCAACAAAAAAACTTCATACAGAATGCACACAACAGAAAATAGAATAAATGTAACACAGAAAACATAGCAACAGCAAACATAATACATTATATAAAAAAGAACAACTGCAAGCAGAATATATTCAACAAAAAACTGCATACAGAATGCACACAACAGAAAATAGAATAAATGTAACAGAAAACAGAGCAAAAGCAATTATAATACATTATACAAAAAAGACAACAATTGCAAGCAGAATAGATTCAACAGAAAAACTGGAAACAGAATGTATTCAACAGAAAAAAATAATTAATATAAAAGAAAATAGGACAACCTCAAGCAGAATACATTTTGCAGAATTTATTGCAATATAAAACAAGATTACTGAAAACCGGATAAATCTTACGTAACAATTGCAAACAGGATAAATCTAACAGAAAACTAAACAAAAACAATCATAATTATCAGCCTCAAATTCATAAACATTTAACAAAAGTTTTTTTGGATCTTGTTAGTTAAAAATCACTGTTCTAACACTTTGACAATGTTCAGTTGTCTCATCCAAGAGCACACCTCCGTCCTAGAATGACAAAATGGACGCAAAGGTAAAATCTACCTGCGGCACTGCCCCCCAGGAATTGCTAATTTAATTTTGCGTTCCTATTCCTCCCTCGAGTAGGCAAAAAAAGACAAGAGTACACGGCTCCCCCTATACTCACTAACAAGGTATTTGTAACAGAATTCCCTTCCCCGCCCTTAATGTAAGGGAGCCCCTAACCCTAAGGATTCCTGCATGATTTGTCCTGGCAGGGTTTCTCTAGCTTTTCATTCCGCTCTCCAGGTAACACGTTCTGTAATTCACTACCTTCCGATTATCCTTGGAAGGAGCTCAATACTAGGTACCCGGGAAATCCGTCCTGCACCCTCCCCGTTCGCAGGAGAGCGGAAAGTCAGTTTAGGTTTACAAGAAGGTCAGAGAACACATTTATTATGAATTTACTGATAAAGTCCAATGGAAGGACAACGAAGCAAAGCAAAGTTATTTAGTGGCGCAGTTAGACTGAGGACTCTGCGGTCAGGACAAGTTCTTCGGAGGGAACTAATGGTCAGCAGAGTAACGCCAAACTAGAGCCAGCCATGACTTGATCGAAACGCAGTCCAATATCTTCAGCAGAAAAATTCCAGTCATGGACTCGACAATATTGTGATGATACTTGAAATACGTTTTACCAAGAGCGATAAGGAAATGACTTATATCAACTTTAACAATGCCTTTCAAATTACCTCCTAAAACGTACACAGTAAAAAAGGCATTCAGAATTTAAACGCTTGAAATACAGTGGTAAACCAGTAGGTATTTTCAAAAATAAAAGCAAGTAATATAAACAATTTTTTCAAAGTCAATTCCTACTCAGGTCAACGAAGAAATTGTTTATTTTAGTTACTTTTTATTAAATAATTGCAATTAATATAAATAAAGTAACATAACCTGTGCGTTAAAACAGCTGTTCTACCATATAACAAACATAAAATCAGCTGTTGTATGAAATCATATGTTATCACTTATTTTAAGCAAAATGGGACAAAATACTTACTTTATCCAACGCATGCCCTTGTTAACTCGACCATTTGGCATCGTGCAGACCAGTAGAGCTTGGAGAGTCTGGTTTTTGGGTCGCTATTGTATGCTTCGAGCTGTGGGCAGGCAGGAAGGTGGTCTCCATCCATCTTTCCTGTTTGGCACAAGGGGCACCGATCCGTGTCCGCCAGCCCAATGCGATGAAGGTGCGCCTGAAGGTAGTCGTGTTCCGTGGATAGACGGAACAGCGCAACACTGATAGGTCGAGGCAGGTTTTTTTGGAATGGGGTTGGTGCAAAGTTCTTGCCATCTCTTTCCAACAGCCAGGTTTTCTTGTGATGTTTTCAAGTACGTCTTAGCTGCTGCGTGGATCCTGGTGTAAGCAGAGCCCAGTGATATTTTGATTTGTGGCTGTGGTAGACGGCACCCACTCTTGGCGAGGTTGTCAGCTTTTTCGTTCCCTGTTGTGCCAACGTGGCTGGGAATCCACTGGAGCGCAATTCTGAAGCCTGCCTCTTGGCATAGTTGCATTTTTTCTCTGCACGACACTGTCAAGGTGGTGTGTTAGAGGAAACTGCCAAAATCGCTGATTGTGAATCAATCAGGAATACAACCTGCCGCGGCGAAAGTCGCATGACGCATGATACTGCTTCTCCTTATGGCCACAACCTCACCATCAAAATTTCATGGACAAAATAAGTATAGGGCTATACCTTGCCCCCTATTCTGAAAAGTTTTTCTCTCGTATAAAACTAAAATTAATACATTACATTTAATTCATGTATTAATGTTTTAAAAACTCTATTAACATCAAGTGTCATCCACTACAAGTTTTAAAAAATGTATTTAAACTTGAGAGGATAAATGAAAAGTATTTTATTAACGACAGAAAATTTGAAAAAAGATATATATATATACAGTAAACTCCCGATTATCTGTGGGCGGATTAACCGGTTTGCGGATTATCCGGGGTCTGCCATTGTTCTACAAATATCCAATTTTCATTCCAATCAGATTCATGTGTTTAAATTTCCAAACGGTGAATTACGACGTAAATACACATAAGGCTTATTAGAAGTTAAGATGAAGGGAATAGATATGTAAATATGTACGTACTAATTTTTACATTGAAAGGGAAGCATCCCGACGCGGGCCAGCGAAATAAAAGGGGCGAGCAGACTACTGTATATAAGAGACAATGACAAAATGCTTGGACGCCCGAAAACCTAATGTGTATCATAAGATTGTAAACAAATGTCAGCTAATCTCGGCTATAAATAGTCTAGGACGTGACATATGCATTATCCATGTCTGTCATATACATTATCGATCTTTAAGGCTTTGTGACACACGTGGCACAAGTAGACACTGTGACAAAATGGTTCTCAAGAAACTTAGATCGCACATTAAAGCTAAATCAATGCTCACAAAAAAACAGACGAAAGTGACAGATTTTTTTTTTAAAGTGAAAGTATTATGTGTAAAGGAAATTACATATGTAAATACATACTTACTTTTGACATATACTTATGTACGTATTGTAAATAGTTGAGTAGTATTGTATGTATAGACATATAAATGTACATGTTATAATCCGTCAAATACATTGACATTTTAAATTATTTTCTGTATTTATTTTGTCCTCTGAAGATTATTTGTGAATTGCATTAACCGGGGTCATTGTTTGTGTAACTCATGGTATAATATAGATTATCGATAGTTTTGCGTATTCTTTGTTCATAGAGGATTATCCGGGGAATTCATTATCCGGCGTTGCCGGGCCACCCTATTCCACGGATAATCGGGAGTTTACTGTATATATATATATATATATATATATATATATATATATATATATATATATATATATATATATACATATATAGGGAGAGTATAAACTATTAGAGGGAATTGAAAAAAAATAATTTAAAAAAAATATGTTCTTGCACTTTCTTCAGGTGATCGATCTTGAATGGATTCTTACGAAATGTCCAAATTAATTATTGAAACTGGTTTCCCCACACCATTACCGAGAAATGGTTAGTTTCATCATCACAATATAAAAATGTATGTTCAGAGGTATGTGATGGTAAAGAGGAACCATGGAAGCTGTACATGCTTCTCCTCATTACGTTCACGAATGAAGTTCTACTCCAGATAAACGACTCTTCCTTCGGGATGCCATATTTCCTTTATTCCCAGTACCAAGGAACATTGTACCCTTCCCTTAGACTTGTCTAATACTGTCTAGACCTTCTTATCTCTCGTATTACAAGGAGTAGTTATGGGTAGACATGGCCCCGGAGAGAGTATATCTCGCGAGTCATAGCAAGAGACGTGATATTCACAGGAGGGGAGCTCGCCGACTATTGGAAGTAAAACACCAGGCAGCTGTCTAGTCCTAGCTTGCCTCAAGGCACAGTGGTTGTGGCGGGATGCCAAGTATCTCCAAAAGGCTTTGGGCTTACAAATTTACTTCAGGTACAGGGGTTTAGGTCCCTACCTATATTTACAATACCTCCCTGCCTTCATGCAGCCATTAAAATACGCGTAGACAGAAGCGCATAGACGAATAACATACGTATAATCGTAAAAAGTCAAGAAGCCATAATGGTCATATAATAATAGTGTCATATAGTTATTAAAGTTCATGTAGCAATAAAAATGGTCTCCGAGGGGTTGCAAAGTCTGTCTGTATGGGAGCAGGGGTTTGGTTATGAGGATCAGCATCTGAGGATGGGTGGTTGGCACACTGACAGGACGTTATAGGATAGCGTGAAAGATACAATATAAACATTTCTACTGACTATATGATGTTACCTGTCTTCTGGATCGCTCTGCTACAGGATTGTCCGTTATCGCTCGCAGCTGCCGGCAGGGTTTTTTTGTATATAGTCTAATACTTACCTTATCTAAACGCACAAAGAATTTTTTAATTTAAAAATAAAAAAATGTTATTGTTTTAATCATGTTTTTAAAAAGTGAATGTAAGCTTTGTAATCTCTGTAACGTGAAGTACCTCAGGCCTAGGCAGTATTCTGTAGTACCCAATCGTTTTCCAACTGCAACGCACACACGAGTATAAAACCTCCAATTACAAATAAAATTCCTTATAGGAATGTTGTATATTTACTTATTCAACGGTTAAACTGTCCGTCTACTCCTGCAGACCTCTTGAAAGGTCAGAGGTCACGTGTAGTTTAATGACTCAAGCTTCGACCAAATGTTCTCGGCCGTAACGTACTCGCAAGGCCGAATACTCATTCTCCGTTATTATACAGCCGACGTTCTCAGACGCGTCAATATTCTAGGACAGACTAGCATAAATGTGGTTCCTGTTTACTCAGAGGTGGATGCAGTGATTTCTGTTCTTAACCTGCAAACAAACAAAACAGGCTCGGATAAGACGCATATAATTCTGTACCTCTGCAAATATTCTGCAAACAAACAAAACTGAGGCTCGGATAAGACGCATATAATTCTGTACCTCTGCAAATATTCTGCAAACAAACAAAACTGAGGCTCGGATAAGACGCATATAATTCTGTACCTCTGCAAATATTCTGCAAACAAACAAAACTGAGGCTCGGATAAGACGCATATAATTCTGTACCTCTGCAAATATTCTGCAAACAAACAAAACTGAAGCTCGGATAAGACGCATATAATTCTGTACCTCTGCAAATATTCTGCAAACAAACAAAACTGAGGCTCGGATAAGACGCATATAATTCTGTACCTCTGCAAATATTCTGCAAACAAACAAAACTGAGGCTCGGATAAGACGCATATAATTCTGTACCTCTGCAAATATTCTGCAAACAAACAAAACTGAGGCTCGGATAAGACGCATATAATTCTGTACCTCTGCAAATATTCTGCAAACAAACAAAACTGAGGCTCGGATAAGACGCATATAATTCTGTACCTCTGCAAACAAACAAAACTGAGGCTCGGATAAGACGCATATAATTCTGTACCTCTGCAAATATTCTGCAAACAAACAAAACTGAGGCTCGGATAAGACGCATATAATTCTGTATCTCTGCAAATATTCTGCAAACAAACAAAACTGAGGCTCGGATAAGACGCATATAATTCTGTACCTCTGCAAGTAATCTGCAAACAAACAAAATTGAGGCTCGGATAAGACGCATATAATTCTGTACCTCTGCAAATATTCTGCAAACAAACAAAACTGAGGCTCGGATAAGACGCATATAATTCTATACCTCTGCAAATATTCTGCAAACAAACAAAACTGAGGCTCGGATAAGACGCATATAATTCTATACCTCTGCAAGTATTCCTATATGTTACGTCTTGAAAGTGTTACAAGTTTGGTTGAGTGACATTTTGAAAAAGATGTACTTAGCTAATTAATTTTCATGAAGAGGGCCCACTTTAATTTGGTATGTATTAGGTCCTCGTCGTCTTTCGTCATTGCATCACGTACTTCTGGTTGGATGGTAGCACCAGTTGACGTCTCACTGTTCAACTACAACATCCGGCTACCAGAGGATTGGTCGGAGAGAAACCATAAAATGGCCTTCACGAACTCCTGGTCTTACGTCATTACGCTTTTCCCTCTGGGAATATTTGTAATGTTTGGTTTCATCTACATCTGTTGCCTCTAGAGAAGAGTTGAAAAACCGCGCCATTGATGCAGTAAAAAATTTTAAATGACCTGATTAGTCAAGAAAAGTGCAAAAAGTTTAAATTCGGTGTGAAACATTTAAGAGAAATGTCAAGTTAGGTTCTGCATTCAGCAGAATGGTGTCCAAATAGAATATGTGCTTTGAATGTGCGAGCCATAGTGAATTTATTATATTTTACGTCGATTTCAACTTGTATTATTTTAAAACTATTTTCGATTTTTAAATTTATATTAATTTTCTTAAAACAAGTTTATAAATTTTCCAAAAAATATTAATTAATCACCAATTTTTAAAGCAATTTTTCGTTAAACCTAAAAAGTAAATTTCATTTCAGATTTCTTTAAAATTTCGGAGACTATATCTTTCCCCAAAGGATTTAGCAACCCTCGCACGCACACACACGCCGTCCTACCTAAGATGGTTTTTCATCAATTAGACCTTGGTATACACAAATAAATTTCCAAGCTGTGACATTTAGGTAATTTTTACTGACATTTTTTGTATTTTACAAGTTATTCGTTTGAAATAGAGGGACAATATGACTTATTTATTTGATATTTAGGGAATATTTAATGTAATATAATGTATTTAGTGTTAGGAAATCTGTATTTTTTTAATATCTTTAGGAGAATTACCTAAATGTAGAGTTTACAAAATTTAGTTTTGTAGACCAATGCCTAGTACGTGACAGGTAGACCGCCGGGCCGGGTCAGCACGAGTGAGTGTGTGAGGGTCGCCTAATCCTCTGGAGACGCTTCTGAGTTTGGATATAAGGTTATAGAGTTATTCATTTACCTTGTCGTTGTTGTTGTTGTTGTCGTGTGACATGTGCAATAAAAACAATAAAAAAAAAAGAAAAAAGTGTTAAGAGAAAGGCAGAGAGAGCACAGTTACACGGGTCCAAAAGCGTGAAGCACTGCACTGGCCACATCTGCAGCTTTGTCCGTATAAAGAGTCTCCCTAGAACAGTTTAAGTCAATTTTAAATAGTGCTGCAATGATGGACGGGCAGTTGAAGAGATGATCGGGATCAAGCTGTATCCCTGGGCAGTGCCTACATTCGGGGTATGTTCTTGATCCATCAGGCAAGATTTTCATGTCTTTGAGGTGCATTGTCCTCAGTCTGGCAATTGTTTTTGTTAGTTCCCTGTCGAAGTTAAGCTCGGGAGGTGATGATTTTCTTTGGTTGTTATGGCAGAGCTTCTGTTTTGCAACGGCATTTACGTAGGAAGATGTTGTAATCACGGGGGCTGGTTCGATGGTCCTCGCTTCCTTGGCCAGAGAATCGGCGTCTTCGTTCCCTTTACTCTCGGGGGAGCCTGTAACCCCTAGAGAGCGCGTCCCCAGGTGGCGGATAGGGGAATGCCTTCAATGGTTTACCATTGAAATAGGAGTGAAATAAAATAGCTCCCGCGGACCAACAGGTAGAAGTCCAACCTCTCGAGGCAATGGCACTCACCATGACTAGTGCAATGAACATATGTGTTATTCATTTACCTTGAATAACATAAAACCATAAAATTTATTATTACATTTATCCATACGCTTGACAGCGTATTTTTTTAATCCATATTTCCGAGAGATTGCACTGCAGTCAATTAACCCTGCTTGGGGGTGGGGGGGGGTTAGTGGTACAAGATAAGTCGGTTTGTATTTTAGCATATAATAGATAGGATTGTGGTAGGGACAAAAACCCCTTGTTATAGAGTACTGATGTGTAATGGAGGACACCTGAGGTAGCACATTGAGAAGGTATGTGTCTACAATAATACGTTCTAGTGATAAGAGTACAAGTTATGCTATGGGTAATATTAAGTATCAGATATCCTATAATAGTAACGTATTATTATATGTATATAATGATAATAGAATATGGATGACTAAATATTGATGTATTTTTTAAATTACCTTTAAAATAATTACATTAGTACAAAATGAAGAACCTGAAAATTTGGTAAAATGCAAACCTATAATAAAAATCACCAAATTTAATAAAAATCGTTTATGTTTGCTATATTCCCCGAGTACCAGCGGTTTCTACATCTAAGCACAGCGCATGCGCATATGGTAATGTAATGACGTACTGCAGTTATTAAGTTAACCGACAGATAGCATTACCGTGCTTCCACATCTGTTACTTATAACGGGAAAACCAGACACGGATACCTCTCATTTTCTTCTTGCGTTGATAGGCTATAAACACATTTCTCAACATTCATTACATTAATACAAGCTCAAGAGGTCCGTAAGAACGTAATCTAGTGGTGCTTTCTTATAACGGTTTCTGTGAGGAATTTGAATCATGATTGCCAATGGCTAAGTAATAATGGAAACAACTTAACTCGCGGCTAACATGACGTCATGTACTTTTGTTTGCTAACTGTATGAGAAGAATTCTTTATGAGTGCTGATGACAATGCTATGAAATCGCAACATGGTGATCAAGAATTATCCACAATATGCAAGAAAATGTACTTAAACACACTAAGCTGACGACAGTGAATGGATAGTAGATTGTGGCAAGTACCAGCTCTTTGATCTTAAACCTATGAAAACACGCTACTATATCCGCTCATGTTCTGACTACTCTGTTCCTGAACAAAATTGTGAGAATAGTATCAGGCGTGCCAACATTACAAAGATTCTACACCATGTGCAATCGTTATACAACACAGAGGTTTGAAAGGAAGGTTAAAAGTCGTGGAAAATTAACCGCGTTAATTTTATTCATTATTCAATGTTCAAGTGACTCCGTCAAGCAATAAAAACCTTAATATAAAGAACTTACTTCTTACTTCTTATTACGAGCTTCCAAGGTTGGCCTCGATGGCTCGATGTCTCCTATACACACACTCTGCCAATGGCCAGAAACAACTTTCTTTCAAGATTCTGTCCAGGGTACATTCCCGTCCTAGTTGCTTTATCAAGGGACTCCTTGTTGCTGCTGTTACAGGACACTTCAAAAGTATGTGCTCTAATGTTTCCTCTTCTTGCTTGCACACTCCACAGATAGAGTCGTTAGTAATATGAAACCTTTTCAAATATGTATTGGTGACAATGTGTCCCATACACATCGTGGACACTCACCTTGACGCGGTGAGGGGGGCTTAAACTTGGAATTCCATTAGCTTAAGCAAACCCAAGTGAACTAAGAGGTGTCCACAGAAGCTGCATAAGACCACTGCAGCCCCTAATACACACACAAATATGGCAGAATGAATCAGAGAGTTAATATAAAGAAGAATATGTTGAAACGCAGATCCTAGAAGCATATAGCTCTGAACTGGTGGGGTGGCTTATGATGTTAGTAAGATGATCGCTTATGAAAGTTAGGTAGAATTACCCTATGATAGCTGGGTATTTCTCGAACGACAACAACCAATGCTACGACAGGACCTCACAATAAACGGAAATGAAGCCATGACAGGACATCACTATGACAGAACATGAAGCTATAACAGAACATCGCTGCGACAGAACATGAAGCTATAACAAGACCTCTCTATGACAGAACATGAAGCTATGACAGAACATCGCTACGACAGGACATGAAGACATGACAGAACATGAAACACTGACAGGATCTCACTACGACAGAACATGAAGCTATGACAGGATCTCACTACGACAGAATATGAAGCTATGACAGGATCTCACTATGACAGAACATGAAGCTATAACAGAACATCGCTGCGACAGAACATGAAGCTATGACAGAACATCGCTACGACAGGACATGAAGACATGACAGAACATGAAACACTGACAGGATCTCACTACGACAGAACATGAAGCTATGACAGGATCTCACTACGACAGAACATGAAGCTATGACAGGATCTCACTATGACAGAACATGAAGCTATAACAGAACATCGCTACGACAGGACATGAAGACATGACAGAACATGAAACACTGACAGGATCTCACTACGACAGAACATGAAGCTATGACAGGATCTCACTATGACAGAACATGAAGCTATAACAGAAGATCGCTGCGACAGAACATGAAACTATGAAAAGACCTCACTATGACAGAACATGAAGCAATGACAGGACATCACTACGACAGAACATGAAGCTATGACAAGACTTCACTGTGACAGAACATGAAGCCATGACATGACCTCACTATGACAGAACATGAAGCCGTGACAGAACATGAAGCTATGATAGGGCGTTTCTATGACAGAACATGAAGCCATGACAGGGCATCACTATGACAGATCATGAAGCTATGACAGGGCATCACTATGATAGAACATGAAGCCATGACAGGGTATCAATATGACAAAACATGAAGCCATGACAGGGCATCACTATGACAGATCATGAAGCTATGACAGGGCATCACTATGATAGAACATGAAGCCATGACAGGGTATCAATATGACAAAACATGAAGCCATGATAGGGTATCACTATGACAGAACATGAAGCTATGACAGGGCATCACTATGATAGAACATGAAGCCATGACAGGGTATCAATATGACAAAACATGAAGCCATGATAGGGTATCACTATGACAGAACATGAAGCTATGACAGGGTATCACTATGACAGAAAATAAAGCTATGAAAGGACACACAAGAGATATAACTTTTTTTATGGCTATGAGAGTATATTAAGCATAACAAGACCGTACGCAATGACAATGTCTATTGGTAACTTTAATAGGCTAAATATAATTCGTGTATAATATATACGTTTACTAATGTGGGATTCCAGAAAACATATGCAAATGCATTTTTTCAAACAAACAAACGATATGATCTGGAATCACATTACAGTAGATCCAGTGTGTTTAAGAAGCTTCTAAACACTTGGCAAGCCAAAGCTACCGAATACAAAACTCAAGTTATATAATGCCCAAGTCCTTCCACTTGTTACGTATGCTGCAGAAAACCGGTCTCTCCTAAACAAAGGTAAAGACAGCTTCCCCTGTGGCTGGAAAGTGGGACGGTCTGAGTATTTAGGCTAGTTATTTGGCGCAACACTGCGTTTTATACGTGCACACTTAGGGGCTGGAGGACCTGTAACTACAGAACATACACCGAAATGTTTTCCGTCAAAGAATATTTTAATTCTCTCGTCGCGCCTTAATCTCTAAACTGAAAATTGATTTGTCAAAATTCATTATTTGCCATTGTTAATATGTTTGTACAACGAACGTCTCACTCAGAAGGTTACGCTCAATGTTTTTGTTCTCAATAGTAGATACAAAATCACTTGAAATATATAAAACCGTTGTAATAAGAAAGGATATTTTGGATAAAATGTAAAAACCTTCGCATATTAAATCTCATATCTACATAACTTATAAAGATTCATATACCTATACAGATTGTCCGGATACTTAATTAGACAGTTCCCACACAGATTGTCCTAACACTTCATTAGACAGTTACATAATCTATAAAAATACATATTCCCACACAGATTGTCCTATGAATCTAACGATAAACAGTTACATAACCTATGAAAATACATATCCCCACACAGATTGTCCTAACACTTCATTAGACAGTTACATAACTTATAAAGAATTATATTCCTAAACTGATTGCCCTAATACTTCATTAGACAATGAATCTAACGATAAACAGTTACATAACCTATGAAAATACATATCCCCACACAGATTGTCCTAACACTTCATTAGACAGTTACATAACTTATAAAGAATTATATTCCTAAACTGATTGCCCTAACACTTCATTAGACAGTTACATAACCTATAAAAATGCATATTCCCACACAGATTGTCCTAACACTTCATTAGACAGTTACATAACTTATAAAGAATTATATTCCTAAACTGATTGCCCTAACACTTCATTAGACAGTTACATAACTTATAAAGAATTATATTCCTAAACGGATTGCCCTAATACTTCATTAGACAAAGAATCTAACGATAAACAGTTACAAAACCTATGAAAATACATATTCCCACACAGATTGTCCTAACACTTCATTAGACAGTTACATAACCTATAAAAATACATATTCCCACACAGATTGTCCTAACACTTCATTAGACAGTTACATAATCTATAAAAATACATATTCCCACACAGATTGTCCTAACACTTCATTAGACAGTTACATAACCTATAAAAATACATATTCCCACACAGATTGTCCTAACACTTCATTAGACAGTTACATAATCTATAAAAATACATATTCCCACACAGATTGTCCTAACACTTCATTAGACAGTTACATAATCTATAAAAATACATATTCCCACACAGATTGTCCTAACACTTCATTAGACAGTTACATAATCTATAAAAATACATATTCCCACACAGATTGTCCTAACACTTCATTAGACAGTTACATAATCTATAAAAATACATATTCCCACACAGATTGTCCTAACACTTCATTAGACAGTTACATAATCTATAAAAATACATATTCCCACACAGATTGTCCTAACACTTCATTAGACAGTTACATAATCTATAAAAATACATATTCCCACACAGATTGTCCTAACACTTCATTAGACAGTTACATAATCTATAAAAATACATATTCCCACACAGATTGTCCTAACACTTCATTAGACAGTTACATAATCTATAAAAATACATATTCCCACACAGATTGTCCTAACACTTCATTAGACAGTTACATAATCTATAAAAATACATATTCCCACACAGATTGTCCTAACACTTCATTAGACAGTTACATAATCTATAAAAATACATATTCCCACACAGATTGTCCTATGAATCTAACGATAAACAGTTACATAACCTATGAAAATACATATCCCCACACAGATTGTCCTAACACTTCATTAGACAGTTACATAACTTATAAAGAATTATATTCCTAAACTGATTGCCCTAATACTTCATTAGACAATGAATCTAACGATAAACAGTTACATAACCTATGAAAATACATATCCCCACACAGATTGTCCTAACACTTCATTAGACAGTTACATAACTTATAAAGAATTATATTCCTAAACTGATTGCCCTAACACTTCATTAGACAGTTACATAACCTATAAAAATGCATATTCCCACACAGATTGTCCTAACACTTCATTAGACAGTTACATAACTTAAAAAGAATTATATTCCTAAACTGATTGCCCTAACACTTCATTAGACAGTTACATAACTTATAAAGAATTATATTCCTAAACGGATTGCCCTAATACTTCATTAGACAAAGAATCTAACGATAAACAGTTACAAAACCTATGAAAATACATATTCCCACACAGATTGTCCTAACACTTCATTAGACAGTTACATAACCTATAAAAATACATATTCCCACACAGATTGTCCTAACACTTCATTAGACAGTTACATAACTTATAAAGAATTATATTCCTAAACGGATTGCCCTAATACTTCATTAGACAAAGAATCTAACGATAAACAGTTACAAAACCTATGAAAATACATATTCCCACACAGATTGTCCTAACACTTCATTAGACAGTTACATAACTTATAAAGAATTATATTCCTAAACTGATTGCCCTAACACTTCATTAGACAGTTACATAACCTATAAAAATGCATATTCCCACACAGATTGTCCTAACACTTCATTAGACAGTTACATAACTTATAAAGAATTATATTCCTAAACTGATTGCCCTAACACTTCATTAGACAGTTACATAACTTATAAAGAATTATATTCCTAAACGGATTGCCCTAATACTTCATTAGACAAAGAATCTAACGATAAACAGTTACAAAACCTATGAAAATACATATTCCCACACAGATTGTCCTAACACTTCATTAGACAGTTACATAACCTATAAAAATACATATTCCCACACAGATTGTCCTAACACTTCATTAGACAGTTACATAACCTATAAAAATACATATTCCTACACAGATTGTCCTAACACTTCATTAGACAGTTACATAATCTATAAAAATACATATTCCCACACAGATTGTCCTAACACTTCATTAGACAGTTACATAATCTATAAAAATACATATTCCCACACAGATTGTCCTAACACTTCATTAGACAGTTACATAATCTATAAAAATACATATTCCCACACAGATTGTCCTAACACTTCATTAGACAGTTACATAACCTATAAAAATACATATTCCCACACAGATTGTCCTAACACTTCATTAGACAGTTACATAATCTATAAAAATACATATTCCCACACAGATTGTCCTAACACTTCATTAGACAGTTACATAATCTATAAAAATACATATTCCCACACAGATTGTCCTAACACTTCATTAGACAGTTACATAATCTATAAAAATACATATTCCCACACAGATTGTCCTAACACTTCATTAGACAGTTACATAACCTATAAAAATGCATATTCCCACACAGATTGTCCTAACACTTCATTAGACAGTTACATAACTTATAAAGAATTATATTCCTAAACTGATTGCCCTAATACTTCATTAGACAATGAATCTAACGATAAAAAGTTACATAACCTATGAAAATACATATTCCCTCACAGATTGTCCTAACACTTCATTAGACAGTTACATAATCTATAAAAATACATATTCCCACACAGATTGTCCTAACACTTCATTAGACAGTTACATAACCTATAAAAATACATATTCCCACACAGATTGTCCTAACACTTCATTAGACAGTTACATAATCTATAAAAATACATATTCCCACACAGATTGTCCTAACACTTCATTAGACAGTTACATAATCTATAAAAATACATATTCCCACACAGATTGTCCCAACACTTCATTAGACAGTTACATAATCTATAAAAATACATATTCCCACACAGATTGTCCTAACACTTCATTAGACAGTTACATAATCTATAAAAATACATATTCCCACACAGATTGTCCTAACACTTCATTAGACAGTTACATAATCTATAAAAATACATATTCCCACACAGATTGTCCTAACACTTCATTAGACAGTTACATAATCTATAAAAATACATATTCCCACACAGATTGTCCTAACACTTCATTAGACAGTTACATAACCTATAAAAATACATATTCCCACACAGATTGTCCTAACACTTCATTAGACAGTTACATAATCTATAAAAATACATATTCCCACACAGATTGTCCTAACACTTCATTAGACAGTTACATAATCTATAAAAATACATATTCCCACACAGATTGTCCTAACACTTCATTAGACAGTTACATAATCTATAAAAATACATATTCCCACACAGATTGTCCTAACACTTCATTAGACAGTTACATAATCTATAAAAATACATATTCCCACACAGATTGTCCTAACACTTCATTAGACAGTTACATAACCTATAAAAATACATATTCCCACACAGATTGTCCTAACACTTCATTAGACAGTTACATAATCTATAAAAATACATATTCCCACACAGATTGTCCTAACACTTCATTAGACAGTTACATAATCTATAAAAATACATATTCCCACACAGATTGTCCTAACACTTCATTAGACAGTTACATAATCTATAAAAATACATATTCCCACACAGATTGTCCTAACACTTCATTAGACAGTTACATAACCTATAAAAATGCATATTCCCACACAGATTGTCCTAACACTTCATTAGACAGTTACATAACTTATAAAGAATTATATTCCTAAACTGATTGCCCTAATACTTCATTAGACAATGAATCTAACGATAAAAAGTTACATAACCTATGAAAATACATATTCCCTCACAGATTGTCCTAACACTTCATTAGACAGTTACATAATCTATAAAAATACATATTCCCACACAGATTGTCCTAACACTTCATTAGACAGTTACATAACCTATAAAAATACATATTCCCACACAGATTGTCCTAACACTTCATTAGACAGTTACATAATCTATAAAAATACATATTCCCACACAGATTGTCCTAACACTTCATTAGACAGTTACATAATCTATAAAAATACATATTCCCACACAGATTGTCCTAACACTTCATTAGACAGTTACATAACCTATAAAAATACATATTCCCACACAGATTGTCCTAACACTTCATTAGACAGTTACATAATCTATAAAAATACATATTCCCACACAGATTGTCCTAACACTTCATTAGACAGTTACATAATCTATAAAAATACATATTCCCACACAGATTGTCCTAACACTTCATTAGACAGTTACATAATCTATAAAAATACATATTCCCACACAGATTGTCCTAACACTTCATTAGACAGTTACATAATCTATAAAAATACATATTCCCACACAGATTGTCCTAACACTTCATTAGACAGTTACATAATCTATAAAAATACATATTCCCACACAGATTGTCCTAACACTTCATTAGACAGTTACATAATCTATAAAAATACATATTCCCACACAGATTGTCCTAACACTTCATTAGACAGTTACATAATCTATAAAAATACATATTCCCACACAGATTGTCCTAACACTTCATTAGACAGTTACATAACCTATAAAAATACATATTCCCACACAGATTGTCCTAACACTTCATTAGACAGTTACATAATCTATAAAAATACATATTCCCACACAGATTGTCCTAACACTTCATTAGACAGTTACATAATCTATAAAAATACATATTCCCACACAGATTGTCCTAACACTTCATTAGACAGTTACATAATCTATAAAAATACATATTCCCACACAGATTGTCCTAACACTTCATTAGACAGTTACATAATCTATAAAAATACATATTCCCACACAGATTGTCCTAACACTTCATTAGACAGTTACATAACCTATAAAAATGCATATTCCCACACAGATTGTCCTAACACTTCATTAGACAGTTACATAACTTATAAAGAATTATATTCCTAAACTGATTGCCCTAATACTTCATTAGACAATGAATCTAACGATAAAAAGTTACATAACCTATGAAAATACATATTCCCTCACAGATTGTCCTAACACTTCATTAGACAGTTACATAATCTATAAAAATACATATTCCCACACAGATTATCCTAACACTTCATTAGACAGTTACATAACCTATAAAAATACATATTCCCACACAGATTGTCCTAACACTTCATTAGACAGTTACATAATCTATAAAAATACATATTCCCACACAGATTGTCCTAACACTTCATTAGACAGTTACATAATCTATAAAAATACATATTCCCACACAGATTGTCCTAACACTTCATTAGACAGTTACATAACCTATAAAAATACATATTCCCACACAGATTGTCCTAACACTTCATTAGACAGTTACATAATCTATAAAAATACATATTCCCACACAGATTGTCCTAACACTTCATTAGACAGTTACATAACCTATAAAAATGCATATTCCCACACAGATTGTCCTAACACTTCATTAGACAGTTACATAACCTATGAAAATACATATTCCCTCACAGATTGTCCTAACACTTCATTAGACAGTTACATAATCTATAAAAATACATATTCCCACACAGATTGTCCTAACACTTCATTAGACAGTTACATAACCTATAAAAATACATATTCCCACACAGATTGTCCTAACACTTCATTAGACAGTTACATAATCTATAAAAATACATATTCCCACACAGATTGTCCTAACACTTCATTAGACAGTTACATAATCTATAAAAATACATATTCCCACACAGATTGTCCTAACACTTCATTAGACAGTTACATAACCTATAAAAATACATATTCCCACACAGATTGTCCTAACACTTCATTAGACAGTTACATAATCTATAAAAATACATATTCCCACACAGATTGTCCTAACACTTCATTAGACAGTTACATAATCTATAAAAATACATATTCCCACACAGATTGTCCTAACACTTCATTAGACAGTTACATAATCTATAAAAATACATATTCCCACACAGATTGTCCTAACACTTCATTAGACAGTTACATAATCTATAAAAATACATATTCCCACACAGATTGTCCTAACACTTCATTAGACAGTTACATAATCTATAAAAATACATATTCCCACACAGATTGTCCTAACACTTCATTAGACAGTTACGTAATCTATAAAAATACATATTCCCACACAGATTGTCCTAACACTTCATTAGACAGTTACATAATCTATAAAAATACATATTCCCACACAGATTGTCCTAACACTTCATTAGACAGTTACATAATCTATAAAAATACATATTCCCACACAGATTGTCCTAACACTTCATTAGACAGTTACATAATCTATAAAAATACATATTCCCACACAGATTGTCCTAACACTTCATTAGACAGTTACATAATCTATAAAAATACATATTCCCACACAGATTGTCCTAACACTTCATTAGACAGTTACATAACCTATAAAAATGCATATTCCCACACAGATTGTCCTAACACTTCATTAGACAGTTACATAACTTATAAAGAATTATATTCCTAAACTGATTGCCCTAATACTTCATTAGACAATGAATCTAACGATAAAAAGTTACATAACCTATGAAAATACATATTCCCTCACAGATTGTCCTAACACTTCATTAGACAGTTACATAATCTATAAAAATACATATTCCCACACAGATTGTCCTAACACTTCATTAGACAGTTACATAACCTATAAAAATACATATTCCCACACAGATTGTCCTAACACTTCATTAGACAGTTACATAATCTATAAAAATACATATTCCCACACAGATTGTCCTAACACTTCATTAGACAGTTACATAATCTATAAAAATACATATTCCCACACAGATTGTCCTAACACTTCATTAGACAGTTACATAACCTATAAAAATACATATTCCCACACAGATTGTCCTAACACTTCATTAGACAGTTACATAATCTATAAAAATACATATTCCCACACAGATTGTCCTAACACTTCATTAGACAGTTACATAATCTATAAAAATACATATTCCCACACAGATTGTCCTAACACTTCATTAGACAGTTACATAATCTATAAAAATACATATTCCCACACAGATTGTCCTAACACTTCATTAGACAGTTACATAATCTATAAAAATACATATTCCCACACAGATTGTCCTAACACTTCATTAGACAGTTACATAATCTATAAAAATACATATTCCCACACAGATTGTCCTAACACTTCATTAGACAGTTACATAATCTATAAAAATACATATTCCCACACAGATTGTCCTAACACTTCATTAGACAGTTACATAATCTATAAAAATACATATTCCCACACAGATTGTCCTAACACTTCATTAGACAGTTACATAATCTATAAAAATACATATTCCCACACAGATTGTCCTAACACTTCATTAGACAGTTACATAATCTATAAAAATGCATATTCCCACACAGATTGTCCTAACACTTCATTAGACAGTTACATAACTTATAAAGAATTATATTCCTAAACTGATTGCCCTAATACTTCATTAGACAATGAATCTAACGATAAAAAGTTACATAACCTATGAAAATACATATTCCCTCACAGATTGTCCTAACACTTCATTAGACAGTTACATAATCTATAAAAATACATATTCCCACACAGATTGTCCTAACACTTCATTAGACAGTTACATAACCTATAAAAATACATATTCCCACACAGATTGTCCTAACACTTCATTAGACAGTTACATAATCTATAAAAATACATATTCCCACACAGATTGTCCTAACACTTCATTAGACAGTTACATAATCTATAAAAATACATATTCCCACACAGATTGTCCTAACACTTCATTAGACAGTTACATAACCTATAAAAATACATATTCCCACACAGATTGTCCTAACACTTCATTAGACAGTTACATAATCTATAAAAATACATATTCCCACACAGATTGTCCTAACACTTCATTAGACAGTTACATAATCTATAAAAATACATATTCCCACACAGATTGTCCTAACACTTCATTAGACAGTTACATAATCTATAAAAATACATATTCCCACACAGATTGTCCTAACACTTCATTAGACAGTTACATAATCTATAAAAATACATATTCCCACACAGATTGTCCTAACACTTCATTAGACAGTTACATAATCTATAAAAATACATATTCCCACACAGATTGTCCTAACACTTCATTAGACAGTTACATAATCTATAAAAATACATATTCCCACACAGATTGTCCTAACACTTCATTAGACAGTTACATAATCTATAAAAATACATATTCCCACACAGATTGTCCTAACACTTCATTAGACAGTTACATAACCTATAAAAATACATATTCCCACACAGATTGTCCTAACACTTCATTAGACAGTTACATAATCTATAAAAATACATATTCCCACACAGATTGACCTAACACTTCATTAGACAGTTACATAATCTATAAAAATACATATTCCCACACAGATTGTCCTAACACTTCATTAGACAGTTACATAATCTATAAAAATACATATTCCCACACAGATTGTCCTAACACTTCATTAGACAGTTACATAACCTATAAAAATACATATTCCCACACAGATTGTCCTAACACTTCATTAGACAGTTACATAATCTATAAAAATACATATTCCCACACAGATTGTCCTAACACTTCATTAGACAGTTACATAATCTATAAAAATACATATTCCCACACAGATTGTCCTAACACTTCATTAGACAGTTACATAATCTATAAAAATACATATTCCCACACAGATTGTCCTAACACTTCATTAGACAGTTACATAACCTATAAAAATACATATTCCCACACAGATTGTCCTAACACTTCATTAGACAGTTACATAACCTATAAAAATACATATTCCCACACAGATTGTCCTAACACTTCATTAGACGATACATAACTTATAAAAATACATATTCCCACACAGATTGTCCTAACACTTCATTAGACAGTTACATAACCTATAAAAATACATATTCCCACACAGATTGTCCTAACACTTCATTAGACAGTTACATAACTTATAAAAATACATATTCCCACACAGATTGTCCTAACACTTCATTAGACAGTTACATAACTTATAAAAATACATATTCCCACACAGATTGTCCTAACACTTCATTAGACAGTTACATAACCTATAAAAATACATATTCCCACACAGATTGTCCTAACACTTCATTAGACAGTTACATAACCTATAAAAATACATATTCCCACACAGATTGTCCTAACACTTCATTAGACAGTTACATAACCTATAAAAATACATATTCCCACACAGATTGTCCTAACACTTCATTAGACAGTTACATAACCTATAAAAATACATATTCCCACACAGATTGTCCTAACACTTCATTAGACAGTTACATAACCTATAAAAATACATATACCAATACAGATTATCCTAATACTTCAATAAACAATTACATAACCTTTAAAAATACATATACCAATACAGATTGTCCTAATACTTCAATAGACAATTACATAACCTATAAAAATACATATACCAATACAGATTTTCCTAATACTTCAATAGACAATTACATAACCTTTAAAAATACATATACCAATACAGATTGTCCTAATACTTCAATAGACAATTACATAACCTATAAAAATACATATACCAATACAGATTGACCTAATACTTCAATAGACAATTACATAACCTATAAAAATACATATACCTACACAGATTGCCCTAATACTTGAATAGACAATTACATAAACAATAAAAATACATATATACCTATACAGACTGTCCTAATTCTCCATTATTAAGTTTTAATATATTATAATACAGATTAAAATACTTGTAAAATTCAAAACATATTGGTATGAAAAATTAGTAATTTTACAATGTGGCACGAACAATTACCTACAATTTCATAACACGGCATATAATATAAACTGATTTTGCAATCGTCTGTGTATGCGACAGAATTTTTTGTTTTTTTTTAAAATTTATAAGTGTTTTTGATTCTATTAAAACTTGATATTAAAATATATTTATATTCTCCTAATATTTATATGGACAAATTGTGTGACCATTCGATATAGGACAAATTATTTTTAAATGACTCAATTATTTGGCAGGTGAAAAACGTAGTTGAAGTCTACAAAAATCATTAAAAGGTTTGTTAAAAATCTGCAGAAGGAGAAATGAAACACACACACACACACACACACACACACAAATATATATATATATATATATATATATATATATATATATATATATATATTTATATATATATATATATATATATATATATATGTCATGCTGAGGAAACAGTTCCAGTGGGGTTCCCAACAAGAGTGATTTGTAGTGAGTGCTCGGTTTTGGGGAACTTTCTTTAAAAATTAGAAATTATTCCAAGAAAAAAACAACGTTACATTAAGGTTGAAAATTATTTTGTAATGCATTAGTCTGTCACCCAGAAGAAATATGTTGAAAACAAGAATATTTTATATATTGACATCAAACTACTAATTCATCACTGCATTCATGCTCGGTCATGTTGGTGATATCTAGAAGCAATAAAGTTGAAAAACGGTGAGAAAACCAAAGCAAGAATTATACCAACTTGATGATCTGAAACAACATTCACTTAAGAATTCCCTGCCATTAACAGCTCTTATGCTTCGTCCTGAATAAAAACAGGAAAACCATCCGGAAATAGAGATCATGATGAAATTTGGGCTTACAGAAAGGAAACTGGCTCCGATCATTCGTTTGGCTAGACAACACTCTATCATACATACGTAGGATAATGTACATAGAAAAGTACTGTATATAAGTACTGTACATAGAAATAGTGCTGTCCGTGATCGCAGGCCTTCAGATTGAGGCGAGAAGGTGAATCAGGATATACAGATAGAAGCACGTCTCCATCAAGGACATTCGTCTACTGCCTACAGATACACTCAGGACTGGCCACTTGGTCCAATATCTCATGACAATGCACTGGGTGGCCTTAAGATCCTTTTCCAAAATAACTGCTATCACTTTAGCACCCCTAGCTAAAATATTAGTCACCCTTCGAGAGCTTTTTTTCAAAATCACCACACGTTCTTAAAACAATTTTCAACACATGAGCGCCTTATTCCAATTTAATTATCGCCACAAGAATGCCCCTCTCTAAAACATTTCTTACGCCACTAAAGCCCATTTCTGAAGTTTAAAAGTCACCACGTGAAAACCACTTTCTAAAATAATTGTCACTACTGAAGCACCCAATTGTAAAGTTTTTGTCACTGCACAAACACCCCTCAAAATTATTGCCACCACAGAAGCGTTATATTATAGCGTTTCACATCATATAAGCGCCCTTTTAAAGTGTCTATCCGCACATTGACGCCCCTCACTAAAATAATTGTTACACTCCAGAGCCCTTCCCAAAATATTTGTCGCCACATGATCGCCCTTACAAATTTAATTATCGCTCCATGAATGCCCCTCTCTAGAACATTTGTTTCACCACTAACGCCCATTTCTGAAGTGTACGTCACCACATGAAAGCCACTTTCTAAATAATTGTCACTACTGAAGCACCACATTCTAAAGGGGTTTTGTCACTTCACGAACACTCCTTTCCAAAATAATTGCCATCACAGAAGGGTCATCCCATTCTAAAGGGGTTTTGTCACTTCACGAACACTCATTTCCAAAATAACTGCCACCACAGAAGGGTCATATTGTAGTGTTTTGCATCAAATAAGCGCTCCTTACTAAAATAATTGTTAAGACAGTGGTCATCTTACTAAGGACATTTCCAAAATTTGTGTTCCCCCATTAACGCCCCTTTTCAAATTAATTATCACAACTCGAGAGCATGTTTCCGCAGCATTTGCCATCATATGCGCAGGCCTACCAGTTGTTTGCCATTGCATGAAAGCCGTTTTCTAAAATGGTTGTTTCTACACGAGCCTCACTTTCCAAAAACATATTCTTCTACAATTGCGTTCTCTATACTTCCTTTTGTAATTAAGTACGTATAGCTTACGTCGAACTTGTAAGCAACACTCAACCGATTAACCCAATAAATCTCTACCCACTGCAATCAAACTAACATAAAAACATAAGCTCTTTAGTCTCCACCCATTGCTATAAAGAATAAGTAGGGGGTGGCATCCTAGGTACATCTCTTTACCCAAGTAAGAACTGGGAGATTTCCTTCATTTTCAAACACTTAGGGTTCATGTCCTTTTCGTAGTTCCTAATTCCATCTACGTTCCTTTATCTCATATCGATGAAATACGCTACCAAAATAAGGAAAAGGGAATGGTAATAATCGCTGACATATTTGTATGACACAGTATTTATTCTGCCGAAGGTTCTTCCTGTTCATCCTGGATTTAATTAGCATTTATTCCGGGCATTTCTGGGCCATTCGTGCTTTCTGTAATTTATCCTTGATTGACTCCCATTTATTCTCCCTATTCCTGGGCCATTCGTGCTTTTGTAGTTCATCCTCGATTGTCTTTTAAATCCTTAAACTAAATTTCTCCTGTGGTCGTATTGACTGTTGTCTTCCGACTGCTCTTTATTAGTACCAAGCAGTTCACCTTGTTTTTTGCTGTCTCTAACTACTTATTCCATACTCTCAGCTTTAGTTTCCCCTATTTTTCTGTATCACTACTTCCGCCAAAAAGTTCGCTATATTGTACCATCTCTCATCAATATGTCCACCATTTCCCCACATTTTACAGAGTATATCTGTTTTACTATGCCCACGAAGAAGATATACTCAAACATTTCTTTTGTTTTGTTTGCATTTGGACGTTTACATAAAGCTAATGTACATTAATGCTGTCCGCAATAAGTGGTCCAAATACATGTCATTATTTTTAATGATTCTAGAGTCTGAAACAAAGCGATTTTTTCTCATTTGCATTAAACAATCTACCAAGCATTTCTAAGACAGCTTCTGTTGAATTTACTAAGTAATATATAATTTCAGGCATGATCGATATTGCCAAAAGATATTATTCTTGGTTAAAAGAAAAACGTATGATTAAAAAAATTAAACCTGGTACTGGCGCCTCAAAATATCCAATTAAACAGTAATATAAAAAGGTTTTGAAATTAAATTCTTATTTAGTTCAACAAAATTAAAAAAATTTTCAAGTTACTTTTTGTTAAATAATAACAATTATATAAATAAAGTAACATTTAAAGCCTTAAAACAGCTGTTCTACCACATAACCTATAACATAAAATCAGCTGTTTTATGTTATCACATATTTTAGGCCAAATGGGACGAAATAACTATTACATACCTTGTTCTTTAGTAAAACGTTTTTCTCCCTTAGTAAACTAAATTTAGTTTATTATTTTATTTAATTAATATTTGAAAAACATGTATTAACGTCCAGTGTTATCCACTTCCAAGTTTACAAAATATATCTCAACTTGAATGGATGAATAAAAGTATTTTATTAACGATTGAAAATTTGAAAAAGATAAATATAAGGAGAGTGTGAGCTGAGAGAAGGAATTGAAAAAGACCAAGGTTTACAAATACAACAGTAAACACAAGCTACGCCCTTTATAAGTTGTTTTCTTGCCCCGACGATAATTAGTTCAACTGAAGGAACGCATTTACATTAGTAAACAAATGTTTTTAATGCAGAATAATAGACTATCCAAGTGATAAAACAATTTTTCGGTTTTAAAATCGAGAACTGTCAGATTTTTAAACCGAAACATATAAATAAATACAATATTTCATGTATAAACATACAATAACATTTCCCCCTAAGCTAGCATGTCTGTAGTTTAAAAATTGAAATTGCTAGGTAATATTATATGAGTGACATAACTGAGATGTTTTTCCATATGCTACTCAAATATATAAAATAATATCGTAATACAAACGTCTCTCAGAATTGGTTAAAACCTTCATTAATAATCGTCATACAAACATATTCTCTCAGTATTAGATTGAACCTCCATTATTTATCGTTATACAAACATATTCTCTCAGTAATATATTAAACCTCCATTAATTATAGTCATACGTATATTCTCTCAGAAATGGTCAAACCCTTCATTAATTATCGTCATACAAACATTTTCTAAAAATTGGTTAAAACCTTCATTAATTATCGTCATACAAACATATTCTCTCAGTATTAGATTAAACCTCCATTAATTATCGTCAAACAAACATAACCTCTGAGTATTGGGTTAAACCTTCATTAATTATTGTCATAGAAACATAACCCATCAGTATTGGATTAAACCTTCATTAATTATCGTCATACAACATATTCTCACAGAATTGGTTAAAACCTTTATTAATTATTGTCATAAAAACATAACCTCTCAGTATTGGATTAAACCTTCATTAATTATCGTCATACAACATATTCTCACAGAATTGGTTAAAACCTCCATTAATTATCGTCATACAAACATATTCTCTCAGAAATGGTCAAACCCTTCATTAATTATCGTCATACAAATATTCTCTAAAAATTGGTTAAAACCTTCATTAATTATCGCCATACAAACATATTCTCTCGGTATTATTTCCATATGCTACTCAAATATATAAAATAATATCGTAATACAAACGTCTTTCAGAATTGGTTAAAACCTTCATTAATTATCGTCATACAAACATATTCTATCAGTATTAGATTGAACCTCCATTATTTATCGTTATACAAACATATTCTCTCAGTATTATATTAAACCTCCATTATTATAGTCATACGTATATTCTCTCAGAAATGGTCAAACCCTTCATTAATTATCGTCATACAAACATTTTCTAAAAATTGGTTAAAACCTTCATTAATTATCGCCATACAAACATATTCTCCCGGTATTAGATTAAACCTCCATTAATTATCGTCAATTAAACATAACCTCTGAGTATTGGGTTAAACCTCCATTAATTATTGTCATACAAACATAACCCATCAGTATTGGATTAAACCTTCATTAATTATCGTCATACAACATATTCTCACAAAATTGGTTAAAACCTTCATTAATTATTGTCATAAAAACATAACCTCTCAGTATTGGATTGAACCTTCATTAATTATCGTCATACAACATATTCTCACAGAATTGGTTAAAACCTCCATTAATTATAGTCATACAAACATATTCTCTCAGAAATGGTCAAACCCTTCATTAATTATCGTCATACAAATATTCTCTAAAAATTGGTTAAAACCTTCATTAATTATCGCCATACAAACATATTCTCTCGGTATTAGATTAAACCTCCATTAATTATCGTCATATAAACATAACCTCAGAGTATTGGGTTAAACCTCCATTAATTATTGTCATAGAAACATAACCTCTCAGTATAGGATTAAACCTTCATTAATTATCATCATACAACATATTCTCACAGAATTGGTTAAAACCTCCATTAATTATAGTCATACAAACATATTCTCTCAGAAATGGTCAAACCCTTCATTAATTATCGTCATACAAATATTCTCTAAAAATTGGTTAAAACCTTCATTAATTATCGCCATACAAACATATTCTCTCGGTATCAGATTAAACCTCCATTAATTATCGTCATATAAACATAACCTCTGAGTATTGGGTTAAACCTCCATTAATTATTGTCATAGAAACATAACCTCTCAGTATTGGATTAAACTTTCATTAGTTATCGTCATACAACATATTCTCACAGAATTGGTTAAAACCTCCATTAATTATCGTCATACAAATATTCTCTAAAAATTGGTTAACACCTTCATTAATTATCGCCATACAAACATATTCTCTCGGTATTAGATTAAACCACCATTAATTATCGTCATATAAACATAACTTCTGAGTATTAGGTTAAACCTCCATTAATTATTGTCATAGAAACATAACCTCTCAGTATTGGATTAAACCTTCAGTAATTATCGTCATACAACATATTCACACAGAATTGGTTTAAACCTCCATTAATTATCGTTATACAAACATATTCTCTCAGAATTGGGTAAAACCTTCATTAATTATCGTCATACAAACATAACCTCTCAGTATTGGGTGAATCTTCCATTAATTATCGTCATACAAACATATTCTCTAAGAATGGGTAAACCCTCTATTAAGTAACGACATACAAACATAACACTGAGTATGGGGCTAAACCTCCATTAATTATCTTCATACAAGCTTAATCTCTCAGTATCGGTTAAAACCTCGATTAATTATCGTCATACAAACATATTCCTTAAGAATTGGTTAAAACCTTCATTAATTATCGTCATACAAACATAACCTCTCAGTATTAGATTAAACCTCCATTAATAATAACCTCCATAGAAACATAACCTCTTAGTATTGGACCAAACTCTCCATTAATTATCGTCATACAAACATAACCTCTCGGTATCGGTTAAACTCTCCATTAATTATCGTCATACAAACATATTCCTTAAGAATTGGTTAAAACCTTCATTAATTATCGTCATACAAACATAACCTCTCAGTATTAGATTAAACCTCCATTAATAATAACCTCCATAGAAACAACCTTTTAGTATTGGACCAAACCTCCATTTATTATCGTCATTCAAACATAACCTCTCAATATCGGTTAAAAACTCCATTAATCTATATACAAACTTAATCTCTCATTATAGGTTGAAACCTCCATTAATTATCTTCATAAAAACTTAATCTCTCAGTATCGGTTAAAACCTCCATTAATTATCGTCATACAAACATAACCTCTCAGTATCGGTGAAACCCTCCATTAATTATCGTCATACAAACATCTCTCTGAATTGGTTAAAACCTCCAATTATTATCGTCATACAAACATAAGCTCTCGTTATCTGTTAAACTCTCCATTAATTATCGTCATACAAACATAACCTCTCAGTATTAGATTAAACCTCCATTAATAATAACCTCCATAGAAACAACCTTTTAGTATTGGACCAAACCTCCATTTATTATCGTCATTCAAACATAACCTCTCAATATCGGTTAAAACCTCCATTAAGTTATCGTCATACGAATTTAATCTCTCATTATCGGTTAAAAACTCCATTAATCTATATACAAACTTAATCTCTCATTATAGGTTGAAACCTCCATTAATTATCTTCATAAAAACTTAATCTTTCAGTATCGGTTAAAACCTCCATTAATTATCGTCATACAAACATAACCTCTCAGTATCGGTGAAACCCTCCATTAATTATCGTCATACAAACATCTCTCTGAATTGGTTAAAACCTCCAATTATTATCGTCATACAAACATAAGCTCTCGTTATCTGTTAAACTCTCCATTAATTATCGTCATACAAACATAACCTCTCGGTATCTGTTAAACTCTCCATTAATTATTGTCATACAAACATAACCTCTCAGTATCGGTGAAACCCTCCATTAATTATCGTCATACAAACACAACCTCTCAGTATCGGTGAAACCCTCCATTAATTATTGTCAAAGAAACATAACCTCTCAGTATTGGTGAAACCCTCCATTAATTATCGTCATACAAACACAACCTCTCAGTATCGGTGAAACCCTCCATTAATTATTGTCATAGAAACATAACCTCAGTATTGGTGAAACCCTCCATTAATTATCGTCATACAAACACAACCTCTCAGTATTGCTGAAACCCTCCATTAATTATCGTCATACAAACACAACCTCTCAGTATCGGTGAAACCCTCCATTAATTATCGTCATACAAACATAACCTCTCAGTATCGGTAAAACCCTCCATTAATTATCGTCATACAAACACAGCCTCTCAGTATCGGTGAAACCCTCCATTAATTATTGTCAAAGAAACATAACCTCTCAGTATTGGTGAAACCCTCCATTAATTATCGTCATACAAACACAACCTCTCAGTATCGGTGAAACCCTCCATTAATTATTGTCATAGAAACATAACCTCAGTATTGGTGAAACCCTCCATTAATTATCGTCATACAAACACAACCTCTCAGTATTGCTGAAACCCTCCATTAATTATCGTCATACAAACACAACCTCTCAGTATCGGTGAAACCCTCCATTAATTATCGTCATACAAACATAACCTCTCAGTATCGGTGAAACCCTCCATTAATTATTGTCAAAGAAACATAACCTCTCAGTATTGGTGAAACCCTCCATTAATTATCGTCATACAAACACAACCTCTCAGTATCGGTGAAACCCTCCATTAATTATTGTCACAGAAACATAACCTCTCAGTATCGGTGAAACCCTCCATTAATTATCGTCATACAAACATAACCTCTCAGTATCGGTGAAACCCTCCATTAATTATTGCCATAGAAACATAACCTCTCAGTATCGGTGAAACCCTCCATTAATTATCGTCATACAAACACAACCTCTCAGTATCGGTGAAACCCTCCATTAATTATTGTCAAAGAAACATAACCTCTCAGTATTGGTGAAACCCTCCATTAATTATCGTCATACAAACACAACCTCTCAGTATCGGTGAAACCCTCCATTAATTATTGTCATAGAAACATAACCTCAGTATTGGTGAAACCCTCCATTAATTATCGTCATACAAACACAACCTCTCAGTATTGGTGAAACTCTCCATTAATTATCGTCATACAAACACAACCTCTCAGTATCGGTGAAACCCTCCATTAATTATCGTCATACAAACATAACCTCTCAGTATCGGTGAAACCCTCCATTAATTATTGTCAAAGAAACATAACCTCTCAGTATTGGTGAAACCCTCCATTAATTATCGTCATACAAACACAACCTCTCAGTATCGGTGAAACCCTCCATTAATTATTGTCACAGAAACATAACCTCTCAGTATCGGTGAAACCCTCCATTAATTATCGTCATACAAACATAACCTCTCAGTATCGGTGAAACCCTCCATTAATTATTGCCATAGAAACATAACCTCTCAGTATCGGTGAAACCCTCCATTAATTATTGTCATACAAACACAACCTCTCAGTATCGGTGAAACCCTCCATTAATTATTGTCAAAGAAACATAACCTCTCAGTATTGGTGAAACCCTCCATTAATTATCGTCATACAAACACAACCTCTCAGTATCGGTGAAACCCTCCATTAATTATTGTCATAGAAACATAACCTCAGTATTGGTGAAACCCTCCATTAATTATCGTCATACAAACACAACCTCTCAGTATTGGTGAAACCCTCCATTAATTATCGTCATACAAACACAACCTCTCAGTATCGGTGAAACCCTCCATTAATTATCGTCATACAAACATAACCTCTCAGTATCGGTGAAACCCTCCATTAATTATTGTCAAAGAAACATAACCTCTCAGTATTGGTGAAACCCTCCATTAATTATCGTCATACAAACACAACCTCTCAGTATCGGTGAAACCCTCCATTAATTATTGTCACAGAAACATAACCTCTCAGTATCGGTGAAACCCTCCATTAATTATCGTCATACAAACATAACCTCTCAGTATCGGTGAAACCCTCCATTAATTATTGCCATAGAAACATAACCTCTCAGTATCGGTGAAACCCTCCATTAATTATTGTCATAGAAACATAACCTCTCAGTATCGGTGAAACCTTCCATTAATTATTGTCATAGAAACATAACCTCTCAGTATCGGTGAAACCTTCCATTAATTATTGTCATACAAACATAACCTCTCAGTATCGGTGAAACCCTCCATTAATTATCGTCATACAAACATAACCTCTCAGTATCGGTGAAACCCTCCATTAATTATCGTCATACAAACATAACCTCTCAGTATCGGTGAAACCCTCCATTAATTATCGTCATACAAACATAACCTCTCAGTATCGGTGAAACCCTCCATTAATTATCGTCATACAAACATAACCTCTCAGTATCGGTGAAACCCTCCATTAATTATCGTCATAGAAACATAACCTCTCAGTATCGGTGAAACCCTCCATTAATTATCGTCATAGAAACATAACCTCTCAGTATCGGTGAAACCCTCCATTAATTATTGTCATAGAAACATAACCTCTCAGTATTGGTTAATCTCGTTATTACTCACTCCTTTATCAAGTAACTATTCAGGAATTGTAGCACAATGTTATAATACTACATTACTATATTCAAATACAGAAGCTACAATGTACCAGCAAATTTCGTTTATAATTGTTTAAAGCAATGTTTCACAAACGATTTCTGACCATCGCTAACTTTTAAGACTTGATTTTTTTTCACAAACCTGATTTCAAAAAACGCACAAATATTATAATTATCAACACATACGTTCAAATACCTACATATAAGTTGAGAAATGAGGATTTTTAAGGTCATTTTTATGTAAATATGTACTTCACGTTTATTTATATAATAATTATTATTTTAAAATTTTGCAAATAATAGGTCTAAAAAAGGAATAACAATCATGAATTACAAACAACATGAATTTTTATATTTAATTAATCAAACAACATGGATTTCTGTGTCTAATTAATGTGAGGGATGGATTTGATGAGTTTCGACCAATTTGTTGATGTCAGGAACCACTTCTGTTATAAAAATTCTAAGAATTCCTTGCTTTTCAATATCTAACCTATTTCTAGACTTCGTGGCAAGATTATTTCTCGCACTAAAGCCTCTATCAACCATTTAAGAAGACGAAAAGGCTACAAACAATTTTCCTAAAAGCAGTACAGTTCAGGATAGAGCTATCGAATTTCATTTTGAAACCTAAAAACTTTTTGGTATTGATATTTTATAAATAGAACTAAAACACTTGAAGGATTGTCTACCTTACCTTACCTGGAGACTTTTATACGTTAAAAACTAAGTCCCCCCCCCTTAATTTTTTCAAACCGTCCATCCCTTTCACAATCTGTCATTTTCGCCCTCTGGGAAAGGATAAAGCGTAAGATAAAAGCCACCTTCAAACGTAAGTGACAGTGTGCGAGAACAAATGTCGGTCAAGAGGACGATAGCACGTATAAAAAGGGGGGTTCAACCCGAAACCAAGTGGAGACGTGGAGACATAAATCTAACCGGGGGGGAGAAGGATATTGGTTAAGTGCACCTTCCTTTCTTGCTCCAGTAACAAGGCCTTTGGAAATACACTGTAACCCCTAAAACAAACTATTTTTAAGGTTAGGATGCTTTCAACGAAACTCAAAATAAAAAAATGTCTTTACAATGTATTTACGAGAATCATTCAACAATTGAAGAGAGAAACAGTTTAACTTTAACAAAAGTTTTCCTATGTTTCAAGATAACCCCCATCACCATTTATATCCTGTCCCAACGGGTTGTATAGGTCTACTGGCTGCAAAGAACCCTGTATCGTTGTCGAAACCATTTCCCCGCAAATCCATTGACATCCTCGTTATCCTGGAACTTCTTCCCAACGCAATCCCTGCTTCTGTCGACCAAGCGTACTGAACCCGGAGAGTGCTACATCAGGCTGTGCCTCCCAGCCGAAGGTAAGTAAGCAACTTGTGAACGTGCGTAGACTTGCTGGAGAATCACCTCTTTCCTCTCTAGTGGGGAGATCCACGACCTGAGTAGTAACGGCCGTTTATTGACATAAATAATGTCATAAATTCGAGTTTTGAGTGAAGGAAGTTAAAACAGGCCTGATAGAACGGTGTTCGTATCGAACAGTTTCTCATCCACTTCTAACTGTTCTACAGGTTAAATGTTATAAGCTGGCACTTGTTTTTAGATAGAAATTGTGTATTCGTCGTCTAGAAAACATCGAGCACTGTTAACATCCCTCCCTAGACAATCCTATTAGCACGCTTCCCTATTTACATTTTTTGTTATTTATACTATACATTAAGAAGTAGTATTAAGTAACCAAATAATGAATCTTTTTCCAGAGCAAGGGGAGGTCGTCTTTGAAAATAACCTGCGTGCACCTCTTCCTTCCCCACGCCGAGGTCCGCAGCTCCCAAGTGCAAGTTTATAAAATTTGACCTCTATCCACTTGTAAAATTTTCCAATAATCATACTTTTTATTCAGTCTAGGGTATATATTGACTGGCTGTTTACCTTCAGCAACAAAGAAACGAATCACAGAACGCGGAGTTTTCACGAAGACACGTCGTTACACTCATTTTAGAGGTTATAAACAGAGCAATGTTGACCCATCAGCTGATTAAAACTTATCCCAGTGCCGCCATCTTGAAATCCTAAATGTATCAAACTTGCACCAACCGTCTTGCAGACATTGGGACATACATTGCCTTGAGACTAATTTGTCTCATTAGTTACTGAATTACCCCCGTAGTTAATTATGTTTCAATCGCACAGTTGTTAAACTATTGTTACACACATCATAAAGAAATTATTCCTATTGAGTTTCGTTAGATACATTCTAACCTCAGAAATGATTACAAGCGTAGTAAAGCAAGGCTTATTCCAGACTTTCAGACTTTACTTGATGACGTAACGACACGTGGGCCAAGGTTTCAAGGTACTAGAGTTGCATACGCCTTGCAATAATCACAGCATTCATCACAGGCTGTCATTAATAAACAGTTATTTTATGTGACGTGTACACAATGGATTCAGAAACCGCTGTTGCGGCTAATTACAACATCTGCTTGTCACAGGCACGTATGCCACACTTCACTGAACGTGTGTGTACGTCGGTCAACCTCTTGACCCAATAAAACAATGAGTTCCAGTTATTTTGCTACTTGGTAATGCCTAATAAACTCTGTTAAACGTATTTAGATACTTTTCTCTAAAAGTACACAGCTTGGAGCAACATTGTGAAATATTTTATATCAAATAAACCTCTTAACAACCTTTTATTTAAATAATTTTGTACATTTCGATTGCAAAACAATCATCTTCAGAGAAAATTATCACAAGAATAATTGTTCTTTATTTTTATAATTTCTTCTGAAGATGGGCGCTTTAAGATTTAAATGAAACGTTTTTGTGATTGAGGGTCATTGTATTTGAAATAAAACTGCACCACTGTTGCTCCAAGTTGTACATAATGTTCTGCAAGTTATATATTTTCATGAGCCCCACGTTGGGTGCTAATTCTAAAGATCTGATTCCGAGAATTTTATCGTCCCTGTCGAACTTGTACGTTTGAGATTAACAAGTCAATGACTTGGCGAATTTGAATGTGTCATTTTAGTTGAACAATATTTAAATAGTTTTAATTATTTTAGGCAATTCACAACCAATATGATTTACGAAGGACGGGCAAGACTTATTTACGTAGGATAATGCAGATACAAACCACCTGGTGAGAAGTATGGGGTACAACATGTATCACCTATATGCAGGGTCGCAATTCCGAAGCAGATAAACCGTCTATAATAGCCATTAGGTAGTGTGTATCTAATACGATTATTTTGTAAAATTTCATAACTTAAATCGTACTCTTAAGTACGATTGAAGTTTTGGAAATGGAATTACTCCGAAACGAGTCAACAGAGAAGAATATTGCATCTTTAGGAATGGCAGTAAACTGTACTTAAACATACAAGAAATATTCTATACAGAAATTAAGCTGTGTATATTAATAATTTCAGAAAGGTAGATATATGGGAAGTAGATATATTTGGAAGGACCAAAGATAAAACAAAGGTTCCTGTCACTACTGGAATTAGAGGTTAATTCATCCATCGCTTCGTCTCTGTAGCTTATTCGAAAGTGAAAAGGTGAATTAATGCATCGCTTCGGCGTAATCGCTTATCTGAAGTGGTAAGAGGTACATTAATGGGTCGCTTCAGCGTGATCGCTTATTTATCTGAAGTAGAAAAAGATGAATTAATGCATCGCTTCGGCGTGGTCGCTAATCTAAAGTAGAAAGACGTAAATTAATGCATTGCTTAGGCGAGGTTGCTTATCTGAAGTAGAAAAATATGAATTAATGCATCGCTTCGGCGTGGTCGCTTTAGTAAAGTAGGAGGTGAATTAATGCATCGCTTCGGCGTGGTCGCTTATCTGAAGTGGTAAGAGGTGCATTAATGCATCGCTTCGGCGTAATCGCTTATCTGAAGTGGTAAGAGGTACATTAATGGATCGCTTCAGCGTGATCGCTTATCTGAAGTAGAAAAGATGAATTAATGCATCGCTTCGGCGCGGTCGCTTATGTAAAGTAGGAGGTGAATTAATGCATCGCTTCGGCGTGGTCGCTTATCTAAAGTAGAAAGACGTAAATTAATGCATCGCTTCGGCGTGGTCACTTATCTGAAGTGGTAAGAGGTACATTAATGCATCGCTTCGGCGTAATCGCTTATCTGAAGTGGTAAGAGGTACATTAATGGATCGCTTCAGCGTGATCGCTTATCTGAAGTAGAAAAGATGAATTAATGCATCGCTTCGGCGCGGTCGCTTATGTAAAGTAGGAGGTGAATTAATGCATCGCTTCGGCGTGGTCGCTTATCTAAAGTAGAAAGACGTAAATTAATGCATCGCTTCGGCGTGGTCACTTATCTGAAGTGGTAAGAGGTACATTAATGCATCGCTTCGGCGTAATCGCTTATCTGAAGTGGTAAGAGGTACATTAATGGATCGCTTCTGCGTGATCGCTTATCCGAAGTAGAAAAAGATGAATTAATGCATCGCTTCGGCGCGGTCGCTTATGTAAAGTAGGAGGTGAATTAATGCATCGCTTCGGCGTGGTCGCTAATCTAAAGTAGAAAGACGTAAATTAATGCATTGCTTAGGCGAGGTTTCTTATCCGAAGTAGAAAAATATGAATTAATGCATCGCTTCGGCGTGGTCGCTTTAGTAAAGTAGGAGGTGAATTAATGCATCGCTTCGGCGTGGTCGCTAATCTAAAGTAGAAAGACGTAAATTAATGCATTGCTTAGGCGAGGTTTCTTATCCGAAGTAGAAAAATATGAATTAATGCATCGCTTCGGCGTGGTCGCTTATCTAAAGTAGAAAGACGTAAATTAATGCATCGCTTCGGCGTGGTCACTTATCTGAAGTGGTAAGAGGTACATTAATGCATCGCTTCGGCGTAATCGCTTATCCGAAGTAGAAAAATATGAATTAATGCATCGCTTCGGCGTGGTCGCTTTAGTAAAGTAGGAGGTGAATTAATGCATCGCTTCGGCGTGGTCGCTAATCTAAAGTAGAAAGACGTAAATTAATGCATTGCTTAGGCGAGGTTTCTTATCCGAAGTAGAAAAATATGAATTAATGCATCGCTTCGGCGTGGTCGCTTATCTAAAGTAGAAAGACGTAAATTAATGCATCGCTTCGGCGTGGTCACTTATCTGAAGTGGTAAGAGGTACATTAATGGGTCGCTTCTGCGTGATCGCTTATCCGAAGTAGAAAAAGATGAATTAATGCATCGCTTCGGCGCGGTCGCTTATCTAAAGTAGAAAGACGTAAATTAATGCATCGCTTCGGCGTGGTCACTTATCTGAAGTGGTAAGAGGTACATTAATGCATCGCTTCGGCGTAATCGCTTATCTGAAGTGGTAAGAGGTACATTAATGGATCGCTTCTGCGTGATCGCTTATCCGAAGTAGAAAAAGATGAATTAATGCATCGCTTCGGCGCGGTCGCTTATGTAAAGTAGGAGGTGAATTAATGCATCGCTTCGGCGTGGTCGCTAATCTAAAGTAGAAAGACGTAAATTAATGCATTGCTTAGGCGAGGTTTCTTATCCGAAGTAGAAAAATATGAATTAATGCATCGCTTCGGCGTGGTCGCTTATCTAAAGTAGAAAGACGTAAATTAATGCATCGCTTCGGCGTGGTCACTTATCTGAAGTGGTAAGAGGTACATTAATGCATCGCTTCGGCGTAATCGCTTATCTGAAGTGGTAAGAGGTACATTAATGGATCGCTTCTGCGTGATCGCTTATCCGAAGTAGAAAAAGATGAATTAATGCATCGCTTCGGCGCGGTCGCTTATGTAAAGTAGGAGGTGAATTAATGCATCGCTTCGGCGTGGTCGCTAATCTAAAGTAGAAAGACGTAAATTAATGCATTGCTTAGGCGAGGTTTCTTATCCGAAGTAGAAAAATATGAATTAATGCATCGCTTCGGCGTGGTCGCTTTAGTAAAGTAGGAGGTGAATTAATGCATCGCTTCGGCGTGGTCGCTAATCTAAAGTAGAAAGACGTAAATTAATGCATTGCTTAGGCGAGGTTTCTTATCCGAAGTAGAAAAATATGAATTAATGCATCGCTTCGGCGTGGTCGCTTATCTAAAGTAGAAAGACGTAAATTAATGCATCGCTTCGGCGTGGTCACTTATCTGAAGTGGTAAGAGGTACATTAATGCATCGCTTCGGCGTAATCGCTTATCTGAAGTGGTAAGAGGTACATTAATGGATCGCTTCTGCGTGATCGCTTATCCGAAGTAGAAAAAGATGAATTAATGCATCGCTTCGGCGCGGTCGCTTATGTAAAGTAGGAGGTGAATTAATGCATCGCTTCGGCGTGGTCGCTAATCTAAAGTAGAAAGACGTAAATTAATGCATTGCTTAGGCGAGGTTTCTTATCCGAAGTAGAAAAATATGAATTAATGCATCGCTTCGGCGTGGTCGCTTTAGTAAAGTAGGAGGTGAATTAATGCATCGCTTCGGCGTGGTCGCTAATCTAAAGTAGAAAGACGTAAATTAATGCATTGCTTAGGCGAGGTTTCTTATCCGAAGTAGAAAAATATGAATTAATGCATCGCTTCGGCGTGGTCGCTTATCTAAAGTAGAAAGACGTAAATTAATGCATCGCTTCGGCGTGGTCACTTATCTGAAGTGGTAAGAGGTACATTAATGCATCGCTTCGGCGTAATCGCTTATCTGAAGTGGTAAGAGGTACATTAATGGATCGCTTCTGCGTGATCGCTTATCCGAAGTAGAAAAAGATGAATTAATGCATCGCTTCGGCGCGGTCGCTTATGTAAAGTAGGAGGTGAATTAATGCATCGCTTCGGCGTGGTCGCTAATCTAAAGTAGAAAGACGTAAATTAATGCATTGCTTAGGCGAGGTTTCTTATCCGAAGTAGAAAAATATGAATTAATGCATCGCTTCGGCGTGGTCGCTTTAGTAAAGTAGGAGGTGAATTAATGCATCGCTTCGGCGTGGTCGCTAATCTAAAGTAGAAAGACGTAAATTAATGCATTGCTTAGGCGAGGTTTCTTATCCGAAGTAGAAAAATATGAATTAATGCATCGCTTCGGCGTGGTCGCTTATCTAAAGTAGAAAGACGTAAATTAATGCATCGCTTCGGCGTGGTCACTTATCTGAAGTGGTAAGAGGTACATTAATGCATCGCTTCGGCGTAATCGCTTATCTGAAGTGGTAAGAGGTACATTAATGGATCGCTTCTGCGTGATCGCTTATCCGAAGTAGAAAAAGATGAATTAATGCATCGCTTCGGCGCGGTCGCTTATGTAAAGTAGGAGGTGAATTAATGCATCGCTTCGGCGTGGTCGCTAATCTAAAGTAGAAAGACGTAAATTAATGCATTGCTTAGGCGAGGTTTCTTATCCGAAGTAGAAAAATATGAATTAATGCATCGCTTCGGCGTGGTCGCTTTAGTAAAGTAGGAGGTGAATTAATGCATCGCTTCGGCGTGGTCGCTTATCTAAAGTAGAAAGACGTAAATTAATGCATTGCTTCGAGTGGGTCACTTAACTGAAATAGACATGTTCTTAACCAGGGCGAGCCTTCTACCCAGAAATATGTTGGACAATTCTTTTTCAGCTATGTTTAAAAATATTAAAACCCATTCGTGGCCCCCCTCTCTCACTGTGTGTTATTGTAAACGAGCGCGTGCGTGCATGCGTGGGGGTAACCACGAGTGAGAACTTACTTTTATTCCTGTGTGCATTATAATGTAGTTTCACTCGTAGAGAGTCTGTAATAATGCACTTTTAAAGTGTATATAGAGTGAAATATATTCTTTAATATGAATGTTTATTAAATATTGGGCAAAAGAGTGGGGGTAGAGCATTTGACTACGATCCCCCATTAGCCCCCAGGTCGACTCAGCCTGTGATAATGAGTATAGGGCGCCACATTGCGTGTAGAGGAGTTGCTCCCACTACACTTCCCCTGTGCACTAGTACAGTCGCTGCCTGGATGGACTCACTGTGTGCTAGCCCAGACTGTACCGTGTCTACTAGTGGTGGAAGGTACTCAGAGACGCCCAGCTATGTGGCGAGAATTATACCTAGGAGAATAATTGGCGGTTGTGGCATAGTGCTGACCACGTCGCCCCTACCATTGCCCTAGGAGGCAGCTCTTCCCTATTCTGTGTCTCCTACACCATGCCACAGTATAAATGAAGTCATTATTATTACTGCTTCAAATAATTAAAACTCATTCACACTAAGAAGATAAAATAGGTAAATCTTGCAAGATACAAACGGATTTTCTTAGATAATGTATTTTTTCATACGCGTTTCAGTAACAAAGTCATCTTTACCTGTGCGTAATAATGTAACGACACAAATTCTAAATATAACTAGTTTAAAACTTAGTATATTTAAACTCACCAATGATGATTTTGACATTTAAACGAATACGAGAAAATAAATTATCATTTAATATTATTTGCTCAGAACCTAACCTCAAATTTTCGATATAGCAAGCCAAGAAATTTCAAGAACTCAATAAAGCAAACCAACCGGTCAACCTATCGAAACCTTACACCGATAATACCCCAAAACACGACAGGTTATTTCAACCTATCGAAACCTTACACCGATAATACCCCAAAACACGACAGGTTATTTCAACCTATCGAAACCTTACACCGATAATACCCCAAAACACGACAGGTTATTTCAACCATTCGAAACCTTACACCGATAATACCCCAAAACACGACAGGTTATTCTCTCATTTCCTAGGCGAGGGGAATAATTTGTTGACCTCGTTAAAAGCCAATCATAATTTACAGCGGTACCATTTGCACTAATGAGATTGAAGAGTAGCTTAGAGCATGGAAAAGGACAATGATATCAATCTCAAAAGTAATATTGTACGTCTAGTTCACAGAGAATCCAATAACTAAAACTTCATTAATTTCCAGCTGTTTCTTTTTTTTTTAATAAGTCATCAGTTAAGAATTCTATTTAACAAATATTACCTTAAACAATCCAATTTTATTTCCACTTTTTGATTAGCTGTCTCTTCAATCGTATTCCACTCGTCACCTCATACAATAATCAGTTTCTTTGAACATCTTATTTTCATTCCCTCCTATATATAGTCCAGTGGCTCCTTTCCTTACTTCTTAATTTCTCTACTTTTTAGTCTCCACGTGATCATCGTCAATAGTGACCTAAAAAATCAAACCTCATTTATTTTTGACCAACCTTGATCAGTTTCCACTCGTCGCAATAAGAATAAAATTAGTAATTTCTTACAGCATCCTAATTTCATCTCCTTCTCTTGGCCGGCGGCTCCTTTCTTTAAGCCTTCATTTCTCTTTTTTCAGTTTCCACGTGGTGTTACGTTCTTTAACTAAGTTTCTTAAACAATTTTATTTGCTGCTGATATCACGGATTTCTTACTTTCTTTCGCTTTTGCCTCACTTAGTCCGAGTTTCGCAGATCATATTAGGTTTTAAAATTTAGACTTACGCTTGAAATATAACGGGCTGAAAAACCGTGCGATTTTCTCGCGATATACAAACAGAGCCGTGTCAAAAGTTTGAGACATCAAAGTCAATTAAAATGGATGAGTCAAGATTGTGCAAGTGATGAACCGAATGTTTATAAACCCAAAACTAAAACGCGTAATACACTACAGACTATCAAAACACAGCGGTGCAAGTACTAGTTTTGGCGCGAATTGCTAGTTGAACCCAGAGCCGCCTGGAGCGCCACTATACCGCTGCGCGCCAACATTGTGCCCGCATTGTCGGGAATTTCGTAAATTCCGCCTGTTGGGCGTCTGTCGATTGAAAAGTGAGTTCCTATAGCAACTTTATCGTGCCGGCTGTACTAGGACACTTTTCCGATCGTACAGAAATATTAAAGAGGACAACGTACTCATTTTCCAACACCAATCACTTTTGCACGATTTTAATTTTAATATGAAAAACTTATGACACGAATTAGGCTAGAAAACCATGTGAACCGACACAGTTCGCTCCGGGTGTCGTTGCTTTAATTACCCTGTTCCAGGTTCCATGCCGTGAGCTTGAAGAGACAACGAACGGAAGTCTGCAAAGCGAGGAGATTGTAAAAGTGCATAGCAAGTTTCCAGTGACTACGTTAGCATGCGTTACATGAGTCACCCGACTGTGATAAGTAACGGCCATGTGACCGCGTAACCGTCATTCCATATTCCTGTATTCGCAGTTCCATTGTAAACATCTTGTCTCAAAGCAAAGCCAACTTAATCATACAAACAAAACCCATTACAGGATACAGTAACTCTTTTGTGTGGGAAAGAGTGCTGCAAATATCTTGCACTGCCCTCTTTATATTGGATTTTAATAAGGATGGGCCGATTTTGATTCTTGTTTTTCAACTGTTAAAAATACATATGCGGTGTATGTAATTTAAAAGAATTATAGATAATTATGAATCATCTCTTGTTCAAGTATTGGTTGCTTTGAATGAACGATTAAAGCAAATGTCTTAAACGATTCAGTATTACTATTACGAGTAGAGGGTTAGCTTCGTAAAAGGAACGAACGTTTTGAAACGCGTCAGCAAGTAAGCAATTACGTAAGTTATGCATTTTTATAATTAGTATTATTATTTATGACCCAACAACAGAGACGATCGGAAGCATTTTTGGTTCGTTTGTCATCGCTCGGGAGGGTTCGACACACTCTCTCCCAAAACAAAACACAAAGAAAATGTAGTTGCAATTTCTCCAGATGTACAAACTGAAATGGCTATTACTGAAGTTCACATTTGTAATTTCAAAAAAATGTTTCCTTAATCCAATATTTTCTCGTCCCTTCATAAATCAAGGTCGAACGTTTTGTAGACCCTATTACAATAGTCCCCCTTATGACCAAGATGTTAACAGAGTTCGTTACCACTACTTTTAGAGAATATCATGTAGGCCTATATTACTCGAGTATAGAAAGAAAAGTTTGAGCATCGGAATCGAACACTTTAAGGATCGCCCCTTACCTAGATTTTAAATTAACACATGATTTCATACAACAGCTGATTTTATATTGTAGGTTATGTGGTAGAATAGCTTCAAGTTGTTACTTATTAGCTGAATATTACTCAGTTAAAATGATATTTAATATTTTTACTCATTTAAGAAACGTATTTATGATTCTATATCTTTATATAATTAATTCAATATAATCATGAAATATTTTTATTTCAATTTTTAAATGGTAACTTATAAATTTTGTAAAAGGACATGATGGGTAAAATGCTTTTAGAAATTAATATTACAAATTTAAATAAAGACAATAATTAGAATAATTTTTATACACAACCAGACATTTTCAGGCAAATATGACAGCACAATGTATTTCTGTAATAATTGTGATGTTAAAACGACAGTAGATATGTAATGATTAGTGTAAAGGCAGACTAAACCATTCTATTACGCAAGAAGAACATCTGGCATTATGACGACAAAAACTATCAGACGCTCGGAGAAAACTGACTCGGCAAAATGTTGGGACTGGCCGACGCCCCATCGCCCAAAATATATTAAACTAACGTGGCTCAACATAACGTCCTTGCGTTATAAATACAAAAAAACAGAAATGTGTAATTTGGATGGATGAAAATATATATATATATATATATATATATATATATATATATATATTAAATGTGGTGATGTTTCCTTGTAATATATATATATATATATATATATATATATATATATATATATATATATAATATAAAATATTTCAAAAACAAGAATACTTTTAATCTCTGAGAGAACTATTTTTCCTGAAGATACTGGTACTGTTCTATCGGCAAAAAGCTTAAAATAATATATGCATTTTATATATATATATATATATATATATATATATATATATATATATATATATATATATATATATATATATATATATAGTTCATCCACTCAAGTTCAAATACATTTTTTCAAATTTGTAGTGGATGGCCTTAATGAATTTTTTCTAATATTATTAATTAAATTTAGTAAATTAATTTTAGTTTTTATAAGGGAGAAGAACTTTTTACAAAAGGGGCAGAGGTATGCAATACAATCGTTTCGTCCCATTTGACATAAAATAAGTGATAAAATGATCTCGTAAAACAGCTGATTTTGTGATATAGGTTATTTGGGGTAGAACAGCTGTTTAAACGCATAGGTTGTTACTTTATTAATATTAATTATAATTATTTGATAAAAATAAATAAAACGAAAATTTTTTATGAGTAGGAAAATTACAATAAAGGATTACCTATTTTAGATATTTCTTAATCCGTTGCTAAAATTAAAAAAATAAACCTCTGTTGCCGAGTGTAGATAGACATTATAACTTCATACGTTGGTTGCCATTCATAAGTACACTATTGTGCGAGCATAAAAAATACAGTATATACTCGTACAAGACAGGAAACCACTAATATGCTATTTAATCGGTTAGTCTGTAAATGTACTAATTATAAATATTAAATGATAACACTTCAGGAGATAAAATAATTAACTTGTCTCAAAGCAATCTGGTGTCCCAAAATGGAACTGACGCTTCTAAAGTTTAGATCGTGGAATTAGCGTATCGGTGTGAAGGAACTCCAGCACTATTGGCAGTACATTATCACGCCAACGGTGGTGGAGTTACCAGTCTCCGACACAGCTGGCGAGCGTGGCCTCCTGTTTGCAGCATCCGTTGTACTTCCGCCGACGGTTACGCTATGAACTACCTTAAATACTATACAAGTAAACTTAAATACTAACACAAACACGTTACAATGAAAATGTAAACAAATCTAATAGACATTTACACAGTTTTATAAAGAAAGAATAAACTACATACATAAGTTGTAAAATATACATAATAAATGCAAAACAACAATAATGAGCTGAAACGCTTAAAACGTGAGGCTGAAATTTCAGCAATAAAAAGTTTACTTAAAACACACCGGTGTAAATATACCAGTGATGATGGCGAGTCATCGAAACTAGTCTCATTAAAGTAAACTTTTTTATTAGTGAAAAGTAAGCTTTCACTTCGTATGTTCACTAGCTATTTATTAATATACAATAATCACAAAGATTTTATATATAACAATGAGGAAACTGATTATTTCTATCTATTATAATAACTTGCTTTTTAACAGGCTTCACTTAGTGGATTAGGAAAATTTATAAAGAAACAGAAATTGGTCAATGTAAAACTGAATGAAGGAACAATGAGTATCATATGCATAAAATACTTCTAAACAAGACATACAAACATATATAGTATTAAAATCCTGCTCAGGTTAACAACGAAAAATTTTATTCTAGTTACAATTTAATAAATAATTACAATCACACTATAAACTGGCAAAATAGAAATTAATTAGTAAATATAACAAATTAAATTCTATTAATGTATTAATATTTGAAAAAAACTATATTAATAATAAGTGTCATCTTAAACTAGCTTAAAGAATGTATTTGAACTTAAGCCGACATATTAACGATAGAAAACTTGAACAAGATTTAAAAATGTAGTGTGAACTAATAGTAGGGATTGAAACAATAACCATAGAAATGTAAGTTTTATTACAGTTTACTTGGTAAATAAATATCAGCCAATGTTTAAAACAGTTTTTTATCACCGAGGTTATTTCCGGTAGATTACAAACAGCTGTTTATCGCTTTAAATCATAACGTGGTCACAATCTCCTCATAGATGTATGTTTGTCATTTAGGAAGTTAATTGGAACAGGAAGTTAGGAATTAAGAGAATTTTACAATTGAGCTTGAGTTGGATAGGGTTATATTTGAGCCAAGTACTGATCATAATGGACCTTTAGGTTTCTTTGTGCTAAAACATTATACGGGTATCAGAATAAACGGAACTGTACGGAGCAGTTTCATAATTTAATGAAGTTCCATAATCTAAATTGATTTCTCAAATTATTGAGAATGAATAAATTACTGAAGTTAACGGCTTCCCTTATTTGATCAAGCCGTAATATACTTGTGTGTGTATGTGTGTGTGTGTGTCACAAGGGTTTATTTAAAAGTAGAGTTTTAGTTTCAATTGAAAAAGATAATAAAAATAACTTAAAATATGCCTGATACGTTTCACTTCCAAAAAAGTACAAAATTAAATTTTCCCCGAGTGTGAAAATTACTACAAAAAATGTATTAGACATTAAAACTTTATTTTATTTTAACGTATATAACAAGATGTTAAACGTTTGACTACAGTAGTACTTCCATACAAATTGTTATATATGTTGTATTAAACGTTTGACTACAGTAGTTCTTCCATACAAATTGTTATATATGTTGTAAGCTGTGTGTAGGCCTACTTGATAGTAGCTAGAAGTGAATTTGGGGCAAATGAAATAATTTAAAATATAAGTTTTACAAAAGAGCCTAAAAATGATGCGTTACAACTTTATTTCAACGTATTTTAAAATGAGTAAAAAGTTGATTATAGTAGTACTTTTGTACAAATTGTTATCTATTGTAATGAGTAAAGTCTTGCTTGCCAGTAAAGATCGTGTGAATGTGGTAAGTAATTTATAATATACTTTTACAAAAAGGCCTAAGCATTAAAACCTTATTTCAACGTATATAAAAACAAGCAGACACTTGACTATTGTAGTACTTTCGTACCAAATGTTAAGCTATATGTTGTAATGCGTGTGTGTAGGCATACTTGCTAGTACCTCGAAGTGAATTTGAAGTAAATAAAATGATTTAAATAAATTTGAAGAAAGAGCATAAAATAGTAAAGAGGTTTTCCATTGGTGTAAACACAATAGTTTAAATTTGGAACAGACTGTTTACCGTACTTTATAATTATGTGCACAACATTTTTACACGAAAATAAGGTGCAATCATTGCATGTCCTAAAGATGGGAGAGAAATGAGTTCATGTCAATGGTGCTCTACAATCGTGTATCATTGCTGATTATACTCCCACTCACAGGTAAAATTGCCTCTATTTTGTGCTTCTTCTACGTACATAGCGAAATTCAAGTAGAAACAAAAAAAAATTTTTTTAAATAGGCCTCATATCTAGAACATTACAATCAGATTTTCAATTTGCTTAGTTCAATGTAGAAGAGTCAAGTTCAAAGTCTGTATCCCGACCTTTGTAAATGCGTAGCTCTCTTCCATGCAATAAGTGAGTTTAGATACTCCGTTATTTGCATTGTGGATAATGTCTGTCAAATAGGAAAGCGCTAAACTTTTCCAACTCGCGTACAATGCGACCTACTGTGCAGGCAACTAGTATCAGCCTTGTATTAATGGGATCAATTGATGACTACAGCATATATTTCTGTGTATTCAGTCAACGCATCACAAGGAACAATCTTGTTTAACCTCACAAGGAACAATCTTGTTTAACCTCAAACTCACATTTCGCATTAATGCCAAAGCCAAATACAATAGGCCCTTGTAATACAAAAACTGTGTCCTAGATCTTTCAGAACGCAATCATATCAACCAAATTTTTTTAGCTTTAGATGTATTTATTTACCCGGTAAGCACCTTTTATTGAGAAATGCACTGGTCTTGTTCCTCCCTGTTTTCACAATATTGTTTCATTTTTCTATAAAAATAGGAAAACATGATTGAATTAAAATAAAACCTTGGAAAAACTTGACAAAATCGTTTTTAGAAATACATTTCACAAAACCTCTCAAAAGATGTTTAGTAGGCGAAGATAAAAATTGTGTTTGACCTTTCTAATAATCTTTTCTAGTGTGCAAACTATAAAAACAATCTTGAAAGAAAGTTGTTTCTGGCCATTGGCAGAGTGTGTGTATAGGAGACATCGAGCCATCGAGGCCAACCTTGGAAGCTCGTAATAAGAAGTAAGAAGTAAGTAAACTATAAAAACATTAATTCCCAAAAGTAAACGTTTTCCCTTTATTAAAATTATAGCTTTATAAAATAGAAACTAGTGGTAAATATTATATACTATACCATTACTATACAAAACCTACGTTTCCCTAGCAGAAACAACATTGTTTTTATATGTCCTACTATTAGTTCACACACATACACCTTTATATATCTTTTTCTGATTTGCACCGTTAATAAAATACTTTTAATTCATAAATGTAATTAATAAATTCTGTTTCTATTTTGCCATTTAATATTGTGATTCGGGTATATGTATATACATATTTAAATAAATTGGTAATGATTTAATAAGAAATAACTAAAAAAAGATTTTTCTTTCTGGCCCAAGTAGGAATTGACATGGAAATATTTAAAGAATTAGATTCAAAAATTATTTGTTTACATTTTTGCAGCCGAAACAAACACCTCAAAACATTCAACATTTAGATTGAATTTTTATAATTTTACCGGTAGATTTATGAAACTGTAGGCTTAAAGAGTACTTGTAAAGGTAATCCCTAAAAGAATTTGGCTTCAGGAGCCAAGAATAGCACACGTGTGCCACAACAGCTGGAATTCGGAACCCAGCAGCTGTCCTAAGGTTAGAGAGGATGTAGGGGACCAGCAACATAATGGACTGACAAAGGGAGGCGGATCCGAAATACCCCGCTTCTTGGAATCCTTGATACATGCCAATATAAGGGACATTTTGTAGGTAATAAACTCAACTATTCAGTGTTTTATAATGGAATGCCATCATAAAGCTGAATAAATATCCCATTTAATAATAGGCATTTCTTGACCAAATACTACTATTCAAATAATTTGTATTATTACTTGAAGGGAAGTATCATTCATTATATTACAAAAAATATGTTCTACTTAACAGAGTATTGTTCTTTTGTATTTGGAGCAGTGTTGCAAGATTTCTTGAAATTCTCTAATAGGCTCATGAATTGCATCTCAATGCAAGGGAAATAGAATTTGACTTGAACGAGGAAAGTTGAAAATCTACATGAAGAGATTGTTACTTTGGGATTGACAACAAGGATGTATGATAAGAGTAACTGAAACACCAGTTTACAAACACTTGATAGGACTTCACAGAGCTTAGCCCTGACGTCACACAAATACAGGAAAATTAGGTTGGATACGATGTTTTACATAAAGGTTTACAACGATGTGTCAAATAAATCGTACGATATATTTTACTTTGGAAATTATGACTAGAATAATTTAGAACAATCAACACCACACTGGTTTTATAATGTTACATTGTAGCTAGCCCCTGTAGGCTTTCAGGAATTAATTTTTAAAGCATATATATTAAATTATATCTTTTATATTTCAAATTAGGCAATTGGTTGTAAACAAAAAAACATCAATGATATTTACAAGTGTAAACGTTGAAAGCAATGTTTTTTACAATGCTAGTAGATCACTATGAAGAAAGGATGTAGAGATGATGGCCTTGGATCAACATTTCTCATCGCTTTCCGTTGGAATACTATGTAACAATGCCAAGAATTACAGATTTAAATTACACTTGCTGTTGCCTACACAACAATTAATGCAGGTTTAGAATGTGGCAAAGACTAATGTATAGCCTTAAAACGTTAAACTTTACAAGTTATGAAATGTTGATATATTATGAATTCAAAACATTTTATACACCCTAATAAAATTTGTTTTAGAAGAGAAAATTAAAATTTAACAATTTGTACCCCTGACTTTCTCTTAAATATGGCATTTAACAAATTCACAACAATTATTACTTTGTAGCCGCATTCCTTGTATTATTCAAACAAAAACATATTGCACTGATATATGAAGCTGGAAGCATTACAAAATTTCATTCTGTGAATACATTCACTGGCCAAATCAAGAATTGTTAAATATTAGTGAGAAGTGGGGCAAGGCAGGTTATTAACTAAAAGGGAGGGTATTTTCATTGCAACAGAAAATTTAAGGCCTATTACATAAATGAAACACATTGTGTTGTTAGATATATGTATTTATAAGTAACTCTTCTCCCTTCAATATCATCAGAAGTTAATCAAGTACTTTCACTAATTAAAGAAATTAAACATAAGTACTTTTATAAAAAATACCCTGTCGACTCAAGCCTTTTTATTGAATTAAATTTTAAGCCTAATTTAAATTAAGTTCTGCATGGTGCTAACACGAAAATAGGCTATTGTTTTAAATATGTACTCCTAGTTTGGATTTTTCATTGTACAGGGCAACTTCAAACAAATAAATATAAAAGTAGTAAAATTCAAATAAGAGGTATTTTTTTAAAACAAAGACCAGTATACAGATCAAACTGGCCTAGCCTTTTGGAATGACAGAATCTGATGTGAGCTGATGTGTGTAGGAGAGAGAGGGGGGAGGGGAGAGAGAGAGAGAGAGAGACCAACTTAAGATATGTCCAACTCTACCATACACATAGGCCTGTAGTTGTCAGATACAGTTAATCTCAAAATGGTGTTAAAAAAGATTTTGTAAAACAAACAAGTATTTTTGACTTAACCTTGTAAAATTTCTAGGGATATACTGATTAGTACTAGAAATAACTAATTAGGAATAAGGGTTCCTATTAAGAAAAATACAAGGTCGACCAAAATAATAATTGATAAAAATTGACTTCAATTATTTTTAATTTGTTTAGTGAAATAGGAGCCTTACATAAAATAATCCAAATTAAATTTAGACAATTATAAAATTTTTAAAATTATAACTTGAGGTTTAGTGATAATATAGGGGGCTGCTGGTAGGCTGGCATTAAGGCCTGGGTGTAGGATAAAATATCAACATGGGACAAGTAAGTGTAAGGCCTAACTGAAGGTTAGAGGCACTTGCAAGGGGCTGTGTTGGCTTTAGTTACAGTCCAGTTCCTTTCCCATAACATTCACCTGTCACATCTGCGGTGTTTACACTATTTAGTGCAGCTATTAATTAGTTAATTTAAACATAAATACTCGCCTAATGTACAATGTTTTCATTTATTATTTTCAGTTATTACAATTTTCCTTTTTGCTCAAAGAAACAGCCTCCTTTTAATATTCTACTGTGTGTATTTTGCTACAACTATTATGTGTCCTATGATATAGTTCAATCGTCAATTTACTTTTACAATCACTGAATTTATTATATATTAATCAATGGGGGAAAAATTCATAAAAAGGATGTTTTTTCATTCCGAAATAATCATCATATAATAGTAAAGAACATTTCTTATAATCCTGAGCAACATCTAATAAAAAGTGGGAATTAGAATTATTTTCTGTGAAATATTTTTATTGGCCTTTTGAATTTAATCAACTACTCAACAGCTACCAACCTTAAAATAGTAAAAATGTCTCATAATCATCATGTCACAAAACCTCTTCTTTTTAAATCCCACATTTATTGGTGAAACGCCTAGTTATTTTGAATTATTAGAGGCCAGCTTGAATATGCTAGTAAAATACTGCTTTTGATACATTTCTTTCTAGCTGTACACCATTATACTGGTTGGGATTTTATTACAACTACAAGTACGACCTACATCATTTGTAATATCGATGTGGAAATGTATAGTAGATACAGTGTGCCACATTATGTATTAAAAAGGAAAACTTCTAAGCCACGTCAGGACAAGTCATGTACTAAATACTACTTCATATTAACAATAGGCTCAGATTTTGACAGGTGTGTGCCTGCAGACTAATATAATAACATAAAGCCTTGGCACCAAGGTCTTGCCATTCTTGAATGGTTTCCCAAATCAGTAACTTTACTTCAGAGGTCAGTTCATAAATATTATAAAAATTTCTTAAAGTTGAATTACAATCTAAATAAAATATGGCGTTAAATAATAATACTACAAGAATGTCCAACTGGGTTTTCATATTCATTGCAGTGAAATTACTTCATTGTGAACATTAATAGGGAGAAACTGCCAATATGGCATTGAAGTACATCTTCACAGTTTTTTTTTTTGAGGAAGTGTTAAAACAAATACAGTAGTAGAAAAAAATTTAGTAGAGCTCCTGTTTCACAACTTGCCTTTATCTCTTCTCAAACAACTCAAAGATAGACAGAGGCAAAATGCTGGGACCCAAGTCTACCATCTGAGACAACACTCATGAATCCAACTCTCACACGTCAGGTCAGAAAAATTGGGGGGGGGGGGCCTTTGGTATTAATCTGTAAGGCCAGTTTCCATACCTAAACTGATTGCCCATATAGACTTTAGTCCACTATTGGTTGGTCATATCTAAGGGATATATTAGGGACTTTGTCCAAAGCAAGCACAAATAAACCAATCCATTCTGACCTTGAGAGAAGTTTCGTTAGAACAGACCCTCTTTACCAGACTTCAACAATGAACCGACTGTGCTTTGAAGATAGACCATGCAACCTTCCAGCTATGCATACATGGCTTCAGTTAGGGAAATAGCCTACCCTCAAAATGTTTAAATAATTCTTTTGGCACTGTCCTTGAATCTCTGCCGTCGTAGCAAAGGCGTTAAATGACTCAACTAAAATCAAGCTTTTGCATGTTTAAATCAATTAAATTTATTATTTTTATTATCCTTCTACAGTTTTACTTTAGTTTTATTTGAACTTTACAAAAAGGTTTTGCTTTGTAACAAGATTTTCATTAAAACTAACAACACTCAGCATCAATTAGTTTATTATAATAAGGTTCTACTGCATTTATATATATATACCGGACAGCCTAGATATGTGTTCATAATATATGTTTGATATGTTACCATCACAGATGAGGTTGATGCTTACAACTGAAAAATGGTAAAGTAAAATGAAAAGATGTTAACAAACGATAAGAAAAATGAGGCAACAGTTCGATAGAACAGGACTAGATCAGTGATTGTACTATATACTCAGTGAATAAAAATGCTTGTTTTCTATTTATCTGCAGAAAGAATTTTGGAATTTGAGGGACAGCAATATTGGTATACAGGTTATTTTCATACCACCTGGTTCAAGCAATTTTGATTTGATGACTTATAATTCAACAAAAATAAAATTTGAGCACTTAATTATTCTCTCCTGGTACAAATGGTGGTAAAGTTAGCTGATTGTTTATTTAAATATTATTTCATGATGGTTTTGATTCTTATCAGAAGTTATTGAAAAGGTTATGCTAACACTTTTAAAATGCCGTCTTTTTAAAATGTTAAACATCAGGTTTCCTCACATTTAAAGCATGACAAAATGTACATTGATATTGTGTCATGGCCTAGAGTTACTTTAAGTAACAAAGTAATTCAAAATAACATATGCCACATTAATGAAAAAGTCAAATTGATGGCCTATTCAATTCTAAAATTTTAACAATCTAGTGGTCCATGAAGGCTAAAAAAATTGTAAATATGAAAACACTGCAGATATGGGCAATGTTAACCCATAGAGGTTCTTGGTTATTTTAATATACAATCTTTAAAAAATTAGTTGCAAATATTTTGGTATGCAAAATTAAAATATTCGTTTGCCTTACATATTTTTCTATTTCTAAAAATGATAATGCTACATAGCACTACATAACAACTATTTATTGCTGTCTTGAGCCTCAATTGAACTAAAATATTTTTTGAATATATTCTACAAAAACTTAAGTTAAAACACTTTCTTGCATATTCTTAAATTGGGTTGTGAATTCAATACTATCCCCTTACTCAAGAAAAGTCGAAATAACATTTTTTAAATTATTTGCTAACCTTATGAGGGTATTTATGGTCCTAGTTGTGAGATTAGATTTATTTTAAAGTAGAAAAGTAACACCTGTCCAATATATATGCATGGGTGTTATTAACAGAACGGCTACCACCGATACACGAGATAACTTGAAAGAATACTTTCATATCTGTCTTTTAAATCACAATTGTTGACTATAGTCTTTTGGAGATAGAAATAAAAGGTGTCTTAAATGTTTAATGGAGTATTTTTGGTTTTATGAGTGGGATAGGGTCTGCAAGTGCTTATTCATCCTTCAGAGTAACGTTAGGACTTCTAATCGCCAAAATAAGATGAATGTGCGAGTTTTATAATTCTATAAGGTTTGTGTGCCGGGTGAAACATGGTGTCGTAGCGCTAATGTTTTGTTTTGGAGTCAACAGCAAATTTAATTTCATTTTGAGGCACTTTGCTAATTATTATGTTAAAAAAGTAAAGCCAACAAAAATATCAGTAATGTTTCATGTGCTAGGGAGGCGGATTTTTATTTTCCAAAATATTTAATTCTTGGGGCATTAGTGAGTTTTTATGATTTTTCATATCCCTGATGCATTTTTGGGTTGCTCATAATTTTTTTTTGCCTAGAGTCAAACACATGGCAACAGGAAATAAATGCCTATTTAGCTAGATTCAAGGCTTAGAATGACTAGCCTAGCCTAGCCTCTCTCTGGTATTACACTTCAAATCATGTTACCACGCTCAAGTTATGTGCGTCTGTAACGCTATTTTTTTTGTACATTGGGTGTGAGCGAAATTCAATGATTGGTTAACAAATTCAATTTGTCACTTTATAAAGTCAAATTTTTATATCAGGCACTTTGTACTACATTGTAAAATTATTTTCTAATTGCATTTTCAAGCTTTTTTTTATCAAGAGATAATTTACACTGTTCACAGTAAATTTTCTAGTAATTCCATACGATTTCAAAAAGAAATACTTACACAAGATAGTCCTTAGAAAAAAACATTTGCAATTTTGTTACAAGTACAAGAGACTGATTCATATTATTTATCTTGAAGCAAATTCAGATTCACTTCAAAACTTTACTGATTATTGTCTAAATACCATATTACCAAACTGACCATTTTCAAACCTCTTAAAGCCAAAATAATATAATAGAGCTGAAATGGCACAAGATATTATTAAAAAAATTGATAAATAAAAATTTGGTTTTAAACAAACCAAATCTTAAATCTCGACATGGAACAATTTAGGTTAAATTGAAATAAGAGATACAAGCTATTTTTAGTCATTTTCAATTTTACCAATTTAAATAGAACTAAATATACAAGAAATCATCAATTTAAAACATTGGTACCTACGTATTATAGAGGCCACTATTATAGAGTTAATTTTGCAACAGACATAAGAACACTAAATATTTATACAGGACAGACTTAATTTGACTTACTGTGTAAATTACCTGTCATTATGACTATCGGTTTTTTTTTCTGCCTCCAAAAAAGCAATGTTGCCGAGAATTGATTAAAACTCAATCGACGCTAATAACAGTCACTTCCAAAATATATATATATATATATATATATATATTTGTAGATTATGCAACACTGTTTTCTTGTATACACTTATCACTTTCACTTATGTACTTAAACAAGAATCTTACTTGGTATTTATGCAAGCGCTTTCAGGAGCTAGCGGTGCTTCCATCGTCTGGCATACTAAACGTATTTTGAATTCAATATATATATATATGATGAATAGTTATTATCTGGAGTATATCCGTTCATTCTGCAGTCCATAAATTCGCAGTTCCGACATTTCGCTAGAATCTCATCCAGCATTGACGAGGTTAACCCAATAACAGTAGAAGAGCGAGAAAGTTGACTCGCTCATCTACTCTTGTTGGGTTCACCTTGTCAATGCTGGATGAGATTCTAGCAAAACGTCGGAACTGCGAATATATGGACTGCAGAATGGACGGATGTACTCCAGATAATAACTATTCATCATATTTTTCCATCCGTGAAGGAATTCGCATATATATATATATATATATATATATATATATATATATATATATATATATATATATATATATATATATATATATATATATATATATATATATATATATATATATATATATATATATATATATATATATATATATATATATATATATTCTAATGCTACTCATTAACTCTCGTTTCTTTATTTACCACTTCCCCACATCAGATACATAATGTAGCAGGAAGTTATAGTAACATATTTATGGTAACCTAACCTAACCACCTCAGCAAGCTGTATAATAGTGGCCTCCATATAATATGTACGTACCAAAAGAATTTCTATATTAGAATAACACAAAAATAGATCAAAATAACAAATTTAAGTATAAGATATTCAAAATCTTCTTTTTCACTGCTGTCATGAAGAACACACTAATCACTGTAGATTCTTGCAACGAGGAAGGGGAACTCCACAACCATTGGCCTAAATTACACGCCAACGGTGGTGTGGAGTTACCAAACCTAGATGCATCCGCTGGTGGACTAGAAGGTTCCTTAGATGCAAGAAAGAAGTAGAAAACACTTGCCACAAAATTTCCAAGATAAAATATCATGTCATTAATGTCTGATTGAAAACCTGATATACTTGAAAAGATCAATAAAGTTATTTTAAAACATAATTCTATACCAACAGAAATATTTTGTGAAATAACAATTAAAATATAATAAATTTATTATTTTTAACAATTAACTATTTTAAATCCATACTGTGTATTAAATTAAAATGATCATTAAAACTTCATAAGGAATTAGATTAGAAATTTTAAAATAAATCCAATACTTTTAATACTTTGTACATACTACATATGAATATCCGATAATTTCATGACTGTTAAACTCACGTTGGAAGCAACAGATGATAGTCAAAACTGGATAACAATGTTAAAAAATAGCACAAACCCCTTACAATTTACAATGAAATGTCAACTATTTGGTAGGAAAATTTTTGGTTAACCAAATGAGTTTGTTACTTATGGAGTGTTGAAGACTATCCATTAAAACCACTATCTGTAGAAGTAACATTATGCTCTTATGAATTTTTAATTCATGCACACTTTTAAAACTTTATTAATAAATATTTTTTGAAGACTCATTTTATAACAATTCATATTTCTATAAGTTTCAAAATTTATTATAAATTTTTATACAATAGAAGGTTACAAGACCATAATGATCCAGGAACCTACCAAACATCTGTTAGTGTTCAACTTTTAACCCTTTGACAATAAGCACAATTCAAAATCAAATTTTTAACTTAATATGATAGTACAGTTATTTATTGATTGTTTAAGATTGTCACTAAAAGCTGAATATTCTGGAGAGTTTCAGATGCATACAATTCATTAGAAGTTGTGAAACTGGTGATAGAAAAATATGAGTTTCAAAATGTTCGTTCAATACACAGAGTATGGGTGCTTATAATGTATGATGAATTTATTATTACCCTAACTGTTAGCATTAGATTTCAGTTTCCCACAGGATTTGGTTCTATAATGTCATATATTAAAGTTGAATTGTTTAATTTTTTATATTTTAATTACCAAGTGATTTTATAAATTTTTTTACCACAGTAAGTTTGCAATTAAAATTGAGTTTTTTTAAATGTTGTTTCTCAAATATCTACACAAGCAAGGTTGAGTGACGTACCGCGGCCGATGCGTAGCACTGGACGTCATGAAACATTTCTATGACTCCGCGCCTATTCACAACTTATGCCTCCGCTGAGAATTTTTTACCCTAATTTTAATTTTAAAAAAGTGACTTTCCTCGGAAATAAAAAAATTACTTGTGGGTATTGTCCTTTTTCGTGGTTTTGAACGATTATCCAAAATATCGTAGGTGTCCGCAAGTAAACATTTACCTAAAATAATTTTTACTTGTTTGGAGTAGTTTAAAAAAAACGTATTTTATACGAAATGTAGTGGTCAAGATTTAGTCAGTATAAAATTAAATTTCAAGTTTAAATGAATGGTTTACATTCTTCTAGTATTTTCGACTTACACAACATAAATGTTGCATCATGAAACTATGTACCTTTTAAAACATAGAAACCATAAGTATTTTAAATACACTATTCATTTCTTGAATACCCACTTTCTTGTAGATCTACACCCTAGCCATTAGGCAATCACCTCCAGTTTAAAGTCTTTAAAAATTTTAGTTGAAAAAATATTTTTATTAATTAAATCTCAAGTAACAGTTTGTGACTAAATCCCTTTTATCCAAAACAACTTTTGACAAGTTATATTTGGAAAATATATAAAATTCAAAATTAATGTATTGAACAAATATTTTTGTATTGAGAATGTAAATAGCTATAACACTCAAGGATTTCCAAACTTACCTAAAGTAGAAAATTCATCCGCTAACATTTTACGTTTTAAAACATTAACCTGAAACAAAAATTGAAATAACATAACGAAACGCAATACAATATTTTATTCTATAATTTCATATTATATTTAATTATAATTCGGAGATTTATTGACACATTAAATAAACTTGACAAGTGGTACTTGTAGAAACTAGACACAATTGTTGGATTTACTTTTCCTTAAATAAGTTTTTGTCCCTTTACATCTATAAATACACAAGTGAAGCCCAGGTTTTCTTAAAGTGTCTAAACCAAGTTGAACAAAAAGGTCTTGTTATAACCTTGGCATTTAGACTTCAGAAAAAGAGAACAAAGCAACACGCCACTGATTTTTTTTGTAACATATAAATACTGTTATAAAACTTCCAGAGGCTCGATTTAATAAGCTCAACAGCTCAAATTATAGTTTCGAATAAGAACCTACAGAGGAAACACCTCTTCTTGTAACCTTGAAATGGCCATTGGCACGGATGTACACTCATCACCAATATTATTAAAGGAATTTAATTAAACCAAAAGAATTCTGTATAAACTGGAAGAGTTTTGAACAATAAAAGACATCAGAAAAATAAACAAAATTAATTTATTGCAACATTTCAATACAATCGAGAATCAATATAGGAGTAAATGAGAATTCTTAAAGACTAATACATTGACTGTACTTCATGGTTCAAGACATTGGGACAGGCAATGGCTCAAGGTCCCAAGGTAATATTCAACTACATCTTCTAAAAGCCCATGAAGACAAAAGATCAAAATGTATTTTTCTCAGGATATTACTATTTCTTGCAAGAGCCAATAATCAATCAACATCAATTCTCTTATATAACTAATTATTTTACTGGATTTTGAAGTTAACATTATTAATTTGCCTACAAGCTTTACTCCCTTGATCTACACTCTTCCTTAAAATTTGGGTATCTTTGGGTTTTTCCTCTGAGTTTTATCGTTTTGTAGCATTAACTATGATTATAAAAAACAATGTAATATAATAACTTCAATAAAATTGATTTTTGCCTCTGAATAGGTACAGTTCTAGCTGATTGCACTTTGCGCAACTTCTTATGCTAATACACTGTTTCCAATTACTACTAAAATAAAAAAACTAGTTAATAATCTAATAAAAATAGACTACTAAAGTATAATTGCAATTAGTTTATTAAAAAAATATAGAAGTATGGATGCAATAAATGACGACCAAATATAAAAATTAGAAACAGCCCCATGATGTAGAATATATTTTTTCAGTGTAGAACAGAATGGAAATGAAACATTGTTAAATTTTATTGCTGAAAACAGAAACTGATGTAATAATTATAGAGATCCAAGCTACAACTGCTTTGTTATACTTTATGTGGATTTGCCCAGATAATAGAAACTGTATCGTTTAATAAAAACAGTATTTCACATTTTAAATATAGATTGTTAAAAAAACTAAATTCAAACTAGTCAGGACTTGTACTGCAATAATCTTTTACATGATTTACACATATTACTAAATGTGCATCCTCGTCGCTTTAAATCCAAATTTGAAGAAATACCTTATTTAAAAAACCACTAAACAATCAAATACCTATATTTACACTAATGTCAAACCTTACAATAAGAAAACAAAACAAAAAAACACAAGACTAAACATAAATCTCTGAGTACATCTCTACCTATAATTAATTAAGTAAACCTGTGGCAGAGAGAATTCTATAGGGAGTGACCTCAAATGCAATTAAAAGGTCCCAGATCAGCGGGAATGTGACTAAATGTTGTCTGACTGCAGTAATCATGTTCTTAAAAACAAAATATACTCAATAATGCTAACCCTGACCTTTTTATCATCTTTTAAAAACCAAACAAAATTTGTGAAAAACTATAATGATTAACAGCATTTATTAAATAATTTGTTTTCTGATATAAATTCACAATTTTATAATTCTCTTACCATAATCTATTAATTAGTTTGCATTTGTCAGCTGGCAAGTTTTATACTAGTCAAATCTTTTGATACACAAACTGAATAATTAACTATTTATATCTGCTGAGAAGCATCTGTAAGTACATTTATTTTAAATTATAAAATTACTGTGTTATAAACCAACCTCAATAAACATTGATTTGGCCGTAAGTAGTTTTTCAATATATTAAAACCTCAAAAAAAAGGTGATGCACGAGAAAGTGACAAGCTCGTTTTTGCCTCACCTGAAGTATAAACAATGTCTTTATTTTTTCAATTAATTTTGTATTGAAATAAATGCTTCCAAACAAAATTTCCGAAAACAGTAGTACCTCTAATTCGTCACCTGCAAGTCGCCACAGTAATAATATAAAATCGTTTGCACTGCCACTTAGTAAAGGTATCGTATCAGATAAAGCCATTTTCCCAAAAAATGTGACTTAGGGAAGTAGTTGAAATGGTAACCAAATACATTGGGTGGTATAGGAGACAAAAAGAAACAGTACTGACTAAAGTGACGATATTAAGACAAATTTAGCAGCTTGCAATAAAAAAATTCTTTGTGCAAATGAAAATTTGCTGCTTTAAAAAACTAAAACTTAAATAGATTTAGTATCCCATATTGTTTCTTGCTAGATATTGTTCTTACAAGGTACTGTTATATGTTATTTAATGAAAGGAGTAATATCCTGTAATTGTAACTTTACAAACTATACTCCAAGCTACAAGGGTTTTTTTATTGTGTTGAGGTTTTTGGCCAACATAAAGACAGCATTAATTACACGACATACCTAATTATGTATCAATGTGCTATCTATGTACCCATAACACATGGCAATTCCACGACAGTAATTTCTTTATTTTGTTTTTCAAATAAAAAAAATGTGCAGATGCCTAGAAATTTCAAGACAAATTAACCTTATTTACATTACAAAACTATATAAGCTCACGGTTTTTTTTTATTGAAACCGGGCACCGTATTATTAAGTCTTGTCACATAAGCTAACGTTTGTAAGCAAACTGTCTATCCATCTGAGTATATTCTTGTAATATAGCATGGAAGATGGAGAAGAGAATCTAGCACTTCGTAGTCAAACTGGTGAGGTCCTGTTACTTGTTTTTTAACAAACCAAACCTATCCCAGTCAGGCAAGTTTTCCAAACAAATCTGTTTTTGCCCAATTATGTTCAAAGATAAAATCTTTAAAACCCTAAATCACTTATATCTCATCCAAATAACAATGTTTTATTTCAACAATTTCTGTATCTGACAAATAAGCGGGTTTGCGTGCATCCATCTTCCCAGTACCTTCACCCTTGTACCTACAAGGGTCAATGAGCAGTTTTGCCACCATGCAAAGTTTGCATGCGTCTTATAGTGAAACAGAGTTTGCGTCATCATTTTGAAGATTCATAAATGATCGTGTGACTTTTTTTATGATTCTTTTCTCTATACATATTTTTGTAAAAATTTCTCGTAGTTTTCCGCAGTCATTGTAATTATTGTTTTTCTTTCTATTAGTAAGATTCGTAGCTACTATATTTTTTCCCAGAGCTTTTCCCAGAGCAAAAGAAGTATGGGATATTAAAATATTTAACAAAATAATAAAATAACATTTTGTTAATTAAAAAAATTGACGACACACAAGTAATCGTGTAACAAAAATTAGACAAAGTAATCTAGGGTTAAAACACTAATACATACAATTACTGTTGAATAAAAATACCAGTTAACCTCGAGATTCATCAAATTTGGTAAAATCTAAAACTAAAAAATTTTAGTCACTGTATTTTTCCTTTATTTATGAGTCAGAGTAAATATTTTTTCTGGTAACGTTTACACAATGAATACCATAATGTTAACCTTGTGAACTTTACACACTGAATGTCTTATTTAATATAAGCTTTTAAACATGAATAAAATGCTTAAATGAACAAATTTAAATTTAGGATAACAGCTGCAAGAAAATATAGTCCAATGTTTCTAATAAAAACTATCACATTCCACAAACTTGCAGTATTTGCAGGAAAACCATTTAAAAATTTGCATTTCAAGTTATAAAAAATCTTACCCTATTCCAAATTTACACAAAAACTTTTATTTCAAATCAAATCAGACAATTATAAGTTACATGAAATAATATGAGCCTTGAAGCTATTAGGAACATCAAATTTTAGTAATATGTAATAACAGCCGTAATATGTAATAACAGCAAGCAGGATAGTTACTAAAGAAACAACTGAGGATGATAATGAGGAATTTAAAGATCGTAGTGTTAACATTTAGATGGGCTTTAACATATCTATTGGCTTAGCGAAGATGTTACAAAGTTTCAACATCCAACCACTTCATGAAGAGAAATAAAACTTATTTTTATTTTTTAAATAATACAAGTAAATTAAATAACTACAAATTATGTGCACGATTTAAAGTTAAATATTTATTCACTTATATGTGTACAATATTTTAAAATATGTATATTAATATTATATTACTATTCAAAAATATATTGTCTCAAGTATCTCTTAAGTTCACTTAAAATAAGTTCAGGAGGTAGTCAAGTTGAAAAAAAATTGGTATTTACTTTCAGTTCCTACTTGTACAATTTTAGTAAAAAAAAAATTGGTTAAAATGCTGAAGCTTGGCGCCATACGATATTTTGGGAAATTGAATAACACCACCAAATAGGACGATATCCACAAGAATTTTTTTTTTATTGACCTCGGAAAGTTACTTTTTTTCAATTCAAAGTAGGGTAAAAAGTTCAGCGCAGTTGTGAATGGGCGCGGAGTGATACAAAATGTTTCGTTACATGACAGTGCTGCGCATAACGTTGTACGCATCGGTCGCGGCATATCTAACCTTACGTGTGTGTAGATATTTGAGAAACGACATTTTGGCTTAATTTTTTTACATATATTTAAATATACTTATAAAGTCTCCAGTCAGGTTAGATTTGGTTTTAATTTTATACATTACCTAAATGGTTACATATATACAATTAGAACCAAATCTATCCTGACTGGATACTTCATAGGTATATTTCAATATAAATATATAAAATTCACGTTCTTTATCAGTAACAAAAATAATAGTTATCAATATAGCTTAAAGACATGTTTTTGTTACAAAAAGTATAGATTGCTAAAACATGAAATATGGTTGTAACATCACGAAGCATTTTTATCACTCCGCGCACATTCACAACTTCTACATCCTCTCTGAATTTTTTACCCTACTTTAAATTGAAAAAAAAGTAACTTTCCGAGGTCAATAAAAAAACAATTCTTGTGGATATCTGCCTATTTGGTGGTGTTAAACAATTTCCCAAAATATCGTATGGCGCCGAGCTTTTTTACCAAAAAATTATATTGGGCGATGCAGAAAATCATTAGGGATACAAAGAAATTTAAAAACTTTCGCTCATGTCCCTAGAATTTAAAAAAAATGCCTGAAAATGAGTTTAAACTTGCAGGTAGACTCCTAAAAAATTAGTTTTGAAACACAATTAACTTCAACACTACAATTTAACATGCTTTGCACGGTTTAAGTTTTATTGTTTTTGGCAATAAAAATAAAAGGTGTGTAATGCAAATTTTGTTTTGTGCGTGGAATAGTCGTGAGTGTTCGTTTCGTCCTTTCGCAACATAAGATGTGTCTGCAAGTTTAATAATTCATTAAGGTTTGTGCGAGGTGGAACATGGTGTCGTAATTCTAATAGTGCTTCGTTAAAATTGTTAATTTTTTTAAATTTGTAATTTTTGGGAGTCGACAGCAAATTTAATTACATTTTGAGGCACTAGGAGATTTATTACTCCAAAAAAATAAAGCCAAAACGTTAAATTAGTAACATTTCATGTGTGCTGAGGTAAACGAGCTTTCTATTTTCTAAAACTTTCAAATTTTTGGGGTGTTAGGTTTTATAATTCTTTCGTATTCCTGACGACTTTCTTTATCGTCTGGTATTGCTATAATCGAACAAATGGGAATGGGAAATAAATACCAAACATATTTCCTGATTGTCATGTACAATCAAATTATGGGATTGTCGTAAACTATGCGGCGGGCTTATTGGTTTCCCACAATAAAATATTTATGACGCTATTGTACTAAAACTGTTTAGAGGCTATAGTATAATTAGAATGTTAGTATTTTTACGTTTTTATTTCCGGATATTTTTAATAAATTATATGTATCTCTTTACAGACTAATACAAACTTATAAACTGATGTATGCCAACGTAAATTTATTAAAATCGGAAAAAAATCATCCCTCTTTAGTAAAGTATGTTACTTAAGGAATACTGGAGATATTAACTGGTGCGGGGAAGGGGGGGGTGAAAGTATAATTATAGAATCAAAAGTTAATGCAAAAAAAACTATCAATTTCTGCCAGCTCTATTAGTTAATATAATTTTGTTTGTTTTAAATAGATTATCAGCATAGATGCTCTATGCAAATGAATGAAACTCATATGAAAATGTACAGTACAAGTTTGAGATTGTATAAAACTAGTTCCTAGACTCGTATTAGACATAACTTACTATGTTAGTCAACCTACAAATTATTGTAGTCTGGGGCAAAAGTTCATGCATCAGTAGGCCAATAGTTCACATTCCAACCCCATTGAGCGAACTTATGTCCCAAAAAATGATCTGTTTCTTATTCAACAAGTATCCATATTATCAACGTTTTGTAAAATATATTACATAATTTAGTTATATAATGAAGTGCATAATAAATGACACCTATTCGTTAGTGCGGGCACTTACAATATTTTGGAAAATTGCTTAAAAGCATCAAATAGGAAGATATCCACAAGAATATTTTTTTTACCAATAGATTTCACTTTTATTCAATTTAAAACAGGGTAAAAAATTCAGTGCAAAGGTATAAGTTGTGAATGGCGCAGAGTGATACAAATGTTTCTAATGTCACAACTGTAGTTTTGTGTTTTAGCGATCTAAACTTTATGTAACAAAAACATGTCTTGAAGTTATGTTGGTAACTATTATTTTTGTTATTGTCAGGGGAGGTGAATTTTATTTATCTATGTTGAAATATACCTATGAAGAATCCAGCCAGGATAGATTTAGGTATGAACCATTTAGGTAATGTATAAAATTAAAACCAAATCTAACCTTACTGGGTACTTTATAGATATATTTCCATATAGTTATATAGTAATATGAATTTAAAACCAAATCTATCCTAATTGGAGAATTTATAGGTATATATAAATATATGTATTGCAAAAACCATAAAAATTAAGCCAAAATGTTGTTTCTCAGATATCTACACACGTGAGGTATGCATGACGTAACTGTATCACTCCGCGACCAATGCACAACATAAAGCTCTGCACTGTGACGTCACAAATTATTTGTATCATTCTGTGCCCATTCACAACTTATGCCTCTGCACTGAAATTTTTACCCTATTTTAAATTTTAAATATAAGTTACCTGTTAAAAAAATATTCGGTAATTGTTTAGTTTGCTAAACCGGGCCTATATTTTCATGAAACATTCAGAAACATGTAAAAAGGCTATTTTCATTAAAATTATTTTTTTCTGTGCCTAGAAACATTATTTTTTCTTAAATTAAAGTTGGGTAAAATTTTCGGCGCGGATGTAGCAGTTGTAAATAAGGCTGCCTGCCTCGCGGAGAGATACACGACATCACAAATGTACTAATCGTTACACTTGGATAATGTGTAGCATTACGTTTTGGCATAATTTTAATGAATTTAACAAAATAAAAGTATAAAATATGAATTATCCAGTCAGGATAGATTTGGTTCTAATTCTATTACATGTAACCATTTAGGTAATGTATAAAATTAAAACCAAATCTAACCTGACTGGACACTTTTTAGATATATTTTAATATAGGTATACAGTAGTGTATAAATTTAAAACCAAATCTATCCTAACTGGAGACTTTATAGGTATATTTAAATATATGTATAAAAAGTAAAAACGTTTCTCAAATATCTACACACGCAAGGTTGCATGACGTACCGGGGCCGATGCGTACAAACTTATGCGCAGCACTGTGACGTAAAAAAAAACATTACATCCGCGCTAAAAATTTTAAACATTACATCCGCGCTGAAAATTTTACCCAACTTTAATTTAAGAAAAAATAATGTTTCTAGGCACAGAAAAAAATAATTTCAATGAAAATAGCCTTTTTACATGTTTCTGAATGTTTCATGAAAATATAGGCCCGGTTTAGCAAACTAAACAATTACCAAATTTTATTTTGGTTCTAAGGTGAATATGCTTTTCCTTCAGCCACACATGCGATAAAAATTTTTTAAGGCCAATGCAAAAACTTATTACGAATTCAAAAAAAAACTTTCGCTCACATCATTAACAATTCGATAAAAAATTTTTAAGGCCAATGCAAAAACTTATTACGAATTCAAAAAAAACTTTCGCTCACATCATCAACAATTAAAATTTTGGAAATTATTCTATCCCTAATAATAATATTACCTAAACTTTTAAAACTTGTAGACAAAATTTATAGAATTATAAAACTCACAGAAACTTATTCAGTTATATTGCTTTCTTTGGCCTAACCTAAAATCGATATGAGTAACAATGCTGTTCCGTGTTGTCTGTAAATGGTTCATAGTGTTCTGGGTATTTATTTTTCATGCCCATGTGTACGATGTTTGCGAAAAGAATTGAATCGGCCAACAAAGAAAGTCATCAGGGATACAAAAATCATTACAACTTTCGTTCATGCCCCAAAAATTAACAATTCTTGAAAATTGTAATTCCACTCCGTATGTGGTGCTAATAATGCTGGTAAAAATGTAAATTGCCCACCCTCAATACAATGCATATAAAATAAATACCTATATTTGATTAAACATAAAATTACAAACAAACCTATCCTGACTGGATACTTCTTAAATATAAAAGGTATTTATCGGCCTGTATAATTTTTTTTGCTAAAATCGTACATGTGAGCACAGGAAATAAATACCAATAATATTTAAAAAATTATAAAAAAAACTATTGCACACTCCAAAAATTAAAAATTTTGGAAAATAGCAGTTTCTCCCCTACCCCAAACCACACCTAAAACGTTACAAATCCAACCTTTTGGTTAATTTATGTGGATGTAGTTACTCGCAAATCAACTTCAATCCAACAACACACAACATGCAAGTTCTATCGTTTTTAGCGATAGAAATAAGATGTATGTAAAAGCAATATTTTCTGTTTTCAGCATGGAATAGGGTCATTCAAGTGTTTGCTTCATCCTTTTAAATAATGTTCAGACCTATCATTAAAAAATAAGATTTGTGGCGAATTTTTATTCCTATAAGGTTTGTGTGTCAGGTGAAATGTGTTGCTAAGTGTTTTGTTATAAAGTTGATTTGTTTTTAATTTTTGGACGTCAACAGCAAATTTAATTATATTATTAAGACCTTTGAGAGTTCTTATGTCGAAAAAAAGAAAACAGTTAAGTTAGTAATATTTTACGTCTGCTGAGCGAGGGATATCTCCATTTTCTAAAATGTTTAACTTTTGTAGTGTTAGTGAGAGTTTTCCTAATTTTTTTTGTATCCCTGGTGACTTTCTGCATTGCTCGGTAATTTTTTCTGAAGTCATATGAGAACGGTATATTTAGTTTATAATATACTCTTTTGGGTGTTTATACATTGAGGTCCTTTGAATTTTTAAAAAAATTTCAAGCTATTTATTGTTTGTGATTCAAGTTGAACTAATTATTACTCTAAAAACATTACCTAAAGATGTCTAAGGAAACTAACTAAGAAAACAGCTGTAATCAGTCACATATTTGGTCAAAATAAATTTATTTTAGTCATACTTCACCACCTGGATTGGCCGTAAGATGAAGAAATAATATTGCGTTAAATCTGTGAAGTAAATTTTTAACATTGCCTTTTACACTTTAATAAACACCATCGATACTTATTTGTCTACTTGGCAAAGTTTATAAACAAATGGACTATGATTAAACTAATTTATTGATTCACTACTAAAAAATTCCTGTAGAGAACGCTAATCTTGTAGCTCGTAATGCAACAAAAATCAAACAATTTTAATAAACGAGATGAACAGAAGTTTTGGATTCATTCATAATGTTCAAGGGACATAATTTTATATATATAATTGTTTTATAAAATTAGTATTTATCAAAAAATAAATGAAAAAATATATCACCTAATTAAAGAGTTGTGTCCAGACCTTATAATTTTTTAAAATGTTAACATTTATTTAAATAAATTCAAAACATCTTAAGGTAAAAAAAATGTAATTTACGTCTGATCCACAAAGATTAAAAAGCCTGTCTAGGGAAGATAAGTTTCCCATTCTTCGAAGTACTCTCGTAAGCGATATATCGGCAGGACTTTTTTTTCAACAAACAACCACAAGTTAGATTACGGAACTATTAAAAATGTGTACAAAAGAATTATAAGGTAATTTTTTTTTCATTGTTACCATTCCATTCCATTGTTACATTATGAAGAGATAATCACAGAGGAAGACAAAAATTAAGCCAGGATGACCAATTAGGTCATCGAGGATGATCAGCTTTATATAATACACACATATCACTAAAACCACTTACCATTGTGCATAAAATTATCCAAGTTAACTATTATTCAAGAAATAAGAAAATATAGGGGGGTTTATTCTGTAACGAGTTCTCCTGTAATTTGATGTCTACTGAAATTCATAATCATGACGAAAAGGAAATTTTCATAACCTTCATTTCAACCAAAGTTTTATTCTGAACATGTTCAATTAAATATTTTCTGAAATTGGGTTTTATAATACTTTGTAATACAAAGATCAACTTTGTTACTTCTTATTCTTAACCAAATTGACATTGTAAAAATGGCACACCTCATTGTATAAAAATTTTAAAGAAATGTATAGCTACACATTTAAAGCTGCCCACGATAACACCAAAAACTATTACAAACCAAAAATATAGTTACATTAAACATTAGCCTAGGCAAATTAGGTTAGGTTAACAACATCCCTAAACTGAACGATTCCAAGAGATTACAAAATTTCCATAGTAATTCAACAGCTTAACTAAAATAAACCCAAGTACTTTCTATATACAGTACAAATTGGGCTAATAATGATATACATTTGCAGTTTTTAATTGGGCTACCTGTAGCATACTCAATAGCCAAGAAAAGTGCCCAATCTTTACAAATCGTAACAATAAAAAATTATTAAATTCAAGTTAATGATAGTGTAAATATGAAAAACTTGATTAAAAATAAGGTAAAACACTCATAAGTGCAGTAGTATTTGCATTACCATAAATAAAATAAGATACTTCACAAAAACCACGATGCTACAAAGATTTAGCTTTTAACATGTGGCGCTATAGACAGAAAAGAAATGTGAGAAATGTGAGTTAAGTTGGTTTAATATTAACCAGTTAAATATTAAAGAAAGTGAAAATAACAAGGCCTGGTTTATTATACTAGCTGTAAAACGATAAAAGTACAGAGATGTCTACTGTAACGACGCTAGCCTAAATTAGAACAAGTTGCAATAGGTTAGCCTTACTGCGTCTGTTACGGTTCAACTTCATTTTGCCATAAAACTAACTCAAAAGAAAGGAAAAATCATAAACTCAATTACTAACCTGTAAAAACACACTAAACTGCATACGAAATCCAAGTTTCACACGAAATATAAAACTTTACCCTAGGTTAAGAACGAAAATATAACAAAGACGACCCACAGCCACATGGGACTGAAAGTGAAAACCCGCGAGCTGCAAGCTCTTTGTTACGACTGTACTGTACATTAGAAAGAACGACAGATGGCAAGGGGAAGAATGTGGCGCCAAATTGTGGCGGGAAACCATTGTGCATAGAGGAAACGTACCTGACGCTTTTGAAATAAGAGTGGGGATATGCAATATCCAAAGACGTGAAGTAAAACGTGCTGAAGCACAATTGAAATTGGAATTTGGGTTTATGTGTTATCTAGGTTAACTTTTAATAATTCAGATAATTCGATCTCGGGTAATTACAACCTACTATTTTTATAAATTATATTATGATTACCTAATTTGAAATTTAGTCAGTCATTAACGTATATAATAAAAGATTAACTTAAACCTCTTTTTATCTAAATAAAATTTGTTATAGAACGCAAAACTACAACATAAATATAACGATAAATTTTTAATACTTTGCTTAGTTTGTTTTAATAATTGAAAAGTATAATTTTCATATCTTCCCAAGAACCTGCAAAATTTTATTTTGCTTGTCCAAGTGTACAAAAATATAATTTGTATTAATCCAATATTCTGAAAATTAGAATCTTTTGCGCAATATATATTTATCTATGATTTCACATTTGAAGTAGAATATTGTGTTAATAAAATTCAATATTACATGAAAAATCCTTCGGCCTAAGATATAAACAGCCACATGTTTCCTGACATAAAATATCAATTTCTAAAAGGCATTTAACTACGAACTTATATTTTTTTCAATTATTTCTTTTGAAAAAAATTTTCTAAAACATAAAATGAGGCTACTTGCATAACGTTAGGCTAGCATAAATTCACTATTTATAGGTGTTTATTTGGAGGTTGAACCATTTTCCGCCTATTTGTTTATGGTAACCACAGTTGTAAAATAACAAAAAAAAAACATTTTTAAAGATTAATCCAAAAATAATTATCCTCCGAAGCTATTGTTGTGTGTTCTCGTATAATAATCTAGGGTTTTGAATTTTTTTTTTTGGCGTTTTAAAACAAAAGTATTTCCCTGTACAAACTCGATACAATTTAACTTTCAAAAAGTACAACTGTGGATGATGCAATACTGAAAATTAAAACATAAATACAGAAACTACTTATTGTTGAACATTAATTAAACATTATTTTCCTCCAAACTTCGATTATGTAACTTATATTATGGGTTTTAATTTTTTTACAACATTTAGAACTTAAACCTTTTCATGTGCAAACCAAACACAATTTTAATTTAAAAACTCCAAATTTCGAAGTAGTTGTTTTTATTTGCTTATATTCTTTATTGTAATTATTAATTATTAATCATTAATTTGATAAACAATGAAAATTTATTGTTAAATATCGTTTTAAATTTTGTTAATTAGTTAAACACTTTTTTGTTTTAAAAAATAATCATTGATGGGAATTTTTTTAATTAATTTTAAAATTGAATTATTTCTTAATATTTTGGAAATAATTTTATAAATATTTCGGTTTTAGCTGGGCTGTTCTGGACAGAGCTTCTATGTGATACTACTTCACGTTGTTTTAGTCATGGTAACAAAACAAGTTTAATAGGTTTTTTATTGAATTAAATAACTATCAAATTTAGTTTTGAAAGATTGAATAACACTTAACAGATTTTTTCTAAACAAATTATCTAGTTATATATAAATATAATGCTTATAGCTATTCCGGGATTTTAAAACTAAACAATATTATTCTCATTTTGGGGCAAAATTTATTCATTTGCCTTAATTTTACTAGTTGCTTTAGATTATGTGTTTCAAAAGGTTTATTTATTAAACCTTTGTTAAAAATAACTCCATATATAAATTCCTAAATAACTTTACATGATCTACTTACCTTTAATTTTTTTTTAATTCTATATAACAATGTTATTAGAAAAGTCTTAATGTTGAAAATTTAAAATGACAATTTTTCTGTAAAGGAATATTTTTAATAGAAAAGTTACTTTTTAATCAGCGGAAGTCTAAACGAACACTGCATTTCCTGTGAGAGAATGTAAGGGACAAAGGGTGCCCATAGCTCCCCACGTGGTTCTAGATGCAACGTTAAAGCGGCAAGAAGGAAATGGAGGGGAGGATGTGATGTACAAACCTATATTTTCTAAAAACCTCGGCTTTCATTTTGGGCGGAAAAGTAGATATTACATAAATGTATTTCCCATTTAATATATAGACACGCTTATTCGTATACCAATCGTGTGCAAATTAAAATTCGGGAAATGAAACAGCTAAAAAATTAAATTTTGGCAAAAAACGTTGTCAAAATATTCCGCAATACGAATGAGTGTAAATAAAAATATTGGGCTTGAGAAAATAAAATGATGGGCCTACTTTTTCATTCTAAATAATGAACGATATCGCTAAAATAGCAAATTGGTTTTAACCAATATTTTAACCAATATAATTTATTGAGAAAATAGTAATTTAAAAAAACAATGTATTAAATTATTACATAAACCACAATAGGCCAATGCTAGTCTTACCTTTTGCGCTCTTATATTCCTTCACGACAGAAATATCCTTTAATACGGTTCTGTAACGCTATGAGAAAGCCGGCTTCTACCACGTGGTTGAAGCAATTTCAAAAGACTGAGTGTGGAAGCTCGGTCTACCCTACCCCGCTACACCCCTATTATTTAAAACTACCCTCAGTCAATCCCCTTGGTGTTAGGGTCGATTGATCGAAGAAGGGGAGAACTGACGGCCTTGTTTCTACAGCAATAAAATGTAATAAAATTATTTGCTCTTACCTCTTTACATTTGCGTGTCGTCCAAAAGTTACGTCCGAGACAAATAACCCACGACACTTTGCACAAAACCGAATGAACGTGTCACTGAGGAAGAATACGGGGCAAATGTTCGACTGTGAACGCTTCCCCACTCTTGCCAAGTACAGAGAGAGAGACCTCGTCCAATACAACTCAGGTAAGGCAGAAGTAGGAGGGGAGAAACCGGTTCCCACTGTTCTTTCTTCTTGCCTTGGAGTTGGTAAAATCCTACTCACTGGAACCAAGTGAGACTAAAAGAATTTTACGTTCATATTCAGATGTTTCTGCACCTGGCTTAAAAATATAATAGACAGATTATAATATCTAAAAAACCTTACATGTTTAAACGAAAAAATTTTAAATTCTTAATTTACCGGAAGGTTTTAATACCACAAAATATGAAACTGAAAGGAAAAAGAACTGACCAACTGTTATAATCTTACCTTGAAAGTTATAAAATTAATTTCTATTTGTACTCCCACTAATTTAAAAAAAATAAATTTAAATTTTTTTTTGACAAAAACTAAACTAAAAAAACTTTGTTTTCTTGCAGATTTTATTGTTCCTCCTTGATCTATATCAAAATTCTAAAAAATTCTAACAATAAATTGAAATCTATCAATGATCGAAGCCTAGTTTATTATTTTAATATTATAAAAGCAACGTTTCGGGGTCACATTTTAGGTGGCACTTCTCAGGCTTTCAAATCTATAACAACTAAACAATAATAGTTATAATTTAAAAATTAGATTCACAATAAATTGTAAGTTCAACAACTTTAAACACAATTTGAAACATACAAGCTCTGGATAAAAGTTAGGCAATAGCAATCTCGTTCATATTAATACTGAGACGGCAACAGCAACTTACAATCATGATTATGGTTTTATTTTTATAGATTTGAAAGCTTGAACAGAGCCAAATAAGAAGTGACCAAAACGTTGTATATAATATTACAATAATAACCACGCCATTGATTTACGTTTGACTTCAATTTATTGTTAAAATTGCAACCGTTAGAAGCTAAACCCATTACAAAATTCTGTTTAAAAAACTAAATAAGCGTTATACTGTTAGGCAACGCTCTAATATTCTAATAGCAATATTAGTGCTAATATTACTCAATAGCAATATTCCAATATTATTCTGTTGTTTTACTATGGTTGTGCTATATTTTTCTATTATGAATAAAGATCAATTTTGCTCGACCATTTTAAAACTGTTAAAATACTTATCAAAATCGAAACTTATTTAAGTTAAGAAAACATTCACAGATCAGATTGTTGATGGCAAAATTGTTACGGTTTGAAAGTAAAGCTTACAAAAAACCAAAAATATTTTCTATCAACGCCTGTATTTCGTAACTAATTTTTTCAAATTTTCTGCATTTATTTTCCCCCACTACAGCATAAAATATGCATATAATACCATGCATCTATTTAATGGTAAATAGATTGATAAATTCCTAATTTTAAAGCTAGATGATTATGTTCATATAAAAATCGAGCCAGTGTGGCATTTACAAATATTTGATTTTATAAATAATGATAATGTAATAAATAAAGTAAACAGATTATTTGGAAAGTGTCAAAACAAAAACTATGATTCTTATGCACTGTGTTATGTGACATTTAAACAAACTTTAATGAAACATTGATTTTTTAAGAAGTAGCTTTCCAATTTTGTAATGGTTTTGTGAAACTTCTTGTCGGAGACGTTAAATACGTTTGGATCATAGGAAGAGTCACCCTAGAAATACTCCTTACTACCAATGTCCTGTCTATCTCTCCCCAAACGATATGGGTGTGACTGCATAGATGGGTCATAGGAAGAGTCACCCTAGAAATACACCGTACTACCAATGTCCTGTCTATCTCCCCCAAACGATATGGGTGTGACTGCATAGATGGGTCATAGGAAGAGTCACCCTAGAAATACACCGTACTACCAATGTCCTGTCTATCTCCCCCAAACGATATGGGTGTGACTGCATAGATGGATCATGTGAAGGATCACGACTGAAGTAAACCTAAATAGGTACCTACCTAGGTAATTTCGGTAAGGATATGGAAGGCTAGATGGATCATAGGAAGAGTCACCCAAGAAATACTCCTTACTACCAATGTCCTGTCTATCTCTCCCCAAACGATATAGGTGTGACTGCATAGATGGATCATAGGAAGAGTCACCCTAGAGATACTCCTTACTACCAATGTCCTGTCTATCTCTCCCCAAACGATATGGGTGTGACTGCATAGATGGGTCATAGGAAGAGTCACCCTAGAAATACACCGTACTACCAATGTCCTGTCTATCTCTCCCCAAACGATATGGGTGTGACTGCATAGATGGGTCATAGGAAGAGTCACCCTAGAAATACACCGTACTACCAATGTCCTGTCTATCTCTCCCCAAACGATATGGGCGTGACTGCATAGATGGATCATAGGAAGAGTCACCCTAGAAATACTCCTTACTACCAATGTCCTATCTATCTCTCCCCAAACGATATGGGTGTGACTGCATAGATGGGTCATAGGAAGAGTCACCCTAGAAATACACCGTACTACCAATGTCCTGTCTATCTCTCCCCAAACGATATGGGTGTGACTGCATAGATGGGTCATAGGAAGAGTCACCCTAGAAATACTCCTTACTACCAATGTCCTGTCTATCTCTCCCCAAACGATATGGGTGTGACTGCATAGATGGGTCATAGGAAGAGTCACCCTAGAAATACACCGTACTACCAATGTCCTGTCTATCTCTCCCCAAACGATATGGGTGTGACTGCATAGATGGGTCATAGGAAGAGTCACCCTAGAAATACACCGTACTACCAATGTCCTGTCTATCTCTCCCCAAACGATATGGGTGTGACTGCATAGATGGGTCATAGGAAGAGTCACCCTAGAAATACTCCTTACTACCAATGTCCTGTCTATCTCTCCCCAAACGATATGGGTGTGACTGCATAGATGGGTCATAGGAAGAGTCACCCTAGAAATACTCCTTACTACCAATGTCCTGTCTATCTCTCCCCAAACGATATGGGTGTGACTGCATAGATGGGTCATAGGAAGAGTCACCCTAGAAATATTCCTTACTACCAATGTCCTGTCTATCTCTCCCCAAACGATATGGGTGTGACTGCATAGATGGATCATAGGAAGAGTCACCCTAGAAATATTCCTTACTACCAATGTCCTGTCTATCTCTCCCCAAACGATATGGGTGTGACTGCATAGATGGGTCATAGGAAGAGTCACCCTAGAAATACTCCTTACTACCAATGTCCTGTCTATCTCTCCCCAAACGATATGGGTGTGACTGCATAGATGGGTCATAGGAAGAGTCACCCTAGAAATATTCCTTACTACCAATGTCCTGTCTATCTCTCCCCAAACGATATGGGTGTGACTGCATAGATGGGTCATAGGAAGAGTCACCCTAGAAATACTCCTTACTACCAATGTCCTGTCTATCTCTCCCCAAACGATATGGGTGTGACTGCATAGATGGGTCATAGGAAGAGTCACCCTAGAAATATTCCTTACTACCAATGTCCTGTCTATCTCTCCCCAAACGATATGGGTGTGACTGCATAGATGGGTCATAGGAAGAGTCACCCTAGAAATATTCCTTACTACCAATGTCCTGTCTATCTCCCCCCAAACGATATGGGTGTGACTGCATAGATGGGTCATAGGAAGAGTCACCCTAGAAATACTCCTTACTACCAATGTCCTGTCTATCTCTCCCCAAACGATATGGGTGTGACTGCATAGATGGGTCATAGGAAGAGTCACCCTAGAAATACTCCTTACTACCAATGTCCTGTCTATCTCCCCCCAAACGATATGGGTGTGACTGCATAGATGGGTCATAGGAAGAGTCACCCTAGAAATATTCCTTACTACCAATGTCCTGTCTATCTCTCCCCAAACGATATGGGTGTGACTGCATAGATGGATCATAGGAAGAGTCACCCTAGAAATATTCCTTACTACCAATGTCCTGTCTATCTCTCCCCAAGCGATATGGGTGTGACTGCATAGATGGATCATAGGAAGATTCACCCTAGAAATATTCCTTACTACCAATGTCCTGTCTATCTCTCCCCAAACGATATGGGTGTGACTGCATAGATGGATCATAGGAAGAGTCACCCTAGAAATATTTCTTACTACCAATGTCCTGTCTATCTCTCCCCAAACGATATGGGTGTGACTGCATAGATGGATCATAGGAAGAGTCACCCTAGAAATACTCCTTACTACCAATGTCCTGTCTATCTCTCCCCAAACGATATGGGTGTGATTGGATAGATGGATCATGTGAAGGATCACGACTGAAGTAAACCTATTTTAAGGAATTCCATTTCTATCCCTGTCTAGGAGGGGGATGTAAAGAATAGACATACCTTACAAAGGGAGTAGGGACATTAAGCTTCCCCTATTATGAGAGAAGGGAAAATTATGTTTCCCATGGGTAGAATCGCTTTTCTAGATTGGACATAATCGATACGATACATCAGCTTGATAAGTTGAACAATATTTAACTGTTGCTTTTCCCTTTAATCTGAGATTGACAGAGTATAAATAATCCGGTACTATTTATGGGTGAAGTTAAAATTCTATAACTAATATTACTAAAAATAACTGTCTTCCTAGAAACACGTGCAAATGGGGTAACGTTTTATAAGGCATTCCCCAACTTGCTTACTATTTCAAACCTTAACTGTAAATGTATTCTGACAATGCCATCAAGACACCACCACCTAAACCCACTAAAAGGTATACCTGCCATTGTCTAAGGGTTGGAAGCCATAAATTACTAAAGATTATTTTTTGTTAGAGCAGGTATTAATGGATGAAAAGTACAATGATTTTAGTTTTGAAATGACATTTAGCTTGCCTGGCTTAAATAAAGACAGTCTCTGAGTCAAAGGAAAATGAATATACAGTATATGAATTTATAATGAAAAGTATGTACTTGTGTCATTGCTCAGCATTTTAAGTTTGTCTACGTACAAATTATAAAATGTTTGTTATAGCTTATGTAGGAGTGGTTATACCAGTAAATTATAACACACAAACAACACAAATAAATTCAGATACAATGCAAATAAATATAAAACAAATAATATGAACACATTTTTATAAGTCAATTCTTACTCAAGTCAATAAAAAAGTATTTTATCATAGTTACATTATATTAAATAATTACAATTAATATAGATTAAGGAACATAACCTATACGTTAAAACAGCTGTTCTACCACATAACCTATAACTTAAAATCAGCTGTTTTAGGAAATCATGTTTTCACTAATTTTAAACGAAAAGTATAACTATATTGCGTACCTTGCCCCTTTTATGAAAAGTTTTTCTCTCATATATAACTGAAATTAATTCGTTAAATTTATTTATTAACATTTGAAAAAACTGTATTAACATCAAGTGACATCGACTACAAATTTAAAGAAATGTATTTGAACTTGAGTGGATGAATAAAATTGTATTTTGAAAATTTGAACAAGGTATATATAAGGAGAGTGTGAAATAATAGAAAGAATTGCAAAACAATTCTTATTGCAGATTATTCCCAAAAATACACTTTTTACAATAAATTAAGAATAGCTGTAGTATTCTACATAATATGTATCTACATATGGATACATGTGTTCATACATATATCACACATTTAATCCAAATATCTCCAACCAACCTTAAGTGTGGAATTGGAGTGAACAATGAAGACCAAGTAAAAGTTTACTCTAATAATCACAGACTAGTTTTGGCGACGATATCGCCTTCATCAGTGCTTGGCTACTATTCTATTATGTAGTAGCCAAGCACTGATGAAGGGGACATCGTCGTCCAAACTAGTCTGTTTTAATAAACTAATGTGTAGTGAGATTTATAGTAAACTGTTTTAATTTTTACCATTGTGAATTGTTTTCACTAGCTAAGCCCTAATTAGCTTAATATTGATTTTCCAAATCGTAACATTTAGGCCTAAGCGTAAATTGTCTGTGTATGGAAGAAAATATTACAGCCAAAAATGTGTTTACTCGTTGTTATTGTCAAGCCAGTTTAGGTGGTGTTTTTATTTGATTACTACCACGATTCTATTATTATTATTATTATTATTTTAGCCATTGATTATTATTTTGAAATAATGATTCCTTTAATATTATTTTAATGACGTGTGTAGACTTTTACTCTATCAGTGGCAGTTAATATTTGCCCTGACTCTCCGAACTAATCGTGTATTTTCCGTTTCTTGTCTAGTAAAAAAGCCGTTGACATCGCCCCGTCGTTTCCCCTCAACTCCCATTGTAATTTCGAAGATCCCTTCGCAACATGACCCAAAACGTTTGGCCTACATATCTTGACGTAGTTTTCAAATACCGCAGCTCTTTCTTTCTTCAACCTATGATCTTATCAATCTGTGCAGTGTTTATCTCTGTTCATGAGAAGTATACATTTCGGACACGCCCCTTTTTCTAAAGCAAATTTTACAGCGCAATATTTTTTTCAGTGTTGCTAATCCAATGCAATGTTATTGGAGTCTCGTTGCATTCTAGAACCAGTTACGTATTACATTTAACAATAATACTCTATACGACGGTAAATATTAAAAGATTTCATTCAAAATAAACTACATCGGTAGTAGGTAATCAGTGATGAAGGCGACATCGTCGTCGAAACTAGTCTCTATGTATTAATAAACTAGTGTGTAGTGAGATTTTGAGTGAACTCTCTAAATATTTATTGTTGCGAATAGTTCTCACTAGTTGAACTCTAATTAGCTTAATACAATACAGAAGCCTATGTATACAGAGTGTTCAAAAAATAATGCCGGGATATTGTACGAGCGGTACTGAAAGACTCTTGAAGATACCTAAAGAATTTAAATGTCAAATTGTAGAGAAAATAATCAGGTTTTTTCATATCTCATTCAAGTCTTGAGTAAACAAGCATCGTTCTATTAATCAAGATATATTATGCCATTAATTGTTTTTTCGGTAAACAAGAAGATGTGAAAAAGAAAGCCTAACACTTGGTGATACATTAACCCCCACAACTTCACTTTTGGCGGATAGTGTAGGCCTACATGTAGTGCACTACGTAAGGTTGTGCCAACTCTATCTTCGACAATTGCGACGACTAACACTGTTTGTGGGGAATGTAGCTTCGTCGGAGAACAGCGCTGTTTTGACAGAATCGGGATTTTCATGAATCTCATTGAGCATGAAACTGGCAAACACTTCAAACAAAACTTACTTATTTCACATTCAGATTGATGTTTAAATCGTTTACTTATCTTGAACAGTCTTTCAGTAACGCTCGTACAAAATCCCGGGTTTTTACTCAATCGCCGTGTGTAATATATGGCAAACAAATGCAACATCTGATGTGTAATAGATAATAAGCCTAAGCTATTCCTTTACGGCGCCATACTAGCGTTCTTTCCACCTATTGGTCACTTTGCACCAATACAACAGCTGGAAATTTTCGTTTTTCTGCTACCTGGAGTGTCTTTTGTTCTCACGGCGGTAGAGAAGCCGCATCTGCCTTTATCACAGTGCATTCGCTTTAAACAAAATCGAGGTTATTTTTCAAGATTAGAACAAGTAATATAAACAAATGAGTTTGCAAATTTTTATTTTAGTTACTTTTCATTAAATTACGTAACATATGCGTTAAAACAGCTGTTCTGTCACATAACCTACAACATAAAATCAGCTGTTTTATGAAATCATATGTTTTCACTTATTTTAAGCCAAATGGGACGAAATAACTATATAACATACCTTGACCCTTTTGTGAAAAGTTTTCTTCCATATAAAGCTAAAATTAATTCGTTAAATTCAATTAATAAATTATTATTTGGAAAAACTGTATCAACATCAAATGCCATCCTCCACAAAAATTGAAAAATGTAGGCCCTATTTGAACTTGAGTAGATGAATAAAAAGTATTTTATTAACGATTGAAAGTTTGAATAAGATATGTATAAGAAGAGTGTGAACTGATAGAAGGAATTGCCCCAACAAACTACCATGAAATCCTATAAAACTAAAAATTTGTTGTAGTAGGCTACACATTTAAAAGCATTAAATGTCAATCCATTAAATGTTCAATGACATTAAATGTCATTAAATTCAATCCTCACATCAATGTGATTAATGTCGTTATATGAGTTTCGGCAACTATGTTGCTATCATTAATGCGTAACGTATAACACACTATTGTAATATGTATTTGTTTATAATAACTTGAATAACAGTGGTGTAACTTTTTTATTATAAATAAATAAAACTCCATAAACCACAAGAACTCTCTACTTAAGTCCTGATGTACATTTCAATAGCAAAGAACTCGTCTTTAGAGGAAATTACTACAAGAATAACTTGTAACAAGAGTTAGTCTTGCAGTAATTTCCTCAGATGATGATTGCTTCGTATTCGAAATGTACATCGGGACATAAAAAATGTTTTTGTGATTGAAGAGGTTTTATTTATATTTATACTGAGAGAATGTTTTTGTATATTTATTACATATTAGTCACTGATGTTGGCGACATAGCTGATGAAACATGTGTGACTACATTAAACAGTTTTTTGTCAGAATTGGCTTTTAGTGTGTTTATACGTGTCACAATGTATAGAACTCAAACAAACGTAAAAATGAATTAACTAAATTCATGTTCATAAACACATACATTATGGTCCGTAAGCGGTTCTTTGTGTTAACAGATAATCTGGAATTATTTGGGATTTGTAAATGCACAACTGATAAACTGCGTTTTACTTATCAGGCTCCGAACTTCACATCCCTCCTAGAAAGACATCTACATAACGACAATTCAAGGCAACTACAAATCACAATTGGTTATACAAAATATTTTGTATGCTGGGCAAAAAAAGCGGTCGAGTCCCAATATCTAGAAGGCAGGTGCACGTTACTGCTATTTATAGAACTGGATAAACGAGTTCTCATCGGTGGTAATCGTTCGGAATTAACCTTAGAGTCCACATTCTTCAAAGCCCCTAAAACTCTGACTGGCCGCATGTTTAAATAAAATACATAAAATTTAATATAGCTTCAATCAAATAACCGTACTATGCACGGAACGCGTTACGTTATTTGTAACTACCAATACAGTTAAAATGACTTGTAGTTTAAATATACTGCAAATAGTAGTCAGTAGCTGCTACTTTGTAGAGGCGCTGTATTGTTTGGTGGGTTTTCAATCAAATAACCGTAGAGTATTTTGCATGGAACGCGTTACGTTATTTGTAACTACCAATACAGTTAAAATGACTTGTAGTTTAAATATACTGCAAATAATAGTCAGTAGCTGCTACTTTGTAGAGGCGCTGTATTGTTTGGTGGGTTTTCAATCAAATAACCGTAGAGTATTTTGCATGGAACGCGTTACGTTATTTGTAACTACCAATACAGTTAAAATGACTTGTAGTTTAAATATACTGCAAATAGTAGTCAGTAGCTGCTACTTTGTAGAGGCGCTGTATTGTTTGGTGGGTTTTCAATCAAATAACCGTAGAGTACTCTGCACGGAACGCGTTACGTTATTTGTAACTACCAATACAGTTAAAATGACTTGTAGTTTAAATATACTGCAAATAGTAGTCAGTAGCTGCTACTTTGTAGAGGCGCTGTATTGTTTGGTGGGTTTTCAATCAAATAACCGTAGAGTAATTTGCACGGAACGCGTTACGTTATTTGTAACTACCAATGCAGTTATTATAACTGTCTAATTTATATATATTGCAAATAATAGTCAATAGCTGTTACTTTGTAGAGGCGCTGTATTGTTTGGTGGGTTTTCAATCAAATAACCGTAGAGTATTTTGCATGGAACGCGTTACGTTATTTGTAACTACCAATACAGTTATTATAACTGTCTAGTTTATATATATTGCAAATAATAGTTATTAGTTGTTGCTTTGTAGAGGCGCTGTATTGTTTGGTGGGTTTTCAATCAAATAACCAAAGAGTACTCTGCACGGAACGCGTTACGTTATTTGTAACTACCAATACAGTTATTATAACTGTCTAGTTTAATTATACTGTAAATAATAGTCAGTAGCTGTTACTTTGTAAAGGCGCTGTATTGTTTGGTGGGTTTTCAATGAAATAACCAAAGAGTACTCTGCACGGAACGCGTTACGTTATTTGTAACTACCAATACAGTTATGACTGTGTAGTTTAATTATACTGTAAATAATAGTCAGTAGCTGTTACTTTGTAAAGGCGCTGTATTGTTTGGTGGGTTTTCAATGAAATAACCAAAGAGTACTCTGCACGGAACGCGTTACGTTATTTGTAACTACCAATACAGTTATGACTGTGTAGTTTAATTATACTGTAAATAATAGTCAGTAGCTGTTACTTTGTAAAGGCGCTGTATTGTTTGGTGGGTTTTCAATGAAATAACCAAAGAGTACTCTGCACGGAACGCGTTACGTTATTTGTAACTACCAATACAGTTATTATAACTGTCTAGTTTAATTATACTGTAAATAATAGTCAGTAGCTGTTACTTTGTAAAGGCGCTGTATTGTTTGGTGGGTTTTCAATGAAATAACCAAAGAGTACTCTGCACGGAACGCGTTACGTTATTTGTAACTACCAATACAGTTATGAATGTGTAGTTTAATTATAATGTAAATAATAGTCAGTAGCTGTTACTTTGTAAAGGCGCTGTATTGTTTGGTGGGTTTTCAATGAAATAACCAAAGAGTACTCTGCACGGAACGCGTTACGTTATTTGTAACTACCAATACAGTTATGAATGTGTAGTTTAATTATACTGTAAATAATAGTCAGTAGCTGTTACTTTGTAAAGGCGCTGTATTGTTTGGTTGGTTTTCAATGAAATAACCAAAGAGTACTCTGCACGGAACGCGTTACGTTATTTGTAACTACCAATACAGTTAAAATGACTGTGTAGATTAAATAAACTGCAAATAATAGTTATTAGTTGTTACTTTGTAAAGGCGCTGTATTGTTTGGTGGGTTTTCAATGAAATAACCAAAGAGTACTCTGCACGGAACGCGTTACGTTATTTGTAACTACCAATACAGTTAAAATGACTGTGTAGATTAAATAAACTGCAAATAATAGTTATTAGTTGTTACTTTGTAAAGGCGCTGTATTGTTTGGTGGGTTTTCAATGAAATAACCAAAAAGTACTCTGCACGGAACGCGTTACGTTATTTGTAACTACCAATACAGTTAAAATGACTGTGTAGATTAAATAAACTGCAAATAATAGTTATTAGTTGTTGCTTTGTAGAGGCGCTGTATTGTTTGGTGGGTTTTCAATGAAATAACCAAAGAGTACTCTGCACGGAACGCGTTACGTTATTTGTAACTACCAATACAGTTAAAATGACTGTGTAGATTAAATAAACTGCAAATAATAGTTATTAGTTGTTACTTTGTAAAGGCGCTGTATTGTTTGGTTGGTTTTCAATGAAATAACCAAAGAGTACTCTGCACGGAACGCGTTACGTTATTTGTAACTACCAATACAGTTAAAATGACTGTGTAGATTAAATAAACTGCAAATAATAGTTATTAGTTGTTACTTTGTAGAAGCGCTGTATTGTTTGGTGGGTTTTCAATGAAATAACCAAAAAGTACTCTGCACGGAACGCGTTACGTTATTTGTAACTACCAATACAGTTAAAATGACTGTGTAGATTAAATAAACTGCAAATAATAGTTATTAGTTGTTGCTTTGTAGAGGCGCTGTATTGTTTGGTGGGTTTTCAATGAAATAACCAAAGAGTACTCTGCACGGAACGCGTTACGTTATTTGTAACTACCAATACAGTTAAAATGACTGTGTAGATTAAATAAACTGCAAATAATAGTTATTAGTTGTTACTTTGTAAAGGCGCTGTATTGTTTGGTTGGTTTTCAATGAAATAACCAAAGAGTACTCTGCACGGAACGCGTTACGTTATTTGTAACTACCAATACAGTTAAAATGACTGTGTAGATTAAATAAACTGCAAATAATAGTTATTAGTTGTTACTTTGTAGAAGCGCTGTATTGTTTGGTGGGTTTTCAATGAAATAACCAAAAAGTACTCTGCACGGAACGCGTTACGTTATTTGTAACTACCAATACAGTTAAAATGACTGTGTAGATTAAATAAACTGCAAATAATAGTTATTAGTTGTTGCTTTGTAGAGGCGCTGTATTGTTTGGTGGGTTTTCAATGAAATAACCAAAGAGTACTCTGCACGGAACGCGTTACGTTATTTGTAACTACCAATACAGTTAAAATGACTGTGTAGATTAAATAAACTGCAAATAATAGTTATTAGTTGTTACTTTGTAAAGGCGCTGTATTGTTTGGTGGGTTTTCAATGAAATAACCAAAAAGTACTCTGCACGGAACGCGTTACGTTATTTGTAACTACCAATACAGTTAAAATGACTGTGTAGATTAAATAAACTGCAAATAATAGTTATTAGTTGTTGCTTTGTAGAGGCGCTGTATTGTTTGGTGGGTTTTCAATGAAATAACCAAAGAGTACTCTGCACGGAACGCGTTACGTTATTTGTAACTACCAATACAGTTAAAATGACTGTGTAGATTAAATAAACTGCAAATAATAGTTATTAGTTGTTACTTTGTAAAGGCGCTGTATTGTTTGGTTGGTTTTCAATGAAATAACCAAAGAGTACTCTGCACGGAACGCGTTACGTTATTTGTAACTACCAATACAGTTAAAATGACTGTGTAGATTAAATAAACTGCAAATAATAGTTATTAGTTGTTACTTTGTAGAAGCGCTGTATTGTTTGGTGGGTTTTCAATGAAATAACCAAAAAGTACTCTGCACGGAACGCGTTACGTTATTTGTAACTACCAATACAGTTAAAATGACTGTGTAGATTAAATAAACTGCAAATAATAGTTATTAGTTGTTGCTTTGTAGAGGCGCTGTATTGTTTGGTGGGTTTTCAATGAAATAACCAAAGAGTACTCTGCACGGAACGCGTTACGTTATTTGTAACTACCAATACAGTTAAAATGACTGTGTAGATTAAATAAACTGCAAATAATAGTTATTAGTTGTTACTTTGTAAAGGCGCTGTATTGTTTGGTTGGTTTTCAATGAAATAACCAAAGAGTACTCTGCACGGAACGCGTTACGTTATTTGTAACTACCAATACAGTTAAAATGACTGTGTAGATTAAATAAACTGCAAATAATAGTTATTAGTTGTTACTTTGTAGAAGCGCTGTATTGTTTGATGGGGTTTAAATCAAATATTCGTCTCTTCTCAGATTGACGTGATCGGCTTGACAATAGGCTTTGTTCGACTGAGCAGGCCTTGTTCCTTCTCCAAAATATGGCACCTTCTCTTTAGATTGAATTGTAAGATGGCTGCCTCGCTGCACAACCAGCAAAACTAATGCAATCTAAACGTTGTTTGATAGCAGTAATCTAAATCTAATTTTATCAATATTAAATTTGCACACAACAAATTTTGAATATATTTAGTACTTTTAAACATAATTTAGAAATTTAAAACTAAACAAAAAAGGAAAGACATACTAAATATAATATATTTGTAAATATTATTTAACTATACAGTGGACCAACACTAAAAATCTCACAAAACACGAGTCTATGAGACCAGTTTGCCGTCATCAGTGATAGGCCTACACGGATAAACTAACAGTGAGTGTATACTTGATGAAGGCGACACGGCCGCCGAAACTAGTCTGATAGATTAGTGTTTAGTGAGATTCTTAGCACAATGTTCCTGTATTTAGTTTTTGGATTGTTCTCATCAGCTAAATATAACCATCACTTATAAACATCAGGGTATTTTAAAGCACATGACTTACAGAGCAAGGAAATATTATTTAATGGACGGCTTACAGACCTGTCCACTGCTTTGGGTTTCAGCTAGTATCTTATCTTCATTCCATGAGATGTTTCATCACTAAATGCATATTCAGAAAGAATTAGGGTTTCTTTGAAATAATAAATAGCATTTAATCAACATTAGGTATATTTTTTCAGCTAACGACGTCTTTCTATTCTTAACAGTAAGAGCTATCTAGAACGCGATTTAGTTTCGAGTATTGATTGTCCTCTATCTTTGTACCATCTTACTATGAGCGTACCTATTAGATATTGATATTCCATTTACAATTGATATCTTGGCTCCTCTTTTGGGATCTTTTTATAATAAATATACCTATTAAATAGTGGGGGATCCGGAAAAATATTTTTTAGGCAGCCAGTTTAGAAGGAGCGCCTCCGTCTGGAAAATATTTAGGAAATATGGTAGCTATAATGTACACTATAAGCGTCTTCCAACTGAGGGAAATAGTTATAGACCTACTCTGTGACATTACATAATTATTAATTAGCCTTATTTACCATATACAGTATTTACAATTCAAACTTCCTATTTATTATATTATGAGTGGACGTATTTGTTAATGGTTATAGCATGGTATTATAGTACCTAATATGGGTTTGTAAACATATTCTACTGATTAATAAGTAGATTTAAATCAGGTACGAACGCAAACATTGGGGATGGCGTTTTATTTTACAACATTTATAGTTTAAAAACTTTAATTTTCTTTATTTTGCGGGGGGTTGAGTCGTAAAGCCCTGCCTTATACCCTCCACTGATAATCCTTATTGAATTACATTAACATTCCTGTTCAGTTGGTTCTCTTTTACAATGAATATTTGTAAGGATTATTGTATCTTAGTGTCCTTTAACTAGTTACGGATATTCTATTTTGAAATACAGTAAAAAGTTCTTCCAGCCCATGTTCCTAAACACTAAAGCAGTCGTTTTTGCTTAATTTATGTTATTTAAAACAATAGTTCTCGTAAAAACGTATATTCAGAGATCAAACTACTTCGCACGAATATATTAAATGTACGCTTCTTAAAACTCATTCATCACACTTTTCATATCTCATTCTTACACTTTATTCGGTTGGCTACGGTCGTTGTAAACCTATATAAATTCGTGTAATCTCTTTCTTACACGTGTTTACTTGGCCAGGAACGAATCCTACTTTTAAATACAAGAAATAGATTCGGGGAAATGTTTATTGAATGTAATATTATAACACACGAGGAAAAACCATCATAGTTTTTACCAACTTTATAAATAACTAGGCCTCCTACTAGAATTTTCGCATCTGTTTGTAATGGAATTTAATTTATATTAAATCTCTTCTTTTGAAATTTCTTTTTTTTAAAAAAGCTAAAATACATTCTATCAAGTAATATAAACAAATCTTTTTAAAAATCAATACCCTACCCAGGTAAAAAAGCTATTTTAGTTACTTTTTATTAAATAATTACATCTAATATAAAGCAAGTAACATAACCCATGCGTTAAAACAGCTGTTCTACCACATAACCTATAACATAAAATCATCTGTTTTATGAAATCATTTTATGTTATCACTTATTTTAAGCCAAATGGGTGGAAATAACTATATTGCATACCTAGCCTCTTTTGTTTATTTTTTCAGCCATAATAAACTAAAATTAATTAAATTTAATTTATGAATTAATATTTGAAAAAAAAAACTATCAACATCAATCGTTATACACTATAAGTTTTTAAAAAAATGTATTGAACCTGTGTGGATGAATATTTTATTAACGATGAAAACATGTAGAGTGTGAACTAATAGAAGGGATTGAATTACTAGCATTTAAATAGGCAATGTTGGCTATTCTGTACTAATACCCAATTATAATCTTTAGTAAGTATATTTTACAATTAAAAGTAAAAAGTCAGAGAAACAATTTGTAAAAACGAAGACCAACAAAGAGACGTAAGTTACTGGATACAGCCATTTGAATTACAAAAACCTAGAAATTCTCAGTGTCAAAGACAACTATCTCAGCTGGAAGATGGCATTGGCTACCGTTGCAGACATCACTAAAATCGACCAGGGTTATACAAACTATTAGTCATTTTGTCATTGTACACCGCATAATGCAGATGAAGGTTAGACCACTTGGCATTGTGTACTCGGAATACGCTCCAGTACGCATGCGCAGAACTAGCCACCCTACACTGGAAAGAGTTTTTTTTTTTTTTTTTTTTTAAATTCAGTGCCATATTAATTTCGTTCTTATTATCCGACTGTCCAACATTCACTGGTGTACAGTTACATCAGTCAAAATGTAATCCATACTCTTTGAGATTCGTCGGGATATTTCATTAAATATGACGAACACTTCCTCTCACTCTCTCTTTCTCTCAATCTTCTCTTTATTTAAGGTATTATGATTTAAAACTAAGTAAATTTTGTGTATATACCATAGATGCACATCGTTTGTGAATCTGTGGTTTCATTGGAGTGTCAGTAGAGATTTTAAAAATGCCTCATCTGTGACTAATGTAGTACGGGGAGTACTATTACTGGTGACTACCTTGTGAATAATTTAAGGTTAGGTTAAACCATTATTCTAACACAACGTACATTGTGGCAAATAAACTAAAAAAAAAAGTGTAAAATAAAGTCAGTAACTTATATATATTCTGGAAGTTTAACATCGTGCAGGAGTTAGTGAACACCTCCGCGTCGGATTCCATCACCTAAGTTACACACAGATCGACCTTCGCCCGATACGATAGATGCGGACTTGGAACTGTGTATTGTTCGTAGTTTTAAGCGAACAAATGTTCACACAATGTGCTGAATCAGCAACAGTTGCCCGTTTAGGATCCGTGGGCGGAAACAATTAGTCACCCAGCTGTTCTGAAATAGGCTAATCTCAGTCAACTTTGGTTAATAACGTAACGCCCAATTTTATATCTTTAAATAAATAACTATGCAAGCATAACATTTCTAACATCTGCCCTCACAGATACAGCAATTGTTTTTTAATTCCTTCTATATACGGTAGGCTATATCTATTTTCAATCGTTAATAAAATATAGGCCTACTTTTTAAAATTCATCCACTCAAGTTCAAATACATTTTTATAAAACTTGTAGTGGATGACACTTGAGGTTATTACAGTTTATTTTCAAATATTAAGTCATTAATTAAATTTAATATTGAAATAATTCTAGTTTTACATGGATGACAAACTTTTTACAAAAGAGCCAAATCATGCAATATAGTTATTTCGTCCCATATGCCATAAAATAAGTGATAATATATGATTTTATAAGCTGATTTTATGTTATAGGTTATGTGGTAGAACAGATATTTTAATGCATAGGTTATGTTACTTGATTTATATTAATTGTAATTATATAATTAAAATAAAGTTTTTTTTACCTTGTGGGAATTTACTTTAAAAATCTTTGTTTTTATTACTTGTTTGTAGATTCATTTGGTTGTTTAAAATCTCTTAAAATCACAGTGACCATTAACTAGTAAATCGAACTTGAAAACACGGAGAGTTACAAAAACTAACTAAAAATGTTTAACAAGTGATGGATTATTGTACTTCTCATGGACTCTTGTCTGCGTCATAGAGGATACATTCAACTGAGGTTTTAAATATTATAAGACCTTGAAGTTTTTGTAACTTGTATATCGCCGTTTTCCAAGTTTATTAAAACCTACTCTAACTAGACAAATTTCTTCAATTAATAATACAATATAGGTGGTTTAAAAAAAAGATTTATTCTAGTTTACAAACTTACAGTGTAGTTCAACACTTCATTTCTATACTTTAATATTGTTGTTAACAAAAAATTGGATTCGGTCTTACGAACGTTGAATTAATCAATCTAAAGTTTACCAAAACCAAAAAAAAATTCGCAGATAAAGGAAACAACACGAATTTTTATTAACGATGCTAGTTCACACTTATAAACATTAACATATAGCAATATGCAATCACTTGCTTTTAGTAGCACTTTCTTAATGTCTAAATGAGGGAGACGTATTACGTTTTCATTTGGACAAATCTACTGAAACGCCTCTCCTCATTTACACAAAAAGTAAGTGTTACAACGAGTATGGACATTACACCGGAGTTGATCATGAGGCATCTTGAATCTCTGTCCTCATTTGTAAAAAAAGTAAGTGTTACTACAGGCAAGTATTTACATATTATAAAATATGTTGAAGTGTGTACATGAAACAATAAATGAACAACCACATAAACTTTAAAACATGTTTCAATTGTTTAAATTAATAACAAAACAAGCATAATGTTCCTCACAGCAGAACATTTAACAGCAAACACTATGAGGGAAGCGTGGGGTGGCGAGGAAGAACGTTGTATAGATATAGATGGACCTATTTTGTAGAGGACGGGCATGAATAGCGCTGAAGCTACAACTGTACTGTGGCCAGGCTTGGAACGGCAAAACCATGCTCTCAGCTTACTTAACGTTTGCCCTATTACGGACCTAAAATTTATATTTTTAAACTGAAAAATTACCTCTTTTGCAACTGCGGGAATCACGAGGGAATAAACACTGCCTGTAAATACGTACAGTTTTAGTATATATAAACACACATCCGAATACAGTTTTAATATATATAAACACACATCCGAATACAGTTTTAGTATATATAAACACACATCCGAATACAGTTTTAATATATATAAACACACATCCGAATACAGTTTTAGTATATATAAACACACATCCGAATACAGTTTTAGTATATATAAACACACATCCGAATACAGTTTTAGTATATATAAACACACATCCGAATACAGTTTTAGTATATATAAACACACATCCGAATACAGTTTTAATATATATAAACACACGTCCGAATACAGTTTTAGTATATATAAACACACATCCTAATACAGTTTTAGTATATATAAACACACGTCCGAATACAGTTTTAGTATATATAAACACACATCCGAATACAGTTTTAGTATATATAAACACACATCCGAATACAGTTTTAGTATATATAAACACACATCCGAATACAGTTTTAGTATATATAAACACACATCCGAATACAGTTTTAGTATATATAAACACACATCCGAATACAGTTTTAGTATATATAAACACACATCCGAATACAGTTTTAGTATATATAAACACACATCCGAATACAGTTTTAGTATATATAAACACACATCCTAATACAGTTTTAGTATATATAAACACACGTCCGAATACAGTTTTAGTATATATAAACACACATCCGAATACAGTTTTAGTATATATAAACACACATCCGAATACAGTTTTAGTATATATAAACACACATCCGAATACAGTTTTAGTATATATAAACACACATCCGAATACAGTTTTAGTATATATAAACACACATCCGAATACAGTTTTAATATATATAAACACACGTCCGAATACAGTTTTAGTATATATAAACACACATCCTAATACAGTTTTAGTATATATAAACACACGTCCGAATACAGTTTTAGTATATATAAACACACATCCGAATACAGTTTTAGTATATATAAACACACATCCGAATACAGTTTTAGTATATATAAACACACATCCGAATACAGTTTTAGTATATATAAACACACATCCGAATACAGTTTTAGTATATATAAACACACATCCGAATACAGTTTTAGTATATATAAACACACATCCGAATACAGTTTTAGTATATATAAACACACATCCGAATACAGTTTTAATATATATAAACACACGTCCGAATACAGTTTTAGTATATATAAACACACATCCTAATACAGTTTTAGTATATATAAACACACGTCCGAATACAGTTTTAGTATATATAAACACACATCCGAATACAGTTTTAGTATATATAAACACACATCCGAATACAGTTTTAGTATATATAAACACACGTCCGAATACAGTTTTAGTATATAT